>CM059272.1:10912879-10920379 GCA_030347295.1 Setipinna tenuifilis
CTTTTTTTTTTTTTTTTTGGTTGTAGGGTGAGGTTGAAGATCTAGGCCGGGGTTGGTTTGGGGGAGTTTCTTTTTTGTTGTTGCCTGGAGGGTGATGCAGGGTGAATTGCACACTCGTTCTGATTTCTTTCCTTTCAAGTGCTCCATGAGGACTAATTGGAATATGTATCAGAAAGGAGAGGGAGTGGGTTGTAAAACACTGATTTTTTTCTCCATGTTTCTTTCATGATCTTGACAGATCTGCCTGGCCGAACGCGGTTAGAGTACCGAGTGGGGAGCTGCTCATTAAAGTGCCCCTAATGACTGAGACGGCAGAGAGCGCTAACAAACAAAAAAAATAATTATATGACCAGAAAGATTTATTGACTTATTCAGTGAATTAATGAGTACAGTCCACCTCCTATTGTCATTAATGATTTTTTGAATGATTACCTCAATGGAGAGCACTTACTTCATTAGTTAATGTTAGCGTTTTGGAGCTTTCCTTTGTTTGTAGAAGTTACTGTAGGCACTGTGCTGCATTGCAAACTGCATTTTAATCTGCAACAGATTTAGCCATCAGAGAAGAAGAGAATAGAAAACATTAGAAAAGAAAGTAAAAAATACAGCTGCAGCAAGGGCAAACAGCAAATAAAACAGCAAGGAGTTGATTTTCACCTTTCAGACTGCACACCATCATTGTTTCATTGCAAAACATTTAAGTGACTGTGAGTATAACTGAGGTCTGGGTTTCCAGTATATTTAGGAGATCCAGCAGTGACTGCTGTCTTGAGAAGGGGAGGGGGGGCTGTGTGGGTCTATGGGTCTGCTGAGGGATACCCTAGCTGTGGGGGAACATCACCAGGCAGAGACCCCCTCCATCACCATCACCCCACTGACAGCACAGGAGGGCTCTGAGCTGCCATGTTTTGCATTCCTCTGAAAACATGAAGGGGGTCAGCGAGGAAGATGTGGCTTGTTGCCACGGGAACCAAAAGCGAGGGGGAAGATGACGGGACCCATCTGTCCCAGCGATGTTCACTCGTATGTCTCACACCTGCTTTACAGCTCCCCAACCTTCTCCTGGCCTTTCTTTCTTTCATTTATTCTTTCATTCATTCTTTCTTTCATTCTTTTTTTCTATTTTGTTTTATTTTCTTTTCTAATTCACCTCTGCTTTTTGGTGATCTTGGCCTTTTGTCTGCTCTTGTCACTGTCTCGTGTGCTTAGGGCAGTGACATCTTGGTTGCACTTTGATCCCAAAATATCTCCTCCTTTATGTCATGATATAACATGGTACAACACACATGTACACAATTAAATTATGCATATAATACACATGAAATAAGTTATAAGGAGTTAATCCTGATAAAGTGTAAAATGTAAAACAGTAATTCAGCTTCGTAGTAGAAGCCAGATTCCTCCTCACGTGTGGGCGCTGTAGACAAAGAAGGCAAAACATGTGGATGAGGGATGGTAGAGAGAGAGAGATTTTTGGGGAGGTGGAGAGAGCGAGAACAAGCATCACTCAAGAGCCCATTCCCCTCTTGGGAGCACCGCTAATGTAGCATCAGACAGGGAGAAAAGACAGAGAGTGAGAGAGAAATTTAAAATGTTTTCGCACTTAACAACAGATTGGATGGATGAACATTAAATCAGGTCAGAGTAATAAAAGAAACCAAAGGCCAGACAGTATCAAAAGGAGCACAACTGACAGAAACATTAAACGGCAGCATTATGAAGTTTTTTGTATTTTTAATGCCTTGCCTTTGGATATCGTGAAGGATATATGTAAAACTGGAAACGAAGAAGCCATCTGGAAGCCAACGACAATACGATGTCTTAAGCAGAAAATAGAAGAAAGGGTGACAGCTCCTGAAAGCAAGTGAGGGAGAGAGAAAGAGCGTAAAGACCGAGTGAAGGAACGAGGGAGCAAGCGCGAGGGAGAGGGAGTGCTTTCCCTTCCCTAGCAACGATTGGCAGTGTGCGAGAGGCTGCAGCCTGTTGTCTTGTAGCTGCGCTCGCGAGTGAGTGTGCGTGTGTGTGTTTTTGGAGGACGCCGTTAGAAACCGAGGACCACTCCTGCTCTCCGCTCCACTTTTACTCCGGTCTTGCCCGTGCCACCCTTGGTGGCTTTCACTTCGTTTTGTGCTTTGAGATGACAAACCTGCCTTTATCCCTGAAGACGAAGTAGAAGGAGCCGGTGAGCTCACAGATACAGCCAGCCAGATAGGAGCGTACTGAGCAAGAGCTGGAGAGACGGAAAAGGAGCAGCGAAGAAGTAACCAGTCGTGAAGAAGTAACCAGTCGTGAAAAAGGGGACACATTAACAGAATCAGCCTGGAGGAAGCGCCAGGACCCGGGATGGAGCACCTGAGCACGCGAGGTCTGCCCAGGCTGTCCTGGATCGACACACTCTATAGCAGTACGTAGCCAACACATCCATGTCCGTCTCCCTGGACCATTCATTCGCTTTTTCCCTCCTCCGCCCTTCGCTGTCACCGAGGCGGATGTGTAATCGCGTTATGAGCAGGGCATTTGACAGAGCCGGGGCGCGGGGTCTAAGCAAGGATTTGTGTATTAGAAATGGTGGTCGGTTGTTTTTTTGTTGTTGTTTTTGTTGTGTCGCTAAGAATTTGTGATATGCGAGTGTAGAATGCTTATTTTTGAAAATGAAGTATGTGTTTTTGTAGCTGTTGAAGGGTAATGATTTTTTGCTATTTCTGGTTGTCGCTTTGCATATGTATATGGGTTATGGATGTTTGTTTTGTTCGTGGATAGTTGCCCCCTGTTGATGCCAAGCCTGTGTTGATTACCTCAGGTAATCCCAGAGTGTGACATTTTCCAACCTAGCGCATCGGGGAATGATTTGTGTTTGTCCTAGATTTGTTCCAGCTCCCATTTTATACGTAATTTCACAGAGAATTTATGTATGGCTGTCTGTTTGTACAGGGCATGTCCTCAACTCAGAGTCACAGGCTGTTTACATGCCTCTGAGCAGTGATGTCATCCTGATGGCAAAAAACAGTACCTGCCTAAGCCGTGTTAGGATGGGGGGGGGGGGGGGGGGGGTCTCCATGGATGCGTGCACTGGTGTGGCTTATGAGGGTTAGTTACATAAAGAGTTGTGTGGGGGTGCATATTGAAGGAAAGAACTGGTAGGGCTGATTATGTTTAGTAAGTGAAATGTGGTATAATGGTTAACTCAATAAAATCAATAATCCCTGCCGGAATCTGTCACTCACACACATTTTTATTGAGGGAAAAAAAAGCACAATCACCTCACTGCTGGATGTGTGGTGTTCTTTATGTCCGTCATAGAGATTAAGGATTATGTAATACATACACTGTTTTTTTGGTTGTTTGTTGAAATGGTTTCAGTGTTGATCTGTTAAACGGGATGGAGGCGGGAGAGATAATGGAAGTCAAGTTGAATAAGTGCGGGGGGTAATTGTGTCTGCCGTGGGGCCGTGGGGAGACTATGGGCCCTGCCATATTGTCTGGGCAAATGGGTTTATGGGGCAAAACATCTGTTAGCAGCACTAATGCTTTTTGTCATTGGCCTTTGATGACTTTATTGGTGGGATGGTCTACCCCCTCAGTTTAAAAACTCACACATGCATATCCATCTCTCCATTCTCTGAGATAGATCGTCAGATGCTTAAGAGAACCCATCTGTTGATGCAAGCGCAGAAGTGAACTCCTAACCTGTTCGGTTACGTAATACATCCTTAGATGGGTCATTATCCTTCACTGGCCACAGGAATAGCTTTTTAACCCAATTATGTTCTGAATGTGTAGTCTCCGTAACCTGAAATTTAAAAAAAAAAAAATGTGACTACTAAAATTAAAAATGTATGAACGCTATTAAAAATGAATACAGCACCACACATAACAAAAGATTTTTCCTTTTCGGTGCTGTTGTTGCCGAACTGTATCCAGGCAGACAAAGTCAATATTAGAGAGTGTTTGTTGACAGTGGTAAATGCCGTGACTTCTAATCTCGCAGTGTTGTTTGTATTTCCCGTAACACATGGTAATATTTACATCTGTCATGCACAGTTGTTGTATGTGGTGAATATGTATTTGTTGTAACACTCAGGCAGAAACACAGCTTTGTTTCACAGCCTCTCATCTCTCCATGTGCGAGTGCTGCCATTAGACTGCCAAAGAATTTTTTTTTTAGTTCCTCCCACACACTTCTGTGTGGAACTTGGCCTTCTGTGTTCATCCTTCTTTGGTTTAGCACTTCATATTTGGACAGAGCAACTAAGAGGGTTGTGTGCCTGCCTGTTGTTGTGTTGAAGTGTTTGGACCTCTAGAAGAGGGACAGTGGTCACCCCATGCTTGCCTACTGGACACATACTGCTGACATTCTTTAGATGTGTGTACAGTTAGTGCACACAGCCATGGGGGCAGTAAGATGACACTGTTTGTGTGCTTCGCATTTTATGTCCCTGTTTGCTTTCCTTAGATCAGGCTTCATCAGCATTGCCATCTGGAGACTCCTGTGGCCATTTAGATTGTGCATATGGGCCTAATGTTCCCTGCTCCTGTTGTTCTTCAGTCTTCATTTCACATTTTAAAAAGAAAGGAAATATAAACACCATACACCCAAAAGATAAGCCATATGTCATATTATGAAGAACACTGTGTCTTGCACACACATTTACATTCTCTCTCTCTCTCGCTCTCTCACACACACTCTCTCTCTCTCTCTTACACACACACACATACTCTTTCTTTCTTTCTTTCTTTCTTTCTCCCCCATCTCTCTCTCTCTCTTGTCTCATCTGTGTCCTGGCATCCTGATGCCCCGCCCCCACCCCCTTTGGTCTTTGTTATGGTTGCCCCCCCATCTACCCCCTTCCCAGTGGAGGCCCAAACGCCTCATGCCCCGCAGCCTGCCGCGCCTCCCCATTACTCATCCTCCACCAGAGATGCTGAGGAGGAAAGGCTCTCCTCTCCTCCCTCTCCTCTCCTCCCTCTCCTCTCCTCACTCTAATCTGCTCTCCTCTCTCTCTCCCTTTCCTCTCCTCCCCTCCGCTCCTCTCCTCCCTCTTCTGTCCTTCCTCTCCTCTCCTCTGCTCTCCTCTCTCTCTCCTCTCCTCCCTCTCCTCTTGTCTAGTAGCACCCCCCTGGTCTCTATAATGCTTGAAAAACACACACGGGGGATACAGGCAAGATCACACACACTCCGAGCACACGGGCAAGCTCACACACACACGGGCACAGATCACACACAGGTGAGCTCACACACACACACACACACAGAGCACATTGGCTAGCGCAAAGACACACTCCAAACACACGAGTTAGCTCGTACATACAAAGCACATGGGCATCCACACACACACACACACACACACACAGTATACACGCGTAATCTCAAAAACTCAAAGCACACGGGTAAATTGACACAAAGGCTTTGGGCAGACACAAGTACACCATGACTGAGCACAGAAGTCAAGGAAAACCCATTCACTCATTTTTCCCTGTTCGCTGTTGTCGTGGCGATGCTGGCTGGTGTGTCACATGACTGTGAGCAGCATGTGAGCAGCATGTAGAGGTTGGTTATGTAAGAAAGGCTTTCAGCACAGTAGCAGCTTCACTGGAGAGCCCACCCCCCCCACACTTCATCCCCCTCCTTCGTAACAGCCCCCCCCCCCCCATATTGGCTAATCCCACTGACTGCTGTGGCAGCTGCCTGGGATTTTGTGTCGCTTAGGGAGAGCAGAGATTAGCGTTGGTGCTCCCGTGATGGACGACAGAGGGGCCAGAGCTGTGGCCAGACACATGCAGAGGGGTCAGATGTTGCTCCTACAGGGGCAGGGCCTGATTATGTCATGCTGGGATGGACGATTGGAAATAAATTTACCACAATAGGATTGTCAGGTTGGTACATTAGGTTGCTGTGATTTGTTATGCATCCATTGAGGGATACCAAATGCACTCACGTACCCTCTCACATTGCACACACACCAAGAGTGTAAATCCATTAAATGTCCGTACATTAATACGTTCTGAACCTAAGTCCAGGGTGAACCCTGTATGCGTTATGCATTGACACATGTAATGACACATGAGGGTATACATTCACACACACACACACACACAGCACATGGTCATCATACCTACAGCTACACTTTCCAGCCAAGTGGCCGAGGCATTTAAAGACATACTATGCAACTTTGAGTGCTTTTTCTCAACGGAACTCCCCCTAAATGGAGACCGTTTTCCCTTCCCCTCAGCCAGTGCATGTGTTTTCAACTCAATTCATCACAGTTACCAGCAAGTACAAAATGCGATAATGCTTCTCGCGATGTTTGAGACTTTGTCAGTCTGAGGGTGCCGGAAAGGACCCCTAAATATTGCAAGCGTGATATTCTGTCCACAGACAGCGGGGGCAGTCGAGAAAGTCTTTCATGGTAGTGACTCATTTAAGCATCTATCGACTTATGAAGATGACTAAGCAACTCGAAAAAGTTGCATGGTGCTGCTTATCGGCTGTGGCACAGTCATCTCCCACCTGGTGCAGAAATGCCATGGGCGCCCACTTGCCCACGCTTCCCTTTTTTGGGGCTTTAAGCCTTGGGACAGCTGATTCAGGGGCTGATACAGGAGCAGAGTGCTATGTACAGTCACATGCCAGGGGCTGTATACACAATAGACAGAATTAATAAAATATAAAGCCATAAAATGCCATTGCCCAATGGGGAGTCATCGTTTAAGAAGATAAAGGCCAAAATACTGAGAAAATCAGTAGCGTCACCCATAATGCTCAGTTGCGTTACACACTTTGCCACTTAAGGTTTTAGAAACTTGCTCTGAACGAAAAACACTTTGCCTAGACTCACCATTCTCTCTGTGATTTTCAACATAGCATTTCCCTGATATATCGATTCTCAGGTTGATTATGTTTGCTGAAGCAGTAATGATGGTTGCGGGGATTAGAGGAGACAGCATGACAAGGAGGACAGGACAGGACAGGCTGGCCAAGCCTAGATCAGCTCAGCCCGCTCAACAGCTCATCAGTGGCCTGTCCCAAGGCTCAGTGTGCTATTGATCTCACAGAGAGGGATTTCCTGCTCTTGCCGTCCTTCGCCAGCCAGCATCTCATTTCTGCAGTGGTCAGTTGCTGGTGGTGTGAGCGTGCTAGCTGCCAAGGAACCTTGACTCTCTCTCACCTGCCTCTCACCAGCTGGTCTCACACTGTGCTGTGTCTGTAGAGCAGAGAGTGCTCAGTACTGAGACAGGGAGAAAGAGTGAAAGGTAGAGAACGAGAGTGAGGGACGGGGAATGAGGGAGAGTTATGTTAAGAAAATGAATGTGTGTGTGTGAGTGTGAGAGAGAGAAAAGATAGAGAAGAAGGGATGGAGGGAGAGTTAAAGAATGAGTGTGTGTGTGGGAGAGAGAGAGAGAGAGGGAGAGAGCGAGCGAGCGAGAAAGAAGGAAGAAAGAAGGGATGGAGGCAGAGTTAAAGACTGAATGAGTTTGTGTGTGTGTGTGTGTGTTTGAGAG
>CM059272.1:10925379-10930379 GCA_030347295.1 Setipinna tenuifilis
TATGACCACTGAAGTATGAAGTATGCTAGTGAAGTAAACAGCCTTTCAGACTGGCCCCAGACACGTTATATAAGTGGCTTGTATAATGGCAGTAAAAGGCAGACCCAGATTTGCATTGTGGCCACATTGCCACCTGCAGCAAGCAGGCGTTATTTTCTAACCCCAGGCCATCCATTATCCGTTCCATAGTGTTAGCCTGTTCGTATTGTTCAAGTGTGCTTGCTGTGTGCTGTGAATGTGTCTTACATCTGTTGGGTAAGAAGAGTTTTTACCTGCTTACAACAGAAATGGCCACCACTATTTGGTTGGTCATTGCCAGGCATGAAAAATAGAGTACTTTGAAGGAAAAAAAGTATTTACAGAAATGAAAACAAAGTGTTTTTGAGCTGATACTAAAATAAACTGGTGTTGTTAAACCTGAATGAGAGGATACAAAACAGTCAAAAAAAAAGTTATGACTAGATAAAGTCACCATTTCTTCACTTTTTTTCTATCAAGCCTCAACAGCTGAATTGGTTCGAACAGTCAGAGCCACTTGACGTGATTTTCCTTTCGCAAGCACTAATGTGAAGATTTAACAGATGGACAATGTTCCCTGGGGGAACTGGACACATTGCACACTGGCATTTTTTGCTCAGAAGTATATACCCATTAACATGAATTCACTCTTCACTCTTCAGTCTCACTTTCGTAGAGACCATCAACTCACAAGTTAGAATCGAGCTTTAGAACTTTAGTTTTGTTTATAACACTTTTTACACCTACAGTTTTTTACCCTTTTTTAAGCAGATTTTTTACTGCTCTTTAATCCAACATATGCCAAGTTTAAAAGTAGATTGTTATATATGTATGTTTTTATAACTCCACAGCAGCAGCAGTCAGATGTAGCACTTCAGGTATTCACAGGGCTCATCAGGTCCATGCTGAGTGTGTGCTCAATCTTCATATGTCTGGGGGAGCCTGGGTGACAGCCACGCACGCTTGATGGATTGGTGTCAGTGAGACTAGTGTGGGAGTAAGATGGAGGTTTGTAATCCCCATCAGTATCACACACACGAGCACCTGACAGGAGGAGTGATGGAACTCTCAAAGAGTTGCGACATTTAATGTCGGAAAACGTATGTGTGTGTATGTGTGCGTGTTTGTGTGTGTGGGTATTTGTGTATATGAGTATGTTTGTATGTGTATATGAGTCTGTGTCTGTGTACATGCGGGGGTGTCTCTAAGGAGGTGTCTCTAAACTCTAAGGAGTTTTGTGTAGCGTAAGTTTTTGCACATAGTTTGTTGCTGTGACATGTTTGAAATTTGCCATATGTTCACGCTGATGCTTCTAGTTGGTTGACACCCTCTGGTGTATTGGACTAACACACTCTGGTGTGCTGGATTGACATAATTGTTGATATGTTTAGGACGGCCTTCTGTCATCTCTTTTTGTTCAGCAGCTGTGTAACATGCACCTGACTAAAACCACACCGTGCTCATACTTTATTTCATTCACAGCTAAATCGGTGTAGTGTAATCCACTCATGACTGGCATGCACTTCTGACACTGTTTTATCAACACTCTGGTGTTAATTTACCACTTTCGTGTCATTATTTTCCCCAGTGTTAATGCATGCGCCAACTTAATTGGAGCTTTAGATTTGTGCACAAAACCTGATTTAGAGCGACATCATTGAGCAACAGGGCATGGGGCTGTCTCTCTCCTCTGCAGAGATATAACACTTCTGTGCAGCTGCAAAAACAGTGTTAAACGTTATCGTTCTAGTTATCGTTCACGAGGAAACACCTTATCATGGCAGGCAAGCCTGGAAGTTGTCATCCTCCCCCCCAGATTAACTGCCGTACCCATCTGACTGTGCTCCTCTCTTGGCAACATCGGCGGGATTTTGCCCTTTTGAGCTGATCTCCACCAGTCGTGAAGCTGCTTACTGCTGGCACTGAATCCATAGCCTTTACCCAGCATGCTCTCTGCACCCTTTCAGTGAGGAGCACTGGGGAGCTGATCCATGGTGACTTATTACAAGGATATTGAGTGTCATTTGGATGCCGATGCTCGAGGACTCGGCCTTCTAATTGCGGCCCGACACGTTTCATGGCCTTGTAATCAAGTTAATTAAATCTTGGTAATTGGGGCTCTTTAAAATGCATTGTTTTTTTTATTTCGTAGCGTAAATCCCTGCAGTGTTTTTGTTTCTTTTTTTATTTTCTCACCTTTGTTTTTGTCCCCTTAGCAACTGGTTAATGCTGGTCAGTTGGGAACAAGAGGTTCTTGTTTCATGCTGAAGGTGTCTGTAAAATATTAGGTTGATGAGGCACACAGATATTTTTAATTCCATAAATGATGCTGGTCTTGTTGAAACAAGGTGTTATAAAACTTGTGAAGGTGCTGTTTACCCTCTTACTTTCATTCTTTCTTTCTTTCTTTCTTTCTCTCTCTCTCTCTCTCTCTCTCTCTCTCTCTTTCTCTTTCTCTTTCTCTTTCTCTTTCTCTTTCTCGCTCTCTCTTTCTCTTTCTCTCTCTCTCTCTCTCTCTCTCTCTCTCTCTCTCTCTCTCTCTCTCTCTCTCTCTCTCTCTCTCTCTCTCTCTCTCTATGAAACCCTAATATGTATAATCACAGAACAGTTAGGCTCCAGCTTCCGGGGAGGATTGAGCTAATTAGAATGTATAGAACCGTGGTGTCATGGTAACGGGCTGTTGGTGGTGGTGATGGTGGTGGTGGTGGTGGGTTGTCTATGATGTGCGTCCGTGCCATTTGAGCGACGACTCTTATCTCTCTTCGCAGGCCGAGGGGACCACGCAGCTCCCTCAGATGCCCCACTATGGGGCCTGTCATTTCCTCCCGCTTTGTTCCCAGTACCCCCCCCAAAGCCCCCCCCCTCCCTTCCAAAGCCATGCCCGCTCACCCACTCGCTCGCGCACTCTGCCCACGGCCCATTGTGTGTGGGTGACAAGCTGTCTCTTTCCTTTCTTTTGTGCACGTTGGTGCGTAGGTGTGAGCAGTTTTTATTGTGTGTGTGTGTGCTGTGTGTCCCTCCCCCTTTTTCTTTTTGTCGGGTGACATGCCTTGACGTACACTATCTTAGTGTGTATAATTAGTGCCGTGTTTGCCTTTTATATGTGGAGAGTGGGTTCTGGTTGAGGGTTTCCATGCTGTTTCTCATCCCCATCTGCCCCAAAAAGAGCTGCCTCCATCATGCCCCATGTGATCTTCATCCCTAGTGTTGCCTCAGTTGCCCCCCACCCTGAGAGCCTCTTTTTAACGGTAGAGCCTCTGGATTGTTTTTGATGGTGTGTTGGTTCTTGAGGTGGCATGATCTGCATAATGTTAGGCAGCTCCAGTGCTCCCAGTGGTATAGCACACGCACACACGCACACACACACACACACACACACACACACACACACACACACACACACACACACACACACACACACACACACACACAGCTCATTAGCCAGGGAGCCCTGGGCCTCAGCCCCTGTGTACGTTGTCTAGGTCTGGGCTCAGGTGCTGTGTAGTCAGGCATTTGTGAGTCAATTGGGGACTCCAGCAAGGCGCTTGACCTTTCCCGAGGCAGCAAACTTCACTTAAGCGCCATGCGGTGAGTACATTTAACGCTGCTGTGTTGTTTTCATGGCAGCCATTCCAATAGCAAGACAGGAGCATAATAACCCCCATCATGAACCCCCAACCCCCCCAACCCCAACTCCCATGCCACACACACACACCACTCCACCCCACCCACGTGGCAAAAAGGGAGTAAAATATTACAGTATCCAGACCCCAGACCCAGCTATCCTAAACAAGATTGCATGATTTTTTTTTAGAGAAAATACCTGCAGTGGGTAAAGGTCTTCTTAACAGATAAATCATATTGATAACAGCTGAAACTCACTATGTAGTATGTTGTGTATTTGGTGTATTCATGTTGTGCTGTATTCAGTGCTGCCATTTTGACAACCCTGAACTACCATTACTTTAGAGCAGGCAATGTAGGCTGGTCGTTTGTTGGTGAAATCCATGCAAGCATAAATTTATACAAATTACACAAATTAAAACAGATTTTGACTGTTCATCAAACATTAAGTACTGAAGTACTGGTTAAAACAGCACACATACACAAACACATGGATGAAATCCAGCTGCATGTGGAAAAAGGGGGCTGAGAAAGTTCCCTTTAAATGGTAGCTGAGGCCCTTCAAAGGGCGACAGCAGCATTTGGGCCTCACAAATGCACAATGGCTTCACATTTAACTCTGCCAGCTGCAGAAATGTCAGGCACTGTTTACAACGCTGCTGTTTTAATTAACTGAAATGCCATCAAGCCTTTAGTGCTCTTTTTGTACCCCTGCTATCAAAGTCATCCAGCTGAGTGCAAAAGAAAGTAAGTTTTGACTCTTTTTTTTTTTTCCAGTTGCCTTTTGATCTCAACTCTCAACTCAGTCCAGCTCTGGCTTTCAGTTTGAGTCATATTTATCTCGACCTACTGATTGAGCCATGCCACCCACACTGTCTAAGGTGTCCTCTAGACATGTACCTTGCTCTCTTCCTGCCTAGTGAGAGGAAACTATGTAGCTGTGTAAACTGTGTGTGCAAACAAAGTAGACATACCTGCGCATAGATGGTCTTTAATTTTAGTGTGTGGTGATACCTAAGCAAACCGTTACCTTTATTCAATTTTATTTATATCCATTTATATCCAGTTATATATCCACTTGTGTGTGTGTGTGTGTGTGAGTGTGTGTGTGTAAAGGAGAGAGAGAGAGAGAGACGGCAACAAAAAATGCCTTTATATCCGTTTAAATCCTGTATCACTTGTCAATACTTTTTGCTGTCTTTATCCAAAACCGCAGACCTGTCCTGTCCAGTCCAGAATAGTTTGCCTGTGAATATCTGAGGGAGAGCCAGCACTTTCTCTGCATCGCAGCAGCACCACTTTATAAATAGCAGCCACTGGCCCATTGCAAAGGGTTTGTGTGTGTGGGGGGAAAAATT
>CM059272.1:10935379-10937879 GCA_030347295.1 Setipinna tenuifilis
CAGTGCGATGAGTTATTGACTTCATTTTGTTATTGCGGCGGAAAGATGCAGTCTTACGAGCCCCGTTTGGAACCAAATATACTCAAAGTGCAGGGCACTCACTTGCGGCTAAGTGACAGATTTACTCACTCTGCATGTCGATACATCAACAAGTGGCACAAGCAGCTGACTGAAGCTTTTTTCACCCCCTTTAAAGGGGCCAGATGCCAAACGTATAGAAGGGCCAAGGTGGAAGCGCACGGTATTGATACTGCAGCTGTGAGAGGGAGTGGCAGAGGGTCACGCACTCACTCCCTCCTTCCTCTTCCTGTGTCACGGCTGATGGGGCTGGGCGTTGAGCTGGTCCCCCTGGTTCATTGATGGCCGGATCCTAACAGTCACTGAGGGCCCTTGGGGGCCCTTCTTCACCGGCCTTAGATCTGATTACCCAAATTACCAGCCAGTTGCATTGATTTAAAGGCTGAAAGGCTCGCCGGGGGCTGGAGGCACCCAGGAAAAGAGTAGCTTGTGACTGAGCAATGGGGGCCGTGGCCTCGCGGAGGCAGGGAGCCAGGGAGCTAAGTCATGGTGACAGAGTGAGACTAAGGTCATTTCACAGGCATGCATTGTGCCTCTGTCATGGGGATTTTTCTGTGCTGGTAATTTCCCTCAATTATAGTAGCCTACCAATTGTGTGTGTGTGTGTGTGTGTGTGTATGTGTGTGTGTATGTGTATGTGTGTATGTGTGTATGTGTGTGTGTGTGTGTGTGTGCTTGTGCTTGTGCTTGCGTTTGTGTGTGCTTGCGTTTGCGCATGTGTATACGTGTGTTTGTATACACCCCAACCTTACTGAGTCAACTGCACAAATCTTCACAAACCTTGTTACTTTTTCTCAAGCAAGTGTGTGTATATGTATGTGTGTGTGTGTGTGTGTGTGTGTATTTGTGGTTGTTTATAAATTCATATTAATTTTTCTTGCCTGTTTCCTTAATTCCCCATAGCTTGCCATAATTACTGGTTCTGTAGCTTTTCATCATCTCCATGGAAACACATAGAGGAAGTTCTTTTGGGCATTCAAAGCAGATGAGATATTAGAAAACAAGTAGTGCAGTTTTTGGACCATGGCTCAATTTTGCCCATCAACAGAGAAATTAATGTAAACTAATTAAAGATGTCATTAAATCTTACAAATGACCATTAAAATCATCAAATGCCATGTCCACCCAAACAGAATGTTGTGTGTTGTGTGTGTTCGCTACTGTCGCAGGGTTTTGAGAGGCTAGGTGAAGTCTACAAAGCTCCCAGCATTTCTGTACACACACTCTAGTTGATCTTATCAACCTTTGCGCTTTGAATCAGAATTTGAATTTATTTGAATGGCGACCTTTAGGTAGAGGTGCCATAGACCAGTTTGGGCAGACTTCCTCTGTGTGCGTGTATGTGTGTGTGCGTGTGTTTGTGTGCGTGTGTGTTTGTGTGCGTATGTGTGTGTGTGCGCGTGTTTGTATTTGTTTAAGTTCCCTCACCATTTTGGTTTTATATGCTGATGACGGTTGAGTGCTGCTGTTGTCACTGCGCGAGTCCTGAGGGTGAAGCTGTCTGGGGGATCGCATGGCTTTCTTTTTCGAGGTCGCGTGTGTCCTCCGCTCTCTCGTGTCACCACATGGTAAGACCATCAAAAAATGTTTTTGTTTGCGTGTGGTAAATGTTGTAATTTATTGGGTAAATCGTATCACTATGAAATTCCTATACAGCTAAAGGACGTGTTGGGACCAGTAATTGTATTTGCAACTCTCCCTTCTGCTATTTGTGTGACTGTGACTGCCATACATAGTCTCAAACTGGTCACAGGATGTGCGTAGAGCACAGAAGCTAAGGAATGATTGTGTTGTTTTTGTAGAGCTTTTCATCATGCCGTTCTCCATTTCTATTTCTGTTTCTAATACGCCTCCGTGTGTAATTTGAAGAAATGTCAATGTGCTGAGCTGAGTGGTTGAGCGCCAGTGGCCACGGCTCTCCGAGATGGCTGAGTGCAGTGAGGCGAGAGGACTGGAGTGCAGAGGACCAAATGGATGCAGCTCTCTCTTTTTCTTACTCTGTCTTTCTCTCTTTCTCTCTCTCTGTCGCTCTCTCTTTTTCTTACTCTGTCTTTCTCTCTCTCTCTGTCGCTCTCTCTTTTTCTCTCTCTCTGTCTCTCTCCCCCCTCTCTCTGTCTCTCTCTCTGTCTCTCTCTTTCTTTCTTTCTCTCTCTCTCTCTCTCTCTCTCTCTCTCTGTCGCTCTCTCTTTTTCTCTCTCTCTGTCTCTCTCCCCCTCCCTCTGTCTCTCTCTCTCTCTGTCTCTCTCTCTCTTTCTTTCTCTCTCTTTCTCTCTCTCTTTCTCTCCATCTGTATTGCTCTTTCTATGCCCCCATCTAAGTGGGGAACTTGACCACTGGTGAATTTACTGCAAGTGCTTTATTGCAAGTTGCCATCCTCCTGTACTTCCTCTACTATCCACTCTTAACATTTGGGTCCTGTCAA
>CM059272.1:10942879-10950379 GCA_030347295.1 Setipinna tenuifilis
GTACTCTCATTTAGATCTTATCTAATTATTTCTCCTGACAGCACCTCCTTACAATTTGGCAGAAACTGTATTTTGAAATTAATTTAAAAATGATAAAATACTCCACGTTGAGTGAGTGGTGGGGTTAGACAATATTAAGGAAGTGAGAAGTAGGCCACTGTCTCCACCTAGTGGTGTAGTTTAGTTAAGACACAGTAATGGGTTGTGGAGGCTCAGAATAAGAGTGCATTTACTGTATCATTAGCCAGTAAAACAACAGTAAAACAAAACAGGTCATTTCATCATGTATTTGCAGTCAGAGTTCTTCAGACTAGAATTACAGTCTGTGATTATTTGTTAAGTAAGTAAAATCAGTGGACTTTATTTTGTCCATGGTGAGCATTCAGCATTCAGATTGAAATTTCTACAGTGTTGACTTGAGCTACAGAGGTAAAAGAGGAATCTCTCGCCAGGAGAAGATCTTGCATCATCATAGCTGAAAAGGTTCACTTCACCCAATCTTCTATTTTTAGGCCTTTTAATTAACCTCTCACAGCTACACACGTATTATCCCACTACACCTAGCAGAAAATAGACTAGGAGTATGTCCCTCTGGCCAAAACGACATCTTACGCATCAATATATCAATATAAGGTTACAGCCAATGTAAGGTTAAATTAAGGCTGGTGATTGATTCTTTAGGTGTAGAACCGAGTT
The DNA here is from genome assembly GCA_030347295.1 of Setipinna tenuifilis. Taxonomy (NCBI): domain Eukaryota; kingdom Metazoa; phylum Chordata; class Actinopteri; order Clupeiformes; family Engraulidae; genus Setipinna; species Setipinna tenuifilis. The sequence goes on from CM059272.1 coordinate 10,943,576, forward strand.
GGAAGCAGGACTTACAAAGCCAAATGTGCCATAATGTGTCAGGTTTTTTTACAACATGGTTGTTGGCACACATTGCATCTGTGTGGATGGAATGGAATGGGACCTTGAGCTCATTTGAACTAAAACAAAACACAGAAATGATGAAAAGAGGTTGACATTTCATTCACTGGACCGTGTATAGACTGAATCAGCATCGAACAAGGGGGCAAAAAAACGTCTTAGAAAGAAAATGGGAGTGGGAGGCATAATGCTCAACAGATGTACAATGTTTGTGGAACTGACAATAAAAAAGTCCTGAGTTTGTAAAGTTGAGTAAACTGATATGGTATAACGTGTGGTCCCTAGCAATCCCATGTGCCATGATTGTGGCTAGCCACGCGGGTAGGTTTCCATTGATTGAGTGAGCAGCAGCTGAACCTTGCCCTGCAATTAGAGCGGCAACAACAACAAACAGCAGTTCACAGCGGTTAGCGTCTGTCTAGAGGAGATGCCGCGTACTCTCCTTGGCTATGTGGGAGAGGGCTACATAGATGGACAAGGGTAAAATGGGTTAGAGAGAGAAGAGAGAGAGAGAGAGAGAGAGAGAGAGAGAGAGAGGTCCTGAGGAAGTTGTGGTGTGTGTGCGTGTGCGTGTGTGTGTGTACAGAGCAAGCCTCCCTGACCAACCCGGAACTGTGACACACACCAGGAAGAGCGAGAAGTGTGTATGCAGGGGGGAGGGAAAGGCGGAGCCAGACCTCTTCTCATGTCCGTGTATGTGTGTGTGTGTGCATCTGTGTGTGTGAGTTCAGTGTGTGTGGAAGCCCTTGCCGAGGTGGATTTTTGTGCCTAACGGTTACAAGCTCCCAAAGAGGAGCCGGACAGGACTGCGCAGCTTTTGGCTCTGGGAGGAGTTTGTGTCTGAAGAACAGAACAGCTGCCTGAGTGGATACAGAGCAAAAAAGGAAAACCTGGGAAAGAGGGAGAGACAGAAAGAGGGGGAGAGGCAGAGAACAGAGGGAGGGAGAGAGAGAGAGAGACATAGAGAGAGAGGGGGAGGGAGGGAGGGAGGGAAGGAGGGAGCAAGGGATATACAGACCGTGTGAGTGAGAGGGGTAGACTGAAAGCCAGAGACATCACCGGTGCTGAGAAGGGGATTGAGGAGGCTACTGGTACAAGCCTTTGGATTGGATCGGAGCCATACTCGGCCAAGCCTTTGGAGTGGAGCAGAGCAGACTGGCAGGAGCGAGCGGGCACCAATGTGCCTAGGCAGGCCTGCTGCCACGGCCTGAAACAGAAGAAGGGAGAGTGGGAGGCAGACAGCCCCTGCCTGGAGGAGGAGGGGTGGGGAGGGGGGGAAATAAACAGGACTAGGGAGTCCAGAAGGGGAGCGCAAAGCTGTGGTACCGTGGCATCATGGAGGAGGACGAGGAGGAGGTGCTAGGCATGCTGGACAAGGTGCTGGAGGACGAGGAGGAGCAGTTTGACGGTGAGATGGACCTGGACAGCCCGCTCTGCTCGGGGGAGATAGGCCCTCACCTCCTCCGGCCCTTTCAGGTGAGAGAAGAGAAGAGGTGGCGGTGGGGTGGCAAGAGAAGGAATTCAAGTTACCCAAATGTGGCGTGTAGATGCCCACAGAAGTACAGAAGTGTGCCAACACACAGCGTTGCATGTGTGTGTGTGTGTCTGTGCGTGTGTCTGTGTGTGTGTGTGTGTGTGCCTATAAATAGAGAAGAGGAAAGCAGCAGTGGAGTCTCAGTCTTCCCCCAACGTGGCACTACCATCAGTGCAACTGTGTTAAGTGCGTTTCCTTATTAACTTCAAGCAGTGAGACTGTCGTAACAATGTAGGAAAGGTAGACAGACAGACAACGTGTGGTTGACCTTTGTTTTTTTGTTTGCAACATGTTGTAGCTGGCCTTTTTGCAGTTATACCCTGGCCCTTTTATTGTAGATGTGCGAAAAGACTGATGTTCACAGAGAGTGTCTGTACACATGTGTGTGTGTGTGTGTGTGTGTGTGTGTGTGTGTGTGTGTGTGTTTTGGGTACTTCTGTGTGTGTTTGTCTCTTGTGTGTGTAAGAGAGAGAGAATGTGTGTATGTATGTGTGTAAATGTGTGATAAGCCTGTCACAGAGTCCATAGCAGTGTGGAGGGCCTGTTTTTTTTCTCTGTGGCTTTCAGACCAGACAGGCATGCACATTTCAACACACGCATGCACACACACACACACACACACACACACACACACACACACACACACACACACACACACACACACACGCAGAGGCATCATAGTTAGCCTCTCAGTCTTTCTGCTAACAGCCCGTCTGACACCATGCAGACCTGCAAAGTGAGCCCCACCCACCACTCATGTATGGCCAAACCTAGCAGAGCTTCTCAGGGAGGGCCTTTCGGTCCGCCCCATGGCTGAGGGCTTATCCAGCACACACAGTAGCTCTTTCAGAGGAGTGGAAAAAAAAATGGCTTCAAAAACGTTTTTTTTTTTTTTTTTCTTTTCTTTTTCCTCCCTGCCTTTTTCCGCCTGTGCCGGCCCAGTGTGTGCGTGTGCCAGAGCTGTGGTCATGTTCCATGTGTCCCAGCAGAGGAAGCAGGCTAGAGAGGTGGCCGTGGGTCCGCAATCTCCTCTCCCTCAGCTCCCACCAGAACCCTCAGTGTGTGTGTCAGCACGAGGTGACCTTAGCTGCCTTTCCAGCGCAGGCTGTTATTAGCAACAATCTATACCCTCATTTTTGTCTTCCGCATGTCATAAATTTAAATCTGCAAGTAGCTGAACTGCGTGACATGTTGGCTTACATAAATTAGTGTAAATGAAATAAATAGAGGTATAAATTCAACACGAGTTCTCCTTCAGAGGTTTTATTGTTTGTTTTGGTTTGCTGCCATAGCTACACTTGACAGACTCCGTTGTTAAACTCCATGCTGTCTAGCTGTGTGGAGGAGCCGTCGTCGAGCCTCCAGTGAAAATCACACCTAAAGTATGCCATGCCATGCCATTGTCCACTCCAAATAATATATAATTTACATGCTGTTTTATCATCTCACAATTGGAAATCTCCACTCCAAGGGCTCTCATCTCCCTCCACCCCAGCCATCTAACCTAGCTTGCTCCACTGGTCAGCAGAAATACTAAGAATCAAAATCAGATGAAAAGTTGTTCTCACTCAGTGTGAGACAGAAGTGCTGGGAGGCAATGTGAGAAAACGCCTTGTTGCATTTTCTCAACGAGGAACTTGCGGCCAGTTGTGGTTCATTCGTTTTTTTTTTTTTTAAAGAAACGAGTACTGGGGTTTCGCATCATTGATGTTATTAACAGGGGTGGGTTTTGAGCAACAGTGGACGGTCTGAACACGCTGCAACTCGTCTGAGATGAATGGTGGCTCGTGTCCTGGAAAAGAAAGAAGAATAGCTCCCGTGTGTGAATGCAGTCCACGAAAGTCTCCTTAACTATCTGTTGTCATAGATGAGACACTTGTTTCGCCTATGTGTTTGAATGCACTTGGGCCTGCATGTCTGTGTCTGCCATGGTTTCTCTTTCAAAATTCTTAGACTTGCTTATGAGTCACACATCTGCTTTTTTCACCTGCCATCTTGGTCACATGTGTAACCGTTTCTCTTGCCTGACCTCTGTCAAGCTTTGCTTTGGGTCAGTTTGATTCCCACCTACCTCATTTGGTCCCGCTGTCAAAAGTCTGGTCAGACATGTGAGCTTTCACACCTTGGCATGTTCAAAAGTTTATTTTGGGTTATGCAGCAAAAACCATTAAGTCCTCCTAACACTGTGGTCTTAGCATATCCTCTGCCCAGTCACACATCCATGGCCTCTTAATAATGCTTACTTCAGAAAGAAAGAGTGTACTGCTCTTCTGTCATTGACTGTATATTAGATCAGACTTGCATTGCCAAATAACCTGTTCTATGGTACAGTGACTACATTCTGACTGTGTGTGAGTACTTGTTCTGTGTTGACACTTGCTGGAGTTCTTACATCCATAACAGAAGGGTGAATGGATGGAGGGGAGGGGGGTTGGGGGGCGGGGGGTGTTCGTTCTCACAGTGGTGTCACACACAGAGGCCCTGCCGTCTAGAAGGTTGTGCTAGTGCCTGAGCCAGACGGAGCCTCATCATTCCTGTCAGCCAGTGTGCTGAGTCACAGGGGAAGGGACGCACGCCATATACATGTCGTCACGCCTGTGCTCACTGAATTTAGACATGATTGACGTCACACACAGACAGTCAGGGCAACCCCAGAGCTGCTGGGCCGAGGGCTGGCTAAATCGACACACTATTTGTGTGCTGACCTGTGGATCTTAGTGTAAGGCAAGGCTAGTCATTCTGTGCATATAGTCTTCATTGCATGATCAATAATGGAGAACAGATTTGATGGTTGGATAAAGTTGCCTTCAGGAAAGCTGGCTGAATGTGTTTGTCTATGTTTTGGTTTATTAAAATTTCCTAGCTTGCTTTTGTCCAGCACAAATAATTGATAAATTATTTTAAAATAATTTATTTTTGAGCCAAGCACCAAATCGAACATACAGTACAGCAAAGGTGGGTCACTAGCCTGGTAATCCAGGCCCTTGTACTTCACTTCATTTCGTACAGAGGTGAAAAGTATGCAATGAAGTGAGGTATGAAGGGTTGGTATACCAGGCTAGTGGCTCACCCCTCCTAGCCTGGTATACCAGCCCCTCATGCTTCACTTCGCTCTCCGCTGCCATTGCTGATCTACACCCACAGATAGACTACAAATGAAATGTAGCACACACAGTCGACGTCATCGCTCACAAACACTCCCTCTATCCACCAATTGGCTAGGAATTTTGACTACAGCCATTTCAATGAGACCAGCGCCAGACCCTCTGTACAAAACGAAGTGAAGTATGAGGGGCTGGTTAACCAGGCTACACCTCTCCCTCCAGTAGTGTTTTTTTGAGAAACTTTACGCACTCGTTACTAGGGGGACAGGCTGATCCAACAATGTTTATTTCTAGGTCACAGAACCTGAGCGTAAGAAGACCAGGTCACAATGATACGATGTATGAATGGTGCATGTGCTAATACTAGACAGTATGCTAATACTATCTGTAGCACAATTAGTGCTTGTTTTTTTTCTTTGTTTATTTTGCATTTTTGGCCTTTTATTAACCTAAGAGAGGTGGAAAGTGACAGGAAGTGAATGGGTGAGAGTAGAGTCAGGTGCTGACCCCGGGCTAAACTCAAACTTGGGTTCCCTTGGCCACATTTGGAGCCATATATGTGTTCTACAGCCCCCCCCCCCCCCCCCCCCCCCCCACCCCCCAGTAACTTCACACAGTTATTATTATTGGGATTTTCTGTACATATGCACTTAACATATAGGTACATATACAGTAGGTAGGCTAACATATATCCCCTCTGTTGTTCAGACACGGAGATAAACTTAGCCGACAACAAGGCTACTGCGCTTGGCAGCAGGGCAGGTCACCACTTCACCTTCAGGGGCCAAATATGGAAACAGCCGCTTGTTTCCGAGGCCAGATTTCGAACCGTGTTGTTGTTGACAGTGAGTACATTATGAGGAAATAAGAGCCTATTTCTGGCAGCCCAGCAGCTCCCTAGATTAGTCATCTGGGTGGTACTTCCTTTGTAGGGGAGAGATATTACGGCATTATTTGTCCCCCGCACACAGTTCCTTTAAAGGATGTCCACCGAGGTTGTGTCTGCTCCACATTGCTTTTAAACACCCACAGTTTGTTAACTTCTCAGATGGCCAGACAAGGCGTTGCGGCTTCTCTTGCAACCATTATATTTTTAAGAGCATGCAGCTTTATAAAAGCGGCTGATTAAACGTCCGTCTCTTGAATCATTTATAAATCGCTCTGGCCTGAATATTTCTACACTTTTCTTTCCTTATAAATGCTTTTGACTCACCCACTGAGAGTTGTTAATATTTTATGGAAACCACATGACTTAACAAAAAAAGTCTGACCTAAAGGTCAGTTTTAAAAAATGAAAATATGGATCTGGATTGAGGAGTGAGAAGCTATCACATTTGTCTCTTGTAAAAACGAACATAAACAGTGTAAAGTGACAGCCATGTGAGGAAGGTTTTCACTAATCTGTAGTGTAAGTTTAACTGTCAATAGCTAACAGTTAAAACCAGAGTTATTGATGAAATGACCGCATTAAGAGATAGTACCTGTACTGTGCAACAGGTGTGCACACAATTACGTTTCTATTGTGCCTCAAAGTGTATATTATCTCTGGAAACATGGCAAGACTCAAATGAAGAATTAGAATGCGTGCGTGTGTGTGTGTGTGTGTGTGTGTGGGTTTAACCCGCTGAGGCTTTAAGTGTTTTAAAAGTCTTGTCCTCTGGCTGTGCCGTGGGGCATTTTGTGTTTGAACTGCTGGGTGTGTCCCTGGCTGTCTGAGCTCTATCTGAGCGCGCTCAGCACAGCCAAAGCAAACACCTCCACAAAGCAACCGGCCAGAACAGCGCCAGACCGGCACTCTGCTCAGTCTGCATGGAAGGAAAGTGATCTCTACACACACACTCGCACACATGGAAACACACACACACACACATGGAAACACACACACACACACACACACACACACACACACACACACGGAAACAAACCCACACACACACACACATACATGCAGACACACACCTATGCATGCACATGTGTGCACACACGCATGCACCCACACACACACACCCACACACACACACACTGGTCATTCACCTGCTGTACCTACACACACCATACAGATGCATGTCAGCCATACACTAAACACTACAATTTTCTCTTTTACAC
>CM059272.1:10960379-10967879 GCA_030347295.1 Setipinna tenuifilis
AAAAATGATGAAACAATATAGGCTTGACAAAGATAAATGGAAAATTGTTCTAAAAGATGTGTAAGACGTGATCGGTCGTGCTCATGTTTGTACTTAATTGTGCATATGAGCATGCACGCAATCACACACAAGGGCACACACACACACACCCACGCACACACACTAATATACACAGACTGTGATGTTGTGTGTAGGCATGCACATGTAGGCATGGGGCATGGTACAGTAGTTTGTGTTGCTGCTCAAAATGCAGTAGACCCAGGTTCAGTCTCCACATTTTGTGAGTCCTTGGTAGTTGTTTTTTTTCTTCTACCTTTGCACACTCACAGCACAAACACACACACAGACACACTCACACACTTCATCTTTAGACTCCTGTAGACAGCAGAAGGGCACTATTTCTGTGTGTCAGGGTTCTGGTAGTGCTTATTAAAAAGACTTTTTCTACAAAACTCCAGAAGTGTGCAGCTCCCGAGGCGAGGCCCTTGTCTGGTGTGATCCCCATACATCTTCTCTACAGCCCACCCCATAATGAGCCATCTGAGGGGGGGACCAGAAGCACTCCCGTCCTCAGTTCCTCCACACCTGCCTCTCCTAGTCCTAGGCTCCTCGTCGCTCTGTCCCCATCCTCACATCCTCTTCATACACACTCGTCTCATGATCAGCGTTCATCCCTCGCTTTCGCTCTCGCTCTCCTTTAATTAGTTCTGCCCCCCTCCCATCACACACTACACCCCCCTCCCCCAACTCCAGGTGTGCATGGTCTGATGAAGGCTCAGTCCCATTCTTGAGTTAATAAATCATTCTCTCCGTTCGTCTCTCTTGTAGGCCAGCCAGCTGGGCATCTACAAGGCGTTCGTGGACAACTACAAGGTGGCCGTGGAGACGGCCGAGAAGTGTGCGCAGGCCAACAGTCAGTTCCAGAAAATCTCTGAGGTGGGTACACTGTCTGTCTATTCTATCTATCTATCCTGCTGTTATCCTCATATTTGGGGTGGGTTAACTGTCTATCAACTCTATCCATCTATCTATTAGACTGTCTGTCTGTCTGTATATCTGTCTATCTGATCTATCTAATCTAATCTATCGATCTATTAATTACACATTACACTGTCTGTGTTAATTACACATTGCCCTGTCTGTCTATTATGTGGTTATTTGTCCAGCCCCCAGCATCTTGCCTGATCTATCAGCGAACAATTTCTTCCTGAAGGTGTAAACTCTGCTGAAGTTTAAAATGATTGGATGTGCCTTTACCCAATCGCTAATGTCTGGTCGTGACTCCCTCTGTTCGCTGATTGGTCAGGCAAGAGGCTGTCTGAGACAATCATTTTAATGAAACCACAGCCAGAATGAAGTACAAAATGAAGTACGAGGGGCTGGTTTACTAGGCTAAGTCCCCACCCCCCTTTTTCTAGTTCTAACTTATCTCTTCTGACCCAGCAAATTTCCTGTTTCCTTTTTTTTTACTTTTACTTTTATCTGATTTCTGTCAGGCAAGTGCATTGATCACATTCTTTGTCTCCCAAGCGCTGAAGGTTATTTCAGACTTTGGCTACATTTTGATGAAGTGCTGTACAATTTAACTATCTTCACGTTTGTTGAATTTTGATTATGTGCCTTCAGTCACAAAGCCTTACTGAGGGCATGCTAGCCAATTTTAATACCCAATTTTTAATACCCACATTTACCATACTATTTGGATAACAGGATCTGTCAGAGAAGCTGAGCAGACCTATAGGGGCTCGCAGTAATTACAAAAAAATCACTTTTGCCACAATTTGCTAGTTGGCAACACTAGATTACAGCGACTATGCTAAGCTAAACTGATGGCAGTGCTGCCAGATTCGGACAATGGCTGGGCCTGTTAGAAAACACTTCTATGGAGAGAGACTCAATTTCACCTGGGGGCTGGCATATTCCTTTAAAGAAAACGTCTCAATAAATGAACTTTGTACAGACTGACACAATGGTCATTAATTCTGTTCCTGATGGATTTGAATTTCAAGCAGTCAGTGTTAAAGTCATTTGCTACGATAAACACCTGTATCCTAATTAAAGAGTGCAATGCCTGTGTAATATCAGATATTGCCCTATTAAAAAAATAAAGGCCTACCTCTAATACAAGCCTGCCCAAAACCAAGGCCTGGGCTTACTCCAGCATAAGTAAATAAAGGCCAGTTACGGTATTGATAATTGTGAAGTTGCCGTGACTTGACTGGATATGAGGGTAATCAGAGTTATCAAAAATAAAATGTGTTTACTTGCCTTGTGTTCCTGATCAAAATTAATGGGAGGGAGAGGTGCTTGAAGAGGCATTGGGTAAGATGTGGGAGACAAATAATGGGAAAAAACTCTAACAAACCTATTTTCAAGGTAAAAGTAAATTGATTTGTGTGTGTGTGTGTATGTGTGTGTGTGTGTGTGTGTGTGTGTGTGTGTGTGTGTGCGTCTGTGTGTGCGTCTGTGTGTGCGTCTGTGTGTGCGTCTGTGTGTGCGTCTGTGTGTGTGTGTGTGTGTGTGTGTGTGTGTGTGTGTGTGTGTGTGTGTGACTTTGTTTGTCAAGGTCTCTTGGGGAGTCTGTATTAGGCTGGGCTCAATTCTTCTTCATTAGCCCTCCAAACTGCTGTCAGTTCAGCTCTGATTCCCAGTCAGTGATGCAGGTCTGTGTGTGTGTGTGTGTGTGTGTGTGTGTGTGCGTCCGTCCGTCCGTCCGTCCTTTCTTAAAATTGTGTGAGTGGGTGTGTGTGTGTCTCTCAAATTAGTGTTTGTTTCTGGCCTCCATAAATATTGTGCTTCTGTGTGTTTCTTAAAGCTCCCATATTATGCCCTTTTTTACAACAAGTTAACATAGCTCTCTGAGCTCCACCAAACAGGTATTCGAAGTAGTTTGTTGAAAATACCTCTCAGATTTGGCATTTTTGCCTGCCTCTCTACCCCTCTGGTTCAGAACAGTGTGTTTCTCATTAGAATTCCTACAGGCTAGTGAGCTGCTACTGCCTAATGCCTTTGTTGCCTAGAACAAACTATATTTCAGTTTAGTAAACATCTAAAAATGCGTTTTTATAAATTCCGAAGTGTGGGGATGGCTCGGTTGGCTTGGTACTAAATGGCAAAACACCAGTGGATGACTCGTTAGTTTGTGCTAAACTGCAAAAGAAACACTTTGATGGGGACTTGCATCTTTCTCTGGTTTACCATGGATAGTCGGAAGTGACCTCGGAAGTTTGATGGCTAATCCAAGTTTATACTGTCCTCGGTTGACGAAGCGGTCATCCTTAAAATGGTAAGAGCACACCAACATATCCTCTAGTACTTAGCCTTGAAAAATGCAATTCCACCATGCTGCTTTTCTTCCCTGGGAGACACTTGTATTGGTCTGTGCAATCGATAATATAACACTGCATGTGGACCTAAAGATTTCTTCATATAGATTCCTAGGCCAGTCAGCTCTTGCCAGATATCTCTTATAAAGTCTCTGGATATCCCCATGTGTGACATAGAAGATGGGGAGAAACACAAATGGATGGTTTAAGCACACTGTTTTTTTTAACACTACTACAATTTACTACTTAAGCAATTTTTTTGTTTTTATCACACTCGCAGTGTGTCAAGAGGCAGCGTAGACCCAAAAAGCCATCAAAAGTCATTTCTTTTCATTATATGGGAGCATTAAAAAATTGTGTGTGTGTGTGTGTGTGTGTGTGTGTGTGTGTGTGTGTGTGTGTGTGTGTGTGTGAGTGTGTGAGTGTGAGTGTGAGTGTGAGTGTCTCTTAAAGTAAGAGGAGTGTGTGTTTCAGTTAAGCCATGTAAGCCAATTCAAACTCATACATGACGGCAAACTGTACTGTGTTATGTCACTCTGGGTGCAGAATAATCATTTGCGTCACCTGCTCTCGGTGTGAACAGACTCTGTGTGTGTGTTTTTGACAGCGTGGGCATTCATTTGAAGTCTGTGTGTGTGGATATGTGTGTGTGTGTGTGTGTGTGTCTGTGTGTGCATTTGTATGCGTGTGTATGCGCCTTTGAGTTTGTGTGCGCCTTTGAGTTTGTGTGTGTGTGTGTGTGTGTGTGTGTGTGTGTTAAAAGATAAGCAGGAGAATGGACTAAATTAGCGGTGCATTATTCATAGGAGGGAATCAGGCGCTGATTCAGGATCAGTATGCGACCCTCATCACTAGTACGCTGTGTTTATGAGCCAACACTCTCCTCTCTCCACAGAACCTGAAGGTGAAAGGACCCAAAGAATCCAAGGACCTCACAAGTACCGTCACAATGGAAGGTAAGTCAAAGAAAAGTGTGTTTGTGTTTGTGTGTGGGTGTGCACTGCACTTGTAAGTAAGTGTAGTGTACTTGTAAGTATCAGAAGTGCATTTGTGTGTCTGTGTGTGTGGATGGATGGATTCCAGCCTTTTCCCCCTCTTCCTTGTATTTCACTGTAAAGCTGGTGTGTGTGTGGTGTGTGTGTGTGGTGTGTGTGTGTATGTGTGTGATCATAACACTTGTGTGCACTTGTGAGTACATGAGTATCAGTTTGTGTGTGATCATAACACAGATTGAGTATTTGATTGGGTCTTGTTTGATCTGATCAGAATCTATAGGGCTCCATAATACTGGGACATGCTGTACTTTCTGTCTGCACGTCAGTGCGCAGGGTATATGTTCGTATGAGACTCTATGGGAGAGACAGTGAGTGTGAGAGTGTGTGTGTGTGTTGCAAGAAACTATGAGATTGTGTGACAGAAATAGAAAGAGAGTGAGAGAGAGAAGTGAGACAGAAAAAAAAGCAAAGCTGTCTTGGAGAAAGAGAGAGGGATGAGGGACTATGTGTGAGTGTGTGTGAGTGTATGTGTATGTCTGTGCATGCGTGCCTCTGTGTGTGTGAGAGTGTGTGTGAGTGTATGTGTATGTCTGTGCATGCGTGCCTCTGTGTGTGTGAGAGTGTTTGCTTGCGTGCTCTCCCTCCCTCCCTCCCGTCCCTGTCGATGCTTCCGTCTGCGGGGCTATGGGTGCTGAGGCTGCTTCAGACAGAGAGAGAGGGAGAGATGGGAGGCGAGGAGAGGAGAGAGACGAACCAGAGGGGCGACTCTGGCATGGAGGTTTTCCTAGTGATCAGGCTTTGTTGTAACTGCAGTTACGGTAAAAACCTTTGTGTTCCTTACTTTCCCTTTGTATTCTCTGTAGCTTGGTAATTTAATGTCGATGTGGGTGTTATATTCCTTTATTTTTCTCAATTGAAAGTTGAAAGTTTACCTCCCAAACAGTGAAGCAGTACTGGCATTCGGTAATAATTTCTTGTGGTGTTTTTTTTCCCCCCAGTATTGCACGTAGATTTTAATTGGCATTGGAGGACGTTCCTAATGACTTGCTGTTCACTAGCATGTCTCTTTGTGTAAGTGCCAGCAAGTCTTTATAGGATCCTTAAAAGGCTTCTTGCTTCCGGAGAATCTGCATGCAGGAGAGAGGCGCTATGTGATGTGGGGAAATGTGTTTGCGTATGCATATATGCCAGGGCCAGTGAGCAGGAGAGTGTGTGTATGTGTGCCTGTGTGTGTATGTATGTGTGTGTGCGCGTGCTGCACTCTTTTTGAAGTTTCCGGGGAGGCTTCTCCTTGGTTGCTGGGGATTATCCCTTGACGTGTTCCGGCTCCGTTTCCCGGGTGATGCCAGTTTGACTGACAGTCGAAACACACCTTCTCCCATGGGCTGCAGAGAGAGAGAGAGAGAGAGAGAGAGAGAGGCAGAGACAGAGAGATGGAAAGGAGGAGTGAAAATGAGCGCTAGGGAGAGAGCGGGAGAAAGAGGGCTGATTCTGCGGCTGCTGAGCTTTTTACACCCCAATCACGTTTGGCTGTATAGGATGAACTGTGTTTTGCTACCACTTGGCTCAGGGCAGGGGTGGGGTAGGGGTGTGGTGGGGTGGGGGGAGAGAGGCAGCATTTTGTCTGCAGAGACACAAAGGTTTGGTACACTCTAGAGTCCACTCAAGGGAGAGAAGCTAAAGACAGGGTCTGTTTGTGTGTGTGTGTGTGTGTGTGTGTGCATGTGTGTGCTCAGTGTAAGCTACACTTTATGTTTTGCAAACTGCCTCAGAAAAAGCTCTTGAGCTGGAAAGCAGATGAAAACAAGGACAGTGCAGGGTGAAGTGTGAAGAGAGAACTGAAATAAGCACCTTGAACAAATATTCAGTACTTTATTAACACCTCAGAAAGTGTTGTGTGTTACCTGACATGTCTCAATGCCTCTCTGTGTGTCTGGGAGAGGTGAATCGCTGGCTGGCTGTGTGTGTGTGTGTGTGTGTGTGTGTGTGTGTGTGTGTGCTGTAGCGCGCTACTGTGCCATGCCGTGCTTTTGCCCTGCCTCAGGTACAGACTCATTAATCACTCGCTCTATTGACCGCGGCTCAGCGGGGATTTTCGAGTCGTCCTAATCACCCTTTAGCGAAAGGCAAGCCCAGCCCGTCCCATCCAATCATATGCCTCGGAGCCACTCTGTGTGTCGACAAATCACAGCGCTCCATTCATCACTGTCTGAAGCCCTGTTACGAGTCTCTGTGTAAAACTCCTGGCTAGCTAGTTGCTGTGGGCTGAGGCAGTTCTGGACTAATGGTTAAGGAGTTTGTCCTGGTATCGGTAGTCTGGCTAACGCGACTTATCAATGCTCTGCGAACATTGGTCTGGCCAAGCTGTGTTGTAAACCCATTTCTCAGAGGGCGGGCTTAACCCACGTGTGTGAAATGCCTGTGTTTGCTACTGGACGAAGATTTCCGGTCGCTAAACTACCACGTCATTGCCTTTTTGAAATGCTAGATTTTCATTGGTCCCAGTTTCTCTGCTAATGTAGAAACGGTGTAGACGGGCAGCTTGGCCAGACTTACTTGCATGCGAAATGCAAATGCAGCGGCACAGGAAGTATGGGCATGCCCAGGCTAGGTATCAGAGGGTTGTAGGATCAAATTCTGTACCAGTAAAGTAAAATGTGGTTGGTTGAGTGAATAACCAGTGCTCTCTTGCACCCTAAGCCATGGCCCTTGGAGTAAGGCCTTTAAGCCCACATTGCTCCAGAGGGACTTTTCCTGCAGCTTAGTTCCCTGTGAGTCACTTTCATTAAGGGTGTTGGCTAAATGATATGTTGTGTAATGTGAAAAGCTACCAAGCACTATTTATTCTTCCCCTGTAGTTTGTCTTAATGACGTCTTATGGTTTGTGGTTGTGCTCAGCAGGCCTTTTGCAAAAATTTGAATTCAAAGCGAGATTGACCTGTCAATTAAGGTTGAATTTGAGTTTACATTTGAACTTCAATTAAATAGAAATCCAATCCAGTTGTTGAGTGTAATTTCCTACTGAGGTGGCAAACAGGACATGGAATTACAGCTTAAATATTGCATAGCCCTGGTGCTCAAGTGGTGTTGATATCTCCTGTGTCAGCAAGTTCTGCACTTCAGTCTGTCTGTTTATGTGCATGTCTGTCTGTCGATGTTCATCTTCTGTGTGTGTGTGT
>CM059272.1:10985379-10992879 GCA_030347295.1 Setipinna tenuifilis
AGATGAGGAGTCCCCTGGGCTCTACGGCTTCCTGCATGTGATCGTCCACTCGGCCACAGGCTTCAAGGAGTCAGCCAGTAAGTCAAGTCCTTCTCAAGCTGAATGGCTTTCCCGCCAACATTCTGTGTGACTGTGTGACTCTGTGTGTGTGTGTGTGTGTGTGTGTGTATGTGTGTGTGAGATGGGTGTGTGTATGTGTGAGATGGGTGTGTGTATGTGTGTGATGGGTGTGTGTGTGTGTGTGTGTGTGTGTGTGTGTGTGTGTGTGTGTGTGTGTGTGTGATGGGTGTGTGTGTTTGTGTGACTGTGTGTGGACATGTGTTCATGTGGTTGTGTGTGCTTCTAAGATTTGTCTGTCTTTGGCAAATATGGTTCATAGATGCCATATCAATTCACTCTCAGAGGAAAGCACTGTTGCACCATCAAGACTTGCAGCTCTTACTTGTAATTTACTACACATGTTTCAACCTCAAACAAGTAGAGAGAGAGAGCAAGAGAGTGAGCAAGCGAGTGAGAGAGAGAACGAGAATGAGCCTGAGCCTTCCTTAGGTCTCCCTTAGCTACCCCCCCGACCCCCCCGACCCCCCCCCCCCCCCCCCCCCGCAGGCCTGATGCTATCTGAGGTATTGACCCACCGCGGTGGCCAGGCCTGGTCCTGATAAAGAGTGGCCGGGGAAAGCGGGGCGAAGCCGCAGAGCGGGTCCCGGTGGAGCTGCTCCCGACCGCAGCCCCGCATTCCTGCAAGGCCTTTCATGTCGGGGGGTTGGGGGTAGGAGGGGGTGGTGTGTGTGTGTGTGTGTTTGGGGGGTGACCACAGAATGCCACAGAGCTGAGAGAGGGGCGGGGTGAGAGAAAGAGAGAGGGAGAGTGAGAGGGGGGGGGGGACTGAGCGAGAGAGAGATGGGAGAAGGAGACACTGATGTGAAGTCGATGAGAAGGAGGCCTTTTTATGGAAGCCCCACAAGGACAGAAGGGGTCAAGGAAGAAAGGGGGAAGGGGGAAGGGGGAAGGGGGTGGTTGGGGGGTGGTTTTGGGTCTGTGGGTATAGAGCTTGGATTGCTGTTGACCTCCCCTCACTGTCACCCCCCCACACCACTACCACCACACCCCAACCTCACTAAGGGAACTGCACAAATCTTGACAAATTGTGAGTGTGTGTGAATGAGTGTGTGTGAATGAGTGTGTGTGTGTGTGTGAGTGTGTGAGTGTGTGAGTGTGTGAGTGTGTGAGTGTGTGAGTGTGTGTGTGTGTGAGTGTGTGTGTGTGTGTGTGTGTGTGTGTGTGTGTGTGTGTGTGTGTGTGTGTGTGTGTGTGTGTGTGTTTTTTTGAAAGAGTTCATGTAAAAGAGAGGAGCTCGTTACATAAGCTCCAGAGATATATTAAGTGGCCGAAATGACAGGACAGGAATAACAACAGTCAGTTTCGCTGAGGCTGCTGTTTCTGTACCAGTGTGGGCAAGAGCTCTGGTGTGTTTTGACATATGTCTACTGGACAGAAAAAGAAGCACCGTGAGACTGTTCGTGGGCTCTCTAATGCCAGGGTTTGTTCGCTAAAGCCTGTGGCCGTCGTCCTTCCACAGTGATGTTTGATATTCTTACCGCTTATGTTAAAGATCACTCTAAGGCCACACTGAGTTGCGAGGCATTGTACAAGCATTCTTGCACACTACACTATATAACCATATATGAACAGACACGCACAAGCATGGGTAGGAATTCATTAGGAATTCATCACTTCTTCTGACAAACATGGCATTTGTGCCAGCATTTGTGTAGTTTGGGTCACCTGCTATGACTGGTGCCTGGGCAGAGGGCCTGAGGGCTCATGTCAAATCTGGACTGACATTATGTGTTGGACCAGGCTAGTATCCATCCACTATAGAGCAGTTCACTGTGACTGATTGTGCCCTTCCCAGAAAGGTTGTCTTGCTCTAAAATGCTTTCTGTTGAGCAGAGATCTTCACCAGGGGGGTCCTTAACCCCATGCTCAGAGGGGGGGGGGGGCTGAAATGATTTGAGTGACAACCCCCTACAACCTCCCGAAAGGGCAAGAAAACATGCCTTATAAGTATATGAATCTGACAGTAATTGTCATTTTGATGTCTTTGCGTTTTATACACCATTACAAAGTACTTTTATAGGTCACATGGTGCAACGTAGCTCAATAAAGAATACAGTGCCATAGTCTACAATATGTGTGGTTTTCTATCTTGTACTTGTTGGCTATCTTGGCCAGGACTCCTTGGAAGACGAGATATTATATCTCTTCCTGGATAAATAAAGGGCAAGTAAAATAAAAATAAAATTAAAAATAAACTACACTTGACTATCAGCCAAGGTTTGTCTGACCCAAAAACCATTAAAGACGTCTGCGTAAGCAGGCATTTTATACAGGGGAAATGCCAGCAACTGTTCATTTTGTTCCTTTGTTCTTTCCTGTCTGCTCAGCATGTGCTGTGCGTTTGTCTATGGCTTTTTAGCTGACTTTAGGCACACAGCAACAGCAGACGTGCCTCATCTGTCTGCCAGTTGCTTTTTGGGAGAAGGATTTGGGGTAATAGGTGTGTGTGTGTGTGTGTGTGTGTGTGTGTGTGGGAGTGTGTACTGGCATGTCGTGGGAGTGTGTACTGGCATCACACTGGCTGTGTGATTTGTCTGCAAACTTTAAAGAAGTTATTTTTTGCACTGCTGTGGTGCTAAATTCAAACGGCATTTAAAAACGGCATCTGTTGTGTGGAAGCTGGGACATGGCGCCTTTCGTGTGCTCTCACATGATGGCTGCGACACCATTACACCAGCGACACCATTACACCAGCCCTGTTTGTTTAATTATTTCTTAAAAAGAGGTTGCAAATTGGCTGTTGCTTGACAGGTTCTGTTCGTGTGAGATCCGTTATGAAAAAAACGTGACTTGGACAGTCTTGGAGAGAATGTGCTTCTTCAAAAAAGTAACACAAACCAAATCTGCGCTCAGGGCAACAGCAGAAAAACTGGGTTGTAGACGTTAGGGAAAAGATTTGATTGGGTCCTCTGCAGAGAGAGAGTGAGAGGGAGAGAAAAAGAGAGAGCGAGAGGAAGAGAAACTGTCTTGCCTAGAATGTTCAAGTAGTATCTTAGCATCAGCTTATCCTCGCTATTCTTTCCCTTTGGCATTTAGTTACAGTAGACTCTGGGGTTGTCCTCTCTCCATGAGACTGCAGTACTACAGGCGAGTTTAGGTTTTAGCTGGGGTTCATGAATTCTCTCTCTCTCTCTGTCTCCTTCACACACAGTTTCTCTTTTCCTGTCCTTAATTTAATCCAGTGCTTAGTTTATTTTGTCTTTTTTTAGAGAGTTTGCCCCCTTTCTTTTTATTAATGCCATCGCTCTGGATCCAATCAGAAGGAATTAGATTAGACCGTTTCCTGTCTGAAGCAGTGCCCTCATCCCCTTTCTCCCCTTTCTCCCCCCGCCCTCCCCTACCTGCTGTAAGTCTCTACAATAGCCTCCACTGTGACTGGCTTAATCAGCTTCAGTCACCACATTCTCCCCTGTACTGTGTAGGCTATAGGCTCTCAGAAATAATGTGACAGTAGACCGTAATAATGTGACCGTAGACCGTAAATCTGTATATTAAGGTACAATCAACATTATTGTTCCCCCAAAGGCTAATATTTGGACCTTAAGGTGCTGATGTGTACCTATTCAGCTCTGGAGAAGGTACAAACTAGTTGCAACAGTGGTTAAAAGGTACAGTTATGTGTCTTTGATGGTACTGCCGGTGTGACCAGCTTTGCACCGGTAAAAGTACAATTCTGTACCTTCTTTTCTAAGAGTGTAGGAACTGTACACGTTCCCACCCGGGGTGGTGTGGGGTGGGGGGGGTGTTGAGAGGTATTGAAGGTATGGTTCCTGTGGACCCACACAGACAAGAGGGATTTTCTGCATAGTAGTTTCATTTCCCTTTTTGTCTGTGTGTGATCAACCAACCAACCAACCCTGCCTCTGGTGATCTGGCATCCTGGCGGGTTCATCCAGCACACAGCAGGGGCCTGGGAACAGTGAAGCGCAAGCGGGATGGAATCCTGAAGGCACACCCCACACACACCCCACCCCTGCTGGGGAGAGGTGAACCTCCACACAACCTCACGTGCACAGGCCGAAGCATGCAGTTGTTGTAGATCACCCCTTTTGTGTGACTGAACTGTGTGTTGGGCCATCACGTTACATAGTCTTATCACACACACACACTGCCCACTAGTTCGTCACATGCTGCGGTGGAACCACCCAGACAGTCTTGACGTCAAGTTGTAATTACCCCTTTGCCCAGGGCATGGTGGAGTGTGTGTGTGTGGGGGGGAAGGGGGGGGGGGTAAAGAGCCAGCTCTCACTGACTGTAATCCTCTGTACGTTTTAAGATGGGCTTGGTCTGCAGCCTCCTGCACTTTCAGGGAAATGTTTATTCCTTTAAACTCCATGTCCCTGCTTACTCACACATACCAGAGCAATCCTGATTTGCTTTTCTTTGGGTAGGGTGATGAAATTGCTGCGTAAGCTAGTCTTTCCAACATATGCATGGGAGAGCTTTCATCAACAGCCCCTGTATATATATAAGCCCAGACCAACGACAGGCACTTCATCTTTTTTTTTTTTTTTTGTGGGATAGCAGGAGTTGGCTGGCACGAGATCCTTATGCTCTCAAAACTGCCAGTCAGCTCTACAGAACCCGAGCTTCCTCCCCCCACACCGCCCCCCACCCCCCCATGGCTCCCGGCGCTGTTCTGCTTTCCCTGAGCACCAGGGCACTTTAGCGCGTTAACGCTGCGTCGACAGTGAACCCGACACCACGGTGCCTAGACTCCTGCAAGGAGGGCCCGGGGCCGACTCTACTCACTCTCCATCGCCTGTCTCATCTTTTTGAAGTGGGCTCCGTTTTCCTCTTGTCCTCCTCGACGAAGAAGTGGGTTTCCGTGCCGTGCCGTGGTATTCTAAAATATGAAACCTCACTGGGGCTGGAGGATATGTATTTGACCTGCTTTTCTTCTTTCTTTTTAGTGTTCGTAGCCAGGCCAGCGAAGCCTTGAAGAAATGGGACGTTATGTAGGGAAAGGCATGCTGCTGGTTGATCTGTTGCACTGGCCCAGGGCCATTCAGTGCAGTTCCTGCTGTTCATTTGGTGGGGGGGGAGGTAACCGGGCGGTCAGGGCAAAGACCCACCCCCCCCCCCCCACCACCACCTTCTCTTCAGGCTTCCAGTAATCCTCCTCTGTCTCCTACCTTAGACTACTGTGCAGAGTCGACACGCACATTTTGGGGGTTAACCCCTGATTTTAATTATGACTAGGTCAGTGGGCCAGTCTGGAAGTCTTGCCTGACCCCTCTCTAGGTCAAACAGGCAGACCCATTCTGAGCAAACATGGCTGGCTTTGCATTCCCAGAGCGTGCATTTACATGAGGTTTGCTTGGGTCTGGAGGTCCTCAGAAGGAATTCATTTTGGCTCAGGGATGTTGCCAGTTTATATGATAAAATCAAATTTGTGGTAAATTTGGGAGTTTTAACCCCGGGTGCTGCTGAGGTATAGTTTCTAGATTCTAAAACTGGATAGAAGCAGAGGAGAGATGCAAGATATTTTTTCTTGAAAGATGATCTTGCATTATTTTGTTTTTAGGTTAAAGGCCAAGCAAACTGTCCAAACACAGCCCCTCAGTAGTTTTTCAACTGTGTGCGTATATACACGTTTATGTTATGTTGCATAGTCGACACGCAAGACATATCTTGACCTAAAATAGTGTCTTTCATTCCTAAAGTCTGGGGGCTCTGATCTTGATCGTTAACCTTAAAGTTGTCTTTGTGCAAATGGAATTCTGTTTACAGAGAGATTTTTCTCACCTCCTCCTCCTCTGCTGGAGCAGCATAGCCCACACACACACACCTCGCACAGGTCAAAGGTCATCATGCCTAGCCATCCATCAACCTGTCAGGGGGGCCGCACGCAGCCACTCGGGGGACCAGGGCCCAATCGATGGTACTGAGGCGAGGCTTGGCGCGGTGTGGTGTGGTGTGGGGCAAGCCTCCCTGGTGACAAGGCTCTGTGGAAACGCATGGCAGCCCAGTAAATGAGTGCATTAGCAAGGCTGACGCCTTCCTATCCAGGACTGAGTTATTCTTGGCCCCCTTAGGAGCTGAGGAGATAGGTGTGATAGGTGTGTGTGTGCGTGTGTGTGTGTGTGTGTGTGCACGTGTGTGTCTGTGTGCGTATGTGTGCTTGTGTGTATGTGCCTATGTGTATTGTGTGCTGAAGAGTCCTTGACTGTTCCCTACATTTGGCTTGTCAGTGTTGACACATATAGACAGTTTTGCTAATTAACGACCACATATTTGAGGGAGGACTGTCAACGCCGTGACCCCTTAGTACAGTTTCGTTTAATGACTCCACTCATTTGTGATTCTGCCCACAGCATTTACGGCATGCACCACTTAACACACAGCTCAAGGCTAATTCAGATGTATGGCTTAGCCAGCCCATGAACCTGTCCCATTAACCAAGAGAACCGGGTGCTTAGACATGAATGATACTGGGTCCATTTTTACTGTACAGTACATGCAAATGCAGCGCCACTAAGAAATGGTGTGATTCGTAAAGGTTATTCATACAAGTTTAACATTCATACTTGGTTGCTTACAACCTACTCCATCCCCCCCCCCCCCCCCCTAGATCTTTATTGTACTCTGGAAGTAAAGGTTATTCATACAAGTTTAACATTCATACTTCATTTTGCCCCCCCCCTCCTACCTAGATCTTTATTGTACTCTGGAAGTGGACTCCTTCGGGTATTTCGTGGGCAAGGCGAAGACCCGTGTGTTTCGAGACACCACAGAGCCGCACTGGAATGAGGTGAGTGTCCGTTTCACTTTGTTTGCCAGTAACAAGGAACGGTAATTGGTGTATATGTGGACGGGCCATTTGTACATATGAGCCAGTATTTGCAGACCCTGGCTTGATTGTTAACACTCCCCAGACTCTGAATGTAAATACCTCGTAAAAGTGAACCATATTGCATTAGGAAAAATATACAAATGTCTCAGATGCAGAAATAGAAACATTATGTCTGTGAGTGGTGTAGTGGTTAGGTGGATCTGTGCTTCCAAACACAACACTAGAAGGCTAAGCATTTTCTTCCAGGCTCTGGCATCATTGTGCCTTTCAGTAAAGCATTTTATGCTCAGTTGTTCCAGGGACACTGCCCCTTTACTGACTTTGCTGTGCCTCACCTGAGGGGAAAAAAGCATCTGCTAAATGACAAGCACTGTAATGTAATGATGTAGTACAAATTGGAGAAGGCACCGGCCAAAGCCAGATTGAAACACTGTCTGCTTTTATTTCGCAATCATGCCTGTCCATCTTTGTGGTTACATTGGGGCTCTCTCTCTCTCTCTCTCTCTCTCCGATGGCCCAGATCACCACAGGCCCTGGAAGCCCCCCTCCCTCTAACACACACACACACACACACACACACACAC
>CM059272.1:11002879-11022879 GCA_030347295.1 Setipinna tenuifilis
CAGTCATTTATGCAAGGTATTACTTGCACCTGAACCTACAGTACTGTATTTGTTATGATTTTATAGGAAACAGGTTATTATGTGAGGAACAACATTTGGGGTGGCATTTTGTATGCTTTGAGAAGAGCTGCAGTACATCTTGAAAAATAGTCCTCATGCCCTCTACCTGCTGTTAGTTTTTTCCATTTGCAACATGGATTTACAGGGAGCTCTCCATCCCTCCTCCTGTTTCAGTCAATCTGTATCGACTGTACTTTCAGCTCTGCTAAAGGGTGACTCTTTTATTACTTTCTGCTGTCCACTGCAATATAGATGCTTATTTAGCATGGATCCATAGGAAACCTGAAACGCTGAAACATCTTTGCCTGTTGTTCAGTGAGGCATGTCCCCTCCAGATCAGCTTATTGCTAAGTGAACCATCAGGCCCAGTGAACAACAAAGCCCATTCTTCAGCGAGGCCACCTCACAGCCCCTCGGCTCCTCAGCTCCAGGCTCGCACAGGGGAGATGGCTTTGAAACACGTTACATAATCGCAATCGGAGAAGAGTGTGAGCGATCAAGAACAGATGTCCGATTCCTCTGAAGCTCGTGTCATCGGCAACACATCCGCAAGAGGCTACAGTGCAGAAGAAGGAGAAGAAAGAGCGAGAGAGAGAGAGAGAGAGGGAGAGAGAGGGAGGGAGAGGGAGAGGGAGAGGAGGAGACACAGATGGGATTTAATTATGAGCGCTGATATGAATGGGGCAGTAAAAGGGCCTGAGCTCTTCTTCTTCTTCTTCTTCTTCTCCTACAGCCCCTGGGCCGGACCCATCCGCAGAAACATTAGCCCCCCCTAATGTCATTAGTGTCCCTGAGTGGCCCCCTTGTGCCTGCCTTGTTTGTCCTGTTTGTCCTTTGCGCCCTTCCTGCCAGGTCCATCACTGGGCGAACACAATTTGGTTTGCTGTTGCTGTTGACACATCGCACCGCCACATTGAATTTGACGTCCTGTCCCATCTCGCCACCACCACCGCTTGGTTACCTCAGCAGTGGCCATCGGGTCAGTAAACTAAACAAAAAGGTGCGGTGAACATTTGGGGGGAAAATAAACAAGGTACTGAAAGGCTGAGTGTTTGCATAATGATGTCCGACATCTTGCAAGCATAAAAAGATCACGTTTCAGGGCTGTTTTAGAGTGGCGGGGCCTTGTGTCGGCTGACTCCCCCCCACAAAGGGTGCTGCAGCCCCCCCCCCCACTGCAGTCCTCTGCACTAGGAGCGATGGAACAAAAGAAAACACAGGGAAGGGTATTGGGTGAAGCATGAGACGCCATCTCAAGAGCATAAATCATGAAGGGGCATTCAAGCTTGGAGCTCCAGGACCTCTCCTTCTTCAAACACCCCCACCCTCTCTCTCATCACCATTGCAAAAACACACACACACACACACACCCACACACACAGATTCATCATGAACCCTAAGGTAACAGAGGCAGCACATATCAAACATCTACGTCTTTTAAGAAAGGTGGACAGAACCCCACTCCACTCCACCCCACCCCACCCCACCCCACTCCACTCCACTCCACTCCACCCCACCCCACTCCATGCCACTCCATCTCTCCCCACACACATTTTTTTCCCTCTTATCCACATAACACAAATACCCCCTGGTCTGGTCTGCACAGATAGCCCTGATAATGGAACCTGGTGTTTGGGTGCAGTCTACAGTCTACATACATCTGAGGGTTGTAGAGCTGGCCAGAGGAGAGGGCCAAGGTAGCGTCCTTTTTAAAAGTGTCTATACTGGTATGAAAAGTAGGTTATCGTCTGACCCCTTTATATACCTCCACATATACTTTCATATATGTGGAGGTATATACATTCACATTTTTCTTCACATTTTTGCTGTTTTGAAAGCAACACTGCCAAAGCTTCAGCGTTGAGTTCAGGTCTCATAAACATGGTGTAAAAAATAACAGTTATAAAACCATGGATTGAGAGATTGTGTTCATAAAGTCAGAGTTTAAAGTCGGCAGCCTTTTTTTTTATTATTATTTGACCCCCCGTGGCCTGTTTTTGTGTGATTGAATCCAACACCAGTACGTAATGTTGGTTTTAATCCATCGCTATTTACAAGGCCAAGCATGCTAGGCACGCAAAACCCCAAAGGTTTTTATCGCACTTTATCTGGGCACATCTGTGCAGGGATTGTCCACGTGGGTCGTTTTGGATCCATCTTGCATCCAGGAAATGGAGAGGCCACGGGAGCAACATTTGGATGGCGGGGACACTCTGGATTCCTGGGATGGTTCACTCACGCTGCCGGAGCAGCATCCAGGAGCCAGGAATTCCTCCCCCGCCATAAAACTCCCGCTATTTATCGATTGCAGAGGAGCACAGCATTAACAAAAAAAACATACACACACACACACACACACACACACACACACACAAAAAGTGGGGCACCACAACTGATTCTCCCATGTTGCTGTGTGTGTCCGTGTGTGTGTGTGTGTGTATGTTTTTTTTGTTAATGCTGTGCTCCTCTGCAATCGATAAATAGCGGGAGTGTGTGTGTGTGTGTGTGTGTGTGTGTGTGTGTGTGTGTCCTACTGGAGAAGCTCATTTCACGCATGATTTTGCCAAGCGACGTGGCAGATCAGTGATTGATCATGGCCACAGTGAGTGAGTGAGTGTGTGTGTGTGTGTGTGTGTGTGTGTCTGTTTTGTTTGTGTGTGTATGCGTGTGTGTACTTTGTGTGTCCATCCCCAGGTGCTTTATGGGGTGCATCTCTGTGTATTTATGATGTATACACTCAGGGCAAGATATACAGAGCTAACACTTGAAAGGCGAGTATCTGTCAGGCCCAACTCCTGGCGCGTTAGGCGCGCCATGGGAGCATCATTATTGGGGTGTCACGGGCAGATGAGGCATCGTGTTAGACACAGTGATGGAGGTAGTGCTCTGGGACATACACTGGTGGCCTCATGTGCTGTATACTGTCTCAACATGGGGGTGTGAGGGGATACAAAATGCCCTGTTAGACCTCCGCCTCTTCAATTCCCCCATTCCCCATCCCCCATCAATATTGCTTTTCTGTTGCTTCTTCTTTTCTTTGTGCCTCTTCTGTGTCACTTGGTTTCCTTTGTCTTCTGTTTTTTTTTCCTCTTCTTGTCATCACAAAATATGCACACACACACACACACACACACACACACACACACACACACACACACACACACTACACAAGCCTCGGGGCATTTTTGTCTATTCGCCATCCTGCTAATCAGATTTCCCATGAATAAGAAAGCAAGGGGTTTTTGTTGTGCAACATGCACTCCATTTTTTCCCAGTCTCCTTCTAAAGAAGCAGAACAGAACAGGCTGTCTTTCCCTTTCCACCTTTGTCATACTGTACTTGTTTTGTTCTTTATTTCATTCATCTTTCAGACCCTTATTATCCATTCATTCTTCATCCCTCCATATTTTGTCTTTCTCCACTCTGTTCTTTCTTTGCCTCTTTCCTCCTCTCTCTCTGAGCATCCACCAACAGCTTTCTCCATTCTCTACATTTCTCCCACTCCCTCTCCCTCTCCCTCTCCCTCTCTCTCTCTCTCTCTCTCTCTCTCTCTCTCTCTCTCCCTCTCTCTCTCTCTCTCTCTCTCTCCCTCTTTCTCTCCCTCTGCTGGGTGTCCCGGGCCTGGTCGGGGTTCTCTCTCCCAGCTTTGATGTGAGCAGCGGGGGGGCTGTGGTCTGACCCCACTGGGTGATCTTGGAAAGCCGTCCTCCACAGCTGACACGGGAAACAAAACTCTGTTTGTCTTTTCAGTCTCATGTGCAGCGGGAGTAAGAGTTGTTTTTCTTTAGGGGGGGAGAAGATGGAGGTGGGTCATTTAAATGATCATAGAGAGTAGAGTGATATAGTTTCTGAATGTTGGGGTTTTGGTGAAATATGCCGCCCCATGATCACAGTCGTGCAGAGATGATTTACTAGTTCTGATTCGATCAAGATGCAACCATGTGGTGCTCACTAATGTGCTTTTGCCTACATGTATGCTGGGATTGCCTCTGCCCCCTCTTTTAAGCAGAGTATAGGCATGGAGGCTAACCTCTGCACTCTATGGAACGATCTAAAATGCCTTATCTAAGGTTATGAAGCTTTGAGGAATTGGGTGCATCTGGACATGGGTGTCGTGTGATGCAGGTGTGGTTGTTGGACAGGGATGTGTGAATGTGTGTGTGTGTGTGTGTGTGTGTGTGTGTCGGATGGATGATGTGGCTGTTGTGTGTGACGTGGGTGTGATGTGCCTGCTCAGGTGTCATTGCAGATTGCTCATGATAACACACAGGTGTGTGAGAGTAACAATCCTGACAGTCACCATGCTGTCAACACGCTGTGAGCACAGAGGCTACAAGCATGGTAACTGACTTCATGAGAACAGCTGTGGAAGTAGGAAAAGTAGGTAAACCAAAGAACAGTTAATGATCATAAAGTGGGCCATGTATGGAGTTAAGCACAAGAACAGCAGAGTGATAGTTAATGTATGTAAGTACAAGATGGCTGATCTTTCTACTGTGGGTGGCTGGTTTATTATAGTGCTGATGATATACTTGTTGTAATCGAAAAGAGCTACACCGATGTCTGTGTCATCAATGGATATAGGACACGTGACCGATATATGTTTGTTGAGTTTTCTTTGAACTGGTGGATTGTGTTTGTCTTGGTCAACGCAACTAAGCCCCCTCTTGCCCCTGCTCTGATCCAGTGGGTTTGCACGCACAGGCCTGAACATCTCCACATATCCCTGACCCCCCCCCCCCCCCCCCCCCCCCCCCCCCCCCCTTTCTCAGACATCTGCCCGATAGCAGACACCTCCACCAGCGCCATGTGATGCGATCGTGTGTCTGCAGCCGTCCCTGTGGGCCACGATGGTAATCTAGACAGTTATCTGAGAAATGCATAAGTTCTTTTTTTTTACTTTAGCGGATTTCCATCAGACAAACACATGAAAATCCCCATTTGACCCAGATCTTTCCTCCTCCTCCTCCTCCTCCTCCTCCTCCTCCTCCTCCGCTTACTCTTCCTCTCTCTACTCCTCACCCTCCTCCTCCTCCGCCTCCACTTTCTCCTCCTCTTCCTCCTCCTCCTCCTCTTCTTCCTCCTCCATGGAGTAGCCACCGCCACTGTCGCTGCTGAGACCCAGGCCAACCTTCTCTGTCAGGGGTGGAAGGAACGCAGACTCGGGCCTCCGCTTCTGGGTGGCCCTGCAACCCCCGCACCTCCCCATCCATTCTCCATCTCTCCAGAGTCTTCCTCCAATCCATCTGCAAGTGCACTGATCCCAATGTAAACCCCGCCGGCCGCTTAGCCGTGCGGTGTGACCCCTGACCCCTGCAGGGTGGGGAGAGTGCATACTGTATGTACATCCGCAAGGCCTACTGGCCCTCAGCTGTAAATTAGGACTTTGGCGAATCTTTGCTGTTTACGAAAATGTGCATTCAGACATTCCTGAGAAAGACTTTGTTGAACTCATGAGGGAGGAGTGGGGAGGGGGGTGGCAAGGTGGGGTGGGGAGGGGAGAAGTTTTCCAAACCAAGGGAAACAATGAAAAGGTTACATCTTGCATTATTAAATCAGCCTCTTCATAACGCTCCTCACATCTTGATCAGAAAAGGAGGAACATTTTTTTTTCTTCTAAAGAGTGGAAATGCCAGTGAAGCATTTCGTTTCACCTTTAAATGGCATTCTCGGCCATCTTCATTATGGAAATCCACAGAAATCTCCGGATGGTGGCGAAAAAAAAAGCTTGGTACGGAAGCAGCATGTTTACCCTAAATGGATGGCATTTAATTTAGCGCTGCCCACTGTCACTTTTCACTTCCTGCAAGAAACACTGAACTTTGCAGGCAGAGAGAGCTGTGCCGTTCAACTCTCCTTCACCTCCACCGTCTGCGGTTTGCCATGGCGGTGATTAAACAGGCGCTGGCAGAGAGGATCAACATGCCAGACAGGCACCAGTGCGAAAACACACACACACACACGCATGATGTCATTCCCGTCATTCGTCACTCGACGCTGTTATCTCTTGCGTGTTTTGAGGAAAGGTCATCTGTCCCGGCCTGGCCCGCAGTCTGATAACAAGCCGGTCCTAGGCGCTGTGGAGACCCGCTATCCCTCGGCCTGAAGGCACCTTGGGTGTGCTAGAGTTTGAGAAGAGGGAAGGGGGGGTTGGTCTTGGATTGGAGGCCATTAATAACAACTCCCCACCCTGACCGCAACCCCCCTTCCCCCCAGTTCCTAATATAGCTGCTCACTATCTGAGAAAACACAACACAAAGTTCCCAAGTTACTGTGAAATCAGCAGTGTTCCCAGACAAATGCAGGGAATGTGTAGCGCCTGAGTCACTTAGCCTCGTCTACTTGAGTCACAGTTTTAGAGTCAGTGGCCATTACTTGTGCCCTATTCATATCCTCCAGACCATCTCAGCGTCTGTAAAACAGAGATGCTACAGCTATTCATACAGATATATATATATATATGTTTACTGGGTCTATGACTGTGTGTCTGTGTATGTTTTGGTAGGTTTTGTGTTTATGTCCACACTTCCATGGAAATCTCCCAAGTTTGGAGTAGTGTGTGTATGATGATCCCAAAGATGAGGAATGCAGCTGTGGTGATATCATGGCCCACATAAACACGTCCTCACCATGCAGCATGGCCAATCGGCAGATCTGTTGGAGATGGAAAATTGATCCTGGGCAGTCTCGCTCCTCAATGATGAAATCGACTATAATACCAGTTGTGGCTGACCTGGTGCTGTAATGACAGCTTCTTCTCCTGCCAAAGTGTGTGTGTGTGTGTGTGTGTGTGTGTGTGTGTGTGTGTGTGTGTGTGTGTGTGTGTGTGTGTGTGTGTGTGTGTGTGTGTGTGTGTGTGTGTGTGTGTGTGTGTGTGTGTGTGTGTGTGTGTGTGTGTGTGTGTGTGTGTGTGTGTGTGTCCGCGGTCATGCATTCATCTGTTGGTTTGAGATTGGTTAGTTGGAAGTGCAGTCTTTGAATTATGAATGAGCACGGATCAAATATTTGTTCTTAGTCTTTCAGGGCCAACTGGACACCACAAGACCTGTCTCCTCAACGACTAACACTAGTGCACCAGACAGAGGGCTTAGCCATCTTTCTAAGCATACATTTCTTTACCTCTCTCTCTTTCTGTCTGTCTCTCTTTCTCTCCCACACACACACTCTCTTTATCTCCATCTCTCTATCCATCCATCTACGTCTCCCTCTCCTGCTCTCTCGCCCTCCTCATCTATCTGGCCCACATGTGTGTGTTTACCTCTGGCAGAGACACAAACAGTCACCTCTCAGGGGTGCGTGACCCTGACTTTGAACTTTGACCCCCCTCGACTAAGCCTGCGTGGCCCTCTGGCCTATTTGTCTGCTGCAGATGGGGGTGTATGTGAATAGCGGGGGCTTATCAGCTTTGTTTTCACCCCCCCATCCTCATCTTAGCCATGTGATCTCAGGCTTTTGGGGGATCCTGTCTGTGATCCAGGAAGAGATTTGCCCCCATGTCCTGCGTTATGTTACAGCTACAGATAATTACAGCAGTGCTGTTGGCCCTCAAACGACTCGTTTCATTATTTCATTTTGGATACCTGATCTCTTGTATTTCCTCCCACACCACCAGTGAGTGTGGGAAACCCCTCACCTCCCCTGTGTCCGTGCAAATCCAGCTCCAAATAAATACATTTCTGTGAGGCGAGACAAGCTGTGAATGTTTATGACCATGGCTCTACAGGCATAAATATTTGACAGAGGTCGTAATTGGCAGTGGGAAAGGGGTCCTCTTAGCCGTCTTTACTTACAGCTGTAGAATTAATATCCTTCCGTAACATCTTTCCTGTTAAGCTCATTATGACAACTGTATGAACAAAGCTTCAGATATTCCATGCAATGTGGAAAATGTCCTTCAGCCAAGGACACATTCCTTACTCCTGGTAGTTCCTTACCATCACTTCCATCGAGGGTGACGTCAAGGAATGAAGCTACAGTATGTGACCACCACCTGAAAGGTCACAGCCTTGTGTCCTTTGGAGGAGCCTGTATTGTACTGCTGTACTGTGTCCACATGCAAACAGCACATCGGCCTGGTAGGAATGAAAGCCATTTTCCCCCAGGGTTTCTATGTTGGCAAACTAAGTGGGTTGAATCATATAGGTTATATGATGTGTGGTGTGGTTCATTAAACAAGAACATTTATGTAACCTTTAAAGATAGTATTACATAATGTCTGGATGTACTTTTAACAAAATAATAGGCAGTTTTAAGAAATTAACAGACATTTTTTTCAACTGTCTATCTTAGAGTGAAAGAGTAAATCTCATCATTCATCTTATCCGCTTAAATCTAAATCAGCCACTGCTGTTTGGTACAAGACCCTCATAGAACCACGTAAGCGCATCTCATTGACGAGTGCGTGTTCGTCCCCAGCGGTCTCTACTGTCGCTGCATGTTTGTGGCCGTGCAGCATCTCTCACCCCGCCTGCATCTCCCCATTCGCACGCTTACGTAACTAAGCGCCGGCCCACCCATGAACTCCAACATGTGAACTTGCCCTTCTGCAGCGCCACTTCTCAGAGATGCCCAATGGCAGGATGGAGGATGCAGGAATACAGATAGACACAGATGGAGAGAGAGAGAGAGAGAGAGAGTGAGAGAGAGAGAGAGAGAGAGTGAGAGAGTGAGAGAGTGAGAGAGTGAGAGAGTGAGAGAGTGAGTGAGTGAGAGAGTGAGTGAGTGAGTGAGTGAGTGAGTGAGTGAGACTCCCCTTTGCCAATGTTTTTGCTTTAACAGAAGAGTTTTGAAAAAGACTTGGACTTGCTGAGTGCTTCTTTAAATGGCACCATTTGAAACAAGAGGAACAGTGATGAATTATGTAATGCGTTGTATAACAGACCAAGATGGAGAGAGAGAAAGGCAAAAAGAGATTGAGAAAGAGAGAGAGAGAGAGAGAGCAGGAAGGGGAGGTGATGTTT
This sequence comes from Setipinna tenuifilis, assembly GCA_030347295.1. Lineage (NCBI taxonomy): Eukaryota > Metazoa > Chordata > Actinopteri > Clupeiformes > Engraulidae > Setipinna > Setipinna tenuifilis. The sequence goes on from CM059272.1 coordinate 11,011,900, forward strand.
TATATCGGATGGGTGACACGCAAGAACAGAGGTGGTGCTCACACATGTGCCGTGTGTTGATGTGTGTGCCGAGGCAACAGGGTGTCCTCTCCAGCCCCCTGTGGAAAAAGTCACACAGGGACAATGGCTGAGAGATGGCACAGGGAACGGCATACAATGCCCTATTGCCATTTTGTGTCTCACCAATGAAGGAGTGAGTTTGAATGGCAGCCTGCCTCTCTGTTTGTAAACGTTGAGGTCTCTCCTCTTGCTCTAGTCATCTCCATATGTGTTTACATGCTGTTCTTCTTCATCCATGGTGTAGTGGTAAACAAAGTAGTTGGGAAGTAAAAACAGTGGGAAAACTTTGCACATCCTTAACATTAGCAACCGATGCAAGCAAGTTAATGCTTTGTTGTCATTTTTAAAAGTTGCGGAGTGACATTGTGTGCATCCTCTCTCCACTGGGCAACCTTTAGTCATGTCTTTTACATATATACAATTTCAGACATTCTATCTTGCTCTCTTTTTTTCCCATTTTCTTCACATACACCCTTAACATGCCCTCCCCCCTCTCTCTCTCTCCCATTCTCCCACTGTCACCAGCATATGCTCCCACAGCCTCTCGATTTCATTTTGACAAATCCACAGCAGCCCCCCCACCCCCACGCACAATCACAAACAGATGTCTGCCATTAATGGGAAATCAGATTGTACACACAGGGGTGGAATTCCGTGGGTAGAGATGGATCACCCAAATTTCCTCTCAATTTGATTTAGTTTTTTTATTGTTTTCTGTTGCATTGAACCCTGTAAGCTTTGTATATGCTACAGAGGATAGATTCATCCTGAGATGCACTTTTCTACCCTGAAAATGACTCCATTTTAGGGGAAGTTGGATGTCGATGTCGAGCAGTTGTCCCTGATGATGATGATGATGATTATCCTTTAAGCTAATGTTTGCCTTGTGTGCCAGTGAAACACAGGCTCCTGTTTACATGAGGGGAAACATGGTGCCAAGAAGCAATGCATGATGGGAAGCCACTGGGATGGCATCAAGTCATGTGGAAGCCATCAGCCTTTCTGTGCAGAGATCCCGCCATTAGCCACTAAGAACCGCTTTATGCTCTACATGATTTAGATTCGCCTCCTCGTCAGTCCCCTCAACTGTGACTGTTACAAGAGGGAGTTTTTAAAAAAAAAGCGTAAACACTTTTTTTGCACGTAGTTTAATGATGCATTAGCCTTTCCGCCCACACTGTTGTTGCTCCTGTAGTGTTAACATTGTGTTTGGCCTTGTGTGGGGAAAAAAAGGCTCATTATGTGAATATACGAGTGTGTTTGGAACGCTTTGGCGGCTCTATTGATTGTCTTTATGTCTTTTCTCAGGCCCATAAGGGCCATTGGCTCCCAGCGATAGCTGACAATGACACCCACACACACACACACACACACAAACACACACACACCCCCAAGACATATTGACCTTTTGTAGTTGGGGCAAGTAAGTGTTATTGGTGAAATGTAATGAAGGCTCATGCCCTGGATACACGTTTTAAAAGCAGGATTTAATTTCATCTGGCCGCTCTGACAGTGGTGATAACGCCGGGTAAAGTGGCCATGGGGGCCAGAGTAATGATGATGCTCACTGTGGACACCACTCCCCCACACACACACTCCTCATATATTTAACTTAGATTTTTGTTTTCTTTCTCTCAGTGGGTTGTAACCACTCCATTCATCCACTGTTGTCATCCCTCCCTCCCTGCCCCCACCTCACCTCACCCTTCCCCTCTCGCTGTCCCTCGCCTCTGCTAGAGGTGAGGTGAGGCAGCCAGTCCCTAAACTGCCTGTCCGCCTGAGCAAGCAGCCATATATTCTTCACTAAATTATTAAAGATGGCCAACCTCCACTGAGATGCTGGAAGTAGGTCACATTGCACCCTCTCATCATTTCTCCCAGGAACAAAATGCCACGGTAACCAAAAAAAAAGGGAGAGGAGATCACAGACAGGGACATCAGTGCAGGCAGACAGGCAGGCAGGCCGGCCAGAGTCTCTCGTGTGGTTTCGAGCAACCCCAAAAGCAATAATGCTGGATCTGTTTCTTCACCAGAGTATTATGCACAGTTGTGCCATGACTTTTCTGTGTTGCCAACCCATCTCATTAGCCCCCATACGTTGCAGCGGTTTTGCCCCAAAATCACCCTCTGGATGTGGGCATCGCTGGCGCCTCTAGACAGGATGATGGCATAATAATCTGATTGGCATTCTCTATGGGGGCACTCATTCAGCTGAAGCTCAGCATTAGAAAGAGGAACAGCTGAACAAACTGTTTAAATTATACCCAAATGACCCAATCCTTTTTTTATATATATATATCCTGGTTTCTCTACCAGGGCATAAATCTTAACATCAAAATTTTTAGTAAACATTGGGGGTGCCTCTATGCGTCATGTTCCCACTAACATACAAATTAAGGGAAAGGGCGTTTCCATGGGCACATCATGGCTACTACTGCGGCTGTGGCTGTGTATATTGGATTTATTCCTGCGTGGTCAGCAAATATGTGGACAGTCAGCAGCAGGTAATTGACTGGCCTAAAGGAATTGACTGGAGCGGGTTTCACAATCTTCTGAGCAGAGCTTCAATTAGTGGCCGATTTGAAAGATTACAAGAAAAAAGCTTCTTATACATCGACTTAGCATGGTTTTAGGGATGTGGTTTGTAATGAGATTGCATGGATACAGGGTGCAATTGGTTTAAAAAGAGATCAGATTTTTTTTCCATCAGTTTGTACTGGTGAGCATTTATCAATAGACCCAAATTGAATTGATGGTGCTACATAATGCATGGATTTTTGTCACCAGTGTGCTTGATAAAAAGAGGATTGGGTTAGAAAGGAGCCTTACATGTGTAGAGGCATAGATGGCTAGTTGGTCTGTATACGCAAAGGGTTTTTTTTTTCAGGTCAGTTATGCATGATTGAAATGGTGTGTAGATGTGTGAAAGGGCATGGTGAGGATAGTGTGTTTCACATGTGTGTACATCAAGTGTGTGTGTGTGTGTGCGTGTGAGTGCGTGTGTGTGTGTGTCAAAGGCAGAGTGCGTGTGAAGCAGGGCATCATCTCGGAGCTGAATCTCAGAGTTCAGTCTTAAGAGAAGGGGGAGAAAACTGCCACACACAACCACACCACCCCTGAGGCCCTCTTGCCCCCAGCAACGGAATGTGGGTCACACACACACACTCACACACGCATGCACTCTCTCACACGCACGCACGCACACAAACGCACACAAACACACACACACCACACACACACACACACACACACACACACACACACAGACCTCACACAAATACTCACACACATACACACACCTGCGCGCACGCATACATACACACATACACTACAATGAAATGTCTTTTGTAGGCTTCAAAGCCCATACAAACATGAACATACCGTGTTGATTGTCGGGTTTCACTGACAGCTGTCAGAAAAGCAGCCAAAGAGTATTTGATGGAGATCCGATCCTCTGGAAGACCTTTCCCCTCCTCCCCCCCAAAAAAGCAAGAGGCAGAGAGGTGGTTGTCAGCCTAGCTCCACCTAAATTATACATGGCCCATGCAGTGTGCATACTGTACCAGCCCCTCCTCCCCCATCAGCAGGCAGCCACATGGAGAGAGCGTGTACCCCACTGTGCTCTGAAGTCATTGCTGCCTGCTCAGAGAGTCTTGCATCACGGCCTATGCCTCGTGCCCCCTGCCCCTGTGTCTGTGTTTCTCTTCCCCTAGTCTTGGCGTTTTGGAATGTGTCTGCACAGTTTATCGATCCTGTACAGCCGCGTGAATGTGGTTTTCTCCAGCAGTCATACGATTACTGTGAACATGTAGAGATGTAATGGACCAGGAGTGTAAATGCCCGTGCATGCGTGCACTCACACACATACACACATACACGCGCACACACACATACACACACGCTCACACACACACACACACACACACCCTCACACACATGCTCACACACATGCTCACACACACGCTCACACACACGCTCACACACACACTCACACACACACTCACACACACACTCACACACACACACTCACACACACACTCACACATGCTCACACACACAGCCATTCTAAAACTCTCATATTTTTGCGCGCACCTCTCCCTAAACCAGCTGGACACTTAAAAGTCCGCTCGCTATGCTAATGACGGCAGCCCGGCTTTTGTTCTAATTCTCTTTATTAGCAGATGTCTTAGCACAGGCTCACAACTTGAAAGAGCCTTAAGCTGTGAAGATCTCACCCCACCAGCCTACCCCACCCCACCCAAACCTCAGGGATACGCACTCAGCCTCACACTGACTGAGCTCGGGCAGATAAAAGGCCGGTGCCCTCCTCCTCCTCTTCCTCCTCCTCCTCCTTCTCCTCACCCCTTCGCCTCCTCCCTTTCTTCATCGTTCTCCTCTTCCTTCTCCTCCTCTACATCTACTACTGTGAGTCATGGTGCCTCACTGAGCCTCTCTTTCCTTCCACCCCAGTGTTCTTGGGTTGCCCAGTGCGCGCGCAGTGGGATATATATAGAGAGAGGGAGCCGCCATTGCTGTTGTATTAGCGCTGATCGAATTACACGCTCTGGATATGGCTTATAGCAATCTTTTATCAGGCAGCTGTCACATGGGCTCATCACAGTGCCAGCTCAGAGACCACCCCCCCACTTCCCTGCGTAGATACACATGCGCATATAATACACACACACACACACACACACACACACACACACACACACACACACACACACACACACAAAAGACCCCCCTCGCCTACGAATACACACAACACACACACACACACACACACACACACACACACACACACACACACACACACACACACACACACACACAAAGACCCTCCTCATCTATAAATACACACAACACACACACACGTGCACACTCAGTAGCATAAGCCCCTTTATTTTAAACAATTGCATTGTTCAGTGTGTTTAAATGATAAATTACGCTGCACTTTCCAAAGCCAGCCTTTTCTTCTCTCTTCACTACGCTTTTTCACAGTGGATCCTTTTTACTCCCGCTACACATTTTTTGTCATTAGAGGCCACAGATATGCCTTGCCTACAAAATGTATTAGCGCACCACGGATCCCAACATGTACTTAACCGCAGTCTCCAAGGAAGGCAGTACAGAGGAAGAATGCATTGCAAATTATACCCAGTGCTGAGTGTGCTGTGTGTATTGTTCAACTCTGCTTGACCTTCATGTATTCTCCCTTAAGGTACAGTACAGTAACAGTTGGCCCAGTCATCTTCTCTTTGTTAGCGCTCGTGTAAGAGGCGTTTAACAGCCAAACGCAGATTTTTATCGCCATATGTTCCACTGTAACCTCTACAGAAGGGGTATGGGGGACTGGTCGAGCGTAGACGGGAGGAGGGTGGGGTTGGGGTTGGGGTTAGGGGAGTGGATTTTGAGGCGGGCTGCGGTGCGGCCTATGCGCTCGGAGGTGATTGTCACTTCAAAGGCCTCCTTAAGGAACACATGGAGCGCAGCGGTGCGTGGCTACTTCCTGCCGGGTCAGCCTGGGAACCCCCCCTACCCACATCCCCCCGACCCCTCCTTGCCCCTCTTTCATCCGCTGCTGGATCGCCGCCATGTGCCCTCCTCTCCCGCCATGTCTCCACATATGTTCCGCTCAACCGCCAGAAAACGGCAACGGCACCTTTCTTAAAAAACGAGTGACTCGTGAGGATCAAATACCGAGTCCTTCATGAGCAACATGTACCCCAACAGCAAAGCCAGGGGAAAGGGCCGAAAAAAGGAAACCTCTTCTCCTTGTACTGTGTACACCATTAATGTTGCCCTGCATAATCTTTAACTTTCGCCGGCTAAATTAATCGCTCCAGTGTCACCGGGATTAATTAACTTCCGATTACCTTAATTAGCACACGTTCCCATGTGACCATCAGCAGTCTAGTCCACAGATCGAGCTGGGTGAGTGAGTGTGTGTGTCCTCTCAGGTCAAGGCAGAGGTGTTTTCTGTTTCTGCGAAAGTCTTGTTTCCTGAGATCCTGTTAAAACTGCCTCTCTCCTTTTGCCCCAGCGCTCCCTTTGGAGGGCGGCTGAGGCTGGAGAGGGGGGGTGCGTGCCAGGCTGTTTATCTATAATTAAGAGGAGCGGCTGGCTGATGTCACCACCTGGGGGCCCGGGCTACCAGGGGCCATATGCTCCCTGGCCCCTGCCCAAGCCCAAGCCACTCTGCCCTGCAGCCCCCCTCTCTTTGCCTCACTCTGCCTTTCTCTCTCCCTCCCTCTCTCCTCTCTCGGTCTCTCTCCCTCTCCTCTCTCTCCCTCTCTCCTTCTCTCTCTCCGTCTCTCCCTCCCTCTGTACCTCTCTCTGTCCCTCTCTCTCTGTCTCTCTCTCTGTCTCTCACTCCCTTTCTCTCCTCCTCTCTCTCCCTTTCTCTCTGTCTCTCTCTCTCTCTCTCTCTCTCCTTCTCTCTCTCCCCTCTCTCTCGCTCTTTCGCTGGCTTCAGCAGCGCGGCACTGTATCCAGGGCAAAGCTGCCACCAAAGACACACATGATTACATCACAGTGTGAGCCTTCGGTTACTCACTTTGCTGCTCTTTCTGCGTGTTTATGTGTGTGTCTGTGTGTGTGTAAGAGAGAGGGAGTGTGCTTCTATATGTGTGTGCATTGGTGAGTGAGTGTGTGTGTGAGTGTGGGTGTGAGTGTGTGTGTCTGTGTGTTTGTGTGTGTGTGTGTGTGATGAGACATGAGTGTGAGTGGAGCGTGTGGGTTAGGCTGATGTGTTTCACTTGTGCGTCTGGCTTCTAAAGCACGTGTTGTGGTCTGGTCTGACCGCCGCTCGCTCCCATTCTGGCTGTTTTATGTGCTCCTGCACCGCTCAGGACTCCCCTCCCACCCTCCCGCCCTCCGCCCAGCACGCCTCAGCCAGACGTGCTCATTAAAGTCCAAAATAACCTTTAAGGCATCACCACCACCGAGGATTGGAAAAGATGTATATTTATGTTCATCTGTGTCAACCTCTCCAATTCATGTTCACAAAAACATTTGTTTTTTTTTATAAGGGATTTATTTTTTTTGAGAAAGAGAAAGAAAATCTGCAGCTAAAGGTTAGGTAGGTGTGCTTTTTTCTCTCCTGAAGCGTCTTAACCCAGTTGCCTTTGACATCAGATGCACCTGTGATGAGGAGCGAATGAATTATTCCTTCACTTGCAGCCCTGGAGGCTCCCTCTCTCTTCCCTCAGTTCCCTCCATCCCCCCACTATCTCTCTCTCTCTCACACACACACACACACACACACACACACACACACACACACACACACACACACACACACATACAGACACACACACACAATCACACACGCACACACACCCTGCCTTTCAAATCACAGAGATCCCTATCCCCTTAAGCCTTCCATCTCTCCCTTTTGTTATATCTTTTGTTTTTTGGTTTTAATCATGTTTCAGACCTGCTTCCAGCTCCATTAGAGTGGGGAGGTCAGGTTAGAGGAGGCGGAAGGGGTGGCAGCCGGCACAGCAGGGGGGTATCATTTGCCTCCCATCACTGACTGACGATGACAACAGCAGTAGCAGTCAGGGAAATAAAATGCAGAGTGGCGTGATGGCTTTTACCCTCTCTCTTGGCTTTGTAGTCCTGATTTCTGTAGTTCAGTGACAGGAACAGAGGTGTGCGTGCAAGCCTGAAGCACCGCCAGCCCCCCCACCCCACATCACCCCCCCCCCCCTTTTTATTCACTGCAGCCAATGTTTTTGTAGATTAATGTGAGCCAATGCCATTTCTGTCCTCATTACTTCATGGGAATACATCAGGCTGATCAGTTTTTGTTATTTCCTCCTCCAGACGAGACACAGACAAGCTAGTGGTTCTGACCTGGATCAATGCTGCACTGGTATTAAGTGAGTTCGGGAACATCGGCTGTGTGATGGTTTCATGCGAGGACATAAGGGGAAAGGGCAAGAGCACAAAAATAACACCACTGCCACTGTTCTCTTGTGCTCTACACCCATTGCCATTTATGTTTGAGGAGGTTACTCTTCTCTTCTCTCTCCGAGCCTCCTGTTTTATTTAAGGGCATTCAGCAAACCTGACTGAGAAAGGTCGTTCCAATTCAGCCCTGTGTCCTTCTCACATTCTTTTTTGGAGAATGACGCACATGCCTGTGCCTGCGTTTGCTCGATGTCTGTTGTCTCTGTATGATTTTTTTTTTTTTAAATACCCCGTAGCAGAGCAATTTGTACATGCCCTCTCTCCCGACACGGCCATCCCTCGAGTGCCAAGCCTCGGAGAGTGAGAGTGAGAGAGAGCTTTCTTTTTTTTGACAAGGCCAAGAACAGGCAGTACCACTCAGTCCACTCTGTTCTGCGCTCCACGTTTTTTTTCCACCGCACTGGTGATGGATGCCCCCTTGCTCTCGCTACATGCAGTTCTGGCTTTCTCAATACCTGCTGGTGTCAGGTTTCTGTAGGTCATAAACAATAGCAGGGGGGCTTGTGTAAGTCCGACTCCATGTGTGTGACTCACGATTTAAAAAATCAGGCCAAGTCGATGTCTGCCAGGGGCCGCGTCGATACCCTCATACTCACAAGCGCAAAGCAACAGAGGAGTGACTCACAGATGTTGTCTGTCATGTTGCAGATGGTGCGTCTGCTGGTGTTGGGTAAGAAATGTGTTTTGAAGCACCGGGAACCCTCAGGGGGCCTCCTGAGGGAGATGGAGGGCCGGTGATAAGGGCACGACCGGTGTGCTACAGCAGGGCTGCTCCCTGTCATCCATTCATTAGCCTGGGTACAGTACAGTACATCCTGTGCTCTGACAGACCCTCACAGACCTACCTGTCTCTCTCTTGCTCTCATCTCTCTCTCTCTCTCTCTCTCTGGTATGACAAGTACACACATTCCTTAAACTCCAGTATGCACAAAGCATTATAAAATAAACATTCAGGTATTCAGTATTCAGGTGTCATAAGGAATGACATACAGTATGTCTTTGCACCAGTAATGTGCACACTCATAAAGTGTTGTATTGTAACATTAACCCTTACACTTACTGCTTGGAGGTTTTAAAATGTTTTATAAAGGTTCCTTTGCCCCTTAATAATGCCAGTGATGACATTATAATACGATGCTTTATGAATACAATGTTTAAGTTTAATGTTATCGTTTACTACAGTGTGTGTATGTGTAGGATAGTACAGGTAATGTGTGTGGGTCTGTGGGAGCAAGAGAGAGTGTGTGCATATCAACCCATTGATGCTTTTCGCACAGGGTTTTAAATGATTCAGGTATAGCCAAAGTAGTAGGTTAGGTGACCCCCCCACCATCTCTAGCTGTCCTCCATCTGTGTGGTGGTTATGTGTTAGGTGGGGTGGGGTATATTCTAGTGGCAGTGATTGCGGTCCAGTCAGTGCTGTGTTCTTTCTTCCTGCGTGCGCTATGAAGGCCACTCTGGTGGGGGTGATGGGGGAAGGGTGGCATGTGGAGCAAGAGAAGGAGAGAGAGAGAGCGAAGGGGTTGGCCAACATGGCGGAAACACTCAGGATCAATTAGAGCCAAGCTGGTCTCCAGAGAACCCTCTCTGCAGGGTGTGGAGAGAGATGGAGGGAGAGGGAGAGAGAGAGATATGGAAAAAGAAAGAAAGAGATGGAGATAGAGAGAGAGGCAGGCATTACCGGAGAAGTGGGGGCACTACCCGACTCACACACTTACATAACGAGAAGAAGCCAGTGAAGGGTGTGTGTGTGTGTGCCCAGATCACTGGGATATTGAGGGAATTCATCTGGGGGGAAAAAAGGGAAAGAAAATGCTTTCATGTAAAGAAAAAAATCTAGAATTGCCTGAAAAAAAAACAATTTGCCACACTGATGGAATTTGCAACAAATATCAAGTTTGTATGCCCTTAAAATGCATGGCTAGCATATCTTTTCTTATATCCTCTTCTTCTGGCAGCCTGCTCTCTGCTTCTCCGCACAGTGCTGGTCCCCTCTATCTCTCTTACTTACTTATTGACACACACACACACACACACACACACACACACACACACACACACACACACACACACACACACACACACACACACACATACCATTCATACACACATTCTCAGCACATTCACGCTCACACATCTGGATGTGCTGTACTGTTTAGTGAGGACAGCAACTTATCCCCTCCTCATCCCTCTCTCTGCTGCCTCTCCCCCCTCTCTCTCTCTCTCTCTCTCTTATTCTGTCACTCTCTCTTTTGCTCCCTCCCTCTCCTACTCTTTCCTCCTCCTCTGCCTCCTCCTCCTTCTCTCCCTCTCCCTCTCCCTGTTTGCGTTACTGGAAATCAGATTGAGAGCAGAGCAGAGCGGAGCAGAGTAGAGTAGAGCAGGAGAGGAGTGGAGATGCTGGCAGCTGCCTGTGGAATTAGTGTGAAACCCTGAGAGGGACCCAGAGAGGAATTTGAAAGGATTTAAGAGGAACCCAGAAGCCATGGCAGTATTCTCTCTTCTTCTTCTTCTTCTCCTCCTCAAGGAATGAGCCCCCTTTTTTTCTCCCACGCTTTCTTATCATCTTTTACACTTTGTTTTTTCTTTGTATTTTTACCACTCCATTTCCCCGAGAGTGTCTGAGAGACGTCAGCCGGAGTCTTTAAAGGAAACCCTGGTGTTTTTTTTCTTCTTGTTCTTTTTCTTCTGGTCAGCTCCAGAGGCTTATTTGTGCTGCTTTGGTTTGTGTGACTTGACTTGTGTGGGGGGCTAAACGGAGTTGTGGATCTTTGCTGTCAGTGGCTCAACCCCCCTCCTGTGCGCTCGTGAGGCAACCAGACCCCCCCCCACCACCACCACCACACACACCTCCTCTCTCCCCCGTGTGAGCGGGGCAGCAGCAGGCAAAGCAAGCCGGCAGGCAGGCAGGATGACGGAGGTGATAGTGGCCGACCACAA
>CM059272.1:11027879-11115379 GCA_030347295.1 Setipinna tenuifilis
CCCCCCATTCATCTTGTAATTAGCGCAGCAGTGTGGTACAGCAATCCTCTCTCAGAGCTCATGGCTCATTTGCAAGGGGCTTCTCTTTGTCGGATTTCTTTTAATGGATGGTCTGCCTTTTGCCTAACAAGCCAGTGCCTATTATGTTCACTAAGTGTCGGATTGTTTCTGACACATTGTGCCAATTTCTGCTAACAGTGTTATAATTCTTCCTATCGCCTCCTCTGTTACGGAGACTACTGTTATTATTTTTGGCTGGTGGAAAATGGATGTACGTTTTAGGGAATGTTTAACTCAGAAATAGCACATACCCGTCCGCATGACGGACATTTTTTGTGCTTGCTGAAGGGCAACCATGATGACGGGTCCGTTCTTAGTCATCGGAGGATTACGGCTTCCTGTTCACAGCGCTTGTTCTCTCTTACTGGAAACCACTCAAGACCCAGCGAGGTCTGACATCAGCGAAATGCATTGGAGTCTCTTAGGTAAATAGCGGAGTGACCTCCGGTCCAACCTCTGAAATAGTTGTATAATTGCTGCAGCGTTCCCACAAATCACTGCTGCGAGAGAAGTGCCAAGACTCCCTGTGATACTTTTGGCCTGACTCGAAAGAAGAGGAGAAAGGAACTCGATAAGAAAACCAGATTCTGCATTCTGTGCATAGCGCACTTGAAATACCATTACAGAGATGTGTTTTTTTCTTTCTTTTTTTTAAGGAGAAAGTGTTTTATTCTCTTCCGTAGCAGAGGTCACAGTGAGGTGTCTACAGTGAGCTTTGTGTACTCTGTGTACGTTTTTGTACTCGCGCACGTGTGTGTGTGTGTGTGTGTGTGTGTGTGTGTGTGTGTGTGTGTGTGTGTGTGTGTGTGTGTGTGTGTGTGTGTGTGTGTGTGTGTCTGTCCGTCTGTCCGTGTGTATTTGTGTGTGTATTTGTGTTGAAAAGTACTCACAGGCTACATCTTCACTCAAGCATTGTATATGTTTTATAAAAAGCATGGGTCTTACATAAGACACTGAAGAGCAGAGTTGGGTAAAAGCCAGACATGCTAGACTCCATACATTCCCACCCACTTTGTTCTCAGTCACCTCCTCCGCATCCTACTTTTGAGACTGTGTGTTTCATCATTGCTGTCTACTCTGCTGGCTGTGTGTTTGTACCCGTGACTGTACAGAAGAAACTCGCTGTCACATGTAGGCGACATCCATCAGTAGTGTCCTCGCTTCGGTGTTTATCAGTGATGAAGCAGCAAACAGCACCGCCCACATCACGTGTATCGACTCATGCCAGGATGGCTAACGGTGATGTAAACAAACAAGGGATTTCCTGTTTACATCTGAATTAATCAAAAATAAATCCCAATGTTATTATTTGAGACAACATTTTTATTTAAAAGAATATGATCCTAGCTAATACATGGTGATAGATGCTGCTGCTAATTAAAATGAGTTTGGAAGGCAGCTAATTAAAACAGGGAGTCATTAAAACAGTATTTAGTCATCTGAATATAAAACCCTTTGAAAGATGGGCACAATCCAGCAAAGTCTTAATGAAACGGAGGGTGAAAATGCTGCATATCAGAGGTTCCTTTTAATTATTCATGGCAGGCGATGGGAAAGGCAGGACCTTTTCCATCTTAATTCTAATGAACTAATTAAGATTGAGGTTTTATTAGCTCTGTGTGAGTTTTAAAAGGGAGCTTTGCTCATGATTTCATAGTAGTTTTGCATATCATTTGAAGAGAATTCTCTCCCTTTTTGACGGATGGGGGTGGGTGGTTGTTGCTTTGCGTTCTCTTGTCTTACAATGTCCTGTACCACAATTGTCAACCTGCATAATGCTTCCAGTTGTACTTCGGCAAACAGTGCTGTTACAGCTATGTACAAAAGACAGCTGACAACTCTTCCAATTTAATAACTGAGCTGTCTCTCTCTTCATTCATCAGTCCTTTTAATCCAACCGTGATCGCTCTGCCTTACGAAGACTCTCTGTGCATGTGCTAATGCTCACAAGCATTTGCAGTGCACATGTGTGCATCTTTTGTACACGACCACATGCAGATCTACGTTTGAGGTCCTCCAGCTGAGAGATGTGTGTGTGTGGGAACAAGTGGCCGCCACATGAGCTGAAAGATGTCAGAGCGAGGGCCAAAACCAAGTCCGTGGTCCTCACGTGGACATACTATACTGTTCTTCAGCACACACACACCCAGATGGAGGAAAAAGAGAGAGGAGATGTAGGGATCACTTCTCTGTTAGGCAGGAAGTCTTATCTACACACACACACACACACACACACACACACATACACACACACGCACACACACCCCACAGGCAGGTGATCCCTCTGAATGCTTAAGCCCCTAAGGCCGCAGCCTGAAGCAGGCCGGTGGGTGAGAGGAGCTCTGATGGGGCTCGGAGGCCTGCTGGAGAGCAGCCCAGCCTGACTACAGAAACAGCAGCAACAGCAGTAGGGGCTGCGTAGAACAGCGAGGGAACATGCTGTTCCTGCCGCTACAGAACCTCACAGCGGCTCAACCCACACAGGAACCCGGAGGGACCGGAGGAGAGCTGCACTGCCTTCTGCTCAGTCGCTCACACAGCCAGAATTTTCGGAATGCGCTCTCTCTCTGTTTTTGGGTCTCTCTGTTTCTCTCTATGTCTGTCTCTGTCCTCTCTCTCTCTCTCTCTCTCTCTCTCTCTCTCTCTCTTTCTCTTTGTCTCACTTATCTTTGTCTTTTTCCATCTATCTCTCTTCTTTACTTTTCACCTTCCTCCTTAACACTTTCTCTCCTTCTCTCTTACCTCCATTCCCTAATCTTCTGTTAACATTCAGAGCCTGCATGTCCCTGTAATTACAAGGTAGGCGACAGTGACTGAATCGCGAGCAGGGCTTGACTTAATTGTCTGGTCTGACACTAAGGGGATTGTGTTGGGGGGGACTATTCCTTTTGTGTGGCCCTGAGAGGGATTTAAAGCAAATATGAAAGGTGCAGAAGAGGTCAGCGGTTATAATGGGAGGCATGACTGGCATACGCTTGAGTCTCTATACATCCATCCTTCCTCTGTTCCTCTGCTTTGTTCTCCCGCTGCATGTGCTACCAATCTGAGGTCTAGGTTGGCTTCATGAGAGATAAAACACGGGCACACTTCTTTCATCTCTATTTAAAGATGAATAAAAACAGACAAGTGGAGTCTTTGCTCTCTGTCATGTCCTGCTTTTGATTGTTATATGGCTAAGGCTATGGCTGTGTGCTTTGTTCTGCCTCCTCTGAATGGGTTTCAGCAAGTCGGTTAAACAGGCATGTGTGTGTGTGTGTGTTGGGGGAAGGGGGGCGGGGGTGCTCTTTGTTCTTGCAGTCATTGGGAACATGCACACGATGCAATCGTGTTATCAGTGGCCTGCATCTACAGGTTCTTCATGCAACCCATGCGATCCTTTTCTCATCATGTACCCAGCTTAGATGGGTATGCTTACATCTCTTTTGGTAATCAGTCACACACACACACACACACACAGTGTAAGTAATCCCTCAGCTATGCAGCATTTTCCAAAAAATGAGGGCTGGGGGTTATGCCTTTAGCCATAACATTTCCCATTGTGGGAAAAAAAGTAGCTGGAGCGATATACGTTCCCACTGGGCTTTCACCCAATCTTGGGATGCAGTGGCCCCTCTGCAGATCAACTTAATGTGGGGCATTAAGAGATTTTCTGTATACTCTCTGACCCTGCCTCACTCTCTCCCTATTATAAATAACATTTGTGTGTAGGGCTAAATAGAGGAAATGTAAAGATGAGGGGAGCAGGGAAAGAATGAAAGGGGTATTAGAGAGAGAGAGAGAACGAGAGAGAGGAAAGCAGAGCCATGGAGTTTGGAGGCCCTTGTTCTTGACAAGGGGCCCCTGGAGCACTCATCAGGAGGCGCTTTGGGGCATTGCTGCGAAGGTGGTTTTGGCAGTGGCCAGTCACAGATCAAGCAGCAGTGATTAGCCCAACCTCATTCAAAAGCCCAGTCCCCCTGCTGTGAAAATGGGCACCAACACAGATTGGGTCTGAACAGCCGGCATTAAATGTCAATTTTGTAATAACCTTAATTGGGCTGATAGCCGTTTTGATGACAACTATAATGCAGCTACAGTAGTATACCTGATTTGCTGAAGCTGAGAAACTGAGGACCTTGTGTGTTTTTAATAAGCAGATAGCTGTAATGAGAGCCCAACCGTAATCATGCAGTTGCATGTGGCCGTAAGTGATGGTGAGTTAAACAGTGGGAAAAGTGACTGCAGGCGATTGTTGTCGTGAAACTCGATCCAGATTGCTTCAATATGGCCCTTCTTCTTCACTTTTCCAGTGCGAGCAGGACCAGAGATAATTGAGTGTGGTCATGCTGTGGGTTTGTATGCATGGCCGTGCACAGAACCTCACAAATGTGAGTTTGACATGAAAAACGTGTGTTTCACATACTTGTCTCATATCATGAAAAGGACTTTTACAGTTGTCGCAGCGCAGTGTTTCTCAACCTTTTTGTTTGCAACCCAAATTTGAGTTGCAGGATGTTCTGAAAGGCCCACAACACCCTTATTACTGGCCTCATAATTCATGAGGATTATTTATTCCTGAGTCATGACTGAATTGGTATCTTAACATTTGGATCACAAAGCAAAAAAGGTTGACGATCACTACAGTGTAGAGAAACCTACCTCCATGCTTAAACAAGGAAACATCCCTTCCTTGCTTGGTTATTGTCTTTGTGAGGTTTTTGAGAACCCCTTCGGCTTTAACTTGGACATGTCGTTATTGTTGCTTAAATGTAATTTGTTTAGTATACCTCCCCCAAAACAGTAATTCGAAGCGTCTGTTGTTTGTTTGTGTGCAGTACATTAAACACAGAGAGCCCTTTATTTTCGCTTTGGGGCTGGGGCTTTACAGCACACATGGACATGGTCGTCTGCTTGTTAGCCGCCACAGTCAAGTTGGCCTGCTAAAGCCATCTGCTGCCAGGTCCTGGAAGTCAGCTGCCATGTGTAGTCCTGTTCAGTGTGCGTCTGTGTTCAGTATGTAACACTCCAAACCCAACTCCCCCCCGCCCTCCCTCAAGTCCATCCTGAGAGACAGGTTCCTTCAAGACGAAAGCCTGCCGTTTGTCATACTAGAATCACACTCCTTTACAGAGGAGCTGGGGGAAAACCCCTGTCAACACAGGGAAAGTGTGTGTGTGTGTGTGTGTGTGTGTGTGTGTGTGTGTGTGTGTGTGTGTGTACGTACGTGTGTGTGTGTGTACGTACGTCTGTGTGTGTGTGTGTGTGTGTGTGTGTTTGTGTGCGTGTGTGTGTGTGTACACATGTGTGTGTTTATGAATTTAAACTAGCTTCAGAGCAGTGTGTGTCTCCAGATGTGTAAACAGAGAAAGGAACAGTGTTGGCCTGTGACCAAGATGTGTCTGTGCTAGCTGCGATGGGCAGACTCAGCAGGTGGCTGGGACTTTGTGCCTGTTTGCCCAGAGACTCTGTGCTCGGGGCAGAGGGCCTGTGCTCCTACATGCTGTTGTTCCTCATGTTTATCATCAAAGTCAAGCTGGACAGAAAAGCATGGTCGTCCACAGGAGACATTGGCCCCATCCTGTTTGTCAAACTCATTTGCCATACTATTGCGAGAAAACCTCTCTCTCTCTCTCTCTCTCTCTCTCTCTCTCTCTCCCTCTCTCTCTCTCTCTCCCTCTCTCTCTCTCTTTCTCTTTCTCTCTCTCTCTCTCTCTCTCTCTCTCTCTCCCTCTCTCTCTCTCTCTTTCTCTCTCTGTCTCTCTCTCCTTTTCTTTTTCTGACCAATCACTTCATGTATACCGATGCAGTAAGAACACATCCCTAACTCTTCATAGATCAATGTATATAACAAGTTTACTGTAAACTAGTATGGTCGTCTTTGCCATACTGCTCTTTCCTTACTTTTCCTGTCCTGAGTAAACATCAGGCAGATAGTCAGAAAGTCAAAAAAAAAAGAAAAGACTTTTGGTTTGATCTAAAGTTCCCAGGGATGGGATGTTTTTTTTCTTTTTATAAAAAGTAGGCTGGACTGTCTGGGAATTTCCACAGGGGGGCTGGATGATGGAAAACTGTGTCTTCCTCAGTAAAGGCTACTGCAGAAAATAGCCCACCGTCTAATCTGGAAACTTAATGATGACTCTTGATTATAAACAAAGTGTGCCAATGATGAAATTCTTGGAAATATCCCTGGATTCTAAATATTCCTGGAACTATCTCAACTTCACATCTGATGGTCTTGATTGGAATTACACCAAGTTCAAATGATCACTTTTACTCTGTTTCTTTAAAGCTTGGTGTCTCTTTGCTCCCCCTTTATTCAAGAGAGTTAATTGGTTCCTTGGCATATAGGTTTGGTGATGTCACCTGTCTATCAGATTAGAGCAATGTTCCTGACACATGATTGGAGAGTGGGAGATGTGCAGTTAGCAGTAGCCTCCAGATATGGTCTTCAGGCTGGGCCAACAAAACTGGGCCTCTCAAAATTCCTACTAGGCATGCTTCCCAAATGGATTTCAACAGAATGTCTTTGAACTGGAATGACAATTTTCTGCGCTCTAGAATTTGCCTGTTAAATGCTTGTCTGGAATAAAAAATAAACATGTTCCTTTGTGAAGCGTACAAGGGGAGTGAAATATAATCTGTCTGAATCACTTTTCTTTTTCAGCTCGACCCACAGACAGTGCAGTCCAAGAACTGGCACATGGATGTGATCGAGATGAATGGGGTAAGTCTGCATTTTATTCAGTCCCAAATAAAAAACATCTTGGCTTCACGTCCCAGTAGTCTCCAGATTTAACTCTTCTTCTCATGTACGAGCTCCAGGATGTGCTTACAGCGCAAGGCCTATAAACACCAAATTGAAACAGTCAGTCTGTTTCTTGCCATCCTCATAGTTCTTGTAGCTCAAACGTGACAGGAAGAGTGGCTCAACATCGTTACTGACCCACCCCTATCCCACCGGGGACTGCGAAGTGATCAAACGTAAAGAACTGAAAAGAGCAACAAGAAAAAAAACCTCTTTGTGAAGTAGCTGTCACACTTCTTTAATATGTCGCCCCCCCCCCCCACCTCTCTCTCCCTCTCTCTCCCTGTCTCTCTCTCTCTCTCCCTCTCCCTCTCCCTCTTGCTCTTTCTCTCTCTCTCTCTCTCTCTCTCTCTTTCTCTTTCTCATTTCCCACAGATCAAAGTGGAGTTCTCTATGAAGTTCTCAAGTCGGGACCTGAGCCTGAAGAGGACCCCCTCCAAGAAGCAGAGCGGAGTCTTTGGCGTCAAAATCAGCGTAGTAACTAAGTAAGACTCCTCCATAATGCAATTTCCCAAACCTATTGCCCAAACCTTATTTCACCTTCCTTCATTTCCCCTTCTCCAGACCAGTTTGTTCCGTTCTAAACTGATTGAATTTGCTGGGGGAGAGCCAGTAGTATTTATGGTAACCGTCCCCTGTCCCCTGTCCCCTGTCCAGGCGCGAGCGCTCCAAGGTGCCTTACATCGTGCGGCAGTGCATCGAGGAGGTGGAGAAGAGGGGCATCGAGGAGGTTGGCATCTACAGGATCTCAGGGGTGGCCACGGACATCCAGGCCCTGAAGGCAGCGTTTGACACCAGTAAGTGACTCGCCATGCTGGAGCCTTCATCCTCAGTGGTTCTTAGCAGTCACCACCATCACCATCATTATCATTAACACTTTAGCAGATACTGTCACAGTCGTGCAAAGGGAATGTGTGGAGGCTGAGCTTTCTAAAGAATATTGGGGTCCATTAAAGATAATGTGCAATTTTATCTTAATCTTATGTGATGGTGTAACCCATCATCTGTTGCAGCGTTCAAAAAACGTACACCCTTTTATTATTATTGTGTTGTTGTTCTGTTATTGTCAACCTAATTTACATCTCTAGCAGACTGACTAAGAGGAAGACGTCCATAATTGCTACTGATTAGACAGAACAAAACACTGAACACAGAAGCATAGAAAGTAACAAATTGTTTGTAGGAAGTTAACACTCTGGTTGTTTAATGTGAAATATTGCGGTCTGTTCAGTGTCAGCTGGGAGGAAGTAGGAGAAGTGCAGGCCTGGGACTGTGTTACGTTTCAGGGGGTTTTAGCCACAGGTCCCCCACTCTCATTTTCAGCAGCAGATGAAGGAATGGAATGAAAAGAGGAAGACCAAGAAAGGGAGGGAGAGGGGAACAAAATTCCTTGTTTCTTTTTTTTACTCTCTCTCTCTTGCTCTTTGTCTATCTTGCTCTTTCTTTTTCTTTCTCTCTTCTTCTATTTGTCTCTCCCCTCCACCCGCCCTCTCTCTCCCCCTTTCTCTCTGTCTTTCTCTCTGTCTCTCTCTCTTTCTTTCTGTGTGGCTCTCTGGGGTCCCACCAGTAGGCCTGTCACACTGGCCTAGGCCACATGTCTGAGAGCAGGGGGGAATGTGTGGGAAAGAGCAGGCAGCCTTGCTGACTTACTCCAGCTGTCAGCTGCGCCTCAAGACCCGCCCACCTTGCTTATGACCCAATAAAAACACAGAAAGGCCAGCAGCCCAGGAAATGTACAGTGAGGGGTGAAACAGCCAGAGCTAGAGCCAGAAATATTATTTTGTCCTGTAAAATACTTGGGGTTCGATTAACCTCAGTAGAAATGCAGCAAACAATTTAATTTATTGGTTCAGTTAAGTGGCGAAATGGCTGCATTGTCTTAGCAAATGTGTGCTCATTAATGTTGTTTGTGTACTTCTCTCTCTCTCTCCTCTGTTGTTTCCTCTCTGATTGGCTGTGTCCTGTCTCACTTGCGCGCAGATACCAAAGACATCCTGGTGATGCTGAGTGACATGGACATCAACGCCATCGCAGGGACCCTGAAGCTGTACTTCCGCGAGCTCCCGGAGCCTCTGCTTACCGACCGCCTCTACCCTGCCTTCATGGAGGGCATAGGTATGGCCAACACACGCATACACACGTGTACACACACTGTTTCTCATTCACAGAAACACACACATTTACACACCCCAACTGGCTGCAAAAATAAGGAAGCCACGATCTGAAGTAGGTTTTAGTAGGCCTTCAGTAGAAGGCAAAAGGTGCCAGATGGCTTGAATTCTGGCAGAATTTTGCAGTGTGCAAGTGAACCACATTATGCTACCCCATTAGCCACCGCGAGGTTTGAAAATGCCCGTGAAAATGGACAACATCAAAACCTCTCAAAGGACAGGCAAAATGGAGGTGTTGTAGTACGTCCAAATTACTACTATAATGATCGAGTAGTAGGCACCGACTAGAAGGACATATCTACTGAGGATTCAGGTGCAGGGAGAGTCTAACATACATAAATACATTCCCTCTCTCACACACAGCCACACTCTCACTCACACTCACTTACTCACTCACACACACACTCACTTACTCACTGACACACACTTACTTACTCACTCGCGCGCACACACACACACACACACACACATGCGCACGCACACACACACACACACACACACACACCTCCCATAAAGCTTTCATCAGCACAGGGTGCAAAGGTTCCGTAGGAAGCACATCTGTGTGCCATTTTAATGGTGGAGGAAGTCAGCGCTTATGAGAGGTCAAGGGTCAGGATGGGCAGGGCCATGGGTCAGGATTAGTTTGAGGCATTACCTGATAGTCTAACTGTGTTTGTGTGTATGTGACATACAGCCTTACTGTGTGTTACTGAAGAGCCTGCGATTGCCTAGACATGTTTGCTGTGCGTGTGGCCAGAATGCAGTCTGAAACTTAGAATCAAATGTGTGTGGAAGCTGTACTCTATAGTAATGTGCTATCATTTTGTGTTTTCTTTCTAAGTACAGCTTGTAGCGATACTATTGAAGGAAGAACAGCAGTAGAACTAAAGGGAAATAAGAAACCTTGTGTTGATGGTTTTATGTGACCTGTGATCTCTCCCCTCCTCTTTTCTTTTCTTCTCTTCTCTTCTCTCCTTTTTTCTTCTCTTCTTTTCTCTTCTGTATTCTTATCTTCTACTCCCTTCTCTCCTCTCCTCTGTCCTCTACAGCGCTGTCTGACCCTGCTGCCAAGGAGAACTGCATGATGCACCTTCTCCGCTCGCTGCCCGACCCCAACCTCATCACCTTCCTCACCCTGCTGGAGCACCTGAAAAGGTGACTCCTTCACACACTCACAAGGACGTGCAAACACATACGCATACACACACTATATCTCTCGTACACGCACACACACGCGCACACACACACACACACACACACACACACACACACAGTGTGTCATCTGTGACCCAAAAGAGGTTGCCAGATAAGCGTTTTTTTTTAGCCTGTGGTTGCCCCAGGCTCCCTGGCCGCATTTTGACTCCGCTATGCCGTGATGTTTAGCCTCTTGTACACTGTTGGAACCACTGAGGGAAAAGCTGCAGTCGCAATCATCTGCCCACAGGAGCGCAGGTTAGGATAACAGACCGCAGATAGAGCGCAGGCTCACGTGTTGGGGCCAGTAAAGGCAGCACGAGGGGTTCTGTCCGCTCTCTCAACACAGCCACATGCCTGTGTGTAGAGAAAGAGCCAACCCTCTTTGAAGTTTCATATAACATTCTAACTTCTAAGTAGTGATGAACTACTTTGTGTCTTGGCTACAGCAATATTTCCTTATTGTAGCTCTGAAGTGCCATCATAGAGCAGATAATATGTAGATATGACTAAAGGCAAAATCAGACGTTTGTGTACTTATGTACTACCCACTTTGCACAGCCATGTCAGGACATATGTGGCACTTGGGAATAAAGGAAGATCAGATGATCTAAGGTGTTCTCAAACACATGGACATTTCAGTAATTAAAAGAAGCGGGAAAACAATTGGAACCAGAAATGCAAAACCAGAAAATGAAAGTGACTGAGAAAGTATATTTCCTCAGACGGTTAGTTTTCAGTGGTATGTGTGCGGAATAGTAATCATAGTGTAGTCTTCTGCTGGAACAGCCGACTGCCACAGGAGGAAGTGAGAGCTGCCTCCTGCCTGCTGCTATCCTCCCACACACTGGGAGGGATGTTAGCACACTCTAATTGCAGTCACACATCATACGCGCACTCAACCACAATGAAGCTGTGCTACGAAATGAAGACTCCTGGGGACACCTGCTGGGCAGTGTAGGGAACTGCATGTTTGCCTGGTTAACACAATGTTCAGTGAGTGAGAATGATGGCAGAGGCTAGAGTGCTATAAATTAACAAATAGTTTAGTGTATGGTTTAAAGTTTTATACTTAATCTAATAAGTTGAAAAAATGATATGAACGGTTTACTTCATATCATGCTTTTTTTGTAGACGCGTCTGAGTTGTATGTTTTGGTAAACAGTTTTAAATATTGTGATTTGACTGTTCTCTGTAAGCAGATGTAGTTGAGTTCCTAAGATCAAGTACTTTTAGTGGTTGATTTTAAACTAAATAACAGTACTAAAACATTTCATTCAAATATGAAGTATGACTGAGAGTATGTAGAAACATCCACTAGCAAGTTGTATAGTTACAGTGACATCGGTCTCTAGTAGTTTAACCTTCACAGTTAATTGGAGAGTCGTATCTGGGTCTGACCTGAGGTCTGATGGGCTGTGTTACAGAGTGGCGGAGAAGGAGCCAATCAACAAGATGTCTCTGCACAACCTGGCCACGGTGTTCGGCCCCACCCTCCTCCGACCGTCTGAGAACGAGAGCAGCAAGGCCCACGTCACCCTTGCCTCCGACATCTGGTCACATGACGTCATGGCACAGGTGAGTGATCAGAGTCCGTATGTGTGTGTGTGTGTGTGTGTGCTAGACAGATAAAGTGGGAAAGATAAAAGAATGAAACACAGAGGAAAGTGGAAGACGGAAACACAGATACGCAGCCAGACTGTAAGATTGGGGGGGCGGGGTGTTAGTATGTGTTTATGTGAACCATCACTCCCACAGGCAGAAGGGGCAGACCATGACCCTGCTCCAAATAATCCCACAGCTGTATTTAGACTTTTGGGAAACTCTGCTCTCCTGTGAGAGCCTCTCAGTCTGACACACACAAACAAACAAACATGCACGTACACACACACACACACACACACACACACACACACACACACACACACACACACACACACACACACACACAGATCTTTGGAAGGCTTTTTATTATTATTATTATTATTATTTTTATTATTATTATTATTATTATTATAGTATTGTGTCACACTCGGGAGAATGTACCATAGATGCTAATCATGTTGAGGATTTTACTCAAAAATTAATTAAAGACACATGTAAGGGGGATTAAACAACATATTTTTTATTTAAACAGGAAGCATTGACAGCTTCCCTGGAGCTTAAGTTGTCAAACTCATGTAGCCAAATGTGTTGTGCCAAGTATGCTGTGGGGAAGTTGTTTATCTTTACTGTTATATATGATCTTGCTATTGCTATTGCAATGAAGTTCGTTTGATGCTGCAAATGAGGCCAGAACCCATCTATCTTCTTTGGTTTAGCTGAGGTACAACAGGAAACGACTGTTTTGAGAAGGAATCTTCAGAAGACCCTCTACATTTTTCAGAAGAAACACCCCCTTTATCTCTTTCAAAATACATTTTTATATTGGTATAGGTCAGCACAGTGCGTGTCCTACACTAGCCATGATGTACGTTAATAAAATTTCAATACAGGTTAGTAGTTCAACATGTACAATACAGAAGACACAAACGGGAAGCATGGTTCACCAGAGGCATGTCCTCTGAATGGCTGATGCTTTTATTTTGGACAGCAGTGGGAAAATGTCTGACTCCATCTATTTTCAGATCTTTTTAGTTAGTCAGTGATGCTCCTTTGCATCCATACAACACTGGTTGTACACCCACAAACCCCAGACTGATGTCAACAATGCAAAAAAGTCCGTTTCAGGAAAATGTTTGTACTTTACCTACATTACAGAGGCTCCACTAAAAGCTGTGTGTGTTTGCAGGTCATATCCAGATTATATCTTTGTCTGTGAGAAAGAGAGGCATGATTTTGTGTGCGTTTTCGTGTGTGTGTGTGCATATGTGTGTGTGTGTGTGTGTCTGTGTGTGCTGACAGACGTGTAAACTATCCCTGTTGTTTCTCGTGTCGGCTCCAGGTCCAGGTGCTGCTGTACTACCTTCAGCATCAGCCAATCTCCTTCAGTGAGCTCAAGAGGAACACCCTCTACTTCTCCACTGACGTCTGAGGCCCCAAGAGACAGAGACTCTACCAGGCAGAGGGGCCCCTCCCCCTCCTCCCTAACTCCCTCCACCCCTCCATCCATCCCTACATCCCTACCCCACCACCCAGACACCACACTCCACACCCCCTCTCTCCTGCAGGGGCCTAGAAGCAGGAGAGGCTGAACGCCACCAAAACGGGAGGACATGGGGGCCCTGCGCTCTTACGCATCCATTCCATTTGACACGTCTTTTTGATTGTTAGGGCCTGCGTGGGGGCCACCCGTCTCACTGCGTCAAACTGGGGAAGAACTGGAGAGGGGGCTCCCCTCCTCCCGGCTGGATCTCAGAGTATTGTGATGTTTGAGTACAGCACACGCACCCGCCCACCACCACCACCACCACCACCACCACCATAATCACGTTAAAGTTTTCTGCCCACCACCATAAAAAAGGCCAGTGGTGAAGTCTTGATTCTTGAAACCAGCCTAATTCTTGGCTGGGAGAAGAACACCTGCCAAACACACTCACACACCCATCACTTAGCCCTCCTTCCTTATCCACAGTGTACACAAACACACACACTTTCTCCTCTTTACTCACTTCTCTATATGTGTGCGCACTGGTGCGCATCTGTGTGTGTGTGTGTGTGTGTGTGTGTGTCTGCGTGTGTGTGTGTGTGTGTGTGTGTGTGTGTGTGTGTGTGTGTGTGTGTGTGTGTGTGTGTGTGTGTGTGTGTGTGTGTGTGTGTGTGTGTGTGTGTGCGTCTGTGTGTGCGTCTGTGTGTGCGTCTGTGTGTGTGTGTGTGAGACACATGAGAAGCCATTAGTGTAAAGGGCTGTGGGTTCTCCATAGTTGATCCACGTGTGCCACACCTGACACCAGCGTGTGTGAGGTCAGCCCCCCTCAAGGCTCTCCTCCCGCTGCACCCTCCCGCCGTCCGCAGGGCAGCCGCTGGACCCAACAGTGGGCCTGTTTCTCTTTTACTCTTCATCTTTTTACTCAGTCGAGGCATTCCACAAACACACATACGGACAGACACACACACACGGACAGACACACACACACACACACACACACACATATAGCATTTACATATTTTATAAATATTATGTTTAGTAGTTTATGAGTTTGCTTTACTTCTCTTCGGCTTTGCGCATGTGATTTAGAGGGCAGGGCGTGCGTGACTCCTAAGTGTGTGTGACCGTGTGTGTATGAAGCAACAACAAGAATTTTATGTGTCATGACTGTCATTTTTTTTGTTCTGAGGCCTAAAGTCAAAACTTGAGCTTCTTGAAGGCAGTGACAGTTTAACGTCCCGAGTCTCTTCCCATGCCTGTTTAAGGGAGGCACAAGTCCAGGCCAGACTTGCCCTATTTATTATGAATATACTATGTGTGCCTGTACAGTCCCGTACAACTAGAGAACTTCTCCAGGATGTCCATTGTTTTGACGTTTTTTGAGCTAGTGATGATTGATTTCTTTTTTTTTTTTAACTACATTTGACAATTTATTGGTGAATCATTATTTTTTATTACAATTCATGGTATGCAATATTGTGAAAAAGACAAGAGTTAAAAAGTCATGGTTGATGTAAAAACTTTTTTTTTCTCTCCATTGAAATGGTTGCAAGCCTAATTCAGGCGTCCAGCTGGACTCCAGTGTAAGCTGTGGGATGGTCTGTGTAATTGCCCTCGTTGCATGTTCAGCTTGTCAGTCAGATTTGGGCAGGTGACATACAGGTTGTTTTTCACAGGCTTTTTTTCTCCTTTTTTTTACATCTGCAACCTTGTATCAGAAGGCAATGCAAAGCCAATCTTTCAGCTTCAAGCCTGTGACATATCTTACAATTAAGCACTGTTAGATGAGTATGATTTGATATTTTTAATATAAGATTGAAAATAAATAAAAAGCTGTTGTATTTTTCTTCCTTTGGGAAGGAATTGAGTATACTGTATTAACAATAATGGTAAGTGTTGATGTGAACTTTTTTTGTAAAACAAATAAAAGTCAAGGAAAAAAATATTATTTCAGGTGACCAATTTGTATCACCACACACTAACCACATACAAGTCATTTGTAGTGAACTGAACTGGGTTGAATTTGAATCAGAGTAAAACTTTACTGATATTTAAAGAGCTCACTAAGCAGTGGGGGGCGCTGTTCTTCACATTCAAAGAAATTTGATAATTAAAGTGAAAGTGTCATTCCCACTTGTCACTGTGATAACACAGCACACCACAGTGCACACAAACTTCCTAAGAAATAAAAAACTAACAACTACTAAACTAACTATTTTCCTAGGCGCATCATGCTTGTATAATTCTACCTGTGTAGGAAGTATGTGTGTATGTAGTGTCCCTGCTCTGGGAAACTTGCTTAGGCACATGCATGTCTTTGTATGTATGACGGTAGTCTGCTTACTTTGTGTTCCTCTACACCTCTGTTAGCTTATGTCTTCCTTTTTGTAAGTCACTTTGGATAAAAGCCTCTGCTAAGTGTAATGTAATGTAACACAAAATTCCGTCTCTGCATTTAACCCATGAGCAGGAAGCAGCCATGACAACGGCACCCAGGGAGCAGTGTGTGGGGACGGCACCATGTGCAGGGTACTTCAATGGCCCTTCTGGCAGTTGGTGTATTCAAACCTGTTACTTCACAGGTCCACCAGGTCATCACTGCCCCTTCTGTTTGAAAGATGGATGGTGGATAGTCTCAAAAATACCACTGTGTAACTAGTTACCTGTGTCATCTGCAGGTGTCTTCAGTTTCACCATCATTCGTTCCTGAGTTTTTAAAATGACTTCCTAAGCTTGACTGGGTGGGTATAAAATAGCCCCAAAGAATGCTCTGTATCTACAGCACCCATTTGAACAGCCTTTTACTTGTATTTCACATAACACTGTCCTGAATACTTTGTACAAAATAGTTTTGTCTCAAATACAACACCACAACTGACTGTATTTTACTTTACATTTTCTTATTTAAAAAAAATAATAGAGCAGAGAGCAATGGTATGATTACCAGCTGTTCACTGGATTTGACAGAAGTCCTTAATCAGAATCAGGATTTTATGATTTTACTGTTCTGTTGCCAGAATTATAAATTATGAACATCATTAAAAAACAATTTCCTGATCTTTTTTTAGTCTCTTATGGATTGAAACCATCAACTTCGTCAAATAGAAAACATACGCATGTAGAGTGTTTAGTGAAATGTATTTCGTTTTTTGATTACAATGTAAAACGTTGTTTAAAATGTATTGTAAAAGGTCTAATGATGTAAATTGTTCTTCAGGAATGGATAAAAAAAGGTTAACTGGATAAAGTTCCCTGTGGCCACAGTACCTCTTGAAAATACAGCAAAATACATCTAATATCAACTTGATGTTCATCTATTCCTTAAAGTCAGTCTACAAAAACAATTTGTAAAAAGAAATTCTTACCAGTGCTGGAAAAAGGTAGTCATTCACCCCTCCAAAACAACCAAAACAGGCAGTCCAAAATCGCTGCCAAAGTATTAAGTATCTGCAATCACCTACAGACCAAGATTGAGAAAATCATTCTTTCATAGCAGTGGACAGGAGTAGATTTCCTTTTTGGAAGTGGCCTGTTCATGCCAGGATTCTCCAGGCAGACTGAGCTGGCTTCCTCTTCCTAATTTATGAGTCATTTTCTCATGAGTTTCCTCAGGAGACAGGCGTCTGGTCGATGCTGCTTAGCTGCCAGTCTCCTCCCTATACTCTGCTACTTGGGCCTCTCCTCGGCCCTGAAGCGGAGCACAAGGAGTGATCATCTTAGGAAAAGATGTCCTGTGCTCCTCAGTCCCATTGTCATGGGCATGGCCAGGTTTGACTTCCGGTAACACTGCTTGTTGTGGCTGATGGGGCAGCACTACTCCTTGAGCCATTAAGCGTTCAACTTCCTTATCAATGCCCAATTTTGCCACCAGCTTCTGGCTTCAGACTTGTCATCCAGGTGGGGCTCCATCCATTCTCCCTGCATCTTTGTTGGCAGGACACTACATAACTGCAGCATAAAAGTATAATATACTATAAAGTATAAATAACTAATTTAAACACCAACAAGTAGAATACCAAACTGATGTTCAAGGGTCAGTTCTATTTACAGCAAGTTACAGACAAAATTCGCACCCTACTACCAAGAGATTTATCGGCATGTCTGTGAATAGATGGTCATGCTAACGGGGATTGTTGGATTGTACAGATTGTTCCAAAACTGCTTATTTAGGTTCCAGTCTGGAGACTGTGCTGGGCACTCCATGTTTTTAAGTCTACCATCTTTTTTCCTACAGGTGCTGGTCATAATAGAATATCATGTCAAAGTTGATTTATTTTAGTAATTCCATTCAAAATGTGAAACTTCTAAAATATATACATTCATTTCACACAGACTGACATATTTCAAGTGTTTATTTCTTTCAATATTGCTAATTATAACTGACAACTAAGGAAAACCCCAAATTAAGTATCTCAGAAAATTTGAATATTGTGGAAAGGTTCAATATTGAAGACACCTGGTGCCACACTCTAATCAGCTAATTACCTCAAAACACCTGCAAAGACCTTTAAATCATCTTTCAGTCTAGTTCTGTAGACTACACAATCATGGGAAGATTGCTGACCTGCCAGTTGCCATTGGTGCCTTGCACAAGGAGGGCAAGACACAAAAGGTCATTGCTAAAGAGGCTGGCTGTTCACAGAGCTCTGTGTCCAGGCAGATTAATAGAGAGGTGAAGGGAAGGAAGAGATGTGGTAGAGAAAAGTGTACAAGCAATAGGGAGAGGATTGTGAATGAAAGCCCACTCAAGAATGTGGCGGAGAGTCACAAAGAGTAGATTGCAGCTGGAGTCAGTGCTTCAAGAACCACCACAAACAGACGTATGCGAGGGTTTCAGCTGTCACATTCCTTGTGTCAAGCCACTTTTCAACAGACAGCGTCAGAAGTGTCAGATTGAATGTTAGCACTTAAATCCTAGCTGGAAACGCTGATGAAGGGCTAAGGCATTTCTGTATTCTGTGCATGGCCTTTCTTGTTTTCAGCTTACCCATCTAATATAATTCAGCCTCTGTGTGCGGTCTCTACTTTCCTTGCCTTAGCACTTAAATCCTAATCGTGGCCTAATCATGACCATATAATGACTCAAAAGTGAATGAATGGTATTTCCGTGGCAGGAAAAAATGAAACTCACAGACCCACACAGAGCTTCACGTACAATTCTTTAATGTCCGAGAGAAGGAAAATAATTTTTAATCTCCAGAACATCACCATTCAACATGCAAATGGAATTTCTTTTTAAAATGGTGTTGAGCTCTTCTGTCATGTTTTCCACCAGGTGATGTTTGGGGGAGGGCTTCATCAGATCTAGATTTAAAAAGGCACTGGTGTTATTTTTAAGAAGTATGGCACTGTTTGTTGAATGAAAAACCTATTTTGATTCATTTTACTGACACAATTTTCAAAATGTCTAAATTTAAAATGGACCTGTAACTGAACGGTTTGAATCCCACAGGTAAGGTAACAGACCAGTGACTGGAGGGTTGCAGGTTCAAATCCACCAACTGCCAGAAGTGCTACTGAGGCACCCTGAGCATGGTACGGTCCCCACACACTGTTCCCTTGTCATGGCTGCCCCTGCTTACTTGTGTGATGGGTTAAATGAAGGGATCCAATTTTGTTGTGTGCACTGTGTGCTGTGTAATCACAATGACAAATGGGAATCAAATCTTGTCATTAACATCAAATACAGCCAATGCTACTAGACAACTGAATTGAGTTTTTCATGTTTATGTAAGATAGGCCTACTGGTGACACCATCATTATTTAACATTTACACCTACTTGTAACAACTTATTGTTTTGATGAGATGCACCTGATTATTTCTGCTATTAGGACATTTTAATCCCAATATAGTGAATGAGGTGTATAGCAATGTGGCCATAGCACGATATGCTTTAATAGCAATAAAATAAGGTACAGAAAACTGCAAAATGTATATTCAACAAATAATAATGTCTAAAATTGGAAATGTTGTAATGCAAATTGGCATACTACCTGACAAAATTTTTCATCTTTAGCCTGATAATGCAGACCAGAACACTAAATTCAGTTACTCACCTCGCTTTCTTCCATCATTGACGGTCATCAGGAAAACATGCCGGCATCTGTGAGACTTTTTTCTATATTTGATACCAAAATGAAAACTGAAACCCGATAAACTGAAAAACAGCCGTTCATAAATAGGTTTATGTTAAGTGAGAACGTGTAGCCAATATGTAAATGATCTACTGAAATGAACTACAGGAACCACAAGTCAGCACGTTCACTGCACCAAACGCGCTCGCTCCACCTGGTGGACAACACAAATTCCCCGCGCTTCAGCAACATCTTTCCAGGCAGCGCATCAACAACTGAACAGGTGAGGAGACGTTTTCGTCATTTAACATCTCTCTTTCGAACCATGCAACTTACATTTTACAACTTAGCCCCCGTTTGATGTGTAATACTACACAGACATAGATATTTCGCCTCATAATGACGACATGAATTTTACAGTAACGTAAGTTCAGTGCAGTTTTAGTAACGGACGTCTAACCAGCTAACCTAATGTTAACTTGTGACGTTGCTGTCAAGTTAGCTTGATTGCTTTAACGTTACAGTCGTCGTCTGAACAAAATGTATTCTTGGTGATGCTGTGGTAACATTTTAGAAACAGTATATGGTCTATTTACACAGAGGGGCAGTGTGCTGCAGCAAATGGAGCTAGAAAGCCGGTTGAGTCAAATGGGGACAACTGTCGTTCAGTTTAGATACCATGTTGGCGCTGTGGGTTGATAATGCGTTATCATTCAATACTCACGGACACGGACTATAGCAATAGCCTAGATACACAGCAATAATAATTAACTGTTTAAATGCCCATAATGTAGTCACTTGTACTTCAGGAAGCAACAATCACCTTAAGACATTGTAAATATGTCCCTAGGGCTGGGGTTTTGCCAAACTTTGTGGCACTATCTTTTCTATCCAACGTGGAGCTAGTTTCGGCTATAGCTGTTATTACAATGCAATAGCCAATATGTATTGGGGCGAATTGAGTGAATGTATGTGGTGTTATTCGTTTCCTTGTGTTGCTTTAATTCAAGAACACAAGTATTCATTAAGAACAATTGTACCACACTTTGTGGTATACTCACTGTGGTATTAAGGTAAGGGTTAGGGTTGAGGTC
The DNA here is from genome assembly GCA_030347295.1 of Setipinna tenuifilis. Lineage (NCBI taxonomy): Eukaryota > Metazoa > Chordata > Actinopteri > Clupeiformes > Engraulidae > Setipinna > Setipinna tenuifilis. The sequence goes on from CM059272.1 coordinate 11,048,346, forward strand.
AAGGTTTTCGTAACAATTACAAAAAATGTGTATGCTGAATGGCATACAGGAATGCCCAAATGCCCACGTTCTTTCAAGCCGATTAGCACTGGATTAAAATAAAGCTCGACAGTTAAACATCTGGTGGGGAATGCTGTTGTGAATGCTGTTACACTACATTATTTTTAATGCACAGTAGGTTGCTTACACAAGACAACTTGGCTAACGGTATTTATCCAAATACAGAAAGGCGGAGATAGTTTAATGACAGGTGCCTTATAAAAAAATAAGTTGTTGCCTTGGTACAGACCGTAACTAGTGCACTAAAAAGAGCTTAGTGATGATTCCTTTTTTCGTAAACTTTAACTATACTTTGAAGGCAGAGTATAGGAAAATGTTTCCTCTCCTTCCTTGGTTATGTGGAAGCTATTTGTAGGTAATTACACCCTTCCCTTTCTCATGACAGACTGTCCAAGAAATGGAAAATAGCAAGAAAGTCTTTGGCACTGGAGTCTTTTTTTTCTTTTTTGTACAGAACACCCTGTCCCAGATTGAGTTTGGTGAGCCGGCATGCAAGGCCATGTGTCAACACAGCCACTAGACTAAATGGGAGAGCGTTCAGAGGAACGTACCCTAGACTGAGATCTTCTGGAACACTGCATGACTTTCCCGTGTAATTTCCTGACACTTCGATTAATGCATAGACTAAAACACCAGACCACCACACAACTGTAGATGTGTATTTAAGCACTCTTGAAATTCTATGGTTGTGGTTCATGTTTGAAAGGGTTTTTTCTAATTTGGGGTACAGAAAGATTCTGTAAGTGATGTTGGTGGTTCTTGGTAACTTCCGCTTGGTTTACCCATTGTCGGTAGCCACCTGCTGCCTTCAATGTGGGTTGGATGCTCAAAAAAAAAGTGGTCGGCTGGATTATGTGTCTTTTTGGAACTTTTCTTTTAGCTGGAGTGGCTTGAAGTTCAGTTGATGGTCACAGTTTCAGGTTAGTATGACTGTTCTACTGTTAGTACGTGTCAGTAACATTCACCACTGAGACAGTTTGCTAGTAAGGCTGTCATTAGATTATAAAATGAATGGGTCTCTATGACTTTTCTTCTAAATTCCTCTCTTACAAGGGAAACTCTGTTAGCTCAGGTGGGATTCCATACGAGTGGCATGCTTCTCCTTAAGTTGAGAGTTTTCAAAGATGTTTTGTAAGTAGCACACACCCGACTGTAGGTGCTTTTTGTATGGTGAACACAGACAACCACTCTCATCTTCCACGTCTCCTCTAAAAGAGTCCTTGTAGGGAAAATCTAAATCAATTTCTTAGTCACATTGTGCCCTCTCCTCTGCTGAACTCATTACAGGAACTGGATGAGTGTGTGTGTGTGTGTGTTTGTGTGCACAGATGAAGGGGAATGGAGAGCCTATAAATAGAGTGTGCTCTGCACAGGAGGGGCGGGTCCTTGTTTGTGTGATGGAAGGATGAGAAGGCCTCTGATTGGCTGAGTGCGGATGTGTGCAGTGTGAGTCTGTGTGTGGGAGGAGAGAGGGGACGTTTCTTAGAGGACAGAGAGGTCCACCTGCCTCATACGTTCTGACTAGCCTTGCACGTGAAGGGTAGTCTCTGTAGGTACCACGAAGGCAAGCACGTGGGTTTTGTTGTTGTGTTTCCTTTGGGGTTATTTGTGACACATATAACAGAAATTTCCGGCTTATCAATAACAGGATCTTCTGTCTCTGCCATGGAGTAATGTGATAACATCGGTATGTAGTGTTTATTTTTTATATTCAGCTAACTGCTTAATTCTGTTGACCTTGTATATAGATGTAATTGACTGGATATGTTTTAAGGAACACAAGCATGGTTTTTATGCAGGTAGTTTTATATTAACCTGTGTGTAATTGCTGATGTAAAAGCTGCACTGAGATTACATAAAGTCTGTGTCTGCACCTTCAGTAGGTTATTTTAAAATGTCTTGCCTGGTGCATAAAAATCCAAAAGGTAAATTCTGTCACATAAAAAAGGGAGCCCGTACTTAAAGGCTGATGCTTGTGTAGAGTTACATTTAAAATTGAAACAAAGGAAGGTCTTAGGACAAATGAAGTGATATACCATTAAATACTAGACTGTAGAATTTGTGTTTGCTTTTATAAGATGATACCAGTGTACTAATAATGCATTACACTATTTACGTCTGCTTGTATATTTGATTGTGTCTGTCTGTGTGTGTGTGTGTGTGTGGTTGTGGTGTGTAAGGTGAGATGTGGAAGGGAGGCCAGCCACTGGAGTCACCTTCCTCTGCAGCTGCAGGGTCAAATCTGTTGGCTTAGCGCTGCAGCGGTCTCTCATCCTCCTCTCCATACTACTAGCAACGCTGCAGCCTTGTGCATTTAACAACCCCCAACTGCAGGCCTTTATATTTACCATAGCATGGCAAGACACAAGACCACAGAGAACCACAGGATAATAATATATCTTATATAGCAGTGGCACTAAACATAGCGGGGGATGGCTGTGTTGTACCAGTTCAAAACAGAAGTGTGCCACGCTGCATTTTTTTTTTTTAGGAAGCAGATTTCTGTGTTGGGGGACATAATAAAGAGTAAAGCCTTCACGCTTGTGTCAGCACAGTGCAACATTTCACCATGGAGACGTGTTAGGAAGGGTTCTACAGTGATACTCAAAAATACTTGTTGGAAAAAAAGTGTGAAATGCTCTCAGGCTGAACTTGTATATACAAGTGTAACCATGTTCTGCCTTCTCATAGCTGGTTATTGTTGTCAGTTGTGGCCACAGTTTAGGTACAGACTGTGGTGAGTTTGAAGCCAGCGCTCCTGCATGGATGGACCACATGCCACATGTGGGGACTAGAAAGGGTGTAGGACATAGAGAGCAAGTGTGAAAAGGTCCTAAACATGTGACGTTCATAAAGGCTTAGACTAATGGTCTGTGGTGTGCTTTTATTTGACTGTCAATGTGTGGATGGCAAACAGACTGGATTGAGGATCCAGGAGGATAGATGTTTACCCTAGGAGGGTATCTGTTAGGCTGCAGAGTGAAACTGAAAGGCGTGTCCACATTCTAAAGAGGAGAAACCTGCTCGTTGCTAAAAGTTTCTCATGGGATGTTGTTGTCCGCATCACAAAAGGCGCTCTGATTGTCATCAGTTATAGTATAGGGCAGCTGTGAGAGGAGATGAGCTAGGGCTGGGCAAATAATCGAAATGTTAATTGAACTGTCATTTGTAACCGTTAATCGACAATGATCAGGCACATGACTAATAATCGTTGTTTATTATTACTGTCATTATTTATTTTGTAAACTCTTTCTTTATATTTTCTGCATTCCACTGTGTGTTCATGTACTTTTTCATGTCATGTGATTCTGCCCAGTCCAGTCAATTAAAGAAATTTTTGATTCTATCGTCCAGCCCTAATCATAATAAAAATTAATTTTTTTGCCATATCGCCCAGTTCATGAGCAGAACTCTTCCTCTCCTTATGGCAGCATGCCAGTAGATGACCACTGCGTTTTGCAAGCTCCTCTTTCAGCCACATATACCACCCCTGTCCTACTGCCTGTGCTGATAGACACAAATAAGAAAATCTGCATGGTGTTATAAATGAGTTTCTCCCATAGACTACTATCGCCCCAGTGTCCTGTGCTGCTGTGAAGGAGGAGTGATGTCTTGGCTTTGGTTTGCATTGAGTGGCACGTCCTTTTCTCAAGCGCAGGCACTAATTGCAGAGATAAGGGCCGTTGGGGAAAGAGGCGTACGCCAGTGTGTGGCTTTGTCTCTGGTGGTTGTAGTAGGGACACAGGCACTTCAGATGTCTCTATTAGCCTATCCTCCATGTCTCATACACTGCCATGCCTGGGGCCGGCTTGTATAAGCCTTTGGAACTAGTCTGCATTTTTTTACTGACCACTGTGAGCTCTGTTTTAAACGCTGAACTGGAATCAGAGGTATTTGCAAAACTTTTTGTTGTCTTCCATTCCTTGCTGTCTTTGTGTTTCTGTGCTAGCCTAGCACATGGTACATTCAAACTGTTATAAAAGAAGAACAGTGTGGATTTCAGTGTGTGTGTGTTCTGATGCTGAAAGGATTTAATCTTGTTCCCTAAAAATAGGCCTAGGCTACTTCCCTAAATGAGTTGGTAGACAATATATCTTTGAACTTGCTTCTAAGACCATGTTCAATGTGCCTGTTCTCATTCTGTGTTCTTTTTTGAAGGCAGAAGCGCTAAACTTGATTGATTCATGGCCTAGATGTGTTTGGACCAGGTCCACAGTAATATTCTCTCTTTGATCCATTTTCTGCCTCTCTTACTTCAGTTCTCAGCAAAAATTCAGCTAGTAATAGCAAATAGGCCTATAAATGGTCATGCGGTTTCTCTCGCAAAGCTGGAAAGTGAAGTATGGTTCATTGTTTTCTGATGAGAAGCGAGACGGTGTGGGTAGTAGTCCTTAGTTCACGGGCGGCAAGCAGCGTTGCGTTTTTGGCGGGTCTGGTTTGTGCCACTGGAATGTGCAGAGGAAATGGACTGCATACTAGCCATGCAAATCACACCCGGCTTCAGTAGCTGCTCGGAATGCTGCCGCCGCCACAGTTGTCTTTCAAGAGCAGCAGATGAGAATCTTATCATCACATACTCGAATGTAACTTAGAAAGGCTTCTTTACAGAGTGCTCCGAGTAGGCCACTGTGTGCTGTTGGGATTCTCAGTGTCAGTGGGTTCTGTATTGACCTTATTTTAAGTGCCCAGAGGTGATGGCGGAGATGTTCCCACGAGGCCGTCGGGAGTAGTGAGCCATTAACTTTGGAGTGTCCAGCGTTGTGTGCTGTAGGTCATTATGCTTTGCATTGTTGTCGGATGTTTATCCAGGGTTTGGTAGGCCTTTGAAGGTCAGGATAAACAGAGCAAGCAGGTTGCCCATGCGACCCAATAAGGCTTTGGAGTGGCAAGAATCTTTGTTTTTTTGTTTTTTGTTTTGTTTTTTCCCTTTTTTTTTTTTTAACCGGATAAGCTATCTCACGCACCATCAAACTTTTGGGAAGCCCACACCTAAGAACATCTGATAGTCCTCAGCAACGCCTACAGATATGATCAGAAGCACGTTGCCTCAGAATATGCAGTGAAAGAAACCAGAGAAACTCTTTGTGAGGACAAGCTTTGCCTGTTTGAAGTATCACTAATTTTGTTAGACAGTGGGAATGTGGCTCTGTGACAGGATGGCACATGGGTTAAGATACTGGAAATCAGGCGTGGGTGATCTGGCAAAAAAATTGATCACAATATACTTTTCCATATTGACCGATATTACCAATATTTTTTATCACGATTAGGGCTAGATTAGAGCAATAGAACTCTAGACTTCAAAAACGTCTTTAATTGACTGGACTGGGCAGAGTCACATGACAACACATGTGGTAGTGTGATTTCATGGAACAGTACATGAAGACACAGTGAAATGCAATGCACAGAATAGAAAGTAAAAGTTTACAAAATAAATAACTATAGCAGCAATAATAAACAAATTATGTTTAGTAGTCATGTGCATGATCACTGTCAGTTAACGGTTACAGCTGTCGGGTTGATTAATTTTTCAATTACCATTGCCCAGTCCTACTGTAAATGACTAACTAGAGTGGCTGGGGAAGATTTATTGGTGGGTGCTGTTCACAGGAGAGTCTGCCAGCACAGGCAACTACTCTCTCTGGGCTATTGTTGTTAATTCAGAAGGCAAACTAACCAGCTGACTTGAACAGTCTTCTGATAACCACACAAAAATATGTACTGTATGCCATTTGTTCAGGCTAGTACATATGTAAATAGCTTTGTTGCATGTGTCAGCTGTTATCTCGTTCACACATCTGTCCGTGTGCAATAGGCCTTCTGCGTCATGAATGTCAGCTGGCTGCATGGGTGTGATAGCCTAATGGAATCTACAGTATGCTGTGGTATCAGTGTCACATCAAGTGCTTTATCTGTCCCTGATGCTATTACTTTACTATCCTCTTTGCCAGCCACCAGTCGTGTCACAGTACAGGCTGCACTACCCTTCTTATAATAAGGCGGCACTAAAGGCGTGGATTAATTTTGGTGGCATAAAATATTGTGTCAACAGGCTCCCTGTGTTTGCATTAGTCTTGGCTCAAGGAACCGTGTGAGGTGTGACGGATGTGGGCTCACTGGGTGTGTGTTGACAGGATGTGTCTAGGAAGCTGTCGGTGTGAGGAGGATGGAAGATGCAGCCAGCCCCAGCATGAATTATGCATGGATACTGTTTTTTTGGCTCTCATGCTGCGGATCTGCCAGTCGTTTTTTTTACCCTGCATGAAGCACAATACTGATGGCCCTGCATCATAGGGGTGTCACTTTCCCCCTTTTGTGCTGTAAAAGGGTGTAATGTAAAAGTAGTCTCAGAATAGACTAAGGGGATTTCACCTCTCTAAGGAGCCACATGTTAAGTCAGCTTTTCTCCTAATTCCTTGACTCCTGCTCTCTTACGTTTTTGATCTTAAAAGTGCTGATTAAACTCTCAACCAGCTCTTTTATTCTGAGGCTGTTTATATTCTGCACCGCAGATGTCTGTTGAAGCAGAGAGGTTTAGTATGATGGAAAGAAGATGATTGTTCATCTTGTGATTATGATCTTGTGATTGTTTCAATCTTGTGATTTTCTCATGTGTTATTATTTTGGCCACGGGCATTAGCTCACCCTTTTTAGCACATGTCCATGTTTTCAACACAAGCAGATCTTTAGGGGGTATCAGAAATAGTGTGCAGTCAGGCAGTAAAAAATCTGGTCATATTCTCAATCTCACCCTTGTGAAAGCAGCAGGTAAGCTTACACATTTTGTATTTAGAAGTGTTAGGAAGTCTCTTCAGTAGAAAAACATGCCTTTTTAACACACAAACTTATGCTGGGTGTGAGATCATCTGGAGCTCAGGAGCTTCTAAAAGTTCCTCTGCAGAATTCCTCTTGCATGTATTCCAATTACAATCCACAGTCATGCGGAGTTCATGATTTATGAACCTGTTCCTGTGTTGTAGCCTAGGTCGTGAGTGATGACTGACTGTTGATAGCGCTATCAGTAATGAGTCCACTTCAGCTTCCTGCACTTTCACATCCTCTCCCACCGACTGGAGGCTCGTGGGAGGGTCCTGTAGCCCGTCTCTCACCACAGGGGCTGGAGGCCGAACGGGGGCTGCTCACTTCCTGATTCACTTTATGGTTCTCATGACTTTGCACTTAAAAACACACCATCCCCACCAGGCCAGGTGCGGAGCAGATGCTGGAAATCTGCTGACGCAGAGCAACTGAGAACTTTATTCACTTTATTCTCAATTTCAGACGTTTGCGCCAGCAGTAGGCTTTCCCCCACGCTTTGTCAAAACGATTTCTTCATGTGTGCTTGTGTTTTTTTTAAAACTAGGCCCTACTATGTCTAGTATTAATCATGTAAGTAGTGTTTAGTCTGGCTATTTTTTCTGACATAGGCAAAATGAGGATTTCTGGCAGAGATACTTTAGATACCTTAACAAGAGCGGCGACAATCTCTTGGATGGTGTTTCCCAAAAAAGATGAGAAATATGATCTGTCTGATTAGTCCAGGTGTATTTTGATTTCATTAGCATGAATGTTAGTTGTAGGGCATCATGAAGTCTATCACAGTAGCTTAGTGTGACTGAGCCTAAAATCTGGTTGGATTGGAGTTGTTATCCCTGTCAGGTTTGCTGCAGATGTCTAATGGATCCTATGATCTGCAGTGGCTTAGAAACACAGACCACATAGCCATGCATTTCCACAGCAAATGTTCTCCTGTATTATCTGGTTTGTGGTAATGTCAAACCAAAGGCAAAGCATAAATATAGCATGGGACTTTTCACAGCACAGCTTGCTCTGTGCAACGCGAAAACCCTCTCGAGACACTAAACTCTTCAGTAGGGCAAAAAGAGTGAAATTCAGAAAATGTGAAACCTTTTTTTTGTGGGAACGTGTTACTGAAGTGAACATCTCCAGAGTGTCTTTTGCGGGGTAGGTTTGGAACAGTGGGTGAGTCAGAGCTGGAGCAGAGGCTCACAGACTCGGCACATGACCTTCCTTTGGAGGAGCTGATGGCTGAGAGTTTTTCCTACACTCCAGCCAGCGTCTCCCCTCTCACCCAGGCTCACAGCCACCACACTTCAGAAGATGGAAATGGAGCAGAGCTTAGGACTAAGGTTGGCCTGGCCTTCACTGGTGTCAGTCATGTGGGATGTGTTGTTATTTAACCAGCTCCAGATTTCAACTAGTCCTCTTATGGCATGCAACTGTAGGAAAAAAAGAGCGCTTTCCATACTCAAGACAAGCCTGAAGGTCTTTATTTTGGTCTCTTCTGTTTGTTTGGTTGATGGAGTAAGCCATGTCTGACTCATTGCAGTCCTTAGGAAACTGGCTGGCCACAGTGGTGTTCACCTGCTGTGGAAACTGAAAACAATAGCCACATTTCAAAAGGAATGCAAATGCATTTCCTCTTCAGTCCAGCCTTAGTGTTCAGCCCACTTCAAGAGGTGACATCAGCGAACAAATATTTCTCTCCCAAGGGAAAGCATGCTGACAGTATATCACATTAATCCCTCAGTGAAAGACAGTTGATACAGAAGAGAAATCGTTGTGTTGTCCACTGGCTCATGAGTTTGTGTCAGTAAGGAGGAATGAACCTGCCAGTCATGTGAGCAGCATGCTACATGGACTCGTTTCTCAGGCTCAAAGTTCCCTATAACACTTCAGGTGGGCACAAACATACAGGGGCCTCGCAGGGCAGCCCCATCCATCACACAGCCCCACTTTAGCCTGATTGTTCACCGTTCACTCTGACCATTCTGTTTAGGATTCTGGCCAACTATTTCACTCATGTTCCATTTGTGGGGCAGCTTTTTCCAGCAAAGTTTGGCTGAATAATTCATTTTCTGATATATACAGACCTCTTCATAATTTTTAATTCAAGGCTATAGTTTGAAATGTTCTTGGATGTGTTTTTGTAACAAAAAAATGTTTTTCCAAACATAACCTTACATTTTAAACATCTTTAATTTTCTTCCAGAGTGGTGTCTAGAAAAAAATAACCTATGTATCAATAACTTTACAATGAATATATTTGTTACTCTATATAATTTTTAGATTCCTAGATATAAGCATTTAAAATGTCCTGTATTTTTTAGCCCTCATCACTTAACTCCAAAATTAGACGAATTATGTATTGTTTGTTGTGCCCATAGAGAGAAGATAATTAGCAGCCATCTTAAAAATGGTGGTCAAATTGGATTTTCTATAGCTGATGTCTTAATAAGTTGACCTAAAGGGAACCACATGCAAAATGTCATGCTTGAATGACCAACTGAATGTTTTTGCTGTTAGCAGCCCCCAATACACCATCCTCTTAAGCTGAATAATGGAAACACCAACCCTATCTTTCCCAAGTGTATATCACTGTATCAGTGAGTTGCATAAACAAGGAAAGCTTTATACTGTACCAGATGATCTCAAGTGTGCTGGAAGTTTGGAAATAGTGAGTCTTAATTCTTAAAAAGGCCAAGTCAACTTCTTTAAGCAATGAAACTTTGGTGAAAAGTGGGGCTTGTTATTTTTTTATAAGGGTATGGGGCAGTACAGTAGTTTGCTGCAAAATGCCTTTTGAACAGACATGACTTTGCTGTGAGAAAGTGAAACAGGATTCCCAATTTCCATCCACACACAGGGTAAATTCGTTTAATAACAGTCAAAGATGTTGCACGATTGAGGTCACCTGGGACCTGGGATTCCTAAGCCTGGAAAGCTATTATCAGTTCTGTTTGCTTGGCCTGCACTGATCTGTTTTTTTACCCATATATTGTAAATGTTCCTTTCATAAATAAGTGAATGAATGCTGTTGACTCTCAGTCATTAACAGCTAGAATGGCCCATGTAGGCAGAGCAGAACTTTTTTTGTGGCTTCCCTATTCAGCAATACTACAGCCTTGTTAGCAGAAAGAAAGTAGGCATTTGTTCCTTAATCAGGACTGAAATCTGCATGAGTCGGGGTGTAAAACAGGATGCGGCGGCTTGTAAAGCCCTAGTAACGTCTCCCAGTCATTAGTGCGGCGTTGGAGGAGCCTTTGGTGCGTGGCGCATGGGCATGGCCAGCCAGGACTCCCTCTTTCCCCACCCTTTTGTCGCCACACAAGTAACCGCCGGCCCTGTAAAAATGTAAGCCGTGTGTGGCTTTCAGAGACTGCCCACATATTCTTCATCCTTGGCATTTCTGAGGCTCGCCGACTTAATTTGGGAAAATGGAAAAAAGCTGGGAAAAGTGTGTAAAGTGCTTCTTCTTCTTCTTCTCTCGCAGCCTGTAAAGTGCCACGCAACACACAAAGACAGGCTTTGTGGACCTGCGTTTAAGGCAAGGAAGGGTTGTGTGCGAGTCTGTCCACCCACCTAAGCAGACTCTGGCACATCAGACATCCGGCAGTCTGCCGGGAAAGAAGCCATGAATAGGAGCACACAGCCCTAATACGGTGAAACAAACCTGCACAATGAAGTTACGTTTGACTCTGGAAGGCCTGTGACTGTGTGTTTAATGGGTTGCCACTTGTCCGTCTCTGAATGATGACCCAACACTAAATCAAGTAACAGCGGCCTCCGCTGTTAGGCCATGTGTTGAAAAAAGAAAATGTTTTAATTTAAAAAGAGAATATTGTTGCAATCTGGAGTTAGGAGTTAGGTGAGTATAATTTATTATGCTGGTAGTGTAATCAACATCGGTCAACAGTGTAACAGAGCCCGGACACTAAAAATTGGAATTGTTGCACTTCCTGAAAAGAAGTCTGGAAAAATGGTGAGATGAATGGAAACTTTTGCAGTACTCCCCTCTCTCTCTCTCTCTCTCTCTCTCTCTCTCTCTCTCTCTCTCTCTCTTCCTCTGTCCCCATCTCTCTCTCTCCCCTCTTTTCCTTTTTCTTTCTCTTTTTCCTTCTCTTTCTCTCTCACTTTCTCTGTCTCCTTCTCTCTTTCCCACTCTCCCTCTTTCAATCTTTCTCCCTCCCTCTCTCTCTCTCTCTCTTTCTCTCTCTCTCTCTCTCCCTCCCTCTCTCTCTCTCTCTCTCTTTTACTTACTCACGCTCAGGCTCACACACACAGCAGGCAGCCAGCTTCCTCTTCTTGATCTCTGTGTGGAGGCAGTCAGCAGTAGCTCTTGGCCCAGGGTCTCCTGTAGGCTGCCTTATCAGCACTGCTGCATGGGCAGACCTGCCCTCCTCAAACAGCCAGCCTTCAGGGTTCTCAGTGTGGGCTGCCTGCTGAAGCTCATGCTGTCTGGAGAGGCGCAGACTGGGGGCTTGTCACGGCACCTGGGGAATCTCTTACAGTAATCGCTGCGGCCGTGGTGTTGTGTGTGAGTAAATCTTGTGCATTCTCTGCTGATGTGCCTCTTTTCACACTCTTGGATTTTTTTTCCCATTTGTGCGTTTTTCTCTGAGGACATCTGTTGTGATCTGTGAGGGTTGCACTAGGCTAGCACCAGATCTGTGGTTTTGGGGTTGTTTGTGTGTGTGTTAGATTCTCAGTTGCTTTGTGTGAACTCTGCATTACTAAGTAGGGATATATGTGGCCGAAAGGGCACTGAATGAGATCACAGGAGGAAGCTGTCAGGATGGTTTCCATGTACTTGTGAGCAGTAATTTGAATGCTCTGGCCTGTCGAGTGCTCTTTCCCTGATTTTGCCTGCTGTGTGATTCTTCCTACAAATGTGTAGTCGTAACTTAGGATGCCGTGCTGTTTTTCGACTCTTGAGGGGGCCCCTAAAATCAGATGTATTTAAAGAATAAGTAAGTAGCTTGGCCACAGTCCCTGTGAGACCCATCAGAGGATGTGATGAAGCAGCTTGATATTCAGCTCAACATCCTCTACGAGGAGCCCTGCCAAACCATTGAATCAGCTCAACAGACCCTCCGTGATGCAGCGCAGGGAATGTTAATACAAGTTAAGTGGTCACCGCGTCTTTAAGCCACTGCTTTGTGTTGACAGAGTAAAGCAGTTAAGCAGCTGACACAAGGGGAAGCAAGAGGGAGTAGAGAGAAGCCAAAAAGCCTGTTTTTCAGAAAACAGAGGTAGCATTCTGTGGTGAGGGATGTGTATCTTAAATTTACCACAGTTCAGCAATTTTCTATGAAAAAATTTAAGCATTGCACAATGCAAAAGTGTTGAAAAGATGCTTCTTATCTGACCATGAGTGATTGAAAAACTGAAAGTAGCATTTTTGGGCATGTTCTTCCTCTCTCTCGTTCCTCAAAAAGGCCTGACAGGATGTTGGGTTTAAGATAAACATTGCGTCATGACTGACGACGGTTTAGTCCTCTGGGTGCCGGGGACAGTTTCAAACCAGACCCTTCAGGCAGCACTGTAGCTCAGCATCCATTCATTACCGGGGGGAACGGAGGTAAGAGTTGCTGTCATCGTGCATCAGCACTTTCAGTTAGCCAGTTTCCTCTCACTTGTCTCTCACTCGGCTCTGTATTACAGTGTTTCGGTTGTGTGTCTTGTTTTGGCTCGTATGTCATGTTTTGTGTGGATGTGTTTTTGGACAGACCATCACTTGAGTCAGTGGAGTCGTATCTTATGATGGCTAGGTGGTGATTTCTAGATACAGTACCTTAGCTTATTCTTTCTTTTGGTACATGGATTACTTTGCAGTCTACTGACAGCCAACGATGAGAGAGAAACAAATTTTGAAAAACACCTCCACATATGTTTTAAGTGGAGCTGTCAGAGTCTGTATGTCAAAGGTCATCTAAAGAAGGATGTGACTCCTACACACTATAAAGTGTGTCTGATAGCCTGTATAAGTATACTGTGCTATACACAGTTTGCTGCAACTAGAAGTTTTTTTGCTCTGAAAGAAAGATAATGCTTCACCTCAGGTGGTTAGACTGTTTTAAACATGTTATTACAAATGTTCAAATACCTGTCACCTTGCCTCGCTAAGCATTAACGCTCACATAATTGTAACTGACTAAGTGCATCAGGTCTAAACCCTTTCACAAAAAATGAATAGAAAGTGGTTATCTTATAAACACATATACTGCTGCTTGATAGAAACTGCTGAATATGGTTTTGACAATTGAATATTTCCGCAAAAAGCATATTGCTCATTTCAACAGTTGTGTCATAGCAATGAGCACATTAGTTTTCATAATATCATGAAGAGATTAGCTAATTGTGACTGCATATGCAGAACTTTTTTTGTGTGTCTTACCGACAAATACCTACAGTGATTTTATCCTGAGGCTATGCTACAAGAGTTTCTTGGCTCATCCTTACTGGTTTTTAAAAGCCTTGTATTTTTTGTTATTGTAAATTCATGAACTGATCAGTGTTACATTTGAGAGTGCACACTTTGGAGGGGTACTGTATACCACAGCTGCTGATATATTACAGTCCCTCCAGGATTTTGCAGGCCAATTCTGAAGTAGTTGCGGCCTAAAATACCTGATTTTGCAGTTTGTTTTCTAAAAAGTTGCAATAAAAGTTGCAGAGTTTTAGGCGTTTTGTTGCGAAAACGTTGGGAATAAGTCAAAATTGCAAAAAAGTTGTTTTCCACGTGTAAATTATATTTTGACAGTAAATTGACCTAAATACGAAAGGAATTAGGCCTAAACCCACCTCACCAAACAGAGAACAGAAAAGACTTAAAGTATTACACAAACTATAACGAAATATGCTTTATTGGTAGGCCACACAAATATGTGGACCTGCATTGTACAAGAACCTCACTAAGGACATTAGCCATCATATATATAGTCTCCCTGGAACTGCTGGATGTCAGCAAGTTAGACAAAATATTTGAAGCACACGCAACACTGTTGTGTGCTGTAGTCTACTAATTAATATTGCCCGTGGCAAGCTAAACCACAGGTAAACTAACTAGATTTGAGATTTTTGTGTTTTTTAGATTTTTGCGAACAAAATGTGTGGTGTTACCCAGATTTAAGAGTTTTTAAGCAACACTATGTAGGATTTGCTCTACTGCAGTCCCTGCAGTCGAGAAACCATATTGTCTGTAGCAACTGTCGTGAAATCTGTATCTCGTGCATTTGTTGATTCTGGCGGAATTCCATGCGGACAGTTCAACCATGTCTTCAATCATGTCTGGTGAGGTAAACAAAGCTAAATAATGTTGGCCCATGGTTCTTCTATGGTTATTTTAAGAAATTGACAAGTAGGCTATTCTTACAGCATTTTTTACGAACACTGTTCTGAAATATCAGAAACGACACCTTTGGTGGGGTATCGCTACTGTTTCACCTCCCTCCGGCAAGTGAAAGCAGCAGGGCCAATATTCACGCTAGTCCAGGCTCTAGTTATCACTCTTCCACTTTTTTTCTTTGCTCAATGGAGGGATGTGATGTGTGCCATAAGGCAGCCAAATGTTGTAGTTCTTATGCTGACATGGTTCCTACCTGACCCCCCAAGTTGCATAGTGCCAGTGTAGACGATATAGGCAGTCTCAAGTGATGAAAAAAGTGTAATAAAACCCATTTTGAGTTGTACCATCAGTGTGATTTTAAAAATAGCTGAAAAACTACATAATAATAATAATAATTTTTATTTGAAGCGCCTTTCAAGGTACCCAAGGACACTGAACAGTACAGATTGTTAAAGCAATAAGTAAAAAGTAGAAATATGACAGTAAAACAGTGCATAAAAGTTAATAGAACTAAAATAGTGTTGCTTTAAAATGGAGAAGCTTCATTGGCATCTTTCAGCTCAAAATGAACCACCTATGGACTTCCTATCCTTGTGAGGCAGGTCATGAAGAGCACAGGCACCCACCAGGAAAGACAAACATGATCCTACATCACTTGTGGGGTATAACGGTCTGAAAAGGCATTCCTGTTACTTTGCACCATTGACTGCTAACTGCACAGCACACTGTTTCATTGGTGTTGAAGAGCATTTTTGGCCATTAACAAAATGTAATTGTTATCATAAATGTTTGGCAATTGAGGCAGAGAGAAAAATTTTACCTGTTTTCCATGTTCGATGTATATTGCCTTTTTGTAGCTTTACATTTCAGGAGCAGAAGCATAAGGTTCGTTCTCCAGTATAGGCTCCGTTTTGCATCTGCTATTTAGTAACTACACACATGAGAAATACTACGCACAGAAGCAATGTAATTAAGTAGAGGGCCAACCCTACTATTTGGGGGTGTGGTCACTGAAAAACCATATTTCATTTTTCAACTGTTTGCTTAACTAATGTTGTCGAAGCAGGGGAATTTGACAGGATACTCTAAATATAGCCTGACCACAGTCTGCTGTGCAATTTCTACTTCCTGCCAGATACATGGGTGGCTTTTTTAACTTAAATGAATCTTAAAGTGTGATCATAAGCTAAGGAAAGGCAAAGGTCATGATAGCATTATGATTTAGCTTGCATTGACATCAGGGCCAAAAGGACTTGGTTTTGCCTAAGGAGTCAGCTTGGAGTTTTGTGTTCTTGGTTATTTCATCTAAAATAACAAAGCCTGCTGAGAAAGTAGCCTAGGCTTTATCCTACCAGAACTGTGAACAAAAAGGGGATGTGTTCTTGTGCCACTGCTTCTCCTTAGACGTGTGATCACAATGCATATTTTGTCCTTGTTGTCAAGGTTGACGATCTGGACCACTGCTGTAGCTTCTCCTTATTGAATAACCTTCATGAAACAGATGTATTAAAAAGTCCCTTTGTGGTTTAATCCACCCCTCAAACAAAGCGTCCGAAATGTACTTCCATTTTGGGTTCTCACAGACTCTTGCACTGCAGGGCTTTGGGGTGCTCGGCTGTTCTGATGAGGGTTTTATCTGGGTCATTTTATTTTGGACCGGCTGTTGGATAATTGACCTGATTTTTTCACAGAAATGTGTGGCTGTCTTCGAAATACTTTGCTCCACAAAGTCAGGGTGTAGGCTACGTTCAGAGAGAGTGTACCTAATGAAGCAATAGTGAAATGCAAAGAGACTGATGCGGGCTTGTATGTTCAGAGACGTTTAAATTATGCCTGTTTTTGCTATATAACCTCTACTCTAACAATAAAACGGATTGAGTAACAGATTGTGACTATTAGATCACATGACCTCTTGCAACAATGTACCGTCTTTGATAGTTATTTGCCTTCATATATTTATTTCACAGAGCTGCTGATGTCTTAAAATAGTCAAGTCATTGAGTCATCTCAAGCTCCTGATAGGAACTCAGTTTAAAGTGCCATGCCCTGAGCATGCTCTGTTCCCCTCTCATTCCCCCTCTCGCTGTGTCCCCACGCCTAAGGCCGCGGCAGCGATGGTGGGCGTCTCGTCTGCGTCACATGACGAGACCCTCGCACAGAGGGCCGCTGTGTGTGCCGTGATCAGATAAGAAACTGCAGGCTTCCTTCTATTAACCCATTTTGCTCTCTGCTCTCCGCTCTCCTGCCGCCTGTGACGCAGGGCCTTGATGGCTGACTCTGCTCTGTTCTGCTTGGCAAAGATCGGGTCTCAGCGTACCGGCGCATTGGCATTGGGTCGGAGCCAGCGCTGTGGGAATTCTTTGCCGCGTTCAAAGCTCTCGTTTTTCACGCTCGCCCGTGAGGATTAGGTTCACCCCAAACCCCCACGCACACAGATGGACTCGTTTGTCGGTGCTGCTTGAATGACGCCCTTCACAGCATCTTATTTACAGGTCACCTCGACTAAACTGTGAACAAACAGCTCTTGAAAGCATATGGGCTGGATTCAAAGGTGGATGTTTTTTTCCTGAATTTGAACTACAACTTGCTTGAAGCTACATCTTTGTGCACTGTGAAATGTGTGGGGATTTAATGGTAGATTTCACCCTCTGAAATGTCCTTTATTTTTTCCCTGCATGCCTAACTTTGCGTGTTGACCCACTCTGCAGAAAGGGACCGTCTGTTCTGGCTCTTAAGGGTTTTATTTATATGTTGTTTATAGATAACATCTAAACATATTTCAGTGCCTTGAAGAAAGCAGGGCTGTTGTCAGGCTATACATTCATACATTTAGTGCCCTCCCACGCTGTTGCAATCATGGTAGTCATGGAAACCTTGCACTGTTACTCTGAGTGAAGCAGAAATATATTTATTTCATGTATTCACTGCCAGAAAGGAGCTGTGATAACGAAAAGCTCCAGCGTAAGAAAGAGAGATAAAAGCATGGCTATTAGATCTGTGGCTTTTGAAACGACCTTTACCATTCTAGTGGAGAAGGTGCATATCTGCAGAAGCTTCTTTTCAGAGGGACTGCTGATAGGTTGTCATGGTAGCTAACACATTTTTTCAGTTTCACCCTTTTGGGATTTTTCCATCAGATTTATTCAATTAATGTGGAAAGGCAGCTAGGGTGATTGCTCCCTAAATTGGAGTTATGTATAGATGAGGTCCAATCCATCAGAGTAATGGCTCCGTTTCCTGAGTGATTATGGGTCCTAATGGAGTGCTTCATCTGACTCGGTGATGAGCACGTGTGGCCTTTGACTATCCCAGAATTCCGATCAATGTGTAGTGAGATGCACTACAGGAAACCCTGAGCCAGAGGTCTGGAAATCCCATTAGGGTGGTTTTGTGTGGCTGATGGTGGGGTGTGCTCTGCTCCGTCTCCTCTTTCACTATACTCACTACACTCTCTCTCTCTCTCTC
This sequence comes from Setipinna tenuifilis, assembly GCA_030347295.1. Lineage (NCBI taxonomy): Eukaryota > Metazoa > Chordata > Actinopteri > Clupeiformes > Engraulidae > Setipinna > Setipinna tenuifilis. The sequence continues at coordinate 11,066,020 of CM059272.1, forward strand.
GCTCGCTCTTTCTCTCTCTGTCTCTCTCTGTCTTTCTCCCCATCTCTCTTTCTCCCCTGTCCCTCTCGCTTGTGCCCCCCCCCTTTTTTCTCTCTGTTTCTTTCTCTATCTGTCTGTCTTTCTTTACTTTGATATCTGTCTGTATCCCTGAGTTTGGCTATTTTACACACGTGCACTTGATCTGCACTTGTGTCTCTCTGTGTCTTCCCACTCCAGTGTCCCTCCCCCTCTCCTATCCTCTCTTACTGAAAAGCATTAACCCGACCCCTCAGTCACTGGCCACCTGTCACTCGTCTCATCTTACCTCCCTCCTAAGTGCTATCAGTATCCTACTGGTGGGGCTGCTGCTCTCAGATCAATGATGGATCAGACGGCCACCCTGGGCTCCATTACCAGGCCCCGCGAGTACACACACAGACGCGCACCCTTGCACACACATACACACAGACACTCACAGGCAGGCAGACACACACACACACACACACACACACACACACACACACACACACACCACGTCATTAAACACACCACACACACATCATTGACCCACGAACTCGGTCTGGGCAGTGTGTTATCAGGTGTCTGCCATCCCGCTGGGGCTTTCCTGGGCTGGATGCGCGCCATGGAGGGGTGGAGGAGGGCAAGTGTGTGTAGGGGTGGCGTAGAAGAGGATGCTCGTATGGGAGGCTCCGTTTACTTAGGGACTGTCACAGGAAATGTCCAGGGAGGAAGCCGCTGTGTTAACTTGAGTGGTGCTGTGTGCTCATCTGTGGGTTTTGGCTTTCATTTAAAATTATTTAACAAGGCAGCACATTTTCTGTCTCTTTTTTGTTCTCAGTCTTGATCTATCTATCTATCTATCTATCTATCTATCTATCTATCTATCTATCTATCTATCTATCTATCTGTCTGTCTGTCTGTCTCTGTCTGTCTGTCTCTGTCTGTCTGTCTGTCTGTCTATACACAGCGTTATTCTGTTCACAAAGTCTTATAGTGTCTCACAAGGATACTGTTAAAGGTAGGGTAGGAGATCCAGTAAAAACATTTTGAGCAAGCTACATTTTGACCTTTTCTCTTCTGTGTGTGTGTGTGTTCTCTGCCTGTCTGTCTGTCTGTCTGTCTGTCTGTCTGTCTGTCTGTCTGCCTGCCTGCCTGCCTGTCTGTGTGCAGAGTGAGGACCGCGAGCACACAGAGCCATGCTGAGAGGGGGGGCCACCACCAAGGCCCCGCTGGCCCGGCCCGCCAATTCGGACAGGAGTCAGGTGCCGTCCGCTCTCTCCGCCAGCGCCGCCATGAAGCCCTCCCGCCTCCTTAACTCCCAGACCCCAGACCAGCGCTTCGGCAAGGTACGAGCACCCACAGCTGCCTCTCTCGTGTGGGTGTATCTTGGCTTGATTGCATGACCTTAACTTGAGGAGGGTCCAGAGGTGAAGTCTTGATGCTGCCTCCTCACATCCGGCTGCTGCCTTACCTTATTGCCAGAGGTGGAGCTCCTGGCTCCAGAAAGTAAAAACCCTGCCATTTGTTCCTTCTGCCTGTATACTTAATACACTAATCACTAATAAGCGGATTTACCTGTCTGCTAATGTGTTGTCATAAGGATCACCTGTTTCAGAAAATGGTGAAATCAGATATGTGGCAGGGTTCTTACTGATCCATGTCTGAGTACATATGTCAGGTGATTAGGCTAATTCTGAAGGCCCTGCCACTCTTTTTACCACTTTAAAAGTTTTATGTAAACAAGAAAACAGTTGCAGAGGCACCTAAAAATGTATCTCAGAACAATGTCTTGTCAACTTGGTCCAAAAGGTATGCGGTGTACGACATTTTTTACAATTTACTTTTAGTTGACTGTATTGTGAATAAAGTTTTCTGGATTGAGATGGTAAATTGTAGAAATCATAGATGTTCTTGGGTTGGATAGATGACATTGAAACAATGCATCCAGACAGTGTCAGTGTGCGTGTGAGTGCCAGTGTGCATCGTTACGTCACTGCTTTGATCTCTGTCCCTGCTGTAGATGAAGAGGGCGAGTAGTGATGACGCTCTTGCCAAACCTGCCCTTGGCCAACTCCCTCGCTCCCGCATGAGGAAGACCGTCACCACAGGAGCCATCTCAGATCTGGCCGACCCCAAACCACGCACCACCACAGGTAAGACAGAGGCACACACACACACACACACACATACAACCTTAGTCACACATACACAGACTCAGGTCATGCACAGTAACACACATACACACTTTTTAGGGTTATTTTCAGTGCCAGTTATTGTGATTGAATATGAGAGGAAAGTACCTATTTTTTCACCTGAGTTTGTTGTAAATGCCAGCTTGCAGGGCCGGATGTGAGATGGGAAATACACAGGCCAGCCTCTATCTGCAGCCTCCCTCCATCTACACCCTCCAGACTTTCCCAGCAAATATTATACTTGGCAGAGCAGAGATGCTGAGTCTGCCCTGACCGACATCATGCAGTGTTTTCACACGTTATTGTTGAATTGTTCCACGCCGTCGCAAAATGTTATTCTAAAATGTCTTATTTATGACTACCGAGCACGGAGGGTCATGTGGTGTCCTGATTATGAACCTGGACCAGATGCAGTAAAGTGGTGTTCACTCTACAACCACTAGGGGGCGACAGGTGATCATGGCTTGGGCCAGTGCACCAAGTGTCCAACTTCTTCCACCAGCTCTGTAAACACTGCCATGTTAATCTTCATAGTTTCATATCTGCCACGCAGCTGTGCAGCCTGTTGACTCGCAGGGCTCAGGTGATGAGGCGAACACTCAGAAGTGTATTTTTCCCCCCCCGTCTTTGAAGTGCTTGCTGTTGCTGGGGGATGAGTGTGCTTTGTGTTTGTTTGGTTAACGTCTCCTGAACAGCGCCCTTTGAACGCGGGCCATTCTTGTCTTCGATGATAATGGGGAAAGTATGACTTTTTGTTTCCACAGCTAGTTTTTGTGTGCGCATGGCGGGAAGGAGTGAACTTTGATCGACTCGCCTGGCTATTGTCCCCTCACGAAGGGGGTCATCTTTTGTTTCCCAAGAGAACACTCAACACAGAGACGTATGTAAATAATGGACTGGCCTGGACGGCTGTGTACATGTTTGGGGTTTTTTTTTTATTCCCTTTTCCTTTTCATCATAAAACATCTTACAAAGGTGACTGAGTTCAGTGACAGGTCAGTGTAAAGGTCCTGTGAACACTGAGATCACCCACCCAGAAAGAGCTTATTTGCTCATTGCGTGGGACAGTGGGGCAAAAACAACACACACACATATTACTACCCTCTCCATCACTGTGGCAGACTATTAGCTCCTTGGCCCTAAGACAAATGGACACATTTATCTGGGGACGTATCCTCTTTTCAGCATCGCAGGTCAGGGGTGGAGGACTGCAGCAGTTCCTCCCTCTCCTGTCTGTATGTGTGTGTGTGTGTGTGTGTGAGAGAGAGAGAGAGAGAGAGTGAGTGAGTGTGTGTGTGTGTGTGTGTGTGTGTGTGTGTGTGTGTGTGTGTGTGTGTGTGTGTGTGTGTATGCACGCGTACATGTGTGTGCATGGGTTTGTCTGAGTGTGTGTGTGTCTGTCTGTGTCTGTCTGTCTGCATGTGGGAGTGTGCATCTGTGTGTGTGTGTGTGTGTGTGTGTGTGTCGGGAGGTGATAACAGTAATAGGGTAGAGGTACCTTAATGATGACTGACGCCACTAACCCGCCAGCTCTCAGACAGCTGGGTCGCTCGGCAACAGAAAAATGAACTGTGAAGCACCCACTTTGCGTGAGCAGAGGTGGTGCTCATCGTGATACTAGGGCTTGGCCAGATAAAGTCTGGGATCCCACTCGAAGGATACAATTACTGCACACATGTAGTCATTCAGCTGTGGCGCTGTGTTTCGACAGTTACTGGCAAACAGTGATAAGAGAGATTATGTAGGATAATTCTGTCATTATGAAGGATTACACCGCTTACCAATAAATGGTTATTATGACTGCCAAACAGCACAGCAGGGTGGTCATGTAGTGTTTATCAAGGTTTGTTTGTTTTTTTTTCTCTCTCTTTCTCTTCTGCTTTTGTGGAAGATATGATATACTCTCCTGAAAATCATGAAACTTGGCCTGACTGTAGCCCCATGTGGCTGATGCGGATTAGAGGGTCAGTGCCCCAAGGAGATCATGTCCCTTTGTGCCGGTTTCCTCTGCAGTTAGGCAAGACCAAAGCAGTGTTTTGGGCAAGAACTTGACAACTGCTCTGCCAAAATTCTTATATTTTATGGTAAGTTGATCTGACCATAGTTGAGCATGATCTTGACTTTTTCTGTTCCTCTGGCATGGTTTGATTCGAAAATTATTTGGCCTCGAAATCATTACATAACATTTACACAGTTCACATTGTCGTGATCCATTTAAAGCAGTTAAATTATTCAGCCTTTAGTTACTTGGGGCAGTTGCTACATACCACCACTAGCTCTGTTTATTACGCTTATAGTCTGTGCCTATCTAGTTACAAATGATGGCATACTCCTTTTTAATGCTAATTTCAAACAAATTCCTGCTTTTGATTAATGATTGTACATTGCTCATGCATCAATGCCAAGTATAGTTGTTCAATGAAGCATAACATCTACACAAGATGTTTTCTTAAACTCTCATGTAGACTACGCAAAACAAGCCTTATGCAAAACATTTTCATTCATTATTCTCAGAAATGGAATAATTTAACATGCCAAAAATGCCACAATATGGTCTTATGTTACCTAATTCTCACTTAGTTTCTCACTGAATGCACCGAGTGATCATATTATGTACCATTTTGTGATATGTCACCTTATCTTTGAGCATGTCAAATGACAGGCAGGAATAGAATGCAGGATTTCAGAATTTCTCTCTCTGTTCCAGTGTTCTAGTCGAAGTGTTTCTGTGGGAGTTTAACGACTTTATATAACATTATCATATCAACATACTTTAACTCCCCAGCTTTGCCCCCCTGCATACGTACTTTTTATGTGCAGTTTAATTGGTTTATATGTGGTTACCATGGTTACGCCAGATGTGCACAAGAGTGAGTGCTTGTGTGTGTGCACCATGTTTGTTGAGGTTCTCCACATGTGTATGTTTACCGTCAGAAGGAGGGCGTGTTCAGCCTGGGCGAGCGAATAACATTACGTTTCACATGGTGAAGGAATGTCATACTCTTATGGGGTTCGGCACAAGAGCTGAATGCCAGGGTGGAGCGACCTGTTATTGAATACCCCTGCTGCACCCTGTAGGCCTATAGTTTGTTGTGTTCTCTTCCTCATGTGATGGTTGCTGTTCACAGGGCGTGAACCCCTGGAGGAGGTGTTCGTCTTTACTCAAGCAGATAAGCGCTGTCAATCCACAGATTCCAAGCTCAATGCCTCTGCCACTTGACATGACATGTGCTGCAATCAATTGTATGGTCTTGCAAGTGTCAGGCAAAGTAGTTGGCTTTTAAACACCCTATAATGACACATTAGCAGTTTTGTGATCATCCTCATACTTTTGTGTGTGTGTGTGTGTGTGTGTGTGTGTGTGTGTGTGTGTGTGTGTGTGTGTGTGTGTGTGTTGGGCTGTCCTACATATGGGTGTGTGTTTTTGGGGTGGGTTGCGTGTTGTGCTCAGATCTGGTGGCCATGTGATTCCGGTCGTTTGAGCTCATGGGCTGTTTGTTTATCCAGACCTCGTTAAAAGCTGCACTCTTACACGCTGGTATTTATTTTTAAGGGTCTCTCCAAATGACACACATCTGCATGTCTGGGCTTTGGTAGATACATACACAATGAGGTGATTTGGTAGATGGATACACAATGAGGTGATCTAACACAAACAGATCTACCCAGCTCTCAAAGATGTTTTTAAAACACTCAAGTGTTTGTTTACTGATCTCCCTGTCAATGTATGTGTAAATCTGAACACTTAGTTAAAGTTGGCAGTTAATTGATGTAGGCCTGGCCTGTCCAAGCCGAGCTAAGAGCAGCGCGTCTTATTTTTTCCCCCTCCTATTACCAAGCTGAAATTCAAATGCAGCAGCTGCCAGATGTTACCCCTTTGTCTTTGATTGATGAGAGAAAACTGTGCTTGTTGTTCACACTTCGGTGGAAGTCAGCAGAGTTCCAGAGATAGAGTAGATTTTAATCAAGCCGAGAGCTCCCCTCAGACACACACACACACACACACACACACACACACACACCAATGCGTGGTTTGATGGATGTGTCTAAGTGACAGGAGGGGGGGGTGCGAGTGAGCCCCGCTGCCCAGGCTGCTGGCATTTACATGCGCCACACGTTTCTCCTTTTGATGGAGGATATCTTAAAGTGGTCCTGTTGTGCTGTTTGGTTTTTGGTGATAGGGCTCAGATTTTCAAGGGTGGCATTTTTATGGTGATGTCTTTTGAAGACGTGCCAGAGGGTGCTATTCGTTTATTGGTTTTTCCTCCCCAACCTTTCCCGACAGACCTCCTTTGCATGGATCTCTGTACTGAAGTTTGTCATCAGGGCTTTGAACTTTTTCAGTTACCGTAATCCTCTCTTGGTGATACATGTGAATGTCAGACCAAATAGTACGCTTTCTTGTGACTTCTGCAAGAGGTGGGATACTCTGAATGGCTGTGTTTCTCACACTGGAATGTGTGCTCTGGTGGGGAAGCAGCGCAGCATTGGGAATTCCCCCTTTCCTCAATCTCATGACGCTCCTGTCACGCGGCAAAACTCTGCACAGCTGTGTCGCATCGCTGTGTAGTGCACTGCTGTACCAAGTGAGGTGATGTCACGTGTCACACGTGCACAGATTCCAGGCCCTGTCTGCATCAGTTAACATTCCTCAAATGCCCCTGATTTAAATATTTCAGCAGCATCAGCACATTTCACTGCCCACCACCACACCCAATCACCAGAATCCCCCGCCACCACCCCATCCATCCATCTATCTATCTATCCATCTCTTGCCACCCCGGCCCTCATTACAAAGAGCCCTACTCTCAAACTTCCACCCCAGCCCCCAATTCCTCGCCCCTCCACCACCACTCGCCTAATCCATCCCTCACCAACCCAGCCTCCATCACAGAAATCCCCACTTCCATTCCCTTGTCGGCTGGCCCCAGCCACAGTCGAGCAGATAATGCAGAGTTATGTTCTTGCTGGCTGCTCTCTGGCTGTAAAGTGGATTGTGTAAGCTAATGGATGCCTCGTCCTATTGACTCTGTCTGATGTGCGAAACGGCAGACACCAACCAGGATGTGCCTCATGAACTGGATTCAGATGAGACTGAGCTGAAATGACAGCAGTTTCGTTTGGCAGTTTTCAATTTTAAACTTTTTATACTTTTATTGCACAGACATACATTCTATTTCTCTATCTCTGTGTCTGTCTGTCTGTCTCTTTCTCTCTTCTTCCATTCATCTCACAAGTATACTCTTCTCTGACTGAAATAGCACTGATGTAAAATGGTAAATGTTGCAGTTTGTTCCATCAAAGTTAATAAAATATTCTGAAACTGCTGCTGCATATGTGCTCTCTCTCAACCACCACTCCTTTCCTCCCTCTTTCACTCTCTCTCTTAAACTCTCTCATACACACACACACACACACAGAATCACAACTTTTTAATCCATTAATGTATGTAGCAGATGTAAGGCAATGAATGTATACAATATGCTGAGGAGCAGCTGGAGCAGTTACCCGCACACACTCGCATGCAGTGACGTGCCACATCAGCTTTTCCATTCTGTTCCCTTGAATGCATCTCGCTAACAGGACAGGACATGACAGCTCCAATACACCAGGTGCCAAAAGATCCTAAACGTATATATGAGGAGACTGGGCAATCACATCACCTCACATCAGCCCTTTGGCAAGACAGTATTGCAGACCTGTCAGGCGAGGGGTTAAAACTCCAGTGGGAGCACGCCACTTACTTGAGGAGCCCATCAATATTTAAATGGAGCCTCTGGACAGCCAGGGAGGCGGGGAGGGCGCGAGGGATCTCCAGCGAAGCGAGAGGAGAGGAGGTGGCGGTGGCGGAGGGTGTGTGCGCTCGCTCGCTGGGCTATAAATAGGCCCCTGCTCCGGGACACTCTCCCCAAGGCCGTCTCACAGGTGGAGTCCCCTCAGCGCACCACCCACCCCGTTCTCCCTCTCTGGCTTTGGCTCTGTCTCTCTCTCTCTGTCTCAGTCTCTCTTTGTGTGTGTCTCTCTCTTTCACACGCACACACACACACACACACTTCTTCCTCTCTGTCTCTGTGTCTTTCTCTCGCTCTCTCTGATTGCCTCTTTCTCACACGCATGTTTTATATTCTCTCTCTCCCTCTTCCCTTTCTCCCTTTCCTCTTTGGGCTTGGGCAGGTCTGTGTGTGGATTAAGTCAGCCTGACATTCACAGGGCAGAGTTCCTGGTCAATCTGTCTGAGGAAGTGCACATGGTTTAGCTCGTCTGCAATCCTCCTCCAGTTTCAGACGTAAACTTGTCATGTCAGCGTAAGAAACGGTTTAGCCTGCCTTTTCTACAAGATTGTGATATTGATGTATAACACACAGTGCTAAGGCAGTGGAGTACAGCTATAGGGGCCAAGAGTGGGGAACACTCACTCTTCTGTCTGCCACCTATCCTCTGGTCAACCGAGTGCAGTGTTGGCAAGGCTCCTGGTGTCACCATTTTGTCAAGGGCCTAATTGCATACCAGAGAGAATTGCATAAAGAGCTTCTGTCACTGTCATCAGGAGTTTAGTCATTCGCATCTATGAAGTCAGTGACTCAGGCCTCTGCTGAGAAGGCAAGGGGGTCACCATGCCAAAAATACCAGGTCTTTCCCGTATGTGGCATCTTATAATGGGATGGCATGTGGGCGAGGGGGGGTGGGGGGGTTTCTTCTGACACCTGCCTGGTGAGTGGTAAATCATGTGGGCATTTAATCATGACCATGTGGCCCCCCTTTTGTCCTCTATCTAGACCCTGTGGCATGTTTATGGGATGGAAAAGCCATAGCTCAGAGCACAATGTTTGTGCCAAAACTTTCACAGGTTTGCTGGTTGACTGGCTGTAACTAGGCGGAAAGACAGTTGTTCCACGTCACAGGTCTTATGTATTCCTCTGACAGATTGATTCAGGCCTTGGGGGCGGGGAGAGGATGGATGCATCGTCTTTTCTACCTGATTTGCAGCCCATCATCAGAATCATTACAGTTTTCATAGCTCAGCCAAAAACAGTCATCTGTGCAGAGAGAGAGAGAGAAAGGGAGAGTGAGGGTGATGTGTGGTTGTGTGTGTGTGTGTGTGTGTGTGTGCGTGCGTGTGTGTGCGCACAGCCTTCTGAGATGAGTGATGTGTGTGTCAGAGCGCATCCTGCAGCCTCCCGACACCGTGAGGGATGAGGAGCAGAAGCAGGCACAGCGGGAGGAGGAGGGAGAGAGGCGGTGGGAGAGGAGGAAGTGGGAGAGGAGGGGAGCAAAAGGGGGTAGGTGGGGAGGGGAGAGTTGGACCAGCCCCGTGCAATGTGAATGTGCCCAGACAGCACCCCACCTCCACCTCCACCTGCACCTCACAGCCAAGAGTATGATGGGAGTGTTCCGTTCCAAAAGGCCAGACAGCCCTCGGCACCCTGATACCTCACCCCCACCCCCACCCCCACCGCAACCCGACAGCCATCCACCCCCACCCACCCCACCCTCCAATGACGAGCTCTCCTCCTGACATGAGCACACGAGACCACCTGGAGCCCCTGTGGGACAGTGTGACCTTATTGGGCGGTCATCCGTGACAGAGACAGGCCCCCTAAGAGCACACGTACGCCAGCAGGTAGCAGCTCGCCACTGGCATAAGCACAGACATCACAGACACTCTGCTGCTGCTAACCCCCCCCACCCCCCCTACCCAACCCCAACACACTCACACACACACACACACACACACACACACACACACACACCTCCTCCCCCCAGTCCACCACCTGCTCCCTGCAGACACCTTAGACAAACAATTCCCTCGCACGGAACACACAATGCATCATCCTCCGCATTCGCCCCAGTGGCCGGCGGAGGTGTGAGAGGCCGAGGCACATTCAGCTGTTTCTCTGGCGCAGCTTCTAGTCCAAAACACAATGCCAAGGTCACAGCTCTGGGTATCCAAGGGCACAGCCACTGAAACACGCTTTTGTAGTTTTAGTATACTATGCAAAAGGATTATGCATGTGCAGAGATTTGTCTGTGTGTGTGTGTGCGCCTTTGTGTTTGTGAGTGTGTGTGTGTGTCACTGTGTGTGTGTGTATGTGTTTGTGTGTGAGAGTGTATGCTTATGTTTGTGTTTGTGTGAGTATGTGCATGTGGGTGTATGTCTATGTATGTATACGTGTGAGTGTATATATTGTACAGTTGTGTGTGTGTGTGCATATGCATATGTAAGTGTGTGAAGACGGATGAGAGTGGTGCCTAAAAGAGGGAGGGGAGCGTGTGTGAGGGAGAGAGGCGGCAGCAGCACCCCTCTGACTGGGGGAGAGAGGAACTCCAGACAGCCTTAATGGGATTAAAGCAGGAGGATCACGCTGCGCACAGCCTACTCAACAGCATGGAAGGAGGAGAACGCGAGAGAGGAATGAAGAGACAGAAGACAAAATATCATAAAAAAAGAGAGAGAGAGAGAAGAGAGAAAGAAGTAGGAATGGAGGGAGGGGTGGTAATTTTCCATTGTTCATGGAGGGAGGGAGGGAGGGAGGGGTTGGCTGGGATGAAGATGACACATTCGTGTACTTCAAACTTGGATTTTGGTGCGTGGCTTTTATGGCTATAAATATTTCACAGATGCATACATTGTGAATGAGCAGCAAACACAAGCAGTCCTCCCAGCAGCAGCCAGCCCCCCCCCCCAGCCCTCTCCCTTTTACCTCCTGCTGGGGTGAACCACGAGGAGAGGAGTATAAACACTTCCACCCCTCTGCATCAGTAATGCAACCAAGTTGCTAAAACAACACACACACACACACACTCACACATACACACACGATTAGTGTATGTCTAAATGCTGACGTGAGGGAGGGAGTGTTTGCCAGTATAGACATAGACAGAGTTGTGTGTGTGTGTGTGTGTGTGTGCGTGCGTGTTTGTGCGCATAGACGCTTTGGAAATAGGAAGGATGGATAGATAAAGACAAGAAGAAGAAAGGAAAGGAAAGAACACACTCCAGTGTTAGAGGCATCCAAGACACCCCCACCCCCTTTCCCTTTCCCTCCTCCCCTCCTCCTACTCCTTCTCCACACTCTCCCCCTCTGTCTCTTCATTTCACCGGCACTCTGTTCCCTAAGCGGGGGAAGTTTGAGTTAGAGCACGCTGCCAGAGACAGAGGTAGTCAGTCACTGTGTACTGTGGAGCTTGTGTGCCTTTGTACTCCGCATAGCCAAATACAAGCCACCGGAGCAACAGAGAGAGGAGGAGCACCCAGCACTGAGCAGGAGGAGTGGCAGGGAGTGAGCATGTGTGTGTGTGTGTGAAAGAGAGAGACACACACACTAAAGCAGGGTGTGTGTGTGTTTGTGCTTGTGTGTGTGTGCCGTGCATACTCGTGTATGAGTTGGTGGCCACTCCCCCCTAAGTGAATACTGATTAGAGCTGCCTGGAGTCTGATGAAGCCTACACTGCTGCCTCTGTCGCTGCTGCTGCTGCTGTTACTGTTGTTGCTGCTGTCGCTGTCATCCACACCAGTCAGTCTCGGCTTGTCCTTGTCACCAGCGGCTACTCAGCCAACAGGGGACCACAGCTCGGCTGCCTTTCTCACACACACACAAACATACACACACACTTACAACCAACGCACACATACACACACACACTACCTCTCTTCCAGCTGAACACCGCCCAGGTTGCTGCCGTACGGGCTGGTTCGCCGGTTTGGCTGACTTCTCCAGGAAGAACAGCGCAGGAAGGACAGTAAAAGAAAAGGAAGTATAGGAAGCCATACAGCCACGCGGGGTTCTCTGTGGAGCTGTTGAGAGGGCGGCGAGTGGGGGGGCGTGTGTTTCGCGGCGCAGCGTGGCACTGGTGTCCACTCCGCTCACCTGGCCACTGCGCCTGTGTGTGTGTGTGTGTCTGGGTCCCACGCCGACTGCGGCTGATGGATTAGTCTGAGCTGCCGCCACAGAGAGAGAGAGAGAGAGGGAGGTGAGAGCCAGAGCTGTGCGGCGGAGCGGAGAGCACCGGAGCCATGGGCAACCAAGCAGCGAAAGCCGAGGAGCAGGAGCCAGGTCTGCCTCCACGCAAGCACGGGCGTTGGGCTCTGTGGTAGACTGTCTGTCTGTCTCTCTCATTCTCTTTCATTATCTTTCTCACTCTCTCACTCTCTTTCTCTCTCTCTCTCTCTCTCTGTCTGTGTCCTTGTCTGGTTCTCTGTCTCCTTGTCTCTTCTGTCTTTTTTCTTTGTCTGTTTCTCCGTTTTGCTTTGCTCTGTCTTTCTTTCGTTCCTTTCTCCCACACCTTTCTTTTTATACACTTACAGTAAGTTACTGTTTACAGTTTGACAGGATGCCAAGACAGGCCGTCAGTTTGTCGCTGCTGAGTAACAGATGGCTTTTCATTGTGAACGCTCCCTTTTTTTGCTCATTCCTCATCATTACCATTGTGTACTGGCTGTCAGGAAACCCGCATCTGAGATGTTTAGTCAGACTGTACAGACAGGGCGCTAATGACCCCTTATGTTGAGTAACATCCTTCAGACTTGTACTTGTGAGAAGGAGACGGAGATTGTTATTTCCGTCTTTCCCCTCCGGCGTGATGGATGGCGACGGCCGCCCTCTCGGCCGAGCCCTTGTGGCGTCTCGAAAGCGCGGTAAATTATTGGGGGTGCACGCACGCATTCTCGTGTGTTGAGACACGCACACTGCTGAGTAAGGGTTTAGCTGTCCCGGCTCCCAGCGAACAGTGAGAGACAGGAGGGAGAAAGAGAGAGAGAGAGAGGGTGAGAGAGACAGGAGGGAGAAAGAGAGAGCACAGGGTGAGACTGAAAGAGTGAATGGTGAGAGATGGGAGGGTTTTGGGGGGGTGAGAGTGCAAAAATAAACAGGAGAGAGACGAGAAATAGAGGCCACAGGGTGAGAGTGGAAGAGTTAATAGTAATACACAGGAGAGTAAGAAAGAGTGAAAAGGAGAAGAGAGAGAGAGCATGGGGGTGAGAGTGGAGGAGTGAGACTCCCTTGACCTGAGGAAGCTCTGCTGTTCATCACAGTCCTATACAGATTCTGCTGAGCGAGAGCTAAAACCGCCTCACTCGTGTGTGTGTGCCCATTCTCTTTTTATTTACATTACAAAGTCTTCCCCTAACATTCCCCCAGCATCATGATTTGGTTTTTGTTTTTTTCCAGTTTTGTTTAAAACAAGGAAGTCCATCCATAACCCTGCTCTGTCTTTTATCTCATTTGTTTTTTTTTTTGTTCACACAGCGTGTCCTTTCTTTCAGTCACATTTGTCTTTTTCATTGTGTTTGCATATCTTCCCAACCCCTGTGTTGTAAACACGCGCACCTTATCATGAAGCAATAACCGTTGCTATGCATCAGTCTCTTCAGTGGTGATTTAGTGTGTCCCTGTTGTGGCGTGGGTGAATTGGTCAGTGACTGCCTTTAGCGAGACATTGTGCGGTCTCTGTGTCCTCTGTGTGTGTGAGGGTATTCACAGTGGTCTGGCACAGTGGTTGGGCACATCTGTGGTCAGTAAATGTGGCCTGTGTGTGTGTGTGTGTGTATTTTGGCAGAGAGAGGAAATTATGGCATTGGGCCATGATGGCACTGGCAAACCCTTATCACCCTTCCTGGTAGGAAAGACTTGTGTCGGTGTGTGTGTGTGTGTGTGTGTGTGTGTGACTGTGTGCATGGATGTGTGTGTGTGCTCTTTGAGATAATGCAGCAGTCCCTCTCTAGTGACTGTATTTAAAAGGAGATAAATTCCACCCCCATCATATACACACACACAGACACACACACACACAGAGACACAGACACACTCACACAATAGTGCCTATAAATGTCTCTTCATTGCACACCACAGCAGGTCCACCTGAGTGATCCGGTGGTGGCTACAGTAATGGTTAATGTATGATTCTTTTTTGCGTTAGCAGCAGTCTCTGCATCGCATAATCCATCTTGGTGGGATGTGAGGCTTCCTGCTGCCATAGTCGTTGGAAAAAGCAGCACAAAGAAAATGTTTTTGGCTCCATGTGGTAAAAAAATATATAAGTTTGCAGTGATGAAATTTACCTGGGAGTGCCTACAGTGAGTGTAGGGAAATGTCTGTTTATGTTTTCCTTATGTTTATGTTTTCCAGATGTTATGTTTGCTCTCAGGAAGCAATTCATTATGAATGTTTTCCCCCAGTTGTTTAATAAGGAATGATCAATTGGAGACTGTCGCTTTGTTGCCTGGCAGATTTAAATCGTGTCGTTTCTTCCTTTTGATGATTCATTCATTTGAGAAGTACCCCATCCCTAAACACTCCTGTCTGCCCCCCTGCACACACTCGCAGCCTTGCGCACCAACAGGGGGCCTTTGAGAGTGACACCACTCTAGAACATCTGGAAAGAATCCGTTGTCTCCTCAGTGTTCTTTAAGTTGTGTCACTTCCTGCTGTCAGAGAGAGGGCTGCGCGGTGACAGGCGAGACTGTCCAGTTCACATGAGGAGAGGACTTCAGGGCCCACCTGCACCTCATCTGTCTTCTGTCACAGGCTGCCCATCTCACACACACTCACTCACACACAGACACACACACGGATATGCGCCCACACACACATAATGCCTACACACACGCATGCACATAGACACACACACACACACACACACACACACACACACGCACATACACACCTCACTAAAACTCTTGAGTTTTGAGACCAGAGTCTGACCGAGTCCGGTCAGAGGCACTGACATCTCATCAACATCTCATCTCTCATCTCCATCTCTCCCGCTAACAAACTGAGACAGCCTCAGTCATCCATGTGTTGTTTTCTACATTGCCTGTAAAGCAGTCATGTTTCTGTGACCTTGTTCTTAGAAAAAAGTGTGAGGTACACCAACATATGGGATCTGACTCTTTAAATCAGACCAGTTTGGAGTTGTTTGTGACTGTCTAAATGGAATGTCTGACTTGTAGGGCTGCATGTCTGTGGACTTTTTTGCTGTTTTACTGTCCACATCGGTCACTGTCTGAGGAATCCAGCGGTTGTTGAATTGGGATGGATGAACACATTTGCAGGATTGATGAGCCCTCTCGCCAGCACAAATCAATGCCTTTTTTCTTTGAGCCCAGTGTTGCTCAGAGACCCTGCAAAGGTGGCCTTCGAAGTAATCCGAGTAATCATCTTTGGAGTGTGAGTTTATGAATGCTGAATTCCACTGCAATTATGAGCCTCATCCATCAGAGGAAATCATTAGCAGGGTCATCCATCACCCTCAGACGAGGCTTTGCGGAGCATGCAAAGGGGCACGAGCGCTGTCTTGGAGGCCCCACTCTGGTGAGGCCCATAGGAACCAGGGGAGAGAGAAAATCAGAGCAGCTGTTGAGATGTTAATGGATCTGCCACACGCTTGTTTATTGCTCAAACATCTCGGACACGTCTGGTATGAGGTGGGCTTCCATAACGTAATTAAAATCGATTATCCGAAGAGTAAATTTTTCCTCGTCTGCTCTCGGAACGTTGAAGGACTTGAGAGGACGGACACAGAGGTAGCATCATTGATTTTTTTTAAAGCGGTAAAAAGGCACAGGGGAATATAAAAGCTCTGTAATCCAGGCCAGGGCACTGTAAATTCTGTAGTTATGTGCACTCATAAACATTATAAAAAGCTTTAATGCAACAAGGTGCATCATGCTTGTCAAGTCACCCGATTTTTCTGGGAGATCCACAGATTTTCAGTATTTCTCCTGTCTTGTCTATGAGAGGATTTTGTTAAAGCTCACAGAAATCTTATTTACATAGAATTATAATTACAAGTCTAATAGACTAACTACTGTGCAATTAAGTGATAGACACTGTGGGGCTTACTGTGCCTGGGCAGCAGTCACTTGTCAACGTTGTTCTGATGTTCATCAGATATGTGCCTGTATTACTAAGGCAAACCTAGGACCTTTAACAAAAGAAATGTCTATACTACTGATGCGATAGTTTGCTGACAGTACTGAACTGGCAGCATTGTAGCCCTGTTTCCTTTATAAACAAACATGGGGTCAAGGGCCCCAAAATATTCAGCGTACTTTTCTTTCCACTAAACCCCATGCCTAGTAGTTTGCTTTATTGATGTACTGTATGCTGGCAGTGGGGGTAGCTTGGAGATTTTAGTGACTGATCTCACAGATTTGTTGAGATTCTTGAAATTTCACAGATCTCTTGAGAGATCTGTTGTGTTTGTCTGTATGATCTGTTTTATCTCTAAGTGGGCAAATCTTGCCAAAAAAAAAAATGCTTGTTCAACAATGCCATGTTCATGTCGGTGTCTCTTTCTGAGTTTATTATACCCCTACTTTTAGTTTTGGTTGGTCTTACTGACCCCATGGCTTGCTAGCTCATGCTGTCCTTCATATTTATTTTAGTTTCAGAGCTAACCCTTGGCTCACCTTCACTGCAATGTTTCACCAGTGACAAAACAAGCTAGGAATAAAGAGGGGTGGGGTTGGGGTGCCGGTACTAACACCTCCACCAGAAAATGCCAGTTGCTGCTTCTGTTCCGTCCTGACATAGCACTCCAGCAACGTGAATCGTCTTACTGTCTTGACAGCCAGTCGCTATCTGTGTCCAGAACAACCAACGTCAGTACACAGAGACATCTGCTCATGCTATCCATGAACCTGTCAGAGCAAAGCTTTATGACATATCATTGTCATTACTTCAAAACCGTCAGAGAGTTTCCCTCTCAGCCAAGACATATTTTGGCCTTTATCAGGACTCTGAACGGCCTGTTGCCTGGTTGCCAATGGCAAGATGGCACGGCGCCCACCTCCAGCAGATACCCAGATGACCTTATCAGTGAAATATGGCCGCACAGTGGGACTATTTTCGGCTCGTCTGGAGAAAGAGACCCAACCCATTGTGAGATGTTTGTCCAGTGAGGTGGGCAGGAGCTAGACAGCCAGAGACAGCAAGGGTGTGGGGAACTAGTGAAGCTGAAAGAGAGAGAGAAAGGGAAAAAAAGAAAGAAAGAAAGGGAGCGATGGTACATTTTGCTCTTTCATGCTCAAAAAAGGATACAAAACCACTGGGGCTGTGGTGGCTGAGCCTTGCCCGAATGTTTAGCGGTTTGGGTAATGCTGTAGAGAGCTGCCAGAACACCAGGGGAGGGATACTGGAGGGGGACTAAGGTTTTGATAATGTGTGAGTGAGTGGTGATAGAACTGCAGCAATAACACTGTTACACACTGGAACAACATGCCTGTTTGTTTTCTCGAGTCGCTCCCAGGCATCAGCGTTCAAGTCGGAAGAGGCAGGAAGACTGATACAGCACACAGCAGGAACCTTTTTTTTTGGAGGAGATACGCGAGGCCAACGGGAAAAAAGCTTTCTCAACCCGAGCACGCTGGATATCTCCAGCAATCAGACTGTAATAATACAGGCTTGTTTTACAGGCCACCCTCCAGAAGTATTATATCAACTTGAAAACAGTTTTGGTTGAAAAGAAAAGAACCAGATCTTGAGTCATTACCTTTTTTGTTTCTCTTGGTCTCTGGGTTTTGAACCCTCTGGAAATGCCAGGAGAATTAACGTCAACTTAAAATCAGTCACATTGTGAGTTGTGCATTCATAGCCCAGCGTATGTGGATGCTGTTGTGTATTGATGTGTCTGTTTTGGCATGCAGGCGAGCTCACACGGCTTTCAAACTGGGCTCCGCTCATGCATGAAGTTGAGATGAAGTAAGCCGATAATGCAGAGCGATCACCTGCAGATGAAGTGGGGTTCTGCACAGTGCTGCCCCGTGGGACCTGTTCCCCAACGATCCGTCTCCCTTTTGCCCAAACTGCCACCATCGCCACCGTTGTCTCGATGATTACAGACCTCACCTCATGCTGACACGCACTGGGGAAGCTGACGGGACGATAAGCAAGCACTGGCTGAGGCTGAGTGTTTTGTTTGGACCCGCTGCCGACCAGTGTGGTTTTCTACATTGACAAAGTTCTTTAGTAATGAGCCGTTTCATGAAGCAACTGGGCAGAATGTATTCTGCTTTCTTCTACATAGCCAAGCAGTGAGTTTCCATTTCCACTTGACATTTTGAGACAAATTATACCAGGTTCAGAGAGATAAGGCTAGTGATGCATTTTACAGGATGGACATGGGATGAAAAATCTACTGTCAGCAGATTCTTTGTAGTCGCGCCCAGATAAAGTCAGGATTTTACTCTCCTGAGCTGTCCATGGCTACGAGGAAGCAAAGTCTGCCCACGCCTGATAGGAGAGAAATGGCCATTAGTGTAAACACACACACAGTCCTTTATGTGCATTGTGAGTCCAGGACAGGTGTGTCATATTTGAATTTCCTCTTTTATGCTGGTGTGTGTGTGTGTGTGTGTGTGTGTGTGTGTGTGTGTGTGTGTGTGTGTGTGTGCACGCATCAGAAATTCAGTTGCATCAGACTGAATGCAAACATTTAAACCTCTTTGATCCTGAAACCCAAATATTACGAGCTCATCCACTGCTGTTAAGCCGTGACTTTGTTTCTCAAACACGCACCAGAAAATAAACCAGTGAGCGCTTCCAGACCTTAACTAGCAACACAGGTCTGGCATAACGTCAACTTGTGTGTTTGTGTGTGTCTGACACACAGACAGACAAATGGTTCCTACTGTAAACACGCCTGTAATCTCGCCCAGTGAGATCCTGGTCTCGGTGCAATCAGACACAGGCTGTTTGTTTGTGATGTCGTCTCTGCTTTCACAGTAAACACAGCATTGCCGCTCCACCCCGATTAAGATGTTTGCCTTGAGAAAGGCAGGGTGGAGGTGTCCGCACAGCAACACAACCCCCCACCCCTGAAATGGGCATCGGTTTCAATACCCTTTCATGTTATGAATACATTGCTGGGTTTGTTTGTTGACCATAAGAGAGAAAGAGAGAGAGAGAGAGAGAGAGAAGAGAAATTGAGGGGGGTGGCGAATAAAGGAGTGGAGGTCAGAGCGTGTGGATCTCAGGACCCTTTAATTCTCCTCATAGGTAAATCTGTCTTCAGTTCAGTGTTAGAGCTTCTCATTAAGGCTTTATCTCTGCCTGGTTCCCAGGGGGATGACGAACACTTAATCACAGTGCAGATAGCTGCTTAAATCGCAGCTATATGAGAAAGAGGCTTCATGAGAAAAGACTTGGGAGAGAGGCTTTTTTGTCAGAGCACACAACACATCATATAAAACCACACAGTGCGTAAACACAGGGATGCAGGTTGGTAAATAAGCCATTCTCACGTAACATTAACTGTAATGTTATATCTAATTTTGAAATAACTTAATTGTCCTTGTGTTGAACATTAACTTGACATGCCGGTGTGGACTTGGGGGTTATCAGTACTCTATCACATTAGTGAATTGTGGATATCCTTTCCCCCAAGATACCCCCATGTTGCATAACACAACTTAATTTGTGTTTATTGTATGGAAAAGTCATGCAGCCAGACCAGTTGAGGAACTCTCTGGAGTAATCAAGACCGTTCAGTCAGCTCTCTAACTTTGGCTTTCTCTGTGGACAAATTAGCTAGTGAGATATCAACTTAAGTCAGCTGATAGTCATCTCTTTGATGTTAACGCCACAGTCACCTCTTGTCCCCTCATGTAATGGGGGAACATTACCCCAAATTCTCTGATCACTGATGTTCTTGTGGTCTAATGCCCAAAACCAGTTCATGCCATTACATGAAATTAGACTTTCAAAGCAAATCCTTTATGTCAGTCTATAAAAAGTATACAGTATTACCGCAGAACCTTGTTAGGTTTTCAAATGACATTTACATAGCTCCTGAGGTAAAGCAAAGTTAAGACTAAATCCCAGCACAGCACTCAAGCCATTTCATATATGGTATATTATATTATATAATGTTATAATAATATGTATATATTATATACCAGGCAAGACTCACGGTAAACATTGTCAAATTAGATCGAGGACCCACTGTAGCTGTTTGGTTGCATTTTGTCATAACTGGCAATCTTTAAATCTCTTGAAACACAAACAGGCAGAAAATGAACAGCTATTGGTTGCTGGGTTAGGATTTTGTGAAAGGATTTACAGTGTTGTGGCACAGGAAATAATTGCCTTTCTGCTTCTGCCTTTTCTCGAATGCTTACATGCTTTTAGGAAATTGTCCAATATGTAATGTAAGCCAAACAAGCGCTTTCCCTTGTTTTGTATCTGACCTATTTTTACATTTAGATATCTATGAATCTTGCACACTGCCACAGAGGAGCTGGGCAGATTGCTGTAACCACGTGCACTGATGTGAGGGCGCGATAAGCAAACATCAAACGACCTCTCAGCCACCCCTCGCTCTGCCACCCCATGGACCAGGATCGGGGGATAGGGGGGAGGGGGGTCACCAGAAACACAGGGGCCTGACGAGCCAGCTTCTCAAGTAACCACAGCAATGCAGACCTCAGAATACATGCTATGCACAAGTATAGCCAAACAAATCTGGTCAGCATTAGGCTGTCCAGATCGAATGCCAAATCAGCAGTTAGGCAGCAGCTGTGTGAAGAACACAAACATGTCCTGGAGCTCCGACTCACATGCTTCACTGTACAGACTGACTGTCAGTCGGATTGTGTGATTGGTTGGCAGGGTTTGTGTATTTGGGTATGATACAGGAAGCCAGTGTTGAAATGGCCATGTTCGGGTGTTTTGTTTTTTCATGTTAATGGTTACTGGAGGTAGCAGCCTCTGTTATTAATATTTGTCAGAGATATACTGTATTTAAAGCATGCAATAGGCTCTTACAGTCAGTTGCTTCATCTACTAAAGAGGCTTTACTGCACAATTCAAAACACCTGCGGAGATGATGAAAACAATCCACTCTGGTGTTTTGACTTTGAGGAATTTGTCAGGCAGTTAACCATTTTACCTCGAGCCATAGTTGTCGGTCACAAGCAAGAGCAGAAATCGAATCCTGCAGCCTCGATCCTCTGTCCTCGGCAGGCCATCTAGGGACTCTGATCCTCAGGTCAACTGTCTGTGTGGAATTTGCCACAGCATAGTTGTGGTCTTGTCCTTTTTTTCCTGGGGGAACTTAAGTATGAAAATATGGATAAGTAATGCTGGGGTTAGATAGAGTGAATGTGCTAAGGCCAGCAGAAAACTGTAAATGGCTGAGTGGAGGTGGTGGTGGTAGTGGTAGTGGGGGTGGTGTGAGGGGGGGCAGGGTGTATAGAAAGTGCATGGTCGTGAACTAGAGTCAGCGGAATAAGGAGGCTGACTCACTCGCTAGGGTGACATCTTGACTGGTGATTGGTGGAGGACTGTTTGTCAGCAGAAGGATTGCGCCATTATGTGATTGCACAGGGGATCGGTACGCCGCTTGTACGCTTAGCCACTTCAAAGCACACAGCTTACGATACAATCAGAGGTAGAGCACAAATTCAACATATTTCTATAGTTGTAGTGCAATTATATATAGGGTAGATCCTTATCCATCCTAAACCGCAGACCCCCAGCTTTTGGCTAAAGCTACAGTATGTGAGGTCTGCTGGAAGGTGTAGTCGTGTTCTGGGTGAAATTCGAGCTCAGCTGCCCTCTGTGAATGTCGTTGGAGCTTTTATCATTAAAGTGATTTATTCACCTCTTACATCCCTGCAATGACTAATTAAACTGCTCTGTACATTACACAAATCAGATTCCTCGGCCACCGCAACCCCTGCACTGGCTTACTTACAGATGGGTTACGGAGGTCAGAAGCCTCGCTTCCCCGGCTTACGTTACTACTCTCTGCTCCTATATCCCCATGTTCCCCACCCCCGCCCCTTGGCTGTTTTAGCCATAAAACGCATCTGGTAACGTCGGCTCCAAATCCCTGCCCAGTCAATGGGATCTGCATTTCATAGTATTTTGTGAGAGTGTTCTACAACCACCTCCACATGATGTCATTTCCTCTTCTGTTTTTAAAATGTTTTTTTTTTTATTTTTTGACTAAAGCTTTAAGACTTAAAGCTGAGCCTGGCAAATTCAATCTTGGCTGGAGTTCCGAAAGGAGTGACAGAGTTCAGGGAACAATGAGGGGATGTGAGGGAGAGGGGGGAGAGTGAGAGGGCCGGAGAGGAGTTCTTTGAAATCTGATTATGACGCCAGGGATGGATAATCGCTGCAGTTTCCAATTTTCCATGATCCCACTCTACATATGTGCTTATCGTTTCACCAAACCCACAGGCAGTTGGAGCTGACCTTTAGGATAATAATGTGAGTCTGTCTGTGCAGATTACAAAGCCAATAGATGCTCAGTGCTCTTCAGATCACTCCCCATGGGTATATGCACAGCTGTATTCTTGTCTCTGAATACATCTCTGCTATTCCATGACACTGTGTTTGGTGGCATTATGCTGACTTTTACCATTTGGACCACGGTGACGCATCTGGAAAATGTTTTCGGCTTTCTTTCCCGCTCTTCCATAAGAGGAAGCGGAGAGGAATGCCCATGCAGAGCCACTCTGTCGGGCCGGGTTATCCTGTCCGTGCCAGTCTCATCCAGCGCATGTTCTCGACAACAGGATGCCAGGACAGAGAGGCAGAGGCTGTTTTTCACACGTCCAGCCCTTCACAAACACATACACAGACACATGCACACATACACACATACACACACACACACTCACACATGACTGGAAAACTTTAGGCCGTCCCTTTTGGAACTTCCTGGACCAGCGTGGGGGTGGAGGTGTGGGATAAGCGCCAGGGAATGCAGAGTGGTAGATTACCCCCCCTCAAAACACCGCCACCCCAACCACCACCGCAACCACCCCTGCTGCCCTCTCCACGTGCCACTGCAGAGGTCAAACCACAGTACCAGCTGTGCCACAGAGCCTGTGTTAAAGACTGCCATCTCAAATGCAGCCGCTGCACAGCGAGGCGCTGTCACAATTCTACATCTGTCATCCATCATCGGCAGGCTCAGAGCACATTGACTCCAGAGCCTAATGGGGTGCTTCCCACAATGCTTTGCACTCAAGGTCACACTGGGGTCTGTGCTGCCAGGCTGTCCTGAAATATATAGGCCCATCATGACGGGGCAGGTTTTAATAGATAAACTGACTTTGCTGTGGCTTTAATTCAATTACGAACTGAGAAAATTGAGTGTGCTATGGTTGGATGTAGTTTCTGGATAGTAGAGAAAAAATTAAGTTCATTATTGAATAAATATACTTTGAAGACTTGCATATGATTTAGTACTTGTAAATTAACTCGCCTGAGAGGCTGTAGAAAGCATTTGTAATGAGGCAGCAGACTAAGGTATGCTCGTTTTCAGATAGAAAGTCCTGTTGATGTTGGCACAGCTCGTCAGCTTTATTTGGCTGGCTTCAAACTACCGACAATTCACACACAGTCAAAAAGCCAAGTATCAGGCGACAGGCGCATATCTCTTAATAATGGAGAAGAAAAGAGGTCATGTCTTTGCACATGCCACATGTCACATGCTGTTGCATTTTAAATGCACTTTGGATGTCCTCCCATCCTTTCTTTCTCTCTCACCTACAAAAACTCCATTCCACTCCTCTGTTTAATATTTTTTGCTGTTGCCTTCTTCAAGCGGCTGTATTTTGTGTAGGTGGGAGGTTTATATTGCGTACAGAGTGACGTGATGGAGGGACGGTATAACAGGAAGGGATTCAGGTTGTGCTGAGGGAGTGCTGATTTACAGTTTCCCAGCCGTGCCATCGCTTAGGGGAGCGGGAAATCGCACCGCCCTGAGAGCTACCAGGCGGGACGTCATCAACTTAAGAGCACCATAGTGCCGTCATCAGCCATCTTTTTTTTTTCTCTCTCATTTTTTTTTCTCTACCATCTTCTGATCAGTGTCTCTGTAGCTTTCTCCATCTCTCCACAGTGTCACATTGGAATCCCTTTTGATCCCAGCTGTGCTGTCCTCGTGCCACCTACTTACTTTCCCGTTCCATTCCTGTCCTCCACACGTCCCCTCTTGTCTTGTTGTTGGCTCTTCCTCCCTGCATGACTCTCCCTTGTCACAAGGCACTGAACACCATCTGTTAAGCATATAAAGGCACATACAAATGCCTTTGTGTTATTCAGGTGTGTCGGCCTGCTTACAGCCATGAATCACATGCTTTATATAGTTCGTGTCTCACTGGCTACAAAATTATCAAGTCAGCTTACTGTATGATAACCCTTGTAAATTTACTTTGTGGAATTGTATCTGTCTGTTATGTTGGGTTGGAGATGTGTATTTCTCCATTTTATTGATGTTTCTAAGAAAGGCCCATGTAATGTTATGGCCCAGAGTACGCAATGCTGTAACTCTCTCGGGAGGACGGCGAGCGGGAGGCAGCCAGACGATCACAGCCCCTCCAGTGTTTGTGAAAGCACCGCATTGATTCACATCGCGTTGCACGCGCGCAGGGGACAGCTTAGCAGTGATGTCATGCCACAGAAGCAGGGCCCTTCTCCGGGCGCAGGGAGATTTCACGCGGCGCTCATGGCTTTTATTCCGCTCGCCAGACGTAAAATAAGAAGCCGGCAAGACACGTCTGGGAGCCCCAGCCCAAGCATTAGTCACACTAATGGACAAGGGCCACTCTCAGACACATCCACCGTTCCCCTTTTGTTTTTGGGAGGGGGGACGAGGCAAGGTAATTTATTTACTCCCCTAAAAAAAACCCGGGGTAGGGATAGGGTGGGTGACCACAACCTGCCTGTTGTGTCATGCTTCTGATACTGAGAGAGAGGAGTACTTTGTTACAGAAACATTAAACCTCTGCCAGCCTTTTACGGAAATTGCTCCACGATTTTAATTTAGTTAAACATATTTTCTGTAAGTGTAACGGAACACTGAATCAAAAAATGCCTTTTATTGATCGTGTGGAATTTCCATCCATATCTGGCATGTATGTGGCTGTTTCCTGGTACGGCCTCCTATCTGTATGGTCCAAGATGCTATCAGCCAATTTGAAATTCCTCAGTAGAAATAAAACCCTTTGAGGTGCTCACAGAAAAGAATTTATCAGCTGAAAGTCAAAACAGCATGGAGACTTACACTGACAAGGGCTGTTTAACATAGGAATGTTTCTTGTAAGCAGTAACTGGGTTAGACTTACTGAGGGCCATGTGAGTTAAATTGCACAGATGCTTTACTCCACTTATGTTGTATGATTTGTTTGATCTTGGAAAGCTAGGCTATTCTTTCATGTCGTTACAGGAATATTTAGGCCTAAATGCTTTTCTGAAACAGAGAGACCATGAGCCATAGCTCACACATTTGTTTGTCCTTAGTGTTACGTTTCATCTCTAGATAAGGAAGGGCCGGAATAACATCACAAGACTGCAATAGTAATTTGTGCATTTGCTATAAGGCTCTACTTGTGTTAGGTGTTAAGATTCCGTGGTTGATGTATTATTCAAACATACATGGCCTAGTTCTGTCTGTTGTGCGCTCATTTTAAATGCACAGAGCAGATATGATAGATTTTTAATGACAGTAATGGTCATGGAGTGGGATTTTTGTGTGTGTGTGTGTCCTGTGAGACAGACTGCCTGGCTGACGTTCTCCTCCTCTGACGGCCAGAGAGCAGGCACATGATCATCTGTTTGTTTGTCGGACTTGGACATGCTGTCTCTAGAAGCTCAGCTTCACTCAGGCTTGGTTATGATGTGAGACAAACAAGAGCTCTCCTCGACTGTCCGACTGACAGCCAAACCACATGGTCCGCCGCAGCAAAACCCCAGTCTGGTGCGCTATGTCCTGAAAACCTCAGATGGATTGTTATGTGAACATGTGGGCGTTCATACTATTATTTCATAAGCAATAAATCGCTATTTTTGTTATCTTAAAAAACATGGGCCTCTGATATTATGCTATAAATAGACATGCCATGTTTTGGAGGTAGACAGTTGCCAGGGACTGTCCTGATTTTTTTTTCCTCTGCTGCCCTGAAAATTTCCTTTTATATCCTCTGAAATCCACCTCAGGAATGCTAAGCACCGATGCAGCCAGTCAATAGCGAGTGTGGCTTGGCAGCCGTCACCAGGCTGAGACTCGGTACAATGAAGCGATAGTCCCCACGAACTGACCGATCAATGGGGACATGCTTCCGCAGTCCGCAGGGGAATGGGATTACCATTGGAAATGAGGCAGTACCCTGTGTGTGTGTGTGTGTGTGTGTGTGTGTGTGTGTGTGTTTGTGGGTGTGTGTATGTGTGTCTGTTTGTGTGTGTATATGTGTATGTGTGTTTAATTCACAGGAATGTATGGTTGTCTGGCCATGTTTGTCTTCCTCCTCAGGCTGTTAGTATTATTTTCTTCTCTATTTGTTTGGTGTGTGTGTGTGTGTGTGTGTGCGTGTGTGTGTGTGTGTCTGTGTCTGTGTCTGTGTCTGTGTCTGTGTCTGTGTGTGTGTGTGTGTGTGTGTGTGTGTGTGTGTGTGTGTGTGTTGGCACAGGCCTGTTTAGATGTGAGTGTGAACGAGGGAGCATGCATGTTAATCAAGAGACAAGGGGGTTAGTCACTCTCTCCTCTTTACAAACAAGCCTATGCCAAACAGTCCTCAGTGGGTGTGCTTGTGGTAGACCTAGACACAACCACCCCCTTTGTAAGCCTCTCCCACCCCAACCCACCACCGCGTTTTTCCCTGAGCTCTCTGGAACACTGGATGCACTGGACAGGCATTGTCATCAGTTGTAAGAAAAAGGCCTGCCATGTTTATGTTGGTGTTTGCTGATTATACCACAAAAAAACAACAAAAAGGCTTTCACCATGCTGACTGGTCTACTGGTGTGTGTGTGTGGGTATGTGTGTGTGTGTGTGTGTGTGTATGTGTGTGGGTGTGTGTGTGTGTGTGAGAGAGAGAGAGACAGTGGGAGGAGTGGGGGAGAGGTCACAGAGGTCACTGTGAATAGGCTCAGTTTGACAGACAGAGAGAGAGAGAGAGAGAGAGAGAGAGCGGTGCCCACACCCACACCGATGCCACTGAAATGCCATCAGCCCTGTTTGTTTGCCTCGCGCTGCTATGAAGTCACAATACACAAAGGCACTTACTGCCAGGCGGCCAGATTGATGTCAGGGCACAAAAAAGGTTCTGTCTGGCCAGCTACAATGGGAGCTGAATGAATGGACACTGCATAGTGTTTTCACATCCAAAATTGCCAGGAAAAAAAAACAATGAAAGTAATGGCGTCAGTGATGAGACTGCAGTTTAATTCAGTTCTAGAATTTTCATTTCACAAAATGGTGTGAATCATTTTTTTTAAATATATACATTACAAAACAATGTATGAAATGAAGGTTAATGAAACATCTAGTCCAAATATCACATTTGTCTTAGCTAAAAAAAAAAGTGCTGTGTTACGGTATTTGTAGTGGTAATAGTGAAAGTGATTGATTGTTTCTGTGTGTTTTTAGGACTCCCGCCAAAGAAATCGGGGATACCTGCTCCCAAAGAGATGCCCACCACCGTCTCCCGGGACCGGCTGTCCCTGCGCGACCAGCTGAAGGGCACGGCCACCAAAAAGATGGTCCCCAGCGCCAGCACCTCCAGCCTGTCCACCCTGGCCAAGCGGGGCCAGGCGACCAAGCCAGCCAAGCTGGACGCGGAGGGTGCCGACAAAGCCCTCCTGGAGTGCCAGGTGAAGGAGCTGCTGGCTGAGGCCAAAGCCAAAGACTTTGAGATCAGCAAGCTGCGCATGGAGCTGCAGCGTCATCGGGGAAAAGCATCGCCCACCGAGGCTGCTGCCGCCGCTGCTACCACTCCAGAGAACCACGGGGAGGGGGAGCAGGCACAGACCGCGCCCGCTGACCCCCACACCATGGTGGCCGAGCTGAAGGAGAAGAACGGGCGCTTCCAGCGTGAGCTGGCCGCTCTGCGGGACGAGAACCAGAGCCTGAAGGAGAAGCTGATCACGCTAGAGAGCGTGCCGTCCGTCCCCAGCAGCAACAACACCTCATCCACCAGCCCTATAAAACCCTCCGTCAATGGCATCCTGCTTGACTGCAACACCAGCAGTGACCCCGTCACCCCTGTCAGCAAGATCCCGCTCAAGTCCTCTACGTCGTCCAGCAGCGACATCACCAAGGGATCGGTCACGGCGTCGCCCTCGCCAGATTCGTCTGAGTTCGAGAAGATTCCGTCCCAGTCTGACTCCTCGGGCAGCGGAGGCGGCATGGGGGATGGTGGTGGCGAGAACCCCGCGGCAGTCGCCAGGGAGCTGTCTGTGGAGAGCCTGACGGAAAAGATCCAGAAGATGGAGGAGAGCCACCACAGCACGTCAGAGGAGCTGCAGGCCACGCTGCAGGAGCTGTCGGACCAGCAGCAGGTGGTGACGGAGCTGACGGGCGAGAACGAGCGGCTGGTGGAGCAGAAGCGGCGGCTGCAGGCCTCGCTGCAGGAGCAGCGGGAGCGCGTGGAGCTCCTGGCCCAGAAGAACGAGGCGCTCCTGCTGCGGCTGCGGGACCAGCGGGACGAGTCGGCGCGCAACGGCGAGCTGGAGCAGCGCTACGCCGAGCTGGTGGAGAACTCGCGCTTCGAGCGCGAGAAGCTGGTGGACATCCAGCAGCAGCTGACGGGCAGCCTGCGGCAGCTGGAGAAGGAACAGAAGGAGGCGCAGGGAGACGCCCGCACCCTACTCGAGGAGCGCGACCTCCTCCAGGCCGAGCTGGAGCGAGAGAAGGAAGGGCGCGGCGAGGCGGAGCAGGCGGCGGAAGTGAGCGTCGCGGAGGCAGACGCGCTGCGGGCGGAGGTGGAGCGCGTGAGGGCGCTGCTGGACATGGAGAGGCAGAAGGTGGCCGAGCTGAAGGCGGTGCAGAGCGCCAGCGACAGCACGGAGCTGCAGGGCCTGCTGAAGGCGGCGCACGACGAGCGTGACCGGCTGGAGGTGGAGTGCTCCCAGCTCAGGCAGGAGGCGCAGCAGGCCCACGCCGACAGCGAGCGCACAAGAGCCGCTCTCGCAAAGGTGTGTTGGACGTAGGTAGGGGGGCTGGGAGGTGTGGCTAATCAGATAGGTAGATTTACTTTATTGATTCCAAGGCTGGGAAATTGGCTGATCCAGGTATGTTGGAGGTAATTTGGGTGGATGGGAGCTGTGGCTGATGCTGTGTTCAATCAAATACATGAAACTAAATCCCTAACGTTATTTATTGAGGATGGGAAGGTGTATGAAAAATTGGGTAGCTCTTTTGTGATATTGCAGATTTTATTGAGATAATATATATTTTGTAATTTACTTTACTATTACATACTTTAGTTGCACACACTTATTTACAGATATTTCTTCTTTATACATAGATCGTTTACTGTATTGTATGTTTGTATTGTTCCCCTCTAGCTTGCTGCATTAGTTTCCACTCCCCCCTTTTTTCTTTTATCAATCGTTATTTTGCCTGGTGTTTCTCTAGGAGTTTTTCTCATCAAACAGAATTTCCTCTCTTGGTCGTGCCTATGTCAGGGTCACAGTGTCACGGCGGGTCAGACGCTACACCCACCCACTCTTGAGAGCGGAGTGACTGCACTAAAAACAGATGTCCTGTTCCTCGATGTCAGCACTTACTGCTGCCTTTAAGGGGGCCCCTGGGGAGGAAGTGCTGTGTTTTGCAGCAGTCAAGCCCTCCGCACAGGAAGACATCCACCAGTAATAGGCCCAGTGCCACGGCTCAGCCCCCAACTTCTGGGGGATCGGCTGACAGTGGAGGGGAATGAGTAGTGGGAGAGACAACGTTGTCATAAATGCTGCCATTTTCCAGTCTTTCTGATGGCTTATTTACAACCCAGCTGTTTTTTAGGAGTTTTTGTTTTTTAAATCCGTGACAGAAAAACAGTCTACTGATGTCATATAGACCTCACACTGACAAACGTAGTCATTATATCTTAATGCTTGAGAAGAAGTGTGGCGCGCCGCACACATTCAGTAATAGCAGAAAACAGTATAGCCTACTTCGTCACGTGGATGTGGGCATCTGTACCTGCATTAACACACAGGCCATATCTACAGAAGTAGACCTGGAGGATCTTGTGAGTGCTGGTGAGGGGGATGAGGTGAATTTCAGACGTGACTCAGCACCAAGCGCTTCCTTCCTTCCTCTAGCCCAGTGGTTCTTAACCTTGTTGGAGGTACCGAACCCCACCAGTTTCATATGCTCATTCACCGAACCCTTCTTTAGTTAAAAAAAAAAATATATATATATATATGATTTTTTTACTGGTGCACAAAATTAACTGTGCATTAACGGTTCCACTGAGGCTCCACCGAACCCCTGAGACCGACTCACCGAACCCCTAGAGTTCGATCGAACCCAGGTTAAGAACCACTGCTCTAGCCTCCTCATCACCCCTGAGCATCCAGCAGGGTCACGGGGTCAAAGAGTGAGCTGTTTGTTCCAGTGTGTACAGCATGGGCATGTGAGAAAGACCGCACACACACACACACACACACACACACCCACATACACACACACACACACAAACCAGGAGCTCTCAGATGGACGAAGTTGTGTTTGATGTGATTATGTTTGAGTGCAGTCCTTGCATGCAAACACTCAGCGCTGACGACAGTGTTGCCGTCCAAAACTTCGAGGGGCGAGGAACATAAACGAAATGAATGCTTTTAGGGAAGCCACCGCTCTTTAATTTTTTTATTTCCCTCGTAAATGTATACCACCCTAGGGACGAGGCAGCCCTGAAAGACTCAACACAGCCTTAAAGACACAGCCAACCCAGTCCACATGATATGCATGTGAGAGTTCGAAGTTTTCGACTGAGCTACAAACTCTGTTGCATTTGCTGCAGGGATCAAGGGAAAATGCAGGTCATGGATGACCTTATGTTAACAAAAATAGGATGAGTATCTCTACCAGGTCTTATGACATTGTGCACAGCTTAAACAACTCTGGGTTTCCCCTTTAATGCCTCCAAGGCAAGCTCACAGGAATGCTGGGTCATTCCAGCTGCCTTTTCTCCACACCTCCGTCCTGTTTGTCTGCAGTGCATACATGAAGGGCGAGGCTGATGACTCAGGCCCTGGTGATGTCACTCAGGGGTGACGGAACGTGGCAGCGGTGCCCGCTTCGCGGTGGCCCAGCCGTCGAGTGACTCACCACCCCGCGCCTGTGCCACCACAGCGTGCGAGAGGGCGTGACGGCCATGTGGATCAAATTAAAAACCAACTCCATCACTCTGCTCTCCCTGTCATAGGCGGTGACTGCATGGTGTTGATAGGCCCAAGTCTGTCTTTAGACACGCATCATGTATGTTTGTGTGAACGACGGTAAAGAGCTGACAACAGGGCAAAATCAAACATACTTTTACCATCATCTGGTGTAGCTACCTAGTCACACACAAACTCACAGTTGGTGAGGAAAAAGCTGTTTTTGTTTGTGTTTTGTTTGATTTTGTTCCTTGTCATTTAATTTTGCAGTGTGTAAATGTGGAGGTGTGTTGATGAAACAGTATCTTGTGGCTTTACCGTTCTTTGGGCATTATAACATACCTAGTTGTGAGATTATATTTGGATTACGTCATATTTGGATTACAGACAGTGCAGCAAAATAGTCGATACAATAAGTAATTAAGTGTGCTTGCAGAGCACACTTATTGTTATCCCACCGTTTATTATTATTCTCCTAGACCAGATCTTGAAGACGTTACTAGTCCTCAGGCTTTGGAGATAGAGACACCGTTCCAACTCTAAAACGACCGGCCCGGTTTGGACATGACCGCCTACATTTCGGTATACCGTACCTCTTGTCGTTCGTCCGTTATTGTCGTTTTTCTGCAACTTTTTGGCCCATTGAAAATGAATGGCGGAGTGTTGGCACGGATATTTGCATTTTCTGCGGGAATGCAGTCTAGTTGTATTTGTGACTATAGACTGAAATCTTAGATGGCTGTCTTGGGTTTCACAGCATTGATTAAGAGTGGTGCTGATAAGTGAACTGCCCCTGCTCAACAATCACAAACACATCATGTGGCTATGAAAAGCAACCATCACCATCAGTCATTTTTATGACTTAAACAACAAACATGAGCTGACGTGCTGCAGAAGGCCATTAATGGTCAGTCATATCATGGCCTCATGTTACCATTTTATTACTCCCCAAAGCTCTTACGGTATCTGCATCCATTGTGTCGGCCCACCACAAATTGGTCAATGTATGGAAAACACTGTATTCTATAACCAAGATATATTGTAGAACCAAGCTGACCTCTGTGTGTGTGTTGTCTGTGTGTGTGTGTGTGTTGTGTATGTTGTGTATGTGTGTGTTGTGTTGTGTGTGTGTGTGTGTGTGTGTGTGTGTGTGTGTGTGTGTGTGTGTCAGGCGGAGGTGGAGCTGCAGCAGGTGCTGAAGCAGGAGGAGGAGCAGAAGAGCGTGCTGAGCGGGAACGTGAGTGAGCTGCAGGAGCACGTGCAGCAGGCCGAGGCCCAGATCAAGGACCTGAAGGAGACCATCTTTGAGCTGGAGGACCACGTGGAGCAGCAGCAGGCCGTGCACCTCCACACCAAACAGACCATCCTCGACCTGGAGAGTACGACACCATCATGCCAAAAACATATCTGTGTGTGTGTGTGTGTTACTGTGTGTATGTAAGGGTGTGTGCATGTGATTTTGTCTGTATTAGTGTATGTCCTTATTGTGTGTGTGTGTGGGTCAATCCTAGTTGATAGAGTTGAGACATTTGTCTTCATTGTAGCTGGTTTGTATCGCTAGCATACTGTGCATAGCTTATGAAGGAGAGGCTGGATTTACTCATTGTGGTCGAGGAGCTTTCCACCAGCTGACAGACCCATGGCTGCTCTCCTCTTAAATCCAGGCAGATATGCATGAGTGCTGGCAGGCGACCGTGTCGAGATTAGTCACATGTGCCGCACGTATTCCGCTGGGCTGGGTAGGGTGTTGTAACAGGCTATGTGATTATCTTCCCAGCCTGAACCCCCTTGCCAGTTTGGCCAAAAACACAACAGATCTCAACCACTGCTTTGTACAAGAGATTTATGCCTGATCCTCACAGTGTTGCTTTGGCACCTCTATGTATTCCATTGCGCAATGCAAGAATAAGCACTTGATGTAATCGCTAATCACTGTTAGCTTATCGGGAGCCTGCTGGTCGCTGTGTGGTAAGGATGTTAAATCTCCCTCCTGATGCCTGCACCCAGCATTTATCTCACTTCAGTGCATCCTCCTATACTGCAAGTAAGAGGTTCGGTATCAGACGAAGCAAGGTTACGCCATGTGGTCTACACAAGGCAGCTTATATTAGAAAAGAATACATCAGCGTAGAATACAATACAATAGAATACAATAACACTTTATTAATCCCTTTGGGAGGTTCCTTCAGGGAAATTGGAATTCTAACAGCAGAGCACCAAATCACGATACAGATAGATTACCGGTATGAAAAGTATTGCACCAGAACTCTCAAGTCTCATGCAACAACAACAATAGATCTCAAGCCATCCTAAGTTTAAGAGTTGATAGCCCTGTATTAGCTATTGTGATTGGTAATTAATCACTAACAGAGCAGCAGAACCAAGTACGATCTCAGAAATAGATGACTGTGGTGAGTAAGAATGGGAGACATGCAGTACATCCTGTTGATGAGACAGAGTTCTGCTGGTAGCGGTGGTCTAATGTGGGCCTGTGCCATCTTCCTCCAGATCAGCTGAAGAAGGTGGAGGAACACAAGATGGATGTGGAGAAGCAGCTGAAGGCCATGAATCGACAAATGAAGGTGGAGTGTGTGTGTGTGGGAGTGGGAATGGGGAATGGCGGAGTATCTGCTCAAAAACCAAACTAGCAGAACTTTTAAATCCATGTCCATTTGTAAGACTAGACAAGCAGTGTATGAAATAGAGGAAGACTAGACTTTCTGGTGACACTTAATTTAAGCTGTCCTTTTTACAGTTACACTATATATAACGGTGATCCTAAGACTAGCCTAGGATAATATGATAACACACTTTATTACACTGTATTTCATGATGTAGATACACTAAAACATTGATCTATCTAACTTTCTTTTCCTTTTTCAAGTACATGTTCAGAACATAGATGTCTCTAGTCAAGAAATCTAATTATACCTTAGTAGTAGTAATTTAACATTTCTATCCTGGGTACAGTCAAGCCATGACCCATTGAAGCTTCGTAGCTTTTGTCCCAAATCTAGTCGGACCAATCATATCGGTCTGCCCTTGTACAGAATCACTGGGCGGCCTTAACATGATGATGACAGGGCTGCGTTGGTGCACTGGTGCAGTGCTATGGTAAACAAGTTTGTTGCTGTGATTGGTCATATAGTGGCAAACTGCAGAGGTTGAAAGACCAACCCCCTGATGCCGGCCTTTGGATTGCACCTGGCCTATCCATTGTGGTCAAACCACACAATTTGATGTTGGCTGGTTGGTCAGTCTAAGATATCCCTCTAGGTCCTTCTAGGTCATATTTCTCCATTGACCTTTGTATAACTGTGCTTTCAGGAGGACAAGGAGGAGTGGCTCCGCTTCCAGGCGGACCTGCAGACGGCGGTGGTGGTGGCCAACGACATCAAGGTGGAGGCGCAGCAGGAGGTGCGGGCACTGCGGCGCCACCTACAGGAGGAGCAGGAGCGCAGCAGCCGCCTGGCCAGCGAGCTGGAGCAGCTGCAGATTGGCAGGTACGCCACTCACCTGTAGGGGGGACTTGGGGGGTGGGGTGGGGTGGGGTCGTTACAGGAACAGCACCCCTACTTTTTGCTGACTGTTTTTTTTCTGTCCCCTCTAATTGTGTCGTTCTCTCTTCACTTCTTTTCTTCTCCTCCTCCTCCTCCTACTCCTCCTGCCCACTGTGCCTCTGTCAGCTTGTGCCTGGTGGCCACAGGGTCTCTTTGTCAGCACACACTGTTCTGGGGAGGAGTTTGTCAGGGCTGGTTGCTGATGGGGCTTCTTAACCAGCTCAGCTCATCATGATCCTCATTAAATCAGCTTATTTAGCTAGCTGCTGGGAGAAGAGTATCGATCCGACTGTTAAATACGATGCCTTTTTTTCTCCCACTGTTGCAGAGTGTGTAGGCGATAAAAAAAAAATGCTTACAATTAAACAAAGTATTGGATTTCATGTCAGTGGTGGTGCTTGGCTTTCAGGGCTCACAAATCCAATCCATGGGATTTGAGGAAAGCCCTCTAATTTTCCTAGTGGTTCTGAGCTATACTTGGTAACCCTTTGTGGCTTTCCTCCCTCCGCTTTGTGCTGTGGAGCTGCTCCGTGCTGTCCTGCTGTCCTGTCTGAACTTCCTCTTGTGTGTGTGTATGTGTG
Organism: Setipinna tenuifilis; assembly: GCA_030347295.1. NCBI lineage: Eukaryota > Metazoa > Chordata > Actinopteri > Clupeiformes > Engraulidae > Setipinna > Setipinna tenuifilis. The sequence continues at coordinate 11,101,470 of CM059272.1, forward strand.
TGTATTTGTGTAACTATGACTTCACCTTGACTTTACTGCGTCTCATCCTAAAGCAAAAAAAAAAAAAAAACAGTGTCAGGTTCTCACCACAGAAATCTCAGGTTTTCACCACAGTCGACTGGTACAGATAGACGTATTATGTTGAGAATATATTGAATGCACAAAACGATAACATTTGTCTGTAACAATGATTTGTTATGTGGTCCCATAGAGACTTACTGAGGAATATTGAGGCTTTACTTGAGCATATAATAGATAAATCACTGAGGCATTTTATTGCTTTGAGGTGGGTGGATGTCAGTTTTTGTCCGTGTATGTTGCATGTTCATACCAGTTCAACCGTGTATGTACCTTTGTCCAGAGCTCTTGTTGAGCTTGTGATTTGAGCAAACACTGTTTCTGTGGGGATATAGTGGGCTAGGGTTGGACACTTCACATTTAATCAGCCGATAGGCGCAAAAATGTATAGGATATATAAAATATGGCTAAATTGGCGCAAGAGCCATTAAAAACCTGTGTCTTTAGACTGTGTTATCCAGTCGGTTTCAAGGATGACATCTTCCTGTTTTGTGTCCAATTGCTGTGCCCTTACACTGTGTGTATCCCACCCCACGTGTTCATGCTCATCGATAAGTAGCGCGGTAGCCTCGAGCCCGTTGCCCTCCTCTCCCCAACCGTCAGCGGCCTAGCCCACCACTGCACTGCACTGCCCGTGCATCTTCCCACAGAAGGCTCCCTGACCTCCCTCGCTCTCTCTAGCGGATTGGCCCCTCTGACATGGCCGCCCCCCCAGGTGAGTTGGCCCGCGGGCGCCGCCCTGAGTGCTGCCGAGGTAGTGAATGATGGGGGGAGTTGAACTAGGCCGTGTGCTGCGTGCGAATGGATGTGTACTAGAGGTTAGCTTTGTGTGCTGCTCTGACCTGACTCCTTGTCCTCTTTGCACTGCTTCTGCTGTGGATGAGTTTGCTGTTTGCCCCCCCCCCCCCTTCTTCTGCCTCCCCCCACCCTTACCTACCGCCTCTTTTATCAGCTGACGTTGAGATGTCTGCTCTTCTCAATGAAATGCTTTTTGAGATGCTGGGTTTCCTTGCTTGACGTAACTCTCTTCCATTTCTAAGTTGGCCGAATGTAGTAGCATAGATCGCCACCTGCTGTCTGCTCTGAGCAACTGCAGCACTCTCTCAGCAATCCATCTGTTAATGAGCCCGATGAATGTCTTCACAGAACTTGCAATTAATTGATTAATTGAAGATTTTGAGTGAAGCTGCCCATGTTTTTTTACACAAAACTGTTGAATGGACTTGAACTGATGATGGCTGAACTTTCTGTAAAACATTCATGTTTTATATTTGTAAAAACATGTTCATGTTTTTATGAATTTCCAGAATTGCATGCAGGATGGTCAGCATTGGCTTGTCTACTAAAAGCTTTCATAATCAGTGAGACCGTTGAACATGGCACAGCAGCTTCAAACGAGGCTCATGACCTGTGTAAACTCAATGTCAAGTTTTGTTTTGTTTTTTTGTTGTTGTTGTTTTTGTTTTTTCTTTTAAATCTGCTTTGTTATTTCATGATCGTGTCTCACCAGTTGGCCCTAACACTGTCTTCCATTCTCTTCTGTTTCAGACTTCCCACCGGACCAGCGTTTGAAACCAAAACAGCAGTAGAAGGCAGATAGACACTTGAAGACTGCTGGAGAGGACAGTGTTATGACTCCATTATGCCTTTGCCAATATAACAGTATTAAGTGAAGACATGTTAACGTGTTGGGTACCAGACGGGTACTGAAACGAGTTCAGGTTTATTTTGTCAAATCGAAGGTCTCAGCCCTTGGCTGTGGTAAGAATATGTGAATTTGCAATATGTGAAAAAAAAATGCTTTTATTTACAGTGATAATATAAATGTATATGATTGTGACGAGATAATCTGTACAGAATATCTGTACAGCTGGCAATTCATATCAAAGCTCTGGCCTTTGGGCAACTCTAAAGTGCTTCAAATTTTACAATTAAGTTACTGATGTTAGGAGGGGTTTTTTTGTAAGTTGAAAAGTTTAGAAATACCTATTGAATTGCCTTGGGACAAAAGCCTATATAAATGACAAAGGAGCCAAATTCCTGACCTTTTGCTAGTTTTTAGATTGTACTTGATGGTGATAAAACCCTTCGTGGAGTCTGTTACAGTGACAAAGTTGATTTTGTTGAAGTTTTATTGGAGGTTACATTCCACTTGATACAACACCTCATGTATGTTAGTTTTCATTTTGTTCTATTCTTCTTGTGATACGTGTTAATACATGTTTGTAAAAAAAATCTATAATAAAGTAACATTCAAGTCATTTTCATTTCATGAAAAATTTCATCACCTGTGATACTTCATCTGCGTAATCAGCATCACCTCTTTGCTGTATATATACCAAAATGCACTACACACGTTCTGTCACTAGGTGGAAGCATAGAATTGATCCATGTTTATACCTATCATCTGACGTACATCTGGTGAGGGTAAACATGAGTACAGGTGCAGGATGTGGATATGTTCATCAATGTTCATTTGATCTACCCGATTCCATTGTGGGTTTTTATCTGCTTAGAACCATATGATGAATCTCTATTTTCTGTAAAATTATGGTTTGGTAGAAGGAATTTTACTGAAGGAAATGTCACATACCCATAATACATGCACCCACTCAATAGATCTTTTTTGAATTCTACTAATGTGAAGTTGGGAAGCTTTTTTTTGAAGGTTAGCAGCCGTTTACTAACAGGATTAGTAATATTGATATGGTATCTTTTCCAGTAATTACTTTGGTGCTGGTGCATCTGATTAGGAAAATGTTAGGCAAATGTCAGGGAAATCTCACTGAATTAGCTGGCTGAATTTCTGCTGCCATTTTGTCTCAGGTTAACCGTACCATATCAAGAAAGCAGAGGAGGAGACTGTGCAGTAGTGTTTGTACTGTACCACAACCACATCCCTGATTACTACAGCATGTACAGCCCAACCACCTATTACTCAAGAGGGTTTTTAAGACAATATTTATTGACTGTGCGGCTAAGACACTAAAAATGCCTTTGAGTTGTATGTTAAAAAATATATTGCTGCTGAAACATGGCATTATCAATATTTCTATGTACAAACCCATTTTACTATGTGCATTTATTGCTTTAAGCCAATAAATGTGAGATCAAACCATTTAGAGACTTAAGGATCTCCTTTGTCTTTTTTGTGCTGTTTAATCCATAATGCAAAAAATATCTGACTTTTCACAGAATGCCTATTCTCCTTTGACTTATTATGTTAGAACATGACGTGTTCTTTGTTTACCTAAAATGTGAAACCCAGAGGCTACAATTCAGAAACATTACTATTTGCCAAAGTATGTAAATATTTGATTTCACATGGAGGTTTTATTAGTTGTCCACTGCTTGTATTCCGGTTATATAGTGTTGCTATTGTTTTATACTGCTTATTGTGTAATATTTGTTCAAGTGAATTAATGTGACATGACTTTATAGCTGTACTGTACGTCAACCAGGTACCCCCAAGGCGGTTTTCAAGTGTACGCTAATTGTATTTATGTTGCAATTTTCCTATTCTGTCATGTACTACTTATTTGTTTTGCGATGTTTGTCCAACTGAGTAAATGTAACATGACTTTATACCTGTACATCAGCCAGGGACCCCTATCAGCAGCTATACTGCCTCATGACACCCCCCCTCCCCCCACCTCCCTGCTCTGTCTAGGTCTCAAAGCGACGGGAGGACTCTGCCTAAGCCGGAGGAGAGAGCGCCGTGGTGTGGCATTCCCATGCTGAGCCAGCACGCCCCTGCCAGTGTGAACGGGGGCGAGGGCACCAACGGCAGCAGCAGTGGCAGCCAGGCCAAGACACCCGCCTCAGTCAAGTCCCTCATCAAAAACTTCGACCGCCCATTCGAGAGTGAGGACTAACCCACACCCACCTCCACACCTCTGTTCTTTTACCCCAAACACCAGCCTCCTCAGCAACAACACCCAACTCTCCCACCCCCCTCTCCATTCTCTTAACTCAATCACCACCCTACTATCCTACATCCAGGGTCATAGCACAACTCTGGGCCCTGTATACATGCATTCTCTGTTGGTCCCCCCGTTCCTCTTCTATATTTGTCATGCATCTAGGTTGTCTGGGCCTCTGCTATCATTGGGGTCCTGGGTAGTCAGTCCTACTTTTTTCCCCCACTTCCATACCCCTGCCTGTATCACCCCACCACCTACCTGCAGACAGCAACAGCTGGTTTACTGGGATTAATATCTGCAGAACGCACTGGTTTGTTAACCAACGCTAGTCACCTGACCAAAACTACACACACACAGGAGAAAAGAGAGATGGCAACAATAGCCACTAGTTGTCCTGCTGATTGAAATGGCTCAATGTCTTTATATACTGCCTTTGTTTAGTGAGAAACAGATCTCATGCACCCATATAATTACCTGAGCCTGGTGTGGTTCTAGTAATACAAGTATATTCAAGAGAAGAAGATCTAAAAAACAGACCCAGACCAGACTGCTTTCGTCATACCCATCATGGGTATATCGTTAGCCACAATACTAACAGTGTCTATAAGAGTGTCTCATCTTTTCTTCTCATCCTCTCATCTTTTGTTCATCCAGATGGTCCTGCTAAAGCACTAAAGGTCAGCCTCTCCAGCCGCAGCCCCCTGAGTGGGATACCTGTCAGCACCTCCCCCTCCGCTACGGTCCACCCCACTCAGGTACTACAACTCCCATGAGCACCCTGCTTCAGTTAGATTTTACTCACACTGCCCACTGCACCATAGGGGAAGACTAGTCCAGCACTTGGTAGTGTATTAAAATTATCAGTGTTTTACAGTGTTTCAGGTACCAGGACAAATGTGTTTGTGTGTGTTATCTGGACAAATGTGGTGTGAGTTTGTGTTTCTCTGTGTGTGTGTGTGTGTGTCTGTGTATGCGTGTGCATATATACAGTATGTGCGTGTGTCTGTGTGTCAAAGCCTAGTGCTCAATACAGGCTTTTTACCATACATGTGTTAATCTAATGTCTTTCATTTTCCAGAGGCACACGTCAGTCAAGCCATTGTCAAAGACCATACCGAGAAAGGTCAACTACTCTCATCCAGGTGACCATGGTGTCGATACACATTGTTCCTTTTGACACACTTCCCTCTGGCTTACCAACACTTTTTCTTTTTTATTCGTCACAATCAGGTTTCATTTTTGAATATAATTCAACAGTAATGAGTCATTATAAACTTGGCAGCTGGGTACTTGTGTTAGCAGAAATAAATGTCACTGTATTGATTTAGCTGTGATTTTATGTGAAGGTTTTATTGCAGGCCAGACACCTGCTGAGAGATGGTAAATTAAATGATTCACTCGCACTTTCTCTTCGATCTAGACGCTTTGTGTTTGCACATTAATTATGGCAAGTAATCTACAGAAAATGAAGGCTTCAACATTAATCTCTTTTCTCTTTCTCTCTCTCTCTCTCTCTCTCTGTCTCTCTCTCCCCTCGCTTACTCTGTCTGCCTCTCTCAGATGCCCTCTCAAGCCCAAGTGAAGAATTAAAGCCTGCTTCCTTCATGAGGAAGAGCCCATCGCTGGAGTCTGTGATTAAGAGTCCAGCGGCTCTGTGCAGTTCCCTGGGCTCCTACAACTACACATGGGACAACAGTAAACTGAGGTGACTATGGGGCATACTGTAAAAGACACCCTGTAAGACACAAACAAGTTTTGTTGCATTCCGTTATGTATTGTGTAATATTTGGCCCAGTGTTTGTTTGTTTTTTTGTATTTCCGTGAACGTGTATTAGCAAAAAGGAGAGGTACATTTTACTTGTGTTGGGAAGGTTACGGTTACATGGCTTAAATGTTTTGGACCTTACTAATGTTACTTAATGTTCATCTGTACGTTCGTCTGTATGCTTACTGTGGTTGGTAATGAGATAGCTAAAAAAAGCAAAGTTATGTGAAGAAAGAAAAGGGTAGTTCCTGACGTTGTCAGTCAGTGTTGTGCTTATCCTTGCCTCATACATGCACTGCAAGATTTAACTAGCAGGATCATTAGTTTCGAAGTCATTTCCAATAGCTTGTGAGCCCACTTAAAGCCTTCATGAAAATACATTTGTGTTTTTAACTGTAAGTATAACTACCCACAGTTTTCCACCAGGCCCTTGAGTATTGATACATGGAAATGACTTCCTCTTGGGTTTCATTACTGCCATAGTAATATCTGTTTCTTTCACCTACTCATTCAGTTGTGAATCACACAGTACATCTTTGTTTTGCATAGCTCTGGGAAAGCATTCAGGAAGTAACTGATAATGTTTTTGGCATGAGCGGAAATATTTCGCTTTCATACTACTGCTAGGAGCCCTGCCTTTGGATGTTGACTGGGGAGGGGGCTGTTACAGTCAGAGAGACATGGTGGTGTACCGACATGTAATGCGCTGTGGAGCTAAATGTTAGAAATGTTTATACTCTTTTTCAGAATTTAGTCTAGACCTCGGCTACCTTTTTAGACCAATTTTGCCACCACCAGTTTTGCATGTCATATTATTTCTGTGTTAGGAATAGCTTCTCCCCATTATTTGACATGTGACATCCCTCTGCAACATGGTTAATGGTTCTCTCCTACACATACACACACACAAATGCATAGACACACACAGACACAGACACAGAGACACACACACACACACACACACACACACACACACACACGTACATTCTCCCATTTAAAGCAGAATGGCTAATGTTTGCTCCAGGCCTGTCACAGTGAGGTTCTGAGACCCGATTCTAAGTGCAATGACCACGGTGCCTCCGGTTCTTCCCATGGATGTGCTCGGCACTCTGATTAACTTTCATGCTGTAGCACCCTCAGGGTCAGTCCCTATGGAGCAGCAGCACGTGTTTAAGAGCTAAACACTCAAAACAGGCAGCTTCCCATATATATATATATATATATATATATATATATATATATATAACAGACAGAGACTCAGACTTAGAGACAGGCACCCACTTGTTGGCATCCCATAGCTCGGAGGTATTTGCATTGTTACACTGGTTGTACGCAGGCAAACAAGAAAGATGGGTGGGTGTTTTCCTGTGGTTGTCTACCAAACGCTGACTGTTGTGGACACAATGCACCCATCCCACAAGAAAAGGCACGTCGGTCATTCTCACACATGCACAGATGTTGTTGATGTTGATGTTGTTGCAGTTGCTGTTGTGTGTGTGTGTGTGTTTCTAATTTTGCCCTCTTTCTTTCTCTCCCTCCCATTCCTTCTCTTTTTCTCTCTCTTTTCCTCTCTCTTTCCTTGTGACTATGTGTGTCGTCCCCTGGTGACAGAGCGGAAAGAAAAGACCCCTTGGCTGCTCTGGCGCGGGAGTACGGCGGCTCCAAGAGGAACGCTCTACTGAAGTGGTGCCAGAAGAAAACAGAGGGCTATCCGGTAGGGGCCAGAGGGCCACGACCTCACGCACATCTGACACTGCACTCGCTCTTTATGTTTCCTTTATCTCTCTTTCTTTCTGTCTTTTTTCTTTCTTTCTTTTTTTCTTTCTTTCTTTTGATTTGTCTTTCTCTGTTTCTTTCTCTATTCCTGTCTTTCTTCCTTTCTTTCACTGGCTCTTCCTTCTCTCTTTGTCTTTCTTTCTTTCTTTTTTTCTTTCTTTCTTACTTTCTTTCTTTCACTCACTCTCCCTCTTTTCCCCTTGTTGCTATGGATTCTGTGGATATCTGGTGTGTTCTGAAGTGGTCTGTTTAGCACAGTGTCGCTCACCAAAAAAACGTGACGGTTTTGTGATAAATTGTGAGGCCATGGATTGCTTCACTGTGAAAAGGCTTGTTCGTGACATCCCTCTTCACCCCCACCCCCACCCCCACCCCTGCCTCCTCCGCCCTGTACTGACAAACATCTCTTCACCTCCCACACGGCCCTTCAGACTGCACACTAGGCTCCCATTACTGTGTTTACTGAGATTGTAATCTAATACAATCAATGGAAACGGCAGGCAAAGAGTATGTGTTCACATATTTACTTGCGTGTACACAAAGAGGGGTGCCCTTCTTCACTCACAGTGGTCAGTATCTCTGACAGTCTACTGTATTACTATAAATACTGTAGCAGAGGGAGCTCAGCTTCGGCTGGCTGTATTGCTAAGTTGAGAAACAGGAGCCGAGCTACGGAGGGCTCCAGCCGAACTGAAACTCTTGCCCGTCTGAAAACAAAAAGTGAAGGAGGGGATGGAGAGAGGGGCCTGCCTCCGGTCTCGTTAATAACCCCCTGACAGCCTCGTGACAGCTACACCTGGAGTTTCTCTCGTGAAGCGCTTCTCTCTCTCTTCTCTCTCTCTCTCTCTCTCTCTCTCTGCTCCTCTTAGCTGCTCCACACGGGGAGACAATTTAGCGTCACGATAAGTGCGTGTTGAGAGCTAATAATACACAAGCCTTTTCTCAGACAGTTTGTGTGTGTGTGTGTGTTGTGTGTGTGTGTGTGTATGTGTGTGTGTCCGTGTGTGTGTGTATCTGTGTGTGTTCATCTGTGTTTGTGTGTCTGTGGGTGTGTCTGTGTGTGTGTGTGTGTGTGTGTGTGTGTTCATCTGTGTTTGTGTGTCTGTGGGTGTGTCTGTGTGTGTGTGTGTGTGTTCATCTGTCTTTGTGTGTCCATGTGTGTGTGTATGTGTGTTCATCTGTGTGTGTGTGTTTTTGTTTGTTTGTGCGTATGTATATGTGTGTATGCGTGTGTTGACAGGGGGTCTTGCAAGATAACTTGTGCAATCTGTAGTGGTGTGCACCACACTGGGCAGTGACCTCTGAGTCATTGTTTGGCCCCTGTGGGCCTCGTTTGTGCGCGGCGCTCTCCCTGGCCCTTAGTTGCGGCCTCTAATCACCTCATGCCGGAGCCCTGGTGGAGCAGACCTCTGCCTGCTTGGCGACAGATGTGGAGTGGATTTTTTGTTCTTGTGCAACACAAACCAACTGATCCATTTTTTGCAGCAGTCTCATGTGTGTCATATTAGCATATTTTCCATTCCTTTTGGTTTAGTTTTTTTTTTTTTGTTAACCAAAAGAACAAAATAATGGTGGAGATGTTGTGTCCAGGGTGCTGGGCTTTCTGGAGGGAAAGGGCAATTTGGCTCCAGTGGTGGGAGCCCTGGTTCGTTGGAATTTCTTAAGAGGCTTTAATAGTCGAGGAGTTTAGTTTAGCCCTTTGATAGTAAATGGTTTATGACATTTATCCATCTGGCCTTTTTGTAATTCAATCCAGGAGTCATATTTTCAGCATATTGTGCAGCTTTTGGTAAAATGGTGAGACATAGACTGCTCGACTTTGTCAGTATACCTTGAACACCACATCCCAAATCAATTATCACTATTTTAATCCAATATTTACTCATTCCGATTGCAATCATTGTTAAATTTCACAAATACAGTGTTTTTGGATCTTTTAAAATATTTTTTTCTGTACCCGTGCTTAAATGTTGTGACCTTGTGAGTTTTTTTATTATGTGCACATAAATGGCTCTTACTTGTATGTTTATATTTTAAAGTATGATATTAGCGTCAGAGTCAGATTACACGTAGAGTGACATTTTTTTTCTATTTATCCTGAAGCATATGGTTGTTACATATAGGCCCGTCTAGAATGATTTGCTTGACTTTTTTATATTTTACCTCAGAATGTGATGTCCCAGTAGATGAAAAAAAAATACATGTGATGCCATGAAGCTAGACATAAATTGTGTTTGGAACGCTGTCTCTTTCTCAGCTATGTCAGAGCTATTGCTTGGTGGTACAGACATGGCCACAGGCCCTCTCAGCAACAACTCGGCGGCGCTTGGGAAAAGGTTAGGCACTTCAGGAGCACACGGGCTGCAAATTGAGCTTAATGTCGGCCAAGGGAAAAGGTCAGCACAGACAACTTGGACCCGCCGTAATAAGAAACAGTCCTCGTCTAAGGACCAATTACCTGCTAACATCTGCAGATGGACAGCCCTTGTCCTTGTCTTGAGGACGTATACAGCCAGGCTTTTGTGTCGCAGTCACAGGGAGTGGGCGCAGGGGGCAAACATGTACACAAGTCGGACACGTGTGTGCGAATGTGGAGATCTGTGTGCATCTGAGCATTGTTTTGTATTGCCCTCTCTCCCTCCCCTAGCTGCTCATGCTCATGGTGCATGTGAGTTCAAATATGTCTGTTTGCTTTGTGTTGAGGGTGGTGGAGGATGGTGGGTTGGGGTTGGGGGGCGGCAGTGTCCAGATTCCCCCCTGACAGCCCTACCGTCGTAAATTGCATAAAGCCTTGTTTATTTCCGCAGGGGAGAGACATTATTGAAGTAGAGGAGAGCCGGTATGAATATCGACTGTCTGCCTCCCTTCCCCTCACCCCCCACCCCGCCCCCTCCGCCTACCCACTCAGGCCCCGCACCCCTTTTCCTTGTCCCCCACCACCACCCAACCACCTCCACCTGCTCCTCCACCCCTATCTGCTCTCCTGTCTTGTTCCCCCTGCCTTCCCCCTATCGCCCACCGCTGTCAGCTACCCCGACTCAGTTCAGATGAGGTGTCAGGACACTGCCTGCTTTTATTGTATCTGTCGTGTCGCGTGTCTCTCCAGAGCTTCCTCAGCAGACGCGGGCCCGCCGTAAGCTTGCATGACAGGAGAGGAGAGGAAGGAGGGCACGGGTCAGCCCAGCGCCGCTCGATAAACAGCTGTGCTATTGTTACTGAGACCTTGGCCAAACAGCGAGGCTAATTGCATTTAAATGACAGGCCCGGAATGAAAAGGGGGGCCTTGCTGTAATCTATGAGAGTTTGTTGACTTTGTAAACACCTACTTTACCGTGAAGGGCTACTGGGGACTACTTGCATACAAAGAGGAGATTTGTGGGATGTGGTGGATGTTGTGGAAGCAAGTTGCATGTAGGGAGACGTGCAGCTGTGCCTCCTCGCTGGTGTGATATGTTATTACCGCTAATTTCAAGAGCAAAGATTATACTTCATGATAAGGCGTGTGATTATTACATTATATGATGTGAGCGATAAGGAAGGTTGTCTGTGTTTGTTCATGTGCATATGTGTGCAGTTCATTTATGTGTGTGCGTTTGTCTATGTGTGTGTGTATACTGTACATGATTTACGGAAATGGAAATGGAATGATTTACGTTAATAGTTTTGTTTTGATGAGTGTCGTCTGTGTGTGCCCTGTGCGTGTAGTCTGTGTGTGGTGTGTATGTATGGATGTGCGGGTGTCTGTGTGCATGCATGTGTGTGTGTCCATGCGTCTATGTGTATGCGTGCGTGTACACACACACGTGCGTGTGCAAGTGTGTGAATCGTGCCGTTGCTATGGTGAGTGGGATGCTGCGCCGCCCGCCACCCCCCACCCCCGCCTCAGTCCCATCACTTCAGTACCAGCTCTGTCACCTTTGCTTACCTGCTCAGCCCAGCATAGTGAACCCTGGGGAGGCAGGACATGGACATGCCACAGGCTCTCACAGGCCTAATTGCCTCTCATTAAGCCAGGGCAGGAGCTCCGCACGTAGCCCACGTAGGCCCTCTCGCTGTCCCAGAGCCGTGGCCGTCGGCTGGCGTTTAATGTGCAGGTGCCGGCTGAGGCCGGTTGGTGTCCAGATGATGAAAGCTTAAGGGGTAAGGGAGGACAGCAGCAGTCATGACCAGCATGATGAACAGGACTGGTCAATATTCACGTTTTAAGACGTGCACTGAGAGTGTGTGTGTGTGCGTGCGAGTGTGTGTGTGGGTGGGTAAGTGGGGCATAGTGTCACGTTTGTTATAGTTTTCTCAAATCATTAGTGGTGCCTGGAGTGAGAAGGTCACTAGTTGACGTCATCGTTTTTTCTTGTGCGTTCCCTCTTCCGCCGTTCCACTGTAACTTTACACAATATTATGTGTTTACAACTGCACTGTGACACTTTTTTTCTGTTTTGCACCATCTACTTTATTGTCTGTTGTCTCACTGTCTGTCTATTCATTGTATTGTCTGTATATTTAGTGTTTTGTCTATATTTAATTTTGTCTAAGTTAGTGTGTAGGTTTATGTAATACCTGTTCTGTCAGATAGTAGAGAAACGGCATTTCGATTTTTTGTGTGTGTCCTGTACATATAGTGAAGTTGACAATAAAAGAACCTTAAACCCCCTTGAACCTTGAATACCATAAGTACCTTCTATGATATGATAAGGCTTCACAAATATAAGCTGTTAATTTTGTCTGGTCCAATACCTGTACATGTTTATATACAAGTGTATAGATATACAGGTAATATATAATTGGTCAAGTCACTGTAAATCAACCTGAACACCAGGTCTTATTCCCAGCCCAATGAGTCACCTTATTACTATTTTGTCAGCGATTGTTAGGGCCGCTCTGAAAGTCATTGTAAGACGATCGTCACACGGCCCTGCACATGCTTCCTGCTGTATTACTGTCTGGCCATTTGATGTGCTTTATTTAGGTCAGAAGCGTTTTTTTGCAGCTCATGCTCCAACACCACGCAGCGAGCGTAAGGAGAAAAAAAAAAAAGGAAAGCGCTGTTTGTTTAGGATGGAGACAATGAGAAAAGAAAACAGAGCAGCCATAGCGGCATTCTGTGGAAGGGATTCGGCTGGGCCAAGCCAGGCTGGCTGGGAGAGAGCTTATCCGCTTGCTCTCTCTTGCTAGCTCTCTCACGCTTTACTCTATGCCCCAGGCCTAGGCGGAACTAACAAAACCAGCCTGCGGGGAGGTGGCAGGGGACAGGGCACAAAAGAGCACTTTTCTGCTTTCCCGTCTCTGCCTGTTCTTAGGGCTGTGACAGCGCTATTCTTAAAGGAGCACACACACACACACACACACCTGCCCTGGTTTCCTAAACACCAGCTGCTGGTTGTTTACTGATACACAAACTTGGGCCATGGAATCTGGTAAAGAAGAACGAGTGGAATCTGAGGGAGTGGGATTAGTGAGTCTGTTGTGTGTACACACGATAAGTCAAGCCTGATATGAGACGAGGGCACAAATTGCGTCTCTTGGCCTGTTGCCGGCATCACAACACAAACACACGTGCAAGTTGCATGTGTATACATGAGCGGATATAACTGCAAACATAGGGGAATATCTAATCTAATAGTTCGAGGGACTGCAAAGACTCCTTAAACATTCCCCTTGTGACTGTGAAATGAAGTGTTTAGTTCATGACCATCCTGAAGGGTAGGAGGCGGCATTGCGAACAGTAGCTGCTGCTGGCCGGCAAAGCCTGCGGTTACCTAGAGCCGTGTGCCCTTGTCAGTCCGCATCTATTTGTGTCTCCTTCCCTGTCTGTCTGTCTCTCCTGGGCTGTAAAACTGTGGTTGCCGTAAGGAATATAATGAATCATTGTGCGGCTCCTTAGCTCAGCACTGGTGTTTTTAGCCTCTTTTTTGTTGTTCTTTTTCCTCCCTTGCTGAGGCAAAAACAAAAGCAGGGGGAATGTAAGGAAGGGGGGGGTAGTGAGGAGGGAGAAGGTGCTCGGTCACCACGGTGATTGTGGCCCTTCTTTAGAAAACTAGTCTCGCTCTCTCTCTCGTTCTGTCTGTCTCACTCGCTTCCTCTCCCTCTTGCTCTCTTCCTCCCTCTCTCTTCTTCTCTCCAAAAGGGAGAGATCCCAAGTCCCCCCCATCCCAAGTCACATCGCTCACAGTCACCATTAGGGCCTTCTTCTCACGGGCTTTCCTGCAAGCGTAATGAGAAAGCCGAGCCCGCCTGCCAGTGCCAGCTCGTTTGTTGGGTTTGGGGCTGTGCCCTCCTCCTCTCGTACAGTACATCAGCTTGTCGGTCACGTGACCTCTGCTCCCTGGCGGGGCTGCTGAGGCTAAAACGGTTCCTGGCCGCCAATGACG
>CM059272.1:11120379-11192879 GCA_030347295.1 Setipinna tenuifilis
TCTAATCTATGATACGTCCTGCCATTGGACACATTCACATGTAATATGACGCCCAATGGCTTTGTCTGAAATAAAGATGCATTGGAAATGTGGGCATGGGTCACATGACATTGAGGGTAATATGAAATTATATTTACTTGCAAACCATAATGGTGATTATTTGTTGAGGCAGGAAAGTAAGTGTTTCACTATATATCTGCGCAGTTGTTGCAAGGTAAATTGAAGTGTTTTTCATTTAAATTTATCTGCAAGAGAGAGAACACGTAAGCAAAAGCTAATGGAGCACTTTAGTCTAACGTACACTTTAACTAGCCACATGTTATAATGGGTGAAACCAATGTAAAAATCGAGTTTTACATTTTTGTGGTTGACTTTTTCCATGTTTCCACTATGTCAAATTATGTAATTTCAAATTCATTTTGTTCACAAACATTATCCTTTTTACATACTTCAACTCCATCTTGCTATTCCAGTCACACTGATATGTGTACATATAGGCGCATCTCAATAAATTAGAATATCATGTTTAATATTATTTTGTGTAATATAATAGTTGCGTGCTGTAATCATCAAAATTAAAACAAAGGCTTGACATATTTCACTTGTTTGAATCAGTGTAGTACATGAATTTTCTCTTAAATAAAATTAATGAAATAGGTTTTTTTTAAAAATCACGATATTCTCATTAATTGAGAATATATATAAAATGTATATTAAAAATTCATTTGTTTAGTATATAGTTTTACAAATCTCTTGCTCCTATTCTGTAGGGCCTCAGAACAAAAATAAGGTTGAAAACAAAAGTTGTAGGACTATCTCAGTCTCATTTTCAAGACTAACCGGAACTTCATTTAGCCTCCCTGTTTATTTGCCACCATGTGTGTCTGAGGCCCTGTTTGTTTGATTTTTCCAAAGGTCCGAAATCTGACTTTGGCGTTCCAGGCAGCAGAGAGCATTGGCATCAAGCCCTCCTTGGTGAGTCTAAACACACAAATAAAGACACAGAGAGAAAAAGAGAGAGAGAGAAAGAGAAAGAGAGAGAGGGAGAGAGAGAGAGAGCAGCCACAGCAGAGCGAGTGTGTCCAATGCTCCAGGATAAATAAGGCATGGAACAGTTAGAAGACAAGACAGTGGCGCAATAACTTGATTTGGACATCTCTCGATGACTCATCACGATTGTGTTTGTATTACTCTCCTGCGCAATAATATGTGGTTGTTATGCCGTCACACAGCAGCATATACAGCATATAGATCATCACATGGCCTTTTGGGGAGGACAGCCATTGGGGATTTGCCCCCCTCCCTCCCCTTAGCTGCAGGCCAGGTCCATGGGAACGGATTCTGAGGCTGCGGGGATTATTGAGATAACACGTCAACCATGCCACACTCACGCACACACACACACTCACGCACAAACACATGCACACACACACACTCTCTCTCTCTCTCTCTCTTTCCCTCTGTCTCTCTCTTTTTCTCTCTCTCTCTCTCACACACACACACCACTCCCCCTCCCACCCACACTGAAGAGGCACCAGGTTCATCAGTCCAGTGCCATGTGTACATCTCCTGTACATCTCCTTGAGAAGGCCCAGAAACTACTAATCGGACAGAGCAGCCCAACAGCAAGGCTGCTGAAAAACTCTCCTCTATTCCAATGACTCATGCAAACACACTAACATGCAGAATTGGAAAGCAAAACAGACGTTTATTACAGAGTAATCTCCAAGGGCTTTGAAATGATCAGGGTGTGCTCTCTAAATACACTGGACAGCTTTTGCTGTCATTGCTGGGCAGTTGTACAACAACACTTAATAATACTGGAATTATGGCGCTACAGTATTTGCACTTTGGTCACATACCAGTAGAATGATGTCTTTGGCCCTTTATCACCCTCAGACAGTAGTTAACTTAGGAAGAGTATTGAGATACTGGTCCACACGTTTACATACAAATGTAAACTTTTTATCAGTAGTGTTGTGTACTTTAGATACTAGTACTTCACACTAGGGTGGAGAAGTACTTTATTTGTGAGTGTTAAGTGTATATAAATTACATTGCTATCAATGACTGTGACAGAACCAAGCAATAAAGTCAGTATCACCAATTGTTCCTCCAAGAAGAAGCAGATTAATGAAAGCATGTTCATAGAATGTTGATTTTAGGCGTGGGCCTCTGTAAATGGCAGATATTCTTTGGCACTAGCCCAAGTCGGCAGACATGCCGTATAAACAATTCTAAATCATTAACATCATCATCACCATGTGGGGCATATTTACTCAGCTGTACCGTATCATTCCCGGACGCAAGTTTATGATGTGATGGTGACAGTAGGGAAGACTCCTGCAGTTCGTACGGGGTCAGATCGGTGCCGCGCAACTCAGCTTGGAGCTCTTTGCTCTTATTTCCCACAATGCATGCTGCACTTTGGCTGCACATCCATTGTGTACAGGTAACATATGGTACATGTACACACGCACAGCACACTGTCAACAGCACTGTGTGGCACAGAAAAGACATGTTTGGTTTTGTGCTTCAGATGTAAAGGTTTGATTACATACGCATACAGAACTTTTGAAGAAAGTTCGATTTATAGCACTGCAGCTGTTTCTTCTAGCCTGGTAAACCAGCCCCTCGTACTTCACTTCATTTTGTACAGAGGGTCTGGAACTGCTGTATTAAGAAGCTCTTTTTTTCCTAGAGGTGTGGACTCTGTTGATATTTAAAATGATTGGATCTGCCTTTACCCAAACGTTAATGCCTAATCCTGACTTATGCAATGCGCCGGATTGTGAAGGAAGTCATAAAGCTTTCCGGAACCTGACAAACTAATGGAGCAAGCTGGAAGATTAAACTTTTCCCGTGGGGAGTAAGGCCATGACGTCTTTTCCACAAGTGAAACTCCTTAAACATCCTTCTTGCACTATCTGTTCTGACTGTTGGATCTTTATCTCTGTCTCTGTCTCTCTCTCTGTCTCTGTCTCTCTCTTGAACAAGTACAATTGTAGTGCCTGAGGGAACTATTCAGATTATGTATTGCCCCTGTCATCTTGCAAATGTAAAAAAAATAACTAACATCGACCCATAGAACTTTTGCATTGCCCATTCAAACATAAAATAAAACATAAAACATAAACATAACATAATTTTTTTTTCCCCAGAGCTGTCTAAATGCTTGCAAACAAGGTACACTGACTGGCCTTAGACAATGGTCTGAAATGATCTGTTTGTGTGTGTCTGTGTGTCTGTCTCTGCCCAGGACATCAATGACATGATGCACACGGACAGACCGGACTGGCAGAGCGTCATGCACTACGTGTCTCAGATATACAAGTATTTTGAGACCTGACCCAAGGCCATGTGAGAGGAAGAGGAGGTCTAAGGCACAGGAGCACTTTCTGCCTGGTCAAATAAACACCCTTTACAGGCACACACACACACACACACACACGCACACACATACACACACACACACACCTAGTGCATACACAGACATACACATGTAGTTTCTTTTGATTTTTTTGCGTGTCTAATGACAACTGTTATTCATATCATTTTCATCATATTCATATATTGTTTTAATTCATCTCTTGGGGGGAGGAAGCGAAGACGCCATAACACTTCACTTCATGATGACACACTGAAATTGTGTATATGCTTAAAGGCTTCAAAAGGTTGTTTCTGGGGAGGATAATGATTTAGCCAAACTGCTCTTAATGCCAACACTTCCCATATGGTATAAGTATCAGTATGTCAACATCACAGCAATTAGCATATCACACACACACACATACAGAAGCAAGTAGAAAGCACTAGGAGAGCGCAGACCTCCGCCAAGGCATGTTCTTTCTCCCAATAATAAAGAACCCTTTAAAAAGATCCTGGATCCAGTGGATCCGGTGACCCAGATCACCACCAAAATGTAATTATTTTTTCCATTGGCCTAGTTCCAACCTTTGCATAAAAATTTGATGTAAATCTGTTTATATTTTTGTGTAAAGTTGCTGACTAGCAAACAAACAAACAAACAGACAGACAAACGATGTAACGCACAAATAACATAACCTTCTTGGCGGAGGTAACGAAAGCACAGTCAAGTGACATTTAAGGCCTGGACTGCCAGAGGTGAGTGAGTCAGATGGTAAGATGGTGAGTCACAGTAAAAGTCAGAGTAAAAGGCAAAACCATATATTTGTTCCAGAACAAAAGCGCTAATTAGTAGTAAAATCACTGGTGTTAGGTGCACAGGTAGAACCAATACATGGCAGGTCTTTTACTCAGTGAAGACAGCAATACCCACCTCTGTTGGCTGCTCAGTCAGTCAGTCAGCCAGCCAGCACTGATAAGGTGATAATGGAGTTATGGTTGAAGATTAGATTCTGTGGTTAGATCGTTATGAAACTAGATGTAGATAAGGTATACAGTAACGATCCATTTGTTGTGTAGATATATAGGCTATAATTTACTTTATATTTCATTATTTGATGGCATCATAGGAACATCCCATGATTCTCATCCTCCATGGCTACATTTATAGGAACTGACATTATTTATTAAAGCATTGAACGTTAGTTTTCAGCAAAGTGTGTATATTTTCTATTTGCAAGTTTGACTTTTTACTATAAATGTGAACTAGATGAAAACGAATATTCATAATAAAGTTTTTGTCACTTCTGCAACCCGGTGTCAGCCTCCTACATGAGTTCATAATACATTGTGTATGATATCAAAATTGGTATGGTATCAAATTTTATTTTGATTACATTTTGGCTCTCTCAAGTTCATCCTACCGCAGAATTACACGCACACCTGGAATGTCTGGTTGCATTTCAGCACCGAATTTAGCACAGATTCAAATTATCTGTCAAATTATTCAAATGACCTGTCATAGTCATAGGAGTCATGACAAACAGTATCCTATGTTCCAGCAAACATGTCCCTTTTTACTTGTGGTTGGAAGATGAATGGTATGAACTAGTCAAGCAAGTGCATGAAAGAGCTGCATGCAAAGGGTGGCAAGAGTAGAATCCTTTTAAATTACAATATTTTTAGCGTGTTCTGGTATATTGGTTACTTATCAGCTGTTTTTCTTTTCTTTTCTTTCTTTTTTTTTTTTGCTTGATTAATGAAACCAGCAGACACATGAATGATTAAGGCCTATAGTACAGCGAGTCATTGATCTACTGTCATGTGTAGGCATTGTGGCGGGGCGGGGCGTGGCTAAGACCACGATGACTTTTTCTCGCGGAGCTGCTTGAAAAGCCATGACTTGAGCAGGGCTCCCCTTACAGCCGCAACATGAAACCAGAGAATGCTCCAAGTGACGCGCGACTCGACTTGTGAACAACAGTTGCATGGAAGTTTTGTAAAGCGAGGTAAGAAACTTTATGATGTACCAAAACCAATAATTTATGACTTAGTGAGGTTCTGGGAATCACCAACTGAAGAGCTGCTAAGTTTTGTACAACCATAATTACCCCACATCTGTCAGCGATGGCAGCGTTAGTCAAGTGTGCTGCTGGTTTGATGTCGCACACAAAAATGCTGAAGCATACATTATTGGAAATATGTGTACACTAACATGCACTATTAGTTTATAATACCGATCTACTAGGAAACTAATGACATTCTTTTTCATTCCCAGGTGGATGTTTACCCAAAACCCATCCTTGAAAACTCGGTGGATTATTGCAATATTTATTTACCGCGAAGCCCAATCCAGAATGCACACTGATGACATATTTTCGACGATCCATGCACATGTGTTAATTCTGCGGAGATGAATACTAGGCCTCATATTTACATTGTCATTGAATTGATAATTGCTGTCTTGTCGATCGCCGGCAATGTTTTGGTTTGTTGGGCTGTTGCAATTAACTCTACACTGAAGAACGCAACGAACTACTTTTTGGTGTCTTTGGCGGTGGCAGATATCTTAGTTGGTTGCCTGGCTATACCCTTTGCCATCACCATCAGCATCGGTCTGCCTTCAGATTTCTACGGGTGCCTGTTCCTCGCGTGCTTTGTTTTAGTTCTCACCCAGAGTTCAATTTTTAGTCTGCTGGCTGTGGCAATTGACAGATATCTAGCGGTTAAAATTCCCCTAAGGTGAGTCACTTTTCTACTTAATAGTTTCCGTTCCATAAGACTGCAATGATTATTTTTAAAAATGCTTTCCAACCAATCTACCTTTTCAAAAACATCAACTGACCAAAGCTGAGTATTTTCCTCTCCACTGTCTATGCCTTCTGAAGTGTACTATGATGGGACTAATCGCATTCTGTTCATACGCAAAGAAACATCTCTCAGAATAATCTAATTGTCTTTCATCCGGCCAAGACGAAACTATGTTACATATAGAATACGTTTGTAGTTAAGAGTAAATTATATTAAATGAGCTGGCATTTGAATAAGCCTGAATGTTCAATAGTAAACATGTTAAAGAGTTTGAATGTTAAAGAGTTCGAAGTAAGTGCAAGTAGCTTTACTGAATGTTAAAACCATATTAACTGCCTCCAACTAACTCCAAGCATAGCCTACACATAAAATAACAACTGTTTCTGTTGACCGATATGACCGTGTCCCTGTATATATACATTAAATTGTTTGATTGCTGTACAAATGAGAAAGCTTACCTTTTCCATTGACAGCAACACTAGTGTACAGATATTCCAATACCACAATGGAAGTTCATTGTTTTTAGGACTCTGATAGATGGTATATTATCTTGATTCCCAGCCTCTTCAGACAGAGTTGTGAATGCTAGAGACATTGTGTTGTTTTGCCTAATTTGTGCCAAGGCAGAGGCTGCTCAATGGTCCACTGTTTAGCAGCATGTAGGTTGAAATAGTTAGAATGCCCTGTGATTGGCCATTTTGGTGCTGGATGAAATCTTGAGAAAAAGGAGTTAGTATATTTCAGAAAAGTCATGAGAACTGAAAGACCATGTTTTCTTAATATTTTTGGTTTTATTGGCATTTCTTACTTGCAGCAGCAATGGACAAGGAAAAGGCACCAAGCCAAAGCTGTCTAAACACTGTTGTCAAAAGAGGCTACCCTTTTAAAACAAAACATTTAATGTCAGCTAGCCTGTCAAGAGAGAGAAAAATGAAAAAATGGGGGAAAAGTGTTGTGAAACCCTTTTTCAGGCAATGGTTTCTATTATAAGTTCAGACTATATTGGTCATATGTATGCTAATACAAGCCAGATGATATTATCCAGCTGACCCCTGAGAGCCCCAGGCCATGGCAGTGTTGTCATAATATTTTATTATCTCTATGATGAAATATGCAGATAGAATATCTCGCTATGCGCTCTAAAAACATTGCACCTCATAAGTGAAATAAATGCCAGATCCGGTTAGGCTATCCCTCCGTTTCTCTCTCCTGCATCTATGAGGGAACAGAGGGAATGATACTGTGTGTGTGTGTGTGTGTGTGTGTGTGTGTGTGTGTGTGTGTGTGTGTGTGTGAGAAGAAGGAGGATGGGGGGGGGGTCAAAGGAGCTGGGATTGTGGTCTTGTCTCTCAGATCCTGGTGTTTTCACAGCTGGCTGGAGTGGAAGTGAAAGGGTAGACTGTACACAGGCAGCTCCAGCAGGGCGGCCAAGTCCCAGCCGCTCCTCAGCACCCGGCTTCCTCCCAGCGCAGCGCAGCACTCCACCCACCCTCCACCCTCCACCTTAAACCTGTAGCTCACGCGTCTCGGGTTCCGCGCACCACTTCATGTTCAAAGACGGCCTCTCAAAGCTTCGTATGCTCCGTGAAATTATGAGCCTTACCCGGGTTTTGCCCAGCAGTTGTCGTGCCAACACAACTCCTCCATTCTCCTCTAAGCATCCTGCAGCCCCCCCTCACCCCCTTCAGTTCTCACAGAGTAGTCAGTCTCACATCTAACCCCCCCCACTCCAAACAGCAAGTATTTTTGTAATGCGTAAGAGTACTTGGACCTACACCTCAATGCCCCCTCATCTATTGAGCCCAAATTGAAAGGCTGAAGGAGAGGAGACGGCTGTCCATTGGAGAGTGTTCTGTGTCGGGCCACTTTCTAAACACAGCAGACAGGGCATCAGCGTGACTGTCCTCGCTGTGACCGTAGCGTCTACACACATTTGTCACCACGAGCAAGAGTAGCAAAGCATGTTGGGAAGAGCACTTGTGCTGGTTGGTGGTCAGTGGTTCATACTGTATATCTCTGCTCCCTTGGCTGGCTGGCCAGCTTTATTGTATATTGGACGAATCGAGTGATTCATGGTAGAACTGCTTTAAAATTCAATATGAGGGCCCCGGCAGACAGGCACTGGAGGCACATTACAATGTTAAATTGATTTGGTTCGGTGTCTTGCCAAAACCATTACTCTTCTGATGTGGCATTCTGTGTTTACTGCAGCAGCAGGTGTATGCCCCTGTAAGGAGGCATCTATGTTTGAAGCGCCGCAGTGAGGGTCACTGTCCCTTTTTTTGTGTTCTTCTCCATCTTCAGGACATGGCTGGCTGTGTATAGTCCATGTCGTAGTTCTACAGGCTGCTCCAAGGCAATTGTGTGTGTGTGTGTGTGTGTGTGTGTGTGTGTGTGTGTGTGTGTGTGTGTGTGTGAGCTGCTGTTTTATTCCTGCATGTTATTTAAATGGGAAATCCCTGCTGGGCAGGACGGAAGCGCCAGAGCGGCTGGCTAAGCAGAGGGTTACGCACAGGGGGTGGTGTAGGGGGGTGGTGCAGGGTGGTGCGGGGTGCAATCAGAGGGAGGGGAAGTGAGGGATGCCAGTGGGCTGTCGTCATGCCAGAACTAATCCTCTCACTCCTCCATTCATGTGCCCAGAGAGGAGAGTTGGGTGTGTGTGTGTGTGTGTGTGTGTGTGTGTGTGTGTCTGTGTGTGTGTGTGTGTGTGTGTGTGTGTGTGTGTGTGTGCGTGTGCGTGTATGTGTGTGTGTGTGTATGTGTGTGTGTGTGTGTGTGTGTGGTGAGAATGGGGGGTGATATGATGTGATGAAGAAAGGGAGGATGACGAGGAGAGAACATTGCCCTGCGTGTCATGCATATGCATGCCGGCTATAGTGCAGCCCTGATGCAGAGTGTCAGTGTGTGTGAGACACGTGCAGTAAAAGTAAGCAGACCGTGGTTGAGTCATAACCGTGTCATAACATTGAAGAGATGCGTGCATGTACTGCTGCATGGGTTACACAAGTTTACATTTAAACAGTGTCCAAATGGAGACCTTATATTCTCCTGTAAGTGTTAACATAAGGCACTAATGACTTTCTCTGCAAAAGAAAAGGTACAGATTCATTTATCATGCTGCAAATTAAATGCTGTCTTGTTTATAGCCTATTACCACTTTCATTAGCATAACCTCATGTGCAGTGATGAAGTAATAGCTGTATTTGCTATAACAAAGTGGTTTTAAACGCCCCTTTGACAGTTGCTAAGCAGCACAAAAAACAATCTTGCCCACACAGCCAGAGGTGTGTGTTTACAACCTTCATTATGGTTGTCAGGTATGTACAACCTTCATTATGTGGGCAGAGAGGAAGGTGCGTGTTAGGGAGGCGACGTGAAAGACGGGGGAAGGCTGGGACAAGGAGGATGAAGAGGATGTCCTGAGCTGTTTGTCGCTGTTTGTCTCGGGGGCCCTAATGGATCTCTCCAGCGCTGGCAGAGAGCTGGCATGCAGGCGTGATAAATCAATCGCTGTTGCATCACTGAGGAGTATTTCTTGACGGAGCCGATGTGTGTGCTGATGATGAGTAGAGAGCTGTTAGTGGGTGGTGTGGTGGAGTGACGAAAGCTTGGAGAGGCAGGATGTGATTTAGCCATCCGCGTTAGAGTGACTGAATTCTTAAGCAATGATGGTGATTTTTTTTTTTTTTTTGAAAAAAACAACTAAAAGTCATGCTGACTTGGCCAGCAAGAGAAAACAAAAACCGTATTTGGTCAGCTTGTGTGATTGTCTTTTGTGACCGTCGAACAACAACAAAGGTTGTTCCTTAAATTAGTAAGAAATTGCAGCTTGTTGGCAGCTTCGATTCCCAGTATCTGAGAAGCTGGCCTGAAAATAGCATGCAGATATTTTGTTTTGTCTGATAGCTAACTGTGTTTGTGTTTGCATATTGTTCTACCAGACAAAAACAATATCCGGCACCAAAGGAACATCCTTGGTCCTTTTAATAAATTTGCTTCTTGCATGACACAAGAGCACATTAAAGCTAGTGCGCAAGATACTGTTTACACTTCAGTGTCTTGTCTTATAAGTGTAGTCATCACAGCACCCACAATAATTGTTGTGTATTTTAAAAAGAATAAGGGAATGATTATACTGTATCTTCCATTAGCTTTCTGTCTCAAAAAGTTAATGTAAATATAGCTAAAGTTATGGTCATTACATTGACCCCCAGGAACTACAAAAAATAAGTAATCCTTAATTCTACATCAGACGTAGTATGAGAAATATGTCATCCTTATACTTTAAGGTGAAAAAAATATATCCAGAGTCAAATCTGTCCTAATTTGAAGATTCAAGGAATCTGTCTGAAAGGGGTTCAGAGAGGGAAAAATGCTATTATGGTGAAATAAACTGAAACAATCTGACTAGATTTATGCTCATTGATTGCTCAGTTATTTGTCAAGTGTCTGTGCTTCCCATTTCAAAAACACTTAAGTTTTAAAAATCTGCTTCTTGCACAAAACCAAATGTGAATGACACATACAAGGGCCGCCCTACTCAACATGAGGTACAATAGAGGCTGCATGAAATTCTTTCTGGTTATTGTCATGGCAAGTGTGCCTTTTCTGCAGCAATTGACCCCAGTTCTGATCAACTTTAGGAAACGTTTTCCCGAAATATAATTACATGCAAATGATCTAGGCACATCATCATACATAACCAAACCTTTTTCATTTTCAAGATTTAAAATTTCATTTTAATGGTTATGTAGGAGCATGAAAACCAACAAATTGGTTGTATTCTGAAAACACTGCGCTGTTTTCTCCTCACCTGTAGATACAAAGAGCTGATGACAGGAAAGAGGGCCAGAGAGATCATAGCCGTCTTGTGGATCCTGTCTTTCGTCATCGGCCTGGTGCCCTTCCTGGGCTGGAACAAGTTTAAGGAGGCATGCTGCAACACCAGTGACACCCTCCTGGCCCCGGAGGCCGACAACCCTAACTGCAGCCTCCTGCAGAGCTGCCAGCTCAGGTGTCTGTTCGAGGGTGTGGTGGACATGGGCTACATGGTCTACTTCAACTTCTTCGGCTGCGTGCTGCCGCCGCTGCTCATCATGCTGGGCATCTACATCAAGATCTTCACGGTGGCCCGCCACCAGATGCGGCAGATCGAGCTCAAGTGCAGCGTGGGCAACGGCGGCGAGAGCCACCACCACGGCTTCCTGCAGCGGGAGATCCGCGCCGCCAAGTCGCTGTCCATCATCGTGGGCCTGTTCGCCCTGTGCTGGCTGCCCGTGCACATACTCAACTGCCTCACGCTCTTCTACAGGGAGCTGGACCGACCCGACGAGGTCATGTACCTGGCCATCCTCCTGTCGCACGCCAACTCGGCGGTCAATCCCATCATCTACGCCTACCGCATACGGGACTTCAGGGTCACTTTCCGCAAGATTCTGTCGAGACACTTCCTCTGCCGCAAGGACGAGGTGTACCTCAGTTCTAATGGCAGCAAGCGACACAGATCACAGATCACCATGACCACTGACCCATGGGACGACAAGGGGCCACCTAATATTTGACCACTTAAGACGCAATTTTTATGTTTCCTGTGTTTTGTTTTGTTTTTAATTCTATGCGAAAGGAATGTTTACAGAATAGAAATGAGGGTGTGCTATCAAACTACACGTTGTCGAAATGCCTTTGATGTGAACTGTTATTTATGAAGTGAGCACACGGCAACTGGACTGATTCCTGAAAGCGGGTGCTTTTTTCCTTTTTTTTTTTTTCTTTTTATGGATCATTTTCCAGTTGAAGGTAACTGTCATGCAGGACTATGAATTGTTTTTTTTCCTCTACATCCCTACAACAAATATGTACCATAAGGAGATCATACTCACCCCCAAAGTGCAGTACAAACCTGAAAATACAAAAAAAACTACAGCCATGAGAGAATTAGCACCAGGCTGCTGGCTATTTTGCAACGTAAAGGAAAAATGTGAGACCTATGCCAGAATTATGCAGAAAAAAAAAAATCACAGGAAACACCTCCTATGGAACTGTATAAGCAGGAAATACCTGCCTTTATGTCTGTTTTGTCAGAAAAACCTGAAGTGAAAGCCTGAACTGAAATGATCAAAAGCATGTAGAGGTCTTTATTAGCCCTGCGATATACCACAGACATGAGAGTGGAGGTTACACAGAGAGCTCCTGACTGACTTGTAATATAGAAATATGGCCAGTTTGATACATTTGAATTTGAATGACTTTTGTGTGTGTAAGTATGCACACGTGAATCTTATTCAGGACTGAAGTCGGAAAGCTCAGGAATCCTCATTACAGAGTGTGCTCATCACTCTCACTCAGCCCTATTCAGAATTTAGGGGGAGTTCAAATTTCAGACAAGACACCATACTCCTGCAACTATTCTTCAGCCTGTTAAAGTCCTCTCCCTACCCCGAAAAAAAAAAACCTCAAACACACTCACACATGGTGAAAGCAGGTCCCAGCTGTGACTGCAGGCTCCTGTCATCCCAACTGTCAGACCACCGCACCAAGGGCTGTGTTTGTCATTGAGTGTGAGCTCTCAGTTCTACTGACATCAGGATATACCCAAACAAGCCCACAGCATGTTACAGAGAGAAGTGGCATTCAGACATGAGGTAAACAACAAAGGCCGCTTGTACAAAAAAATACATAAATATATGTATGTTAAACCATAACTTAAACGATGAATAAATGCAAGCTGCTTCCTCCTCAGCAGCATTGTTCCAGTGCGCTACAGATGTTAAGTCTCTACACATTTGAGAGTGTGCAGCTGACCAGCAGGTTTTTTCTGTGTTTTGTAAACATCTGTGTGTGGGGTGACAGGCGGCCAATATCAGCTTGCAGTACAGTACAAGTCAAGCACTGTACAAACACTACCATGGGAATCCCAGAGCTTCTAATGTTTTCTGAATCCATTGCGTTAGTGCTGTTTCTATTTAACTGTGAGTCTGGTGCTGCACTGTACTGTAATTTGTACTTCAGACAAGCTTTCAAATGCACTGACGTGTAATTAATGTGTTTGTTTTTACCAGAAATTAAAACTAAAAAAAAAAAAAATTTTAAGCTTGTGCCCAGTGGTGACAGTCAGTACCATCATCACAGTGTTGCTGTTTTGGTGCATTGGTCCAGCAACTCCTTGGCAAGGAAGATAACGCAAATGGAGATTGATGTGAAAAGCGACCGCCCCCTGGGCAGCCCTCTAAAGCCCCTAAGGAGGCCAGTGTAAGTGCTTGAAGACGTTTGTTCAATACTTAAAAGGGCTAAACTACAGGAATGACTTTGTGGCCATTCCTCTGGAGACCAACCTGTATTTATTTCTAAGCTGCTGTCCTTTAATCTTTTTTTTGCACTATTGTGCATTCCAGTAGGTCTACGGTAGTCATAGTCAAAAAGGTATGAGTCTATCTTAGATTTAACAATCCTGCCACTGATAATATTTTTAAATAGCTTTGCTTCAGTAAAGTCACTAGTCAGCACATACAGTGGTCCACAATGTTATGGTGTTTTTTCGATGCTCAAAGATGACTTTGACATTCTTACTACACATGTAAACCAGTATTGTTATTTAACATGAATAAAAATGTATGTATTGTGAGTTATTTTGTTAATAAAATGTATGTTTATATAAAGCTAAGACTTTTGACATTAATTGTGAAAAAATGCTGAATCTATGTCAGAACCTTATTTTGTTATAATTATTGATAAAAGATTAGTTGTTTATACAACAGCAGGTTCATGTAGGTTTTGTTGCAGAATTGTCATTTAGTTAGGAAAATTAAACTACTACTTAAATACAAATATCATTACATGAATCTAGTCACTGCTGACCTGTTTAGACACATAGGCAAATCACATACTGTGTCTGTCTACAAATGTAAGCTTGACAGAGACTAATGATTCAATAGATTGTTTCTCTGAAAAAAATGTCAACTACATGAGGTACCTTTTTTCCAGAAAAAAGTTTATAGTAAAATGGAATACACTCAAACAGACAGAATATATTGTTGACTATGGTACACTCATTTTAAAAATAAATACAAACTTCAAACATGCAGCATGCTAAATTCAATGCATTCTTTGGCAAGAGATTAAATGCATACTTTTGCACCCACACAACAGAAAACACACACACAATGCAAATCACACTGGTCATTCAGGGCTTCAAAGTAAAACCTCGAACTGAGTTGAGTTGAGCTGAGTTCACACAGCTTTTGCTGCATATGAACACTTATCTCCACAGTTCATCTTGACAGCATCATGTTTAATCTGATGCCACTTGCTGTCGGTGGTATTGAGGTGCACTTCTGGGTGTCCCGTCCTGGAGTTTGTCCTCTACGAGTCTGAGGCCGCTTGACCTGCCAGGATGCGGGACATGTCCTGATCCGACACCTGCTCCTGCCGAGACTGGCCCATGGCCTGGCACAGGTAGGCCGCGAGGATGTGCTTACACTGGGGAAGGGACACATACGTAACAGCAAGGGGACAACACAACAAGGTCATGAAAAAGAACCATACCAGAAACAGGAACAAGTCTGTAAGTATGACAAAGGTGTTTAAAAAACCCACAAAAGTGACAAAGTCCCACTACAGAAAAATCTCCATTTTAGTTTTTTTTGAGTTTAGAAACCTCATCCAGTTCAGGTAGATGCTTTTTTTACATGGAAGGTTCTCTGATGACTTCGCTGGAAAAGATATAACCTTTTCAATACTGATATCAAGCCCTAAACCCTCAAAGAAACAAGCCTGTGGAAAAACACTAAAAAAACTAACTACTGTACCTGCTCATCCACCTACTCATAACCCATTCCACAACAAAAGTTCTGGCTAAAATGGAGTCTGTTTTCCTGTTGCATCTATGGCATCTATCCAGGACAGACTCCCACTAGCGGTGCGGAGCAACTAAGCAAGTCCACTATGCGGTGACTGCCCTGTGCTCATGATGAGCCACTGCCCTGGGTCAGACACGGGAGAAAACAAATTTGCCCATGGGAAAACAAACAGTCTAAATTAAAGACTTTATGAGGAGAGAAACTCCAGTGTCTGCCCTGACAGGATGTTTGGTTTACCACACAGCGCACTCACAGTGGCAGGCTTCAGAGTCTGAGGACGGTGTTCAGGGATTGGTTAAAAGCTGCAGCGGGAACTCTATGTAAAAATAGCTTTGTGTCATACTAGCTAAAACTATCAACAGGCCCTGATAATAGTACATAGACATACACACATAATCAGTCCCCTGCCACTGCTATTTGCAAGAATCTGTTAACCTTTAAGGGCGTAAACTAAAGGGTTTTAAAAAGACTGTTCGAAAACATTCACCCTTTAAGTTTAAACCAAATCAAAACAGTCAACCAAGAGGAGTATGTGTCTGAGACCTGCCAATCACTGCTCATGAACCAGCTGGCCACGTGCACCCCCACCCCCCCTTCACAGCAACCTCAATATCTTCAGGGAGCAGCGTCACAAGCACAGCGATACAATGACAGATACACAGTCACCTGCAGTCAAAGCAATCGCCATCCCTCCTTTGCCAACAACAGCTTACAAGACACAGACAAGTAAGGAGCGCGAGACTAAAAAAAGAGAAGTGAGCAAAAGAAGAATTAGACAGACTAAGAATAGAATTAAATAGAATAGAAAGACAGGATACAAAGACAATAGAATAGAATTCGAATAAGAAAGTACAGATTGTAAATGGACACTAACTTTCAGACACAAACATAGGAACACAGTCCAAACGGCGGTGGATTACGGGAGTGTACACTGGCACTGACAGTAGTGACATGGCAGTTACCATAAAGAGCTTTGGCCAGCTCTCCATCGCAAACCACTCATGAAGAAGGCAATGAAAGCAACAGCTAAGGGATTTCAGAAACCTAAAAAAGCAACATAGCAGTTAGCATTTCTTTTGCAAAGGTTATTGTTTTGCTTGATTTTTTTTGTTTTTTTGAATTTGGGTGGGGAGGTATTATCCTGAACTATGTAATCAACATAGCTATGATAGCTGATTATAGGTGTCAATGTTTTGGGGGGGTGTTTTTGTTTTTGTATTATTCTATTACCTTTGAACCGGACAGATGTGGTGATGGAGCCTAGTATATTTGTGCATTTTTGTAGTTGTGGTGGGAATGAGACACTGGGTAGCGATAACAAAAATTCACACAGCTCCCTCTCCCATTCTGTCCTTCAGCAGAGCAGCTGTGCAGTGTGTGCTCAAGTATTTTTGGGGGTGTGGCTCTGGAGGGATCTGAAAGAAAGCACTGGGTTATTTTTTGACTTTTTTTGACTGAAAAAAAAATCATTTGGCTAGTTTGTCCAGGACTGACCAAATTTTCCCCACTGCAGCTTAACAGAAAATGATCCCAAAGCTGTTAAACTGTTGCACTATAAAAAGAATTCCACAGTAAAAATGGAATGGAGAAATGGAATTCAACATTGACCCAACATCTAGGCCCACACCACACTGTAGAGTATAAAAGTATAACCAAAGCATCCAGGGGAACTTCCCTAACAGCATCACCTCGAACTTTACAAAGCTGGGGCCTTCCGTCCTTTCTAAAGCATCATGACTCGCTGTTGTGGTTTTAAGTTTTTGGTGGCTACTCCATTGTGACTTATGCACCCTTCTCTCTCTCAGCTACACTTCTGGGACATCCATGGATATTATATAAAAAACACATTAATACATTTTCTTTTTTAAAATTTATATACGTTTTTCGTGTTACTTTTATTTATCACGATTATCTTATTATTACAATTTAATTTAATTATTAATTAGATACCATTCATTATTTGTTCTTGTACTTTGGTACTATTTTATGTTTAACAATCATGCATATTTGAATTCAAATTAATCAGTAAATAATTAACTGCTACCTAATTCATTTTTATTACTGTTATATTGCAGGCATGCCTAAAAACTGCCTTTCTGTCTTGGCATGAAATCTGAAGGGCTACATCATAAATCACACTCTGTAACAATAAATTAACTTTTATGCAGAACAGATTTGGACAAAAAAATGTCATTGTTCTGGCTTCAAACATGTCTGAATATGTCTGAATTATATTGCAATAATTTCATGATTATGACTCTTGTCTAGATTTTGTATGTGTCTCCCACACAGCATATGTGTGTGTATGAAACCATCCTCTAAATCAAGCACTCTGATAAAAGACAGTAATCAAAACCACATGAGCCATCAGCTGTAGTGTTGCCACAGCTAGCAAGACACATACACACACACACAGGACAGATCATACACACACACACACCCACACACACACACACACACACACACACACAGTGTAAACATAATCTGTATCAGCCGCGGATCACTAAAGACTGCATCGACTCCTGTAGTAGTCAAGATAAGAGAGCCAATGTTAAACCAACTGTTTAAAATGCAAATAGTTTATGTGGCTTTATGATGTTACTTGATAGTGGCCTGGTGAAACTGATAAAAACTACCACAAACCAATAGGGGAAAAAAAGAAGAAAAAAAATACAGAACTTCGATGATGAAAAAAGAAAGAACTAGAAAGAGTGTGGAAATTCTGCACTTACTTACATGCAAATGAGAATGACGCTAGCTAGCTGATGCAAGACATGTGCTTTCCTTTTACTGCACCCCCCCCCCCCCCCCCCCCCCCCTGCTTAGCTCTTCGCTACTTCTCTGCAACCAAAGCAGCTCGACTCCTGCATGCCTCTACAACTCACTCTATACAACTCTGAACGCAGGGCGTCAGGTGCTGTTACACTGTGGTTGGAGCTAAGCTAACCACGGAAACTCAAAGTATGAGAAACAAATTCCCCAGTGAACTGTTGGGTCATTTATATCACTAACAGACCCTTTTATTTTCACTTTGCCATTAAGATGGGTTTGGAACCCCACAATAACATCCATTAGTATGCCTGCCACACATCTGCATCGATACTACCAAGAGGTTTAACAAAATCT
Organism: Setipinna tenuifilis; assembly: GCA_030347295.1. Classification (NCBI taxonomy): domain Eukaryota; kingdom Metazoa; phylum Chordata; class Actinopteri; order Clupeiformes; family Engraulidae; genus Setipinna; species Setipinna tenuifilis. Next base: position 11,138,538 of record CM059272.1, read on the forward strand.
TCCTATTTTGCCATTAGTGGGTTTTTTTTTTTTGGTGATAAAAGAATCAGTATTTGAAAGATTTGTCTTGGCTTTGTTTGTGCATCCAGCAGCTATTTCTTAGACAGCCCCGTCCATCACAGCCTGTGGCATAGTGGGACTGCACTGGCTGTTTTGGCATTAGACTGACAATGAGGGTTAAAGGCAAAGCCATGCTGTGGGTATCCACCAGGACCCGCATTTGCAAACAAACCAATACTACTCCACAGAGCTTTCCTAAGGCCAAAAAAGTCAGGGCTCTTATGTTCGAGATTACATTGCTATAGCAAAAGTCAGGTGTCAAGCAACAGCTTGCTTTTAATGACCTTTACCATTGACTAATGTGTGGAAGGTATATGCTTTAAAGATATGTGCTATCTATGCTTCAAACGCTACAGCAAAGACAGTGTTATAATACATAAATAGACATGACAGGCTGAAACTTAGTAATTACATATATTATGCACGGACAACATATTTGAATACTTTCTACATTTTCAATTTGCACCTGTTTAATGACACGTGATTGGAGACTTTATCATATTCTGGTTCCTGGCTTGGCTTGGTGCTAGTTTTCACGTAATTTTGTGAATTACTGTTATTAAAAAAAGGTGCCATATTTAATAATAGAAGTTCATTTAGTCTTAAGATGCTTTTGTGAATTTGAGCCAAGCTTCCCTTTCAACCAGGGTAAGATTCTTGCAGGTTGAGGTTAAGAAGGGTCGGATGTGGTGATTGCTAAGAACTGTGGTGAGCAGCTAGCTATGTATACAAGCTAGAGAGGCAAGGAGGCAGAGAGAGCAGACTTGGGTACAGGGGAAAGATTACTCTCACACCATTACTGGCAATGTAGTAAAAAGTAAATACGTTTAATTCATATGCAGAAAAAGAAAAATAAAACATTATAAAGTGATACCCAGTGATACATCTAAAGTAAAAAACATGCCCTTACATAGCCTACTCCATGGAAGACAAACATCCACACTTGACAGGTAAGAAGGCATCATCTGCTAGGCACTGAGGAGACCTACCAGCAGACCGCTGTTCCGCTTGAGCACAGCCATGGAGAAGGCAGGACATGGGCAGTAGTGGCATGAGGTGAAGCAGATGTACAGCTGACCTGAGCCCCCTAATACCTGGAGAAGGGTATGAGAGAAGACAGAAACACAACACAAGATGGAGCTTAAGACAGAGAGATGGGGAAGGTGGCCAGTGGCACAGACAATGAAGAGTGACGTTTCACTGCTAATTATATTTTGCTTTGTGTGGTTAACCTTTTCAAAAATGCCACCTGTTCGCGCAAACTGGCCAACATCGAGACACACAAGATGCTGTTACTTCTGCAGGATCTGTGGTGGCAAAGCCCAGTCACAGTCCATTCACCCTGTACTGTCTTTTTTTTACTGTGTGGGAAACTGCACAGCCTGATCAAACAGCCTCCGGGAAAGATACAGTATGTGTCACATTATCACAAAAGCGGTTATGATACCACACATCTGAACTGAGGAAATAGAGACTGAGGAAGTAGCATGTATATGATATGCAGTCAAATATGTGTCAAACCCTTTGTCCACATTAGTGAAGGTTAACTTGCAAGGCAAATGGTTAAATAGAGGAACATTCTGGAAGAGGAATGATACCATGCAAATTGCAACTGTAAATAATGCACAGCCTGTTTTCAATTGGTGTAAATTGAATGCGATAAGGAATAAAGAGGACCACGTTCGTGGCATTTTTCGTTTTCCAAAACCTCCGCAGGGTAGAACAGCCAGCATGCTCCAACACATTCCAAAAAACACTTCCCCAAGTAGGAATACCACAGATGTGAAATGAAAACAACAGCCCATGCCGGAATTTGGAAATATGACAAGCTTCTCTGTGAGCTTTGAGCTTAATTGTGTGTGACTTATTCACAGAACCAAAAAGGACTGAGTGGAGATCAAAGATTAGCTGAAACCATGAATTAGGTCCAAAACAAGTTCTGCAATTAAATCAGGCCCTGGGCTTAGTACTTCTATTTTTGGGGGGGGGGGGGGGGGGGGGGGACTTAAATCTCTTGAGGGAGGGCAAATGGCTGTCCCTTTCAGCCTATGAGTCATGCAGACATTAGGGGAGGGGATGGATCGGCCGTCAGCAGTGAGCGCGGGGCTATTGCCTCGTGCTACAGCACCAGGCACTCCATTACCCCACAGGAGACTGATTCACCGAGCTGGAGCGTCACTAAATCACAGTGCTGCTCAACATCCTCTCACATCCTCTCAAACCCATTTGTTCTCAGAGTGACACTTTGAAGATGAGTCACAGTAAGACCAATGAGGTGTGTGGCGTTCATCCAGAGTGACAAAGGAGGGGGAACTGCAGTGTCCTCAGTCAGTGCCCACATCACCAAGAGGTGGAGAAGTGAGCCCAGACTAAGGGCTGAGACATAATGCAATCTCAGGCGACGGAGGAGGGATGATTCCGCCCCACCACCACCCCCTCCATTTGCACAGTTGGGCTTGTCATTATACAGTCTGAAATTAGTAGCCATTAATAGCCAAGTGATGGAGAAGTGATGGGTAAAGCCCTCGCACCATCAGCCGTAGCCTCTCAGCACCACTCCCCTCCTCCACAGCTAGCCATTAGAACTGAAAGCAAATACTGGGCTATTCCCTTGACGCGGCAAAATGACTCTAGTTCAGGCAAGGCGATTATTATGGGATAGAGAGAGAGGGGGCGAGAGTAGTGAGCATAATATGGACAGAAAAGCAACAAGGGCTCCATTTGGGAGGTATTAACGGTCCACGTTTTATTGTCTCCTTAGCCCTCTTGAGATCTCTTCCACAGAGAAATTCGCTCCAGACAAGCTTGTGTCTTATCCATCAGCCTAAGAGCTGCTGCTCGTGATGCAAACCAAGAGTGACCGTCTACCAACCGTTTGGGGATTCTGGGAAGTCAAAGGCCCCTGAATTGGCCTCTGTTATGTAAATGCTTAAAAAAAAAAGGACTTCTGCCGTGGGCTAGTCAAGGGGAAGCTCATCGTGAGAAGCCGATTCTGACCACTTTGTTCCAGGACATAATCCATATGTCACCCCAAAGCAGAACAGCCAAAGCAGAGCAGCCAACGTCATGCTGTTGAATTATCCACATTCTCACCACAAACTGACTTAACCATTTGCAGTGAAGAGCTCACAGCTGGAGCCACCCACACCGGCTGCAGAATTTCCTGGAAATGCACCTTGTGATCGTGTTCCCCAACTTTTAGGGTTTAGGACAAGATTCCGGGATTTGCATGTCCCAGAAGAAGGTTCCAAGTGAATTCTGAATTCTGGCTGGAAGGGATGCTTTTGGAATGGGAACCCTAGGGGTAAAGAAGAACAACATGCCTGAGGTCTCTGCGTAGCTGCCAAGAAAAAACTTGCTGGAACAGCTCTATTCCATCTGCTCTGCATATAACAGTGGTGGCATCCCAGAGGACATGAGAAAGAGAAACAGAGGAAGGACGTAGCAAGTACATACGTACAGAGAGCAAAGCAGACTCCATGAACATGACGAAACTGCACTCCTTAGCACACAATAGAAAGTTAATGTTTTTCTTCCTTTTAATCTGTGTAAAGGTAAAAGCACATCCACTGTCGTTGCACTTCATGAAAGTCTCTTATTGTTATAATTAGGCCTTTTCATTAAAAAAAAAAAAAAACCTTCACTGACGTAGAACCATCAATAGGCATCTTGAGGCCTGCTCTGAGGTCGGTCAGATCAGGTCTGTGTAAACACTGACATACACTCATGCAAGGCATTCACTAACACTCCCAGCGTAACGGATGAGAAAAGGGAAGAGGAGGTGCTACTGAGAGGGAGCTGTGCTGGTGTAATAGCCAGCAGCGCTGTGTGTTTAACAGCCTGACATTTAAGAATTTAACCGGGTGTTTAATTCTTGTGCAAATATGAAAATTGCCAGCAGTGCAGTGGCAAACAAATCTGCATTCCTGTGCTGTTTGTTTTTCATTAATTTCACTAATCTAAATACTGTGTGTTGTTCCTGAGGGCTGCACTAATACTGGAGAGGGCGTCGTGTCGAGATGGCTAAACCAGGCTCTCCCACAGGCTGTCTCAAACATAGCACTCGCCTGTAACCCAGAGTTAGCAGACACAGACGGTGAGGTTCCTCTAAAATCACTTCACCTATTACATACTGTACCATAGAAAGCCGTAACAACACTTTAAAGGAACAAACAAACCAAAAAAAAAAGGAAGAGTGACGCAGGTCAGTGTTCAAACCCGCCATTACGCTGCTTTTTTTTTTAAAAGTGAGTCATGGTTATCATGAGTGTGGGAGTAATATTATGATCAATACCTCAGCAACAGCTAGTGAATAAAAAGCTGTTACGCTAACTCTCCTCGGTATCAGAAAGCTCTTCCATAAAAATCGGACACTTTAACACCACTAACTCTCACCTGGCTGGAAATGAACTCAAGAGCATATCACTGCTTAAGTTCCAGGTATGTTAAGCTAGAAACCAGTGATTTACAGAAACAGGAAAGGACTTTCAAAACTGACATGTCAACACCATGATGTAACATTGCTCAAAAACTAAAAATTCTGGGTATTAAGGAAGTCAGGAAGGTAGAGAGCAATGTGCAATTATAACTACATTTATTTCTGGATAGATTTTAATAGACTTGTCATTTTCCCGATAGCAGCATTCATTTCAGTTTCCTTAGGCTTTGGTCTAATTTAGCTTACATGCTAGCTTACATACATAACTACTATTTCAAACCCTAAGCCTACTCTATATACATACTGCTGTCCTAGAATTTGGGGTCATTTAGAAATGTCCTTGTTTCCTATAAAGATGTACGTGAAAATAGTGTAACAACGAGTACAGCCGAAACAATATAACAACAACAACAAAATAATCTATTTCAGTAATTTAAAAGGTAGTGTACCTAGTTTACATCAAATTCCATTTTAATGTAGACATAACACTGGCTCTGAAGTGTAGACCGAACTGCAAAAAAAGCCATAAAACTTTCTTCACCTCAGACTGAAAGTTAGCTCTGAGCTGTCTGGGTTAAGAGAAACAACAGCTATCCATCACATAGCTACAGTTGAACACAGCCTACCTTGACACAACACTAAGAAATAACACTGAGAAGTTCAGCTGAGGTGGTGTGACTGAGGCAGCCACTGTGACAGAGGCTTTGCATTATCTATGGGCAGGCAAAGGCCAGGACATTCATTAGTGTCAGCAAGTGTGAGACAGCGAGACTAAATGAGCTTCTGGGGATAGAGACGCCAGCATCAGCATCACCTGGGTCGGGTAAAGATCGTTCAACCATCATTTCATCACCACGGATTCCCACTCTCAGCCGTGGGCAGCGAAATCACGCCGACTAGAGGTTCCAGGTATTGTCTCGACCCAGATACTTTTCTTGACTTTTGCAGAGAAACGAAATCGCCTCAGGAGAATTTAGGGCCCCCCCACCCACCCACCCAATTCCTTGGTATACATGCAGATTGCAGACATGGGTTGAGACTTGGACTGTACTTGTTATCCTCATACAAGAATATGTTTAGGAGGCTCATCAGACATGCATACACACAACTTCAGGATTTGAGTTCTATCTGCTTTTTGAGACCAATGAGATGAACTATAAATAAAAGATGAAATATGTCACTGTATTTATTTTGCTGTGACTGTTTAGTGTATCTTTCACTGTTCGACTGACAGTCACAGCCAACCGACAGCAGTCCACCAATACACAGAACAAGGTGACAAGGGCTGTGGAAGAGGAGTTGACATTGAAGTCAACTCCTCGACATTGAAGTTGTACGGCCTGCCAAACTGTCATGATAGGAGCTAGATAACGTGTCTAACTTGGCCCTTGACACACATATGAAAGAAAAAAAATAAAAAATAAAAATAAAAACAATGTGAATAAATATGCAGTCTTGTTCATTAAAAATGCTGTGTTCAATTTCCTTTTGTGTTCTGTACATTTTTCTAACTAGGCACAAGAAATGTGGTCCACATAAAAACAACTGTTCTTTCTTCCTTTATTCGCTCTGTTCTCATTCAAGGACCTTCCAGACTAATGCATTCTCATTCTAGGACTTCTCTGCTACGGTATTTTATACTTCCTTAGTAAACACACACACACATACATATGTACACAGAAAAAGGGCAGCATTTAATGGCGAAATAAGGCTAATGTCTAGTTTTAGCAGACATATGTGTCCACTTATAGTGATACGAGAGGCCTGCTGCATCATTCACAGGCTCTCCTTTCTCTCGGGTCTGAGATGTACAGGTGGACAGGGGCTGCATCGGTAAGCACTGTGCCAATTGGATTTAGAGAGGCTGCGGACAAGGCCCAAAGGCAACTGGTCTTATTGAACAGGTTGATGTCTACACAGCATGACATCTGAAATGACATATTAATGAAGGCCCTTCCCAGGAGACAGCCGTAGTTCAGTCAACAGAATCTTCAAAGATCGACCTACCACTGAACAAACTAAGCACACCCTATAGCAGACCCTGTGTATCTGCAAAGTGAAGGCTTATATTTACAAGGTGTGGAATAAAAACAAAGAATTTAAATTGCTGTTTTAAAAATGTCCTGCTGATGAACTCAGATACACACATTATTTCAACATGTGATCTACAATAACCGCTATATGTCTTCAGGCACAACTCCAGCGTTGGAGCACCATAATAAATGAAGACCCAGAGTTGAGCCTGAGCTTAATTTTAATTCATCTCGTTTTCCTGTCCTCTCTTTACTATCTGAAGAAAGAAAAAATAAAGCAAAAAACATACATAAATGTGTAGGATATATGTGAGGCTGAACAAAAACTAGCAACCTAAAATACAACAAAAACTTAAGGCCAGGGCAAGGTGCAGTGCGGCTTACCAAAATGCTAAATCTGACATCATCTTATGACTCAGAGCAGAGAGAGTACAAAATGTGACCAACCAAAACAAAAAAAACCTCTCAGATAAATCTTCCCATAACATTAAGACAATAAAGCAGAAACATGACAATGTTCCTTTTCAAACCAAAGTGGTTCATTCTCAGCTTCATGATGCGACACAGTGCATCTGCAGTGGGCCGTGTCTAGACGTCTGAATCACGAGCACACCAACAAAAGGCCATTAAAGGTAATATGAGGGCACTTAGAGGAAACAGACACTCAATAACATTAGAAGAGCTGGGCACGAATGTAAACACCAACTGCCATCATGTGTCTTTCTGAAACCTTTTGTGACCATTATCTAGCACTTTGGAGATAATAAATAACTTCAAAGAAGATATGGAACACGCTGTGTGCGGTGACCAAACACCATTGCGATGATGACACTAAACCGCTTTTCTGTATCTGTCATAGACATTTCAACTTGACAACAAAATTGTTTAGGCCAAAAAATCATGACAGCTCTACTGCTATTCTGTCTTTTCATGACAGAAACCCGTAGTCTTGATCAGTTTAAAAAAACGTAGTCTTTATCGCTAAATCTACGACCATCTCTGATGCAACACCATATGCTTGTTACTTGTTACCACCTTTTCTCACAGGAGGAAAAGAGAGACTAGCGCAGAGCAGCAACAGTAGGAGTGGGTGTTTACAGGAAACCACATGGCCTCTTATACAGTAGAGGAGTTCTGCTAGCAAAGGCTGATATGCTGACAACAGTGTCCTAGCCCAAAGCCTAGACAGCAGTAAAAGACACTGTGGCCCAGACATGCTTGTGTAGGGTCAGGCTGTGTCATGTAGTCCCACACATATCCCCTATTAGGGAAAGACGTAGTGGTCAGCTGTTGCTCAAGCCAGTAAAATGGAATAACAAACCTTGCCCTGCTGCGGAGGTAGAGGGTTTCGCAAACCGAGAATACAGAAAAGAGAGGAACAGAGAGGAATGTAGTATGCATATGCATACTCTGGCAAAATTAGAAAAATATTGGCTATTTTATGGAAAACACAACAGATTCTGCAGAGAGTATTCCTTTTGTTTTGAGACAGTGCTCGGGTGGAAACATTACTGCATAATTGAGTCTGTGTATTCTAAATCGGAATGGTAGCTGAAATCTCTGGCCACACTTAGGGCAATGAGGCGGGGGATAGTTGAGACGACTCAAAATGGCCACATACTAACAAAGGGGTGTGCTGAATTTTATTTTTGTCAAGGGCTTTTAATTTTCAACAGTGCACCTGGCCACAACTGCCAGGGAAAAATGTTTGTGATGCAAAATAAAAAACAGCTTCAGCTGAAATCCAGTCTCTATAAATATGTGCCGTGTCTGTTTTGTAACTGTGGTGATGTTGCACAGTTGTTTTCTATTTCTTTTTGGCCACTTGATCAAGAATTGATTTTTATTCAAATACCTATTTATTGTGCATCTCAACAGAGCCACACTTTTCTGTTGGTGACTATCCTGTACTGCAGCCAATGTTGCTCAACAATTTTCCTGGTAACTCTGGCCAAAATCCTCTTGCATTTCACTTAAAGTTGAATCAGCCACTAATTTTCCCTATGCTTTCGCAGTTTAAACATTATTAATTGACAAGTTTAAGTCTTAAATACTTGGGGAAAGGATGTAAACATGACTCTAAAGTTAAACTACCATTTCTTGCTGGTGCCTTTAGAGTCCTTTGCCTTCTTAACAGCTCAGTATAGAGTGAAGATCATACAGTCTGAGACAAAATGTGCATGAACTATTTATAAACACATGCTGATGCATGAACAAGTCAGTCACAAGTGTGAAAACCTACCCTTAACAAGAAGTTCAACTTTCATTTATTTTACCAGGCCAAACGTGCAGACGGGTACATAATGTATTTTTTTTACAATGGCTAATATTTTACTAATTCTGTGAGGGAATTCAAACTTTGTAGCAAGGGTGATCTCTGAGGTGACACATATGTCTGCCATGAACTCTGACTAACTCAAGATTTTTTTTGTATTTCAACAAATGTGATGACTCAGACCTAAATTCACTGACATACTGTAAACCACAAGCAGAGTTTAATGAAGTCCAGTAGTCTGATAGAGATTAATCACAGATTTAGCAGAGGAGTCGCTGTGCATGTATATTTATGAGTGTTTCACAGAGAGGCTGGCAGAGTAAGGAAAATTCTGTAACTTACCCGAAATACTTTTCTGCCACTGGGAGATGACACACAGGTCACGCTGTGATGATCCACAAGGTCCAGGGCCTGGAGTGCACAAGACCCAAAAACACACTGTAACCTAAAAGGGAAAACAACCGACAGGGCACTGAACATCAACATACATTCCAAAATAAAACTGACGCATAACATTCTTTGAGAGACCATAAGAATCATTGTCACAAGCACTACTGTGCCATAAATGTCACAAATACCAACAAATGTCAAACAACCACAGAAGCACAGAAGGAACTTTAGATCTAGTTTAATTATGACTCAGAGATTTCGGTCACTGACTCATTAGATGCCCACTTCTAGGACTGGCCCTACAGAATACCTTGAAATTTGCTTGTGAGGACGGAGGCAAAAAAAATACATTGCAAGATATTCTGGACTACACATACTGTAACTCACCAATGAGCAATCAGTGAAAGGATAGCCTAGGCATCTTAGTAAAATCTACTGTGGAATGCATCATAACTTAATAGCAAGTTTAAGGTGGTTATAATACCACAAAGCAGAGGTGTTAATAAGGAAGTGACTAAGCCACACACAGACACACACACCACCACCAAACTCAATGCAGGAAATGGTTGAACTGCCACCTACGACTAAGCCTAAACACTCAACCCTTGTAAACCATATTTTGGGATTTCCATGACGTGTGCTGGCACTCCAGATGGGATCCCACACCTATAAACTGCAATTTGTTGTGATGGAAGAATAGTGTGTTTTAATGTGTTTGTTTGTGTGTGTGTGTGTGTGTGTGTGTGTGTGTGTGTGTGTGTGTGTGTGTGTGTGTGTGACAAAGAGAGAGAGAGAGAGAGAGAGAGAGAGAGAGAGAGAGAGAGAGAGATGTTAGTTGAAAATAAGTCATACTCACGCAATAAGCAGATCGTCCGGTACTACAAAAGTAAAACACACACAGACGACACTAATTGTACGATGCAACAGTTAAAGTGTACATTCGCACCTCATCCTTTTCCACATTGAGAGCATACAGTCTACTCTATGGTCGAGAGACAGTGGTAGGCCTATGGAGATGGCTCCCCCCAGTGGCCATCCATTGTTTTACAAACTTTGCCTATTACTTAAACTGGAATTGAATAGCCTAATAGAAATCGAGTAAGTCAAATAATTGTGACAATTGTCATATAAGTACGGCCTAATAGGCAACTCTGGATGAAATCTGAGTGAACTACTTACAACACCAATGACAACCCATTTGCTTTACGGTTTACCTACCCTGTCATGTAAGTACATTGTTGTTACATCCAAAGCAGATAGATTGAAAGTATGTGTAATTTAAAAATAAAACTTACGCTGGGATCCTTCCTTGTACGTTTTTTGAATGTCCTTTAGCAATTGCTCGGCAACAAAAGGAAGAACAGACGACATGACGTGTAGTAAAATTAGCTTGGTTGGTGGCTAACGTTAGATAACTTTATTGAACTTGATTGGACTTCATCCTTAAATTCAAATCAGAATGGAATAACCTTCACTGGCTTTGCATTATTTTGCAACCTGACCAGAACAACATTAATAAAGCCACTGACCAACACAACAACCATGCCCCGTCTCTTACTTGTCGCAAATGTCAGATGCTCGGTTTTCCCTCTTTTCACAACATTACGGTGTCCGCTTTGGCTCTAAACGCGTTTTCCGTTACAGTTTTTTATGTTTGCTTACACGCTAAAATCTAGTTTTCCAATGAAACCCAATACTCAAATACCAAAACATCTGCTCAGGTAGGCACCGCTCTAAGTACATTTTCAGCTTCACACTTTTTGCAAAACACTACACACAGTGATTTGCAAAACATTACACACACTTACATCTACTACACACATGATGCTATTGTAATGTCACCTTTTTTCCATTTCAAAACACGAGTTACCAATTGACCACACCCTTGCAACCAACTGGTTAAACATAATTGTCATGTGCCAAAACACTATGGGATAAAATGCTAAACACAGAAATCATGCTTAAACACTGTAAAATAGAAAACAGGGACGTTACTTTGACTTGACTTGAGGCAGTGTTGTAAGAAAGAGAAAGAGGGACAGTAAAGATTAGAGTGAGATTACATGTAACAAGAGGAAGAGGTAAATACTATCACTGCAAGCTACGATGGGAGGAGAGCAGACAGAGAATACAAGGACTAAATTGATCACATTGGAATGACATTGGTTGATTACCTTGAAAAAACCCTAGATTGAGACTTGCCACCAAACTGGCCAGAGATGATACTTAGAGTAACTTTTTGTCTCCAACATCACTTTACTGTGTTTTACTATGTTTGATGTGAATATGGTTCTTTGTAGAAATGGTTTTCAATACGCAACCATGCAACAAGCAAACACTTCAGCATATTGACTGATTTTGCATTACATAAAAGTAAAAAAAAACTATTAAAATATATTTGGTGAACAGCATTAGTGTTGTGTTTCATGAATGCATTCATGTCATTTATCAATGTCTCAAAAAATGAAACCCAGATCATGTCATTAAAAAAGTCAGAATATTACAAAGTGTTTAGGATTAATTGCCACAGTGTGTAACTCACTGAAACACAAATAGATCATATGAATCATGTGTGTATGATTTGGCAACAAAATCACATTTTTATAAATAAGTGTATAGTTTTGTAAGCAGAAAATCTGGGTTTCATTTTTTGAGTCGCAGGGGCATGCAAGTGTGTGTGGGGCAGCGGGGGTGGAGTGTTGAGGTACGCATGGGCTGTCCTACCTGCTGTTCCCTGCCCATTTTGCCTGGGCCCAACTGGACACTTGGTTCAGCCCTGATTATATATGTCTAACATTGCAAGTTTATTTGATCACACAAGTATCATTTACTGCCCACTTTTATCTCAAGTGTTCATTGAACCTTTTTTTTTTCAGTCAGTGTTTTTTCATCTTCAGTTTTCAGATTTGGGTAGCCTTAAAAAGGTTTTAACACAACAAACATTAATCTGCAGATATATACTGCATGGGGTGAACATAGGGTTTTAAACATATACAGTTCCCTTCATACACACTACACAATGTAAGTATGTATTGGTTTTACACGTTTGCTCATCCATAAACGTTTGGAGATTTGGCACATTAACACTGGCACACTGAAATGCAAACACAGCATTGTGGTTAACTGAAACAGCTGCAACTATGTACAAACTAACAATACTACAGAGTGTAAAAGAGTTTTGTTTTTGTGCAATGTAAAAAGAAGGTGCCACAATTAAAAAGCAAAATTATCATTTTATTCATTTGCATATTGGTTCAACCCCAATCCAGGAAAATAACGACTAAGGACAAGGAATTAGCTTGTAAACAATTTAATGATGACATTTTGCCAATACCTAATAATAATAATAATAATAATAAAATATGCATTAATAATCAATAAGCATTGTCTAATTTTTAAAAGACATTTAAGTTGTTTTTAAAAGTACAAGGTATAGGTACTCAAACTGTGCCTCTAGAAATACAAAAGATTGTCTAATCATTGCTCACTCTCTCACATAGGGGAAAAATAATAAAAAGTTTTTGTGTCCCCTGCTGTACTAAGTGAGAAGTGCAGAGTACAATGAAGTGTATTATCACGGCAAGCCAAGCTTATGCTTCCTGTATTCCAAGGTTTGGAATTAATAAAATGAATTCATAGAGAAATAGAGATTTGTTTTTTGATATGGGAGAGCACTAGAGAAAGTCAATTAAGGGCATCGGCGGGGTCTGTAGATGTGGGAGCAAGTTGGGTTGGTTGCAACCATCCTGGGCTCCATTTTCAGGGTAATATCCCCTCGTTCCTCAGGAATCTGGGGATGGACATGAATGGGTCAGAACCTTTTGCACTCGTGTGAGAATCCTGGGTTGGTTAATAGAATATTGAGGGCTATTAACTGTGTTTATTAGGAGAAACACAATTGAACAAAATACGAATCAGCAATGGTGATAGCAAATAATAGACAATCACATATAAACACTTTTTGACAAAAAGGGTAGGCTCCAGTTTTACTCACCACATGAAGACGAGTTTGGGTCAAAAAAGGCCTCCAGCTGTCTCTCACTAAGGATGACAATCACACATCACAATCACACAACTTGCTCAGATGAAATATATGTGTGTGCACTCATATAAAGGCAAAGTGCCATATCAAAAAACTATTACAACTAAAAACATATATTTATAGTTTATACTTGTTTATAACTGGCCATTAATTTTTCTGTATGTTTTGTTTAAAATGAAGTACTTCCAAATAAGGGTAAGGGTGCCAGTAATTGTATCACTCTGCTTTGAAAAATGTGGTCCCAAATAAGCATCCCAAGAGATAAATAAATATCCAAACACCCCCCTCTTCACAATGGCCACCACTCACCTCTTTTGTGAGTGGGTTTCTGGCTGTGGGGGTAGAGAGGCAGGGGGACAAACCGAGTTCCCTTGAGCTTTGCCACCCAGTCCATGTACTCCATGAGCCTGCATGTCGAGAGCAGCCATCTTAGTTCTCTCTCATATTTTACAGCTGCATTACAGTGGCATTATTTAAACATTATCTAGTGTGGGTTTAGATGTGTGTGACAAAATGAATGACATATCAGCGAGAGGGAAGCACTGCATCATTTAAACACAAATGAAAACTGAACCCATCCTGTACCTGTGATGCAGGAAGAACACCTCTGCCCTTTTGTCCATCAGCTGGCGCTGTAGTGCTGAGGACTTCATCTGTTTCAACAACAACAAAAAAACATTAAAATTGGTACAGTGATGCATATAAGATGTTTATAGTATGGTACGGTTGGTCAAAAATTCTTACCAATCTTTTGTGGGCAGTTGCTTCCAGTGCGGCAATCTATAAGTACAGAAAGATAATAGATGTGTAAAAAAAAATTAAATATGATAAGCACACAGCCACGCATGTGCACATGCACATGCACATGCACACACTGTCTTTCCCAACTGACATGACCTGTGTGTAACTAAAGCAACACTAACTAGTAGGTGAACCTACCCTGGTCTTGTAGGACCTCTCTTTGTACTCCAGGTCATAGGTCTTGTGTTCCAGAGCTGTTAGTTTGTCCTTTGTGATGAGGACCTCATCTTCTATCTGTATTTTAACCTAATCATATAAAACATCCGTCAGTCCTAGAACTGTTTTTTATGTCCAACAACAGTTCTGATTAAGACACGTTAAAACATTCTGAGAGCTGAATAATCCAGTCTGCAACTGTAAAGCTACATATTAAAATTGATGCTTCAGCGTAACAACATAACAGAACACACTCACCATGTCATTCGGTTTAGTGTGAATTTGTCGGTTTTGGGTCAAGTTCTTGTTAAGAACTTTAATCCTCTGCTCCATGTCCTTATTGTGTCTTTGCAGGGTATTGACAGTTCCCTGGAGAAGAACACAAGCCAATAATATGCATTCACTGTGTTCAGATAAACAACTTACTTCAAAACCACAACAACAACAAAAATAAATGAACACTCCTCACCTTCAGTTGTTTGTTGTCTTGCTCTGTGAGGAGCTGGGAATTCCTGCAACTTTCGAGTTCATCCTGCAGTCTCTTGTTCTGAGTATATCAAAAAGTTTGGTGATGACATGGAGTATAACAGGAGTATGTCACAAACTGTGTAAACATAAAGAAGTAAATATCGCCTACACTGTGTGTGTGTGTGTGTGTGTGTATTTTCAAAGACAAACACCACATCTCAACACCATAAGACCTTTTTTTTTTACCTCATGGCTGAGCTCAGTGATCTTGGCCTCATATCTCTCCTTGAAGAGCTCCAGCTCTAAGCCTGAAGATCACACAGAACAAGATTTCAAGATCCAATCACACCCAGAGCAAAACTGATAGACCTACTAAAATGAACAATTAGAGTAATAAGCTCTAATGGGCATGGAAACCAGCAAACTTACCATGATGTTTCTGTACTCCCTGTGAAAATAGCAAGATTTGTATTAATATAATACGTTTAAACACTTTACTTAATCATACATGAAATAAAATAAACATTATTTCAAGATAGTATGATTAACATCCCTTCACAAAACTTACATTAATAGTTCTTTTCCACAGAAATAGCAGGGGTATGACTGCACCAAAAAACAACTGTAAGAAGACACAAGAAAGACAGAGAGACAGACATTAAGATAGACACTTGGTCAAGTCTTTTTTTCGCTTATAAGGAGAAGATGATTTTATACTTTTTAAAAATCACGAATAGGCTGCACACGACACTGCTATCACTGCTATGCCAGGCCAGTTCACAAAACGCTTAAAACTCACAAAGTTTATATTTATATGATTAATATGATCGGATGGTTGACTTACGCCGTGAGAGAAAGTCATTAAATACCAAAATGGTATAGTGATTTCCGAGTATTCCATCGCTGGATGGATGAAATTCCCACTCAACGTCAGTAGATGTCGCGAGTAGGTCACCGTCCGAGCCAAAAATCACTCTTGAAAGTACTCTTGAAAGAAGTAGTTAGCGCACGCTTCAACAAAACCAGCCGTCTCAATGTGTGTCGATTTGGAAATGAATGTAAAATACAGCATCGAACTTAGAACTTTCAAACTAGAACGTGGAGGGCTAAACTAGAATGTTGGCCAAGACCTGGATGATGTCATAATATGAGCGGTTTCCCTGTTGTTTTTTTTAAATAATAATAGGCCTAATGCATTTAATTTGTAGCGCAATTTACATTAATCAATTAATGTAGGCTATTGTCTGTGTTACAAAATCACCATAAAAATTATTTCAATACATTATAATAAAAAATAAACTAAATTACATTAAATTAGATAAAACAACCAACAAATAGGCTATAATAAAACCGAAATTAATACAAGCTGAGGATAAAAAACATTACAATTATAATTATAATAATAAAACCATTTGATTACAAACCCGCCACAAAAGCGTTAACAGACAAGACAAACAAGTTTAATAACACAAAATAGAAAGCAACAACTGGATAATTTTAAGGTCCATACAACACAAATACTTTAGATCGTTTTTAAAAATTATTAATAGGTTGAGGTGGCCTCAGATAGTCAGAGAGGTTGTTCCAGAGACATGGGCCAGCCGAACAGAAGGGGAGCAGACTATTTGTTTATTTATTTATTTGCTTATAAAATGCCATTATGTGGACAATAACACATGATACTCTCATTCAATCTGTTTGACCGATGTCTTGTTCATATTAATGAGAATCAAAATCTATTTGGTCTTACGTATTAGGTGTTTTTAGAAATGGGCTGGAATTGTCTTTTTGCCCTCATAGAGAGGCTGGAGAAGGCCAAGTAGCCTACCTAAGCACTCTAGAGCGGTGATGTGAAGTTGCAGCATCACACCATCACTGTATGCCTGCCTGTGATGATGTGCACTATGTACTTTCTTAGAAGTGTAATGTTTGGTGGAAGGGTACATTCTTTTCAGAACTAAAAGAATCTTTTCTGCTGAACATGAGATGTCAAGGAAGTTCTACAGAAGTTTTGACAGGGTCTGTTACATTTTTTTTCTGTGAGCAGAGAATATTTCGGTTTACTAATATTTCGGAGATACTTTGAGATTAGAAACTTCTCCAAATTATGTATTTGTAGAGACTCATATTCTCGGTGCTTGTCAGGTAATACTATTCATATTTTCACTCATCATGATTATAGGTAGCCTAAGTGTGATGGAGTGACCATCACTAGAGTTATGGATGTACTCTGACTGCCATACCAACAACCCTGGCTCTTTGGCTTTGCGATCAAAGTGCATGTTTGGTACCCTGGGTTCAAAGCTGGGTGGGGTGACTTTTCCTCTCTTTCACTACAGTAGGAAATAACAGTTGCTGTGATGTCCTGTACAGGCGAAAAGTGAGTGAACTGCATGTGCCAAAAAACAGGAAAACTAAAAGATGCACATGCCCTTAACACAAGAAAAGGGCAAGTAAAGTTTTCTGTTGTCATTTAGGAAGACACATAAACAATGTTTTTGGTTAACAATCAGTGTATTTACCCTCTACCACCACTGCTGTTTTATGGTATTAATTGACAGGGTGGCCTAATGTGAAGCAGTTCCCCTAAATTATTCAACCTACAGTACTGTACAAAGGTTTTAGGCAGATTGTTTATTTTACATGTAAAGTGAGCAAACAAAACAAAAATCTAAATCACATCAATATTTGGTCTTACTATCATTTGTCTTCAAACCAACATCAATTGTTATAGGTACGTTTGCGAGAAGTCAGGGCAATGTTGAGTATCGTAGACACAGTGGTCAGACAAGGGAGCTTAGTGCAACAGGAAAAAAACACATTAAGCTTACTTCCCTTCGAAATCAGAAGATGTCCAGTAATGCCATCAGCTCAGAACTGGGAGAAACCAGTGGGACCCAAGTACACCCATCTACTGTCTGGTCAGAAGTGTACGTTTGGGGCTGCATTTCTACAAATTGAGTTGGAGATTTTGTCAGAATGAATGGTGTCTCCAATGCTGCTGAGAAATACAGACAGATACTGTGATTGGTTTTCCAAGATGTTTGGAACAACCCACCAGCCGACTTCCTTCAAAAACTGTGTGCAAGTGTAGCTAGAAGAATTGATGCTAGCTTGAAGGCAAAGGGTTTTCGCACCAAATATCAATTTGATTTAGATTTCTCTCCTGTTCATTCACTGCATTTTGTTAATTGATGAAATTAAACTATTAACAGTTCCATTTTTGAAAACATTTTCAGTTGACAGCATTTTTTACACCTGCCTAAAACTTTTTGTAATTTTTTGAGTTTCCAGAATAGACAACAGTTAGTATAAGTGTCTGTAATTATTGCTGAATCATTTTCACAGGACTATTTGTTATCCTATATCCATTCTCCATCAGCTCTTAAGGGCTAGAGACTGGTGTGGCTACTTAAGTGCTCAATCCACTCTCCATCTCAATCTCTATCTCTCTCTCTATCTCTCTTTCTGTCTCTCTCCCTCTCTCTCTATGCACACATGCGCGCACGCGCACACACATACATACACACACACAGGGGGCGAGAGAGAGAGAAAGAGAAAGAGAGAAAGAAAGAGAGAGACAGAGAGAAAGAGAGAGAAAGAGAGAGAGAGAGACAGAGAGAAAGAGACAGAGAGGGAGATATAACATGACACACCCTTTTAGAAGCCCAGAAGAAAACAGGGAAAGCACTTTAGTCCTCTTGTAGGTAATCTTTCGAATTTTAGTGCCTTAATGCAATTTGATGTTTCAGGAATTTGACGTGATCAGTTTAATAACTCTTATGTCCTTTAATATATATTTGCACATCCAGATAGTTGCCGCTGTGTACAGAGGCTGGGGATGAGGTTAAGGTCTTTTTTCCAGGTCTGAAAAAGAAACATTTCTTCAAAGAACAAAACGTTTTTCGTCAAGTGTCCTCAGTTTACATACAGACACAGAGGTATGTATACAGTATGCATATATAGTGCTGTGCAAAGGTTTTAGATGCATGTGGTAAAAATGGTATAATGTGAGGCTACTTAAAAAAATGGCATGAATGGTTTTCACTTATCAAATAATAATAAACTGTAGCCTGCCAGTGGAGTTGTATGCTTCCTCTTGCTATTATTCTCCCTGTTCTATATTCTATGTTAATACTGGTCATACCAATACTGGTAAATTTACGTAGCACTTTATTTTACAGTGTTGCTGTTATGGTGTATCTACCTGGCTGTTATGGTGTATCTAGGTACAGTGGTACCTAGTCACAAAAAAACATTATATTACACTAATACATGATATTACATATTGTAACACAGGTTGTACCACTATACTTAATTAGGTAGATACACTGTAACAGTCACACCGTGAAATAAAGTGCCACCCAAATTTAAAATATATCCTTGATGGCTTTTTTGTTAATGTCAGCTTGTATTGTCTCTCAGCAATTAAGTGTTAGTGGGGTATGTGTAATGGTGTGGAGTAGTTGTAGTCCTTGTGTATTAGCATCGTTGTTTGCCATTGATCTGTGTCGTATGTGTGAAAAAATTCTGTTCTTATTTGAAAATTGGGGCAAAATGATCTGATCCATGGATTAAAAAGCGGCCAGTAAGCACTAAAGGGGCCCCGACTCCTAATTGCTCTTGTTGCTACACTGGGGTCTGTTAGAGAACTCTTAACACCACAGTGCTTAAGACACATGGCAGAACTGCTGGATAAACTGGAGCTGGAGCATGGCCAAGAACCCTCCTGGTGAGCCAGGCTGTGTCCCCTGCTCCAGGGTGGCAGATCGGGGCAACGGCTGGAACCAGCATGCCCTTGAAAGCATGACAAGCAATTACTCTAGAGTTCAACGAGGGACTGGGGATGCCTGTGCGATTACTCCTATCAGGGGAGGCACCCTACTGGTGCAGCTGAAGAACTTGCTTCCATCGCAACTCAGAGGTGAAAGACAATGAAGCTGCCTTGTGGTAGAGGAGAGAGATAGCTTACTCAAGACAGGCCAAGCACAGGTACACCTGATTTTCAAAGACTGGTTAATGAGTCTGGTCACGTAACCCAGGGCTGGCCAGCACCAGCCCCCAAAAAACAGGTCATTATACATTGGCTCAGCACCTGGGTAAAGAAGACAATATTTGAACTGCTAGATTGATGGCCAACTCTGCTCAGCCCTGGTTTGGGCACAGGGTCCTCCATTCTGCTGGTGTGACGTAGCACTCAGCTGAGCACCACTGTCTCACTGCCAACAGCATGCTAATTAGCCAAAACCCAGCTATCAACTGTGGCAAGACAAAAGGCTGGGATGAGTAGTAGGAAGCTGCCACTAAGTGAGGCTGAGATAGGAGAACAGTTGGAGAATGCTGGCTAAGCAATATGCAGGGCCTCTGCATGACCCACCTGGAATAATGACCTGCTGGGAAGCCCATGTTGATACATTGAGAACAGACATCATCTTAAGTAAGAGGACTATGATAATCCAGTTAATCGAGTTGAATGTGAAGGATGGAGATAAAGAACTACCTACCTACCTACTACCTACCCATTGCCCTGCATGAACTAGGCCTGCTGTATCAGTCACACGCTATGCTTAATAAATTGTAAATGGTCAAAGAACACACAAAATATAGTATTTATATCCCCGAAACGCGGAGCGTCGGGGATGTAATGGTTTTGCGTCCGCCGCGTCCGCCGCGTAAGGTCTTTCGTGTTAACGCGATAACTTTTGAACGGATGTTTGGATTTGTCCCAGATTTTTTGGGTGAATGCTCTAGGGCAGGTTCATGAACTGATTCGAGTTTGGAGGTCAACACTTTCAAGATGGCTGAATTCAAGATGGGCGAATTTTTGTTTGGCCCATAACTTCTGACTGGGTGGATGGATTTCTCCCAGATTTGGTGTGTTAATGCTCTAGGGTAGGTTCATGAACTTATTCGAGTTTGGAGGCCAACACTTTCAAGATGGCTGAATTCAAGATGGCTGAATTTTGGTTTGGCCCATAACTTCTGACCAGTTGGATGGATTTGTCCCAGATTTGGTGTTTCAATGTTCTAGGGTAGATTCAATGAAATACAGTATGAATGTTGGGGGCTTTGAAGCATCGCGTTTCGGGGATATACCTTTAGCAGTCGAAGACGACTGCATAGGCCTAGTTAGTATTTAGTTTAGTATTGGTATTAGTATAATTTAGTATTATACACCTGTATAGTATTAAGGTGAGCTTAAAGTAATTTGTTTCAAACCTTCTGCAGAGCAGCTTTCTTGGAGGAATTAAACTGCCTTGATCATTTATTTCTCTTTAAGTAACCAAACTGATGGCCTTTAGTTATTCAGTCTGCAATGTGGTTTGCTGCTTTCTTATGTTCTTTTTCTAATAACACAGCAATAATTTCTGTTGACATACTAATGCTAACTACATCAGAACATAACTGTGAATGTCTAAGATAAATGATTAAAGTGCCTAAAACCTTTGAACAGTGATGTGTAATATATACAGTACATATTACACTATGTGTATTATTTATCGATACAAAAATACATACATTACCTCTTTTACTATCTTAAATATGTGTTACATATAAGAACAAACATGCAATGAATAAAATACACATATAATCTGGGGTTGTTTGTTCACAAATGGTCAACAATTGTTTATGAGTGATTTTGTAAAGACTTTTTAAACGTTTCCATTTTTCCCCAAAGCTAGAAAAAGTACAAACAACTATGGACTCAAATTCTCAAGAAGTTATACTGGAGATAGATGACCGAACTGTTGAAGAGAGAACAAAAGATGAGAAGAGGATAAAGGCCAAAAAGAAGAGGAATTTCCTCTTTTGTGTACTGGGCACCCACAACTCACACAGAGAGAAAGAGACAATGGACTCCACGTACCTAGAAGACCTGGGGGAACCAGAGATCAAGATTAGACTTGATTTGGGGTACCTCACAGTGTTCTCACTTTTACCACCACACTGACATTGGTGTTATAAATATGATCATTTATACAATCGATTTTTGAAAAACACTATCAGTGCTTATGTAAATTTACTCTCAAGAAAGAGAAATTATACTTTGAAGAAGAAATTATTATAAAAGAGCCAGCCATACAGAAATAACATGAAGAATATGACATGTGACCTCTTCCCACCCACTCACTTAGACAACATGTCACCACACAGCAAATTAAACAGTTGTTTAATGTCATATTCTTTTGGCAGTCACATTTTGGGAACCGAAGCTGGCCCGGAACAGGAGAGCTTCAGGCAGAAGTTGTTTGATGCTGTGTCTCAAGGACATGTCTCTTTGCTTCACGGAGTGGAGGAGTATCTGCAACGAAATGACAAACGGCTCTCTGACTCTGTCTGTAAGTGTCTAGGCGTTCATACTGTAAAACAACTTCAGTGTAATGTGTTTAGGACCAACATTACTGTTGTAATGTATTGTGATAAACATTTATATTTGTACATCTTTTCTGTCACATATTCTACCATATTCTATCAGATCGATTGTCTGGCAAAACCGCCTTGATGAAGGCTCTGCTAAACCTGAGGAACGGGGAAAATGATACGGTGAAGTATCTCCTAGACATTGCTGAGAGAATGGGAGACCTGAAGGAGTTTGTAAACATTGATTATACTGACAAGACCTACTTGGGTAAGCCTTTATCAGCTTTAAGACCCTACGATATGACATGACCCATGACGTTGCTCATGAAGAAATGTTTCTCGACTTACTCTGTAGGCCAGACTGCCCTTCATATAGCAATTGAGAGAAGGAGCACATACTTTGTCAAGCTTCTGGTTGAGAAAGGTGCTGATGTCCATGCCAAGGCCCATGGGAAGTTCTTTCAGTGGCATGATGGACCCTGCTTCTACTTTGGTGAGACAGCAAAAGGGGAACACAATGAACTTGGAATAATTTCTGAGCTAATGATTACATAATAAATTATAGTCTCCTGGTCTCATCAGAAATAAAAATAAGTCAATGATATTATTAAATACTAATAATTATTTTTTTTACAGGAGAGCTACCATTGTCCTTGGCAGCCTGCACCAACCAAAGAGAGATAGTTGACTTCCTGTTGGAGCAAGCAGATGTACGCAGGACAGACAGTAAAGGCAACAATGTTCTCCATGCTTTGGTACTTTTAGCTGATAACAGCTCCAAGAACACAGATTTCATTACCAAAATGTACGACCACATCCTGATCAAAGCTGCTTATCTTCACCCAAAATCGAACCTAGAGGAGACTGAGAACAACCAGGGTCACACACCAATTGAACTTGCGGCCAAGACAGGCAAGATCGAGGTAAAGTTTTGTTATTGGCATTACATTAAAAGCCACAGTTCATACCACATGCTATTATCTAATAGTATGTTAAACCCTTGCTATAATTTCTAAATATAAAATATTCTTCTCGATAGTTGCTCGAACACATAATGCATCGGCGTTTCCATGGCCAGGAAAGCATTTGCCTCTCCCGAAAGTTCTTCGAATGGTCCTATGGGCCTGTCTGTGCCTCTCTATATGATCTGGGATCGCTGGACACCTTTGAAAAGAACTCTGTGCTAGAGACACTTGTCTACGGCAGCGAAATCCCAGTGAGTAAAATCATTTAGGCTTCACAAGGTTTATTCCAACAAACCTAACCTAAAGCAGCACTATGCAACTTTTTAGAGTTAATTAATCATCTAAATTAATCAAGTACATGCTTAAATGAGTCATTACCAGGTGAATACTTTAGGGAGGTCAATCCCTGGCAGCAATGTAATGAGATACTCTGCAAGAATTTGACAATGTTTTAGGCATGTACTACAAGCAAGTAGTAATAGCATGTTGTTCAAGTGACTTTTCATCATATTGCACTTGAATGTTTCCTTTTAGAAATGTCCTGCTGTAATTAATGTTGACATCAAAATGTTTCTAGAACCGTCTGGAGATGCTTCAAGTCGAGCCACTTAATAGACTATTGGATGAGAAATGGAATAGATTTGCATATCGACTATTTTTCTTCAGTTTTCTTCTGTATATACTCTACCTGTGCATCTTCACCAGTGTTGCCTACTTTGGAAACAGGAAATTGGTGAGTTCAGCATCTGTGGCTCCTTCAGTGTTATTTGAAAAGCTTTCCTTGTAATGTCCATTTTATTTTCTCCCAAGTCTGGTCGAGCAAAAACCTTGTATGCCGTTGGACAGCACGTATCATTCTGGGGGGCAGTATATTTTTTCTTCAGAGAGGTATGCATCCTTTTTGACTTGTTATGCGAAAAGAAACCATGCAGCCTGCTGACTGAAAACACTGACAGCCCTTTGTGTTTTTTTAGATTCTAGATATCAAAAGAAAACGGCCAAACCTGCAATCCTTGCTGATTGATGGATACTTTGAGCTGATTTTGTAAGTTTCCTATGGCTATATTTCATTGCTTCTTATTTATATGTGCAAAAAGAATCTGTGTAAAGAGAATGCTGCCAGAAGAAAAAAATTCAGATTATTTATGGCATCAAGTTACTAAAAGGATTTTTTACCCAGACCGCCTCATACATAATTTATTACATTTGATTCCAGTAAACCAAGGGTGGACTTTGCTACTGAACTCATGATGTAATCAGATATGATATCAGAGTAAATGGAAATAGCTTAGATTCAGCTAGAAATGTCAATATACAGATTTTATTCTATTTCTGAGGGAGTCTGCTTACACCTCTTGCTTGCTCTCAGGTTTAAGGCTGCCAAACTCAAAAAAACATTTTGGGTGCCTTTATGGAAATCTGCATGTAGGCGATAAGAATCTGTATCATTTAAAAAAAAAATTCAGCTATCCTTAGCCTCTGTCATATTCTTTCCACTATTGTTGTGTGTGCCAGTCCTTTCCCCAAACTGTTCTGATGCTGAATCTATCCCAAAGGCCCAATTCTGTAAGGACTCTGCCTATACAGTATGTGAATAATGTCCATCAGTGTTTATTACCCTCATCTGTTTGGCCCCTGTAGTTTCCTCCAGGCTCTGCTCTGCATTGTGTCCTTCGTGCTGTACTGGTGTGGCCGGGATGAGCACCTGTGCTTCCTGGTTCTGAGTCTGGCGCTCAGCTGGATCAACCTGCTCTACTTCTCCAGGGGCTCCAGGCACATGGGCATCTACAGCGTCATGATACAAAAGGTAAGCAGTCTTTAATCAATGTAGAGATTTTTTTAGCAGAGGCACCTTCAGTGGTCTGGGAGCCACAAGCAGATACCTTTGTTGACGCGTTACACCTCTAGTGTGTGCTCTTCAAAGCCTTATCAAATGTCCTTCTCTTTCTGTTTTCTTTCTCTCTCGCTGACAGATACTTCTTGGTGATATCTTACGCTTCCTTTTGGTCTACATCGTCTTCCTCTTAGGCTTTTCGGCTGGTACTAAGGCTAACAAATTCTGTGCTATTTTTCAGAGTGTTACAGCAGCACTTTAGGGTTTCAAAGTCACCCAAAGAAGTTAGTAGAATAGAGCAGAGTAGAGATACTTTAGTAATCCCAAAGGAAATTGAAGTGTCCAGCAGCATATACACATCATATACATATATTACATATACACATATACACACCTAGTGTAACACACAAGGAGATGTGCCTTCAGTAAGTAAGTAAGCAAGACAGAGACAGGGGCCTGTTACTGAGCATGCTCTTCTGCTTGGAGAAAGTGCTGTGCAGGTGGGTGGCAGTCATTGTCCATTATAGAGAGCAGTGTGCTCAGGGTCCTTCTCTATGCATTAGTTGTGAGTGACTCCAGCTCCATGCCCACCACAGAGCCAGCTTCTTTTTTTTTTACCAGTCTGTCCAGTCATCCAGCATCGCTTTTCCTAGTGCTGCTTCCACAGCATAATACAGCATAGAAGTGGTATGGATTTCAGAGCATGTCAACACTACACACAACACAATACATTTTGCTGATAATAATCTTCATTTATAAAGCAGTTATTATAGCAAAACAAAGTTACAACTCACAGTTACAGTAATACATATACATACTTTAAAAGAAATGTTTGTCTGTGGTGTCTCCTCAATTTTGAGGATGAGTGTGCTGCATTACACCATGTACAGTATTATTATTTCCCCAATATAAAATACATTTTAACAAAATGACAAATACTGTGCACATATAAATCTTAAGTCGAACATGCACCATTGATGTACATGTCAGCAGTGTAGTTTGTGGTTCCCGCAGCTGTGGCCACTCTGATGCATGACCCACAAGACGCCGACAACACGACCACCACATCCAGCAATAAGACCTTTGTTCGTCCAGACGGTGACTCAGACGACGAGGAGACTCACAGAAGCTTCTCCTTCATCACACTGGAACTGTTCAAGGTGACCATAGGCACAGGGGATCTGGAGTTCACTGAGCAGTATCGCTACAAGGAGGTGTTCTATGTGCTGCTCATCTCCTACATCGTCCTCACCTACATTTTGCTCCTCAACATGCTCATCGCAATCATGGGTAAAACTGTGGAGAAGCTATCGGAGGAAAGCACCAACATTTGGAAACTACAGGTATGCCAGACAGGGAAAGACAATAAAGTTGACCAGAAAATGTCTTTCTGTCTTAAAAAAAACTTAGTTTACTTGTCCGGAACCACAGATGCTAAACTCTCCATTTTCCTGTTTCCAAAAAATAAGAATGGCAAAACTTTTCTTATATTAAACTCTAAAAAGTAAGAATTCTGAAAAGTTGGGTTTATCGTCCCTTTTGAAAAATAAGAATTGTGAAAGGTTAGCTCTATTAAAATCAGAGAGGTGTGCCTGAGGACCATGTGCCTGTGTGCTCTCCAGCGTGCCATTACCATTTTGGACATGGAGAGGTACCTACCTATGCACCTGAGAAGGAAATTCCGCTCTGGGGTGGAGAAAGTCCTCCCAGGGTCCTCGGGAGACGACAAACGATGGTGCCTCATGTGAGACCGTACTTTAACACCCTAACCCTAACCCTATATCTTTCAAAACAACAACAATATTTTTGGATGACCATGTGACTTAAAGCAACACTAAGTAGTTTTTTCAACTTAAAAAAATGTTTCCAAAATCATTTTATCAACTTGTAACAGGGTGAAAGGCACTTCTGGATTTGCTTTGCCGCCCTCCATGGGCTATAGCCACACTAAGCAAGTTTGTAGGAGCGGAGCGTCTCTCTGTAGTTCTCTATGAGAGACAATTCTGCTTCCAACCTGTAGGGCGACCGAAGATAAAAAAAAAAAGTACTTGGTATTGCTTTAATCCAGTAGAGAAGTGAGTGCATGATGTTCTGATTAGACATACACACACACACACACACACACACACACACACACACACACACACACACACACACACACACACACTGTGCCTGCTTATTGCTAAAAGGCTATCTCAGTGAGTACTAATTGTCTGCAGGGTTGAGGAGACGAAATGGAACCAGGTGGGAGATGAGGATAAAATGGACTTGGACACCATTTGTGAGGATCCAGGAAGCCAAAAGTGCACTGTCAAGTCAACGCTGGCTTCAAAAGAAGGTAAGGTACAGCATACGCACCAAAGCCAACCCCTTCAAATGGTAATCAATAGATAAAAATACCCAATAGTGGTTTGGGAAAAGAGACAATGGAACATGAGAAGTAGTCCAAGGTCTTTGTCTATAAAATGTGAGAGAACAGTAAGCCTACAGTTTCAGATCAGGGTTAGGGTTAGAATTAGGGTTAGGGTTCATTTTAAAAATGGTGGCGATGGCCAATGTCTTTTTTTCAAAATAGTGGCCCTCAGAGAGTATTTCTGCCAAACTTCATGCTTTTATACCAAAATGAACGTTTTTTTGTTTTTTTTTTACTAATCTGCTGTACTATGCTGCTAGGCAACTAATAATTGGATTCTGATTGAAACCTACAGCAAAAAGATGGGGCATTTTGAGGAGAGTGGTCACTGCAACACATCCTGTCTCCAACCCTGAGCATGGCCAGACAAGTTTGCAGTCCCCCAGCCAGGCCTGAAGAGGGCAACATTTCCCAGGTTTCATGGCAGCTTGTTTGAGGACGAGAAAGACAGATCACCACTATTATTTTTCGTGCACTATTATTTCAAATACATTAAAAAAAAATGCTGCTTAGAATCAACTTTAAAAAACACGGCAACAAACTGTATGGATCTTATTACAATGGTTTAACTTCACAATGTCATGTATGTTCATAATGCATGCAACAATGTCATGTATGTGTAGAGGTGTTGATTTGCTATCCTAGTTTTTAGTCACAGTTGGGGGAAATATGCACCAAATATCAAAATGTTCAAACATTTATGATGAATCAACAAAAAGTGTTTTTGCCCAAAAGGGGCATTTTACCCCAGTGATGGGTTAAAGTTAAAGTTAAGTTAACTACATTAGGTTCAAAACAATTACTTTGATATCCACAACTGTTATTATAGTAATTATGATGTTATTATAATAATGATAGTACAAATAGGGCATTTTACCCCGCAAGGTATGACTTAAAAATACAAAAGCATTCTTAATGAATAACATATGTTCACCAACTACAGAATTTACTATTCTCATCATACAACTATAACTATGATATCCAGTACAACATTATTCACTTAAACAGTTGTTTACCGATATCTGAAAACTATAACATTTACTGTGAAATATTGTCTTTGTCGGGTACGTCACTGGTGTAAACATCAGAGTGGCGATCACTTTATTAGCCGTCAGTGTAGTAGACTACATAGCAACAGCAGAAATTTAACTTCACTCCCTATAGTGGTTATTATAAGAAAAACAAGAGAGGGGCATTTGTCCACACTCTAGATGTTCAATAGTCATTGTCTTTTCTCTTTTTTTTTCATTGTATTGTACCGTCATATTCAAATCAATTCATTTCAGTGTCCGATGCTTTGCTGATAAACTTATGGGAATGACCCCAGTTCCAGTTATCCAACGCTGTAACTCCGCTGCTCTGGGCACATTGTCTGCATGTGACAAGACCCAAAAAGGGAGGGAAACATGTGCGTCATGAAGTATTGCCTCCAGATTATAAAAGTACAATATATAAATCACTGTAAGTCCTTTGATTTAACATGCCCTGAGTCACTTGATGTTGATGTCTCAGCCAGCTTGTGATTTTCATATGAGAATTTTCTGCTGCCCAAAGTATATTGTGAAACCTGAAATAACAATACCAATGTCCAATTCTCACCACCTCATTTAAGAGGTAATTGCATGCAAGAACATGTAGAGAAATCTTCTGCCATCTAAATGTGGATGATGCCTGTGTGTGCGAAGGTCGTGGGCAGAGCTGATCGAGTGAATGGGCCAACTGGGCCCTGGCCTAGTGAGCTAAAAGGTCCAAGGAGGGGCCAGAGTGGGGGCCCTAAAAGTACAACCATGTACAGCTAATCAGTGGATTAAATGCTTCAGAGTGGGCACACCATCTTCGAATACATGCAATAACAAAGCAGACCTACCTAAAATATGATTATAGTGCCTCCCTGACATTGTGTGAAAATGGCTTAGACACCTGAGTTAGGGGTGGAAAGGGGGCACAAAACATTTTTGTGCCCGGGAATGCTTGAGCCTATAATCCAGCCCTGGTCATGGGAAATGCTGGGGTCAATGCTGTAATTCAGCTGTACATGGTTGTTATTAACAGTATGCCTTGTACAGGAAGACCAAAAATTGTCAAAAAGGTTTTGCTAACGCTGCAATTTGCACTGTTGCTTATGACTTTACCCGTACAAAGTTGCTTGTCTGAATGAAATGTCACTAGCAATAAACCAATGCTACAATTGTGTGGTCAGAAAAATAAATGGCTTGCACTTTAGTGTGTACAGCATTTCTACTTTATTGATTCTTTTTTTTGTAATTGTCTAGAGACAATGTGTGATACAAACATTTCAAGAAAAGACACTTGTTGTGAAGTCTTTGTTTTTCATTTAATGAAAAAGCAACCATTGCAAGGTAGTGCACAAGTGGCAGGGTTTCATTGATGCGATAACCAGTTGAGATGTTTTGGGGGAAGGGGGGGGTTCAAGTATCAACTGATCCACAGTACACATGTGCTATCCCAGTGACAAAGGATTAAATGACAAATGTTGCCAAGCGTGTAATAAAAATGTATGCTTATAAGACATAGCCAGGGATGTGGTGAAGAGTAGGGCTTTTTTTCCCCTGCCCCAGGTTAGAAGCAACAAAACCACAATGTCCAGCTCATAACACACCAAGGTGACTAGAGCAAAGCAGAAGCGAACCCAAGCGCATGGTGGACCCTGCATGCTGCACCTGCAACATGGCACACACACACACACACACACACACACACACACACACACACACACACACACACACACACACACACACACACACACACACACACACACTTCTCTCACAGCAATCAAGCGTTGCTTACAGGCGTTTGCTAGGTTGTTCAACAGATGGCGAACGAAGACAGTCATTGTTTTTCCCCACCAGGGTCAGTAAACAACATACCCTGCATATGCTGGGAATAGTTTGTTTGCAAACACCATTACAACTATAAAAAACAAAAAAACAAAAACAAAATAAAAACAGTTTGCAAAAAGCTGCTGGAGCTTCTCCTTCACCATCAGGTATTTGTTCACTTCTGTTAAAAGGTGTCAACTACCTTGCCTGGACTGGCCCACACTAATCAACTGTACTACAGAGTAGTGACAACTACGCAGACAAACAAGATGAGCTGTTCCAATGCAGGATGTATGTAAAAAGGCCAAAATCTGAAGTTGCTGGGCCCTCGTTCACACAAAGCTAGTATCTATTCTACTCATCTTCTTGTGAACGTCTAACTTTCCTTATTGCACAAGGGTATTCTAAACAATGAAATAATTTTATCCATGTGTGTATTGTGGTGAACTTTATTTGCTGTATTTACATTAATGGCTGTGAAACGACCGCACTCTTCCTCTAGAATACAAAAGGCCATTTCTTGCAATCAAGATTTGCTGCTGGCTATTAAGATGTTGCTAGAAATATTCACATCTTACTGAATGTTTAAGGCGTTCACAGTGAATAAGTCTACTCAATACTACCTAAAGTAAAACGTGTCCATTACATCATGTCATTTTTGACTGCCACTGTGGTGATCCAAGCGCTGATATTTTCCTTGGGTGAATGTAGTTAGAGCAGGCAGACAGAGCATACTAAAGAAACCATAGTAAAGAAACGAATAACGCTTGCCTTGGCCAAGACTTTAAGGACATTTGCCAACAAACATGACTCAAATGATATTTTCCAAAAGACAAAAAAACAAAAAAAAAAAAAACAAATGAAGAAAAAACAGAAAACAACAAACATCACATCCTGTACCTTTCCATTGTGACATGTTACAATCATGTACCAAGCTATTGAGATGTGTTTATAAATACAGATCTCCTCATCATTGGTAGAACTAGCGACACAAAACCTGGCCAGCTACTGGACAGTTCCAGGACCTCTCCATATGGCCTCATCTGAGCTGGATCACTCTGGGGTGAATGCAGTTTCTAGTGCTCCAAGGGGTGTCCTGTGTTCCTATGCGTTGGAGTCCTTAACTATGCACCAACTGAAATCTTCTCTTTCTCCTACACGTTCCACGTGGCGCATTAACCCCTTCCAACCTTCCTGAGGATTTATGAAGCAGCCAGGCCTGCTCCCACAGTTGCTGCGGACAGCCATCTGAAGAAGCAGGAGCTCAACTTCACCCTTGTCAACTGTAGTTGCCAACTGCTGACGACCAATACACAACATTTGGGGGAAATTATACTAGTCAAACACCATAGCTTAGAATACCGTAGCTTAATATTCTCATTCAGAAAAAAATCCTATACAAGTAAAAGAAAAATCTGAATGTTGTATTTTTTGTTTTGTTTTGATTTTTTAAAAGAAAAAAAAAAAAAGCTGCCTCTCCATGAGGAGAGAAAAAGAAATTCCTTCACAGAACCACAAATAAACGAATACACAGACCCAGGAGCGAGACAATGAGTTTTATTAACGTAAATGACAAATCAGAATTAGCTTTCCTCTGGCCATGAAGAGACTAAAAACAAAAAAAAACAAAAACGGAACAAAAAAAGAATGGTATTAAAAGCCACTCGCATGACAGAGGTTTGCCATACTCTAAAAGGAAATAGAATGTGATAACATCAGCGACTGGAGAAGATTAACTGGAACCCAGAAGTCCAAAGGGGTGATGCTGACTTGATGAAATCAATTTAAGGACCCCCCAAAAATTCCAGAGGGTAACTTGAATAACTTATAATAGGTAGTATGCTTTTATGTCTGTCAAAGCTAACAAAGCAAAAAAAGTGCAACAATGGTGCAGAGGTGCCATTAGTTTGGTAATTTCTGTCTTTAATGGGACAGACAAATTACAAAAAAAAAAAAAAAAAAATCAGATTTCTGCTTTGAAACAGCAAAGATAGAGGCGGGGCTGGGCAATATAAACTAAAAACTAAAAAAAAAAAAAGTAAGGAAAAATACCTCTGTCAACACAAGTCTAAGCTGCCTTCTTCCCTCCTGGCCAGGTGACGTGGTTAAGTCTCTCCACAACAACAAAAGAGAGGAGAAAAAAGAAAAAAGAAAAAGCTCCTAACGTACTTGTCACCGTGGCAACATCCAACATCCAAGGTGTCTGGAGTCTGCGCCCCATTTCATTCCACCGGCTGGGTCAGCAGGGGGCGCTGGTGCACCAAAAGTGCCACCCCAGCCGTTACCCTCCCCACAATCCTCTGCCTTGCCAGTGAGAGAGGCTCAGAGCAGGGCGAGGTGGGGCGAGGCGGACCCCTCGCTGGGGGGGGAGGGGGGTTAGTCGTGGGGACGGGGGCTGTTCCCTCAGGGCCCCAGAAGCAGGGCGAGGTGAGGCGAGGGGTTGGTGGGTCTTTTTTGTCTGTTCGTCGTGAGGGTGAGAGGGGGGCTCGTGGTTGGTCTCTGGCGGCGGCGCTCAGTCGTCACAGTCCGACAGGGTCTCATACTGCTCCGAGAGCAGCGGCTCACGCTCCCACACACGGCTGCCCGCGGCCCCGGGGCCTACGCCTACGCCTCCGCCCGACGCTGCAGATGGGGGCGGGGGTGCCGGTGGTGGGGGCTGCTGGGACTGCAGGGAGGGCGAGGGGCAGGCCATGGAGGTGGGCGGCGTGCTGCTCAGCATACGCATGGTCAGAGGGTTGTACGGGAACTGCATGGAGCCTGTGGGCAGAGAGAGGAGGAGGAGGAGGAGGAGGAGGAGGAGAGAAAGTTGAGTGAGCCACTAGTACATGGAGAGGTAACAGGATGCAACAGGTCAATGATTTCACTGCTCAGCAGGTGAGGCCACCTCAGCAAGCCTTCCTCTGTCCAGCTCATCACTCATTTAGGAGCAGAACACTAGCACACACACCTGCTGACCCTTCACCTGCCTAAGACTACAGACACCAAAGTCTAACAGCTACAGAGTAAAGCTGGCACGCCTACAAAACAAAAAAGTATTGCTTATTCTTTTCCTTCAAAAATCGGTTCAATGCTTAATACTGAGCACTTAAAAAAATCTAGTTTTGTAATCAATAAGTCCTTGAGAGGCCATAGGTTACAGTCATTTTAGGACAGTTAAGCAGTGTTAAGGCCCATTTATATTCAGTAGACATTCACATTTATATTCTGCATACCATTTAATCCAAAGCAACTTTCGGTGCTGCACAAATAGAGGCCTGCATGTTTGCCACACTTAACCTCAAGTCCAGCATGCATTACTATAGTCAGCCCAGCCAGATATTAAGAATGAGCTCTTTAACTGAGAGTGGTGTTTAAATGAGAGAGGAGTCTAACCTGTAGAGGAGGGGCGGTCCTCCCAGGCCCAGCTGGGGGCCTGCCGGTGGTAGTCTCCCTCAGAGTGGACGGAGGACACCGAGGACGGCCGCTCCCCGCCAGAGAAGGCCTGCCCAGGATTGGGGGACTTGGACTTGCGGGCGTTGGGCTTTCCCTGCAGCTTCTGCTTCCCTGTTTTGGACGCATAACATGGAATTCTGCGTCTCACACCACGTCCATAATAACACTCCACAGCATATGAAACTGCATACTTTTCATTGTTCACATAGAACAAGAGCCAACTGTTACCACAAACGTCACAAGTGCAAGGCAGTGAAGTGTGGTTGGCCTTTACAAGCCCAAGTGCAGGACCTTCATATTTACAAAGTTTGTGAATAAAAAAAAAATTGTATTTATTGTTGGAAAAGATAGACAGTAGACAGATGGGCAGAGATAACTGTACAGTATGTTATGAACAAAGGGCTATGTAAATAAGAATGTATAAATTGCACTTTAGCTAGCCTATCGGTGAGCCGGTGTGTTTCCGTACCGGTGTTGGGGGAGGGGCTGGTCTCCTGGCGGCTCTCGCCGAGTGCCATGCTGCTGGGGTTGCTGGGTGCGTGGGCCTGCGACGACTCCTCCGGCCTCTCCTCCATGTTGCTCATCAGGGCTTTGCGGATGATGTCCTCC
Source organism: Setipinna tenuifilis (assembly GCA_030347295.1). Lineage (NCBI taxonomy): Eukaryota > Metazoa > Chordata > Actinopteri > Clupeiformes > Engraulidae > Setipinna > Setipinna tenuifilis. Next base: position 11,172,656 of record CM059272.1, read on the forward strand.
AGGCCCAGGTTGCTGGCTGGGTCGCTGAAGGAGTGGTTCCTGGGGTTGACCGTGCCTAAGGGGACAGTCACGAAGGGACAGCACAAACACACACACACACACACACACACACACACACACACACATAAACAAAGATGGGTTAGAGGACCAGCAAGCAGTAGGGTACAAATATCACAACCATGTTTAAGAGGAGGGAGGTCTAGAGTAGAGTACATACTTGAACTGGTTACTGCCGGCAGGTTGAAGATCTCTGTGCCTGGTTGTGCACTACCTGGAATGGGGGGAAAAAAAACAGAGACATGTAAGATTTAGTTGATAAAATGCTAGAAAAGGAAGCCTGCCTAAATGGGAGGAGTTAATAGGTCATGAAGTTGCTGAGTAGGAATAAAAATAAGACTGAAAAGACAGGTTTTATATGTTGTTGCACTGATTGCATTTTTGTGTGTGTTTTTTTTTAAAAACCTTCCACATAATTCCATTACCAGAGATGCCAACGCCAGCTTCAGAAAATACAGGTCCTGCCATTAATCCAACCAGCTGATTTTAATTAGAGTAACTATTTAGCATAAAGTAAATAAGCTAATTAGTAAAATCAACTATTTCAAATGCCCAGGTAAAACTAATCCACAGCAAAACTTTTATTCTGTGAATTCCTCAGTGGGATTCCTCAGATCTGCTTATCAGTGGGATGTCAACACTGTGCGAACGAGAAGGCAGGAAGCAGCACACATACCGACATCAGAATCCCCCACGCCTTTCTTGCGAAAGATCTCCTGCTTCTTGAATTGCACCATGGGAGAAGTGTTCTCCAGCTTGGTGAAGAACGAGGGCTGATAGCTGCCGCTGCCAGGTGAGCGCGAGTCCGTCCTGTAACCAGAGAAAGGGCACTGGGGTCAGGGCAGCAGAGGTGGCGGCCAGGCGGGCAGGCGGTGGCAGAGTGGCCTGAGTGGCCTGGGTGGGCACTGGTGGGGGGGGGGGGAGGGAGGGAGGGGGTAAGTGGGTGGAAGGCCGCGTGCATGGTGAAGGGGGTGAGGGGGGGTGTGGGCACGGCGCCCGTTTTCCACTCCAGCGGGATGCCACATGGAGCGACACCACAGGGGGGGATTAAAGGGTGGGGTGGCATTCCCCTCGTGGGGTATGCACAGCTCGTATGCCAGACTGCACAGCTATCTGTGTGTCTACCACACACACACACACACAATAACAAAACTAAGCACATGCACAGTCTAAATATACATTCTGCTGACACACACACACACAACACACACACAACACACACAACACACACCCCACACACACACACACACAACACACACACACACCACACACACAATAACAAAACTAAGCACATGCACAGTCTAAATATACATTCTGCTGACACACACAACACAGACACACACACAGACAGACACACACAGACACACACACAACACACACACACCTCTGCTCAGGCATGTCAGGCTCTCTCCTCTGGCTCTGGAGCAGGCCAGCAGAGGCCTCCTGCTTGTCCATGCTGGAGTAGCTTTGGGGGGGCGAGATGGGCTCATAGCTCTCCAGGGGCCGGCCTCCTCGCTCAGGAGATTTACCTGGCCTGCAGACCGACAGGAGGAGAGGACAGGAGCAAACGAGGAAAATAAAGGAATAAAAATAGCATTGACAACAAGAAACACAAACAGGGCAGATTGTTTACACATATAAGTATTTGTGAGCTTGTGTGTGTGTGTGTATGTATATCTGTGTGTATGTGTATAAATAAATGTGTATATTTATATACCTGTGTGTGTGTGTGTGTGAACACGTGCGTGTGTGTGTGTGTGTGTGTGTGTGTGTGTGTGTGTGTGTGTGTAAGTAAGAGAGAGAGGGAAGTTTCCGTTTCTGCACCTATATGCCCACCTGGCTCTGGGCTTGTCGGGGACGTTCTCCGGGGACACTCTGCTGGGGGCCCGCTGGTGGTGGGGGTTGCTCAGGACCGCGTTCTCGGGGCTGTAGTTGCTCGGCACCTTGGCCCGGCCCGAACCCGAGCCGGACACGTGCGCAGCCGAGCCCTGGAATGTGGCTGGCGCTGAGGAGGAGGAGGAGGATGACGAGGAGGAGGAGGAGGAAGACTGGGGCATGGATGTCGGGGCTGCTGTGCTGGGCTGCTGGTTGAGAGCAAAGTCCCGGGTGATGATATGCTGTGTGGAAACAAAGACCCCGTCAAGCAGACGTTAATAATCATCTGACAAGACACATCGGCACCACCATGACCAGCAATAACAATGTTAACTTTAGTAAGCAAGTAATTAAATAGGTAGTAGAAGCTACAACACGGTAAATAGTAAGTAAATAGATAAAGGAAGAACAACTACATAGTTTTGTTTGTGGAATCACTGTTCATTAATGCACACACACATACTTCCCCAAACAAGACAGACAGTATTTAAAATTAGTGACTTTGTACCAAAGCCAAGCAAGCACTGCTATCGTAGCCCAACAGTAACCCCTACCCCCCCTTATTTCTAAATCAGCATGTAGGAGTGAAAGTAAGGAGTGGTATGTTTGCAGGTTGTCTTGTTTAATTTATCGTTGTTTTTTATCCCTTCATAATCCCTCTGTAACCCCTGTGTGAAGGCCACATGTCTGTGAACATGAAATGTGCCGTATAAATAAAGCCGTGCACATTAACAGCGGCGTGCGGGCCGGCATTGGTGGTGGGCCCTTCTTACCGAGATGTGGTCCGCCAGGGTCATGACGCGGTGGGTCTGGGAGGTGGGTGGGGCCTGCTGGGGTGGGGGGGCCGGGTCGCGCTCCACCGGCTGACGGTAGCGGCTCATGTCGAAGGCCCTCATGCCACCTGCTGAGCAGACGATACGCTCGTTAATGTGTCAAAGAAAACGAACGAACGGGGTGGAGCGGATGGCACGGAGGGTGAGGGTGTAGAGTCTCAGGGAAGGGAGAGAGAAAACGAGAGAGAGGGGGGGGGAGAGAGGGAGAGAGAGAGAGAGAGAGAGAGAGAGAGAGAGAGAGAGAGAGAGAGGGAGAGAGAGAGAGGGAGAGAGAGAGAGAGAGAGAGAGAGAGAGAGAGAGAGGGAGAGAGAGAGAGAGAGAGGGAGAGAGGGAGAGAGGGAGAGAGGGAGAAAGGGAGAAAGGGAGAGAGGGAGAGAGGGAGAGACTGAGAATCCTGCCAGCAGCCAGCGTGTTCTAGGTTTACCTCCTGTACCAAAATAACCCTGTGGCAGAGCCGTGGTGTTGTGCTGCAGTGAGTTGGGTTGGCTGCAGCAGGTGACTGCGGGGGATGTTTGGGCTGCCCTATGCATCAGTTTGTTACGTTTACCTCACACAATAATCTGTTTTTCAGGGTTAACAAGCACAGGGTGTCTTCAGTTCTTAGCTAGGCGTCATACTTAAAAGATCATTTATACAGCTCATTCAATATGAACCATTAACCATTGTGTGTAGATGCACACAGTCAAAGACATTAAACTGATTCCTCTAAAACAGATATGCTTTCATGCCACTCCAAGCACACAGACATTGTGCTCTTCAGGTGTGACTGGTGCCTTGAAACCATTTGTGCAGCTCATTCAATATGTACATGTTTTACATGTGTGTAAAAGTATGTACACGCTGCTGTAAGCACACAACACCGTTTTGTGCAGGTGTGACTCAGGGATGGCTCACCTGAAGGTGGCTGAGAGGGTTTCTCCGGGGGGAAGGAGCTCTCGGGCTTCTCCTGGCTCTGTGCTGGGGAGTTGGCGGGGCTGATCACCTCGATGGCTCCTCCAGAGTGGGCCTCATATCGACTGGATGACACTGGAGGGGGAAGACAGGCAGAGCCTTCTTTCACTACCTGCTGCTGTATCCTATTTATTTGTTTACTGATATGTTTGGATTGTTGTCAGAATTAGTTGTCAGTATGAACTAGGAGCACTATTTACAGATAAAAATGTGTACATCCAGAAAAAACAGAAATGAGTGAGAGAATAGGGAAGATAACTTCATGGTGTATGTCCTGGAGAGGGAGAGGTGTGCATGCGTATGATCTGTTTAAGTACAATCTTGTCATGTGTTGCCATACACAAGTGTTATCCTGAGCTTGCCTTCAAGGCATACAAAAAAAAGTCAGTGACGGTCAATATCAGAGTGAACAAATAAGGTAGTAAATAATACATAATAGATAGTAAAGCAGTACTGCATTTTATGTGGGGAACTCAGTTCAGTATGTGGATTGTGTGCTTGTCAACAGTAAATAAAACTTACAACTGCTGGAGGAGTCTGAGCTTTGGGAGCCTCTGTCGCGGGCATCTTTGTCCGAGGCGATCTGGCGCGTGATGATGTGGTCGATGAAGTTGGCGGCGGTGATGGTGGTCTTCCCTCGGGTGCGCAGCTCCTCCTCTATGCGCAGCTTGGTGGGCAGGGGCTTCTCCTTCCCTGTCGCGCCCGCAGATGCCACCACCGTCGCCTCCGCGTAACCGCCGCCAGCATGACCTTTGACCCCCGTCAGGGCCACGGCGCCATACGGCGACTGCATGGAGCGCCTGTCGGCCTCCTGCTGCTGCTGCTGCTCGCTGAAGGCTGCGGAGGAGGAGCGAGCGGACGAGGAGCTCATGTCGTCCTCGCGGGAGGGCTTCAGCTTGGCCACGTCGATCTGTGGGGCGGAGGCGGCCGCGTCCACCAGGGCTGCCAAGGCGTCGGCCGCCGTGTTGTAGCGACTCTGGGCCGCAGCTGCAGACGACGACATGGGTCTAATGGGAGATGAGAAGATGTCAGAACAGAGTGACTGGAATTTTTTAAATGGTCATGGTGGTCATACCATTGCTGGCATGGTTATAAACCATGACATTACTGCCAAGACAACTAAATGAGCTGTCATGGTAGCCTTGATGAATGAGGAGATATAATCACTTAATCATCAATCCTGTATATGTATCTGATATTTATCTTCTATAGTTATACATCTTACATCTATCTATACATCTACATTATAGTTATAAGATATATTATCTCAGACCTATCAACATTACACTGTGTTTTTATACGGTACAGATCCACTACTTACAAGTTCTTATTTATACCATCTGAGACCCAAATAGCCATTGACCCTACTTCCTACTAAAAAAAAAAAAACCCTTAGTTTCAGGCGTGTGACAACAGTGGCGGTCTGTCCCAGTTTAGCGCAGTGGTAGGACACTGGGGCTTGCCAGGGCACTTACACAAGGGGGGTGATGACGCTCTTGCCGCCCTGGAAAATGCTGGGGCGCTGTTGGTTGGCGCCCTCCTGCTGGGCCCTCACGGAGGGCGAAGGGGAGCGCAGGTAACTGTTGCTGCCCGGCCTGCCCGGCCGCTCCGGACCTGCCCCAGGGAGAGAGCAACCATTTAGTTACACAACCAGCCGGTGTTTCAGCAAGATTTTTTATGATGTTGTACATCAGATTGCAAATTTCACAAGGCCAAACAATTAACAACAACGAAGAAAACATGGTTGAATGTCAAATTTATGCCAGATTTGCAACTGAGAAAAACCCTACGGCTTTCCTTGGAAACTTCCCCTCTACTTTCGCCACTGTATTTATATTCTGGCCTCCCGAAGCCTTGAGGGCCCCTGATTAAGAGCGTGTACTCTCTTAGGGAGGCAGTGAATCTGTAGCCAACATGAGCATAAATTCTCTTCTGGTTTTTACCTCCACGAATGTAATCGTTGGCTGCCGCAGAGCGCTCTCGTTCTCTTTGCTCCCGTTCCCGGTGTTCCTTCTCACGCTCCTTTTCTCGTTCCCGGTGCTCACGTTCACGTTCACGATCACGATCACGTTCACGCTCGCGGTCACGCTCCCGCTCCCTGTCTCGCTCCCGCTCTGCACTTCCTGCAATGGTGGCAGAGAGTTGGAAGAATGGACAAGTGTTGACATGCAGGCAGACAAACACAAAAAGGTCAAAAATGGGACGAGTGCGCCTGAAATGCATTGTTCATCTTAAATCTCCTTTAGAGACAAACTAGACACAACTCATCTGAGCAATACTTCTTGCTTGTTTTATGACAAGGCACACAATAATATTCCTTTCTTATTTTTTTACAAGTGCTGGAATATTATTCCTTTATTTATTTATTTTTTAACAAGGGAGAGAGTATTATTTCTTTCCCATTTTATTACAAGGGACAGAATATCGTTCTGTTCTTATTTTGTACAAGGGACAGTCACATCTCCTTTTTACTCTGTCTGAGGGCCAAGCTTTAGATAGGGGATCTATCTAAAGCAGCCAATCCTGAAAACATATGTCCGTGATCACCTCATTTAAACGGCGACTCCCTGAAACGTAATCCCCTGAGGTTAAGAGGTTTTTCCTCTCGTTTGTAATGTCAGCGTGGGTCTTCAGCAGCTTAAGAGGGACAGAGTGTACGCGGAGGGCTGAAACTGAATCAGTCTCGCTGCTCTAAACAAGGAGGAGCTCCAAACATACACACACACACACGCACACGTGCACACACACACGCATACATGCATGCACACCCAACCGTGCACATGTGCACTGCAGACACACACGCAAAAACACACACACACACACACACACACACACACACACACACACAGCGCCACTGTGGTGCTTGCTCCACTGACTGACAATAATCTGTGACCAATGACAAACTGGATATGACACCATTGTGGGGGGGTGAGGAGCCATGTTGTGCTGCTAAACCAAATACATGCCCTTATCACCTTCATGCTAAGCAGCTGTAAGCATCAGTGTGTGTGTGTCTGTGTGTGTGTATGGGAAGGTGACAAGCCAACGGTAACGCAAGTAGGCTAAATCACACCTGACCTGCGCTCACATTTATGAAGAGAACAGGAACACACTGGAGTTGGTGACGAAAGACTTCCACATACAAAAAGTTGTACACAAAGACTAATACACGTGGCCCAAAGAGCACTAAGAGACACCACTGTGAAATAAGCCCTTCTTGCTGGAACCTAGAGCACTCCAACGCTCGGTCAACGTGCACCACACAGCACCATGACCGGAGACTTTCAGGAAGGGTGAAGGAGTGCTGAGGGGCTCTTCAACAGGTTTGGTTGGGTGGACTGGTGTGATGGCAGCTCATGAGAGAGAGAAGCACCACCCTCAGCTGGCCTCTCAGTTCAGCTGGAAGGGACAGGGAGGATAGTGCACGGAGGAGCCAGGCGGCAAGGCTGGGGGGGGGGGGGGGGGGGGGGGAGTGGGAAATGGGAAATGGGAAGTGGGGGTGGGTGTCCTCACCTGCAAGCATGGAGGCTTGGTTGAAAGCACTAGGAGAGAAAGGGGGCTGAGCTCCGGGGAGGTAGGTGAGGCGGTCAGACAACAGGATAGGAGCTCGTGGCATCTGGGCTAGATCAATTATACCTTTTGCAGACAGAAGCAAAGGGCCAGAGAGGTGAACAAACCAGAGGGAACCAATGATGTCTCAGAGCCATCCACACACATCTCAGCACAGCTTTTAGCTTCCGCCATCCTCAGGAGCAACCACAAGGCACCAGACCACTGTCAGCAGGTTAGGCTGTCAGCTACTGATTTGATCTAATTTCTGGTCCTACTTCAAATTTGGACTAGTATTTGGATTAGTAGTTTAGTAGTTCTATGTGTAGATGCAGAGTGGAATGGAATGGTGGAGAAGGTAAGGCAACATGTAAGCCAGGTGCCAGTGTGCACTCCTGGCCAAATCACAAACTGCATCAGTCTAAAATGAATTAAAAAACAAATAACTAAATAATGAGACATTTAATCTTAGAACGTTATTGTTACATTTACCCATGTTAGGGAAATTAAACTACCACAATGTTTGAGCATTTTACAATTACAATTTCAACAAAGTATATAAAACAATTTGCAGCATTACATCAGGTTGGCAATACACAATGATGTGGGGCAGAAATACAGTAAACGGCCTGAGCCTTTAATGTTGCATGTTGCTGGTTTGTGTGGTTGAGCAGGCAATTTTGTCAGGGTCATTTGCTTCTGTTCATCTGGAAAAGGTTGCCACTAGTTCACACGAGCACAAGCTTATCAAACTACAACAACAACAACTACTACAACACACCCAGACACATCTGTCACATACACCTACACACAGACATATACAGACACACAAACAGACAGGCACAGACACACAGACAGACAGGCACAGACAGACAAGGCCCATACCTCGTGGTCCAGGATGGTAAGATATGGGGATCTGGGGTTCCCGGGGCGACACCACCCGGGCCATGGGCATCTGCTGTGAGGTGATGTAGTCGTTGAGGATGGTCTGACGCGTGTTCTCCATGGTGTACAGCTGGTACGTGTTGTGGTAGCCTGTGGGAGATGGTTGACGCGGGAATATGTACGCTGTTTGGGGGATGGTTGGCAAAAAAACATACCAAAAAGGGGGAAAAAATATTTCAGCAGGAATTTTCACAAGTCCATGCAGCACTCCTGCTGATGTCAACATCAATAGAACACTGCCAGAGCACTGGGCGACACAGTGGTAACAGGAAATACATTATAAATTTATCAAGCTCGGAAAAGGTAACTAATTAACGATTCTAAAACATAGTATATGCATTTTACCATCCCATTCTGTATGGAGTATAGACACAATTAATAGCCATTTATCACAAAATATCCTTTTTAAAAAATCAAATCCTTTTTTTTGCCCACACAGCCTTCCTATAGCAGGGTAGTACTGAAGGACAGAGATGGACAGCCACGTGCTCCTACCTGGGTGGAAAACAAGGTTGGGGTCCAGATGAGGGGGAAGGTGCGGGGGGCGGTACACTTCTCCAGGAATGACGGGGCGATGGTGGGGGTCGTAGGGCGAGGCCAAGGGGTCGGCGGCCAGCACGGGCGACTTTGCGGGAACGCTGTCTCTGCCGGACTGGGCGGAGAGTGTGCTCTTCCGCTCGTGAGACACCGGCTTCCCGGCCGTGATGCTCCCTGAGGAGGAGACGAGCGATCAAGCGATACGTCAGTCTGAAGGTCGCTCACTATGATCTTTCAGCACTGAGTCAGCACTGAGTTTCTCAAGCAGTCACACTGAACAATTAAGACGTGTTCATACATTAACATAAAAAACAATCAATTAAGCCAATTGCACAAAAAAGGATCTATGTTGTCTCTCAATAAGGAGCAGAAACAAGGCAACAGACTGAAAGGAGACAATAGAGAGTGAAGTAGTGAAACCAAAGGGGAAAACGATGACCTGTCTGTATTAAAGCCTGAATAAAAGAAATAGTAGACTACTGAGGCAGCAGGCTACCCTAATAACAGCACAGGCTTAACATACTCTTCAGTCATACTAAACAATTTAGATATAAATAGGTAGGTAGAAATACATTAACCTGAAAAAAAAAACAAATTTTATGCTAGATTCACAAACAATATCTATGATCGCTAAATACAAAGCCAAAACACAGCACTAGAGTAGAAGACAACCAAGTTATAACCATAAATACCAAAGGAAAAAAAAAATGTATAATAGGTTCACCTATTGTGAAGAGCAACTTAATAAAAGAAAAGGCAGACTATACAGCCAGAAGGTGATGGCAATAACAGCACAGGCCACACATACCCTCCTGTCCCCTGACCAGCAGTGGGGAGGCCCTGGACATGGAGCTGCCGCTGTACGAGACAGGGGTGCGTCGGGCGTTGGCGTCCTCAAACATCACGGGGCTGACCTGGGCCTTGCCGCCCTCCTGGTGGGTGGAGCGCAGCACCGTGCCGGTGGAGTTGACCACGGAAGTGTGGCGCACACGTTCAGCGGGCTGCTTGGCCGCGCTCTCCTCGTACTTGGCCCGTTCCCTCTCCATGGCCTCCAGCTGGGGCATGGCGCCGAGGGGCAGCTTGCTGGGGCTGGTGAGGAGGGACTTCACATTATGCTTGATGGCTGACTGCTGTGGGGGGGTAATGAACAAGAAGAGAAAGAGAGAGAGAGAGCGAGAGAGAGACAGAGAGAGAGAGAGACAGAGAGAGAGAGACAGAGAAAATGGAGAGAGGGTACTGAAAAACAAAATATCTTTCCAATACGTGTAGGAAAAGTTTTTCCCAAAATATTTTTGTTATGTTTTTTAAAACAGTCCTTTGGACAAAAGCCTTACCTGGTTCACGGAACCCTCCAGTCCGGGCGTCTTGCGGCTGTCCTGGCCCTGCAGGTCTTGGCGGGGGATCTCGTGGATGGAGCGCCCCATCTCCTTGATGGTGTTCACCCCCTCGTAGGGCTTGCCCTTGGTGATGCCCCCGTCGAAGGAGCGGATGGGCGGGCTCTCCGTCTTGATCTGCTTGCTGTGCTTCATGCCCTCCTCATAGGCCTCCACAGACGCCCGAGGAGTGCCTGGACAACAGCAGGAAGAGATAGTGATGACACTGATGGCAGACTACAAGGATGTCCGCAAACCCCAAACAACAACAAAAAGTAGTCTTTTTTTTTTCATTTCATTTTAATTAAATTTGAATTAAATCAATTTTAAAAGAAATGTGACGTATTCTAAAGATGTCATGGGGAAAAATAAGTGTAAAATACAGTTAAGAAAGCACAAACATGAAAGGGAAAAAAAAGCAGATCTTCCAAGTAGTCTCCCCAGCCTGTGTGTACTTGCTTACCATGCATGATGGACCCTGTGACCACTCCGCGGTCCTTAGACTCTGGGTGAGAACCATCTCTGGGAATGGTCCTGCTTATTAATCCTGGTAGGAATGAACAATTGCAGATTTGTAAATTTGACAATTGTAAATTCGGTAGAGTCTCGCATAAGCACAATCTTTTTGACACATCAATTTATATTTATATATAATGTCATTGGTATGTACACACACACACACACACACACACACACACACACACACACACACACACACACACACACACACACACAGGTAAACAATCCTCTCCAGCTTCCTACCTTCATATTGTATGGCGTCCCTCCCAGGATGAGCCCTGCCCCCCTCCATCATGTCATGTGAGCGTTTGAGCTCCAGCCCTGTCCTGGGGCTCCTAGTACCTTCCCTGGGGTTCTTAATGGCTGTCAGTGATTACAAAAAAAAATAAAAGTCAGCATTTCAACAAATCAAACACCATACTACACTTCATTCCTTCCCTTTAGGAATCATTTGTGCAAAGCAGATTTTGGTGGGATGAGTGGATTGAGTTTACCATACCAAGAGAATTCTGAAGACAGTTCAGCACAGTGGTATGCATGCGGTGATACTGTCATTTTGATCAACTGTCTACTAAACTTTGCCATTTAGTGTTTTAGAGTAATACTACATTTGTTAATTTTGTGCTGTGAAAGCTTATCAATGGCACAAAAATACATTCGAACAGTGAAATGCTTGGCTATTTTTCCCCATGACCTTCAAAATGAACTTTAGGCTGTGATTAACTCAGAAGCTACAACAAAACCACACTGCAATATGTATTACTTTGGCAATCAAGGATAAATGTAGCTTCTCTGTGAGTTGTCGAAAAGTTTCACACCAAGTTCAACAGGACAACTGTCAACTTCCCTTAATTGCACAACTAGGCATTTTTCACAGCAAATGAAGAAGTAAACAAAAGCTGTTGTGAAAGCGGTCCCTGAAATGCTGGCCATCAAATGCGGTCTCTCACCGTCGTAGGAGAGAATATGACCCTGTTTGCCCTCGTAGATGACATGGCCCTTGGCCATAGCCTCCGCCCTGCTCTTCTCCGGGTTGCTGAGGTCCTCCGTGGCCAGCTTGGTGATGGTGGTCTTCAGAAGGTCTGTGGCCATGCTGGACTGTGGCAGAGCCGGTGTGCCCTAAGGAAGACGAGAGAGGGAGGGAGGGAGGGAGGCATACAAACCACATAGAATCATATTCATCATTTTAAACACCAGAAAATGACACAAGTCACAAAACCAAGGGTCAATTTGAATGACAAGAAGATGCAGCAGCCTGCTGGCCTTACCTGTGTAATGGACCCTCCTCTGAAAGCTATGCTCTCCGTGGGCTTGGCAGAGGAGGCTCTTGCCATACTCACGTCCTGAATGGCAGACATCGGAGTCCCTGCGCAAAAAGCAAATGGGATGCTAGAGACGTAGGTTCACACGTTTCGCATTTTCAAAGTGAAGCCTGATTTAAGTCTGTGAAACCCGACTTAAGTCAGTGGAACCGTGCATATTTCTAGAAAGTACTAAAACCGTTACAAACGACTGAGGGAGTAAAGTTAAAGAGGTACCTCTGACCACTCCGTCGTACTGTGCTCTGGAGTGAAGACCCTCGGCTTGCGAACTCTGACCACGTGGAGAACAGTCCTCCTGTTTTATGTAGGATACTGCACGTGTAAAAGAGCATAAAAAAAAAAACAGACGGCTTAGTCTAACAGCCACAAATTACTTGACAAGTGCCTCCGACACATGGCGTCAACTTGATACCCACAAACAAGAGCGGCGACTCTCTTACCAGGCTTGCCAGGGTCCTGTTGTCTTGGCAGCCCCAGGGATATGGAGCCCATGGGGCTCTTGCCTGCCTCAGGTCCATAGACCGGGTGGCTGTGGGAGGGGAGGTATGTGCCAGGCGTCCCCTGTGGAAGGAGAGGGTGGACATGAGATCAGTCACAATGCAATGGGGGCGCGGCCACAAAAGACAACAGCCCGCACAGAGAAAAGGAGCTCAAACAGCTAAAAAAATAATAATAATTAAAAAAAAAAACATGACAAGGAGAGAGTGGGTCATGCCACACTTTTCAAACAGTCAACACTATCGCAGCCAACGTCCTTGAAAACACAAAAGAGACACTTACTCTAAGTCATGAAGATTGATGGTGGCAATTTGCAGGGCAGATGTGTGCATGCAAACGAGGGCGTGTAGTGCACCTACCTGGGATATGGAGCCCCCCTGAAAGAAAGCGTGCTTGTCCGTGGGCTTGGAGGTTGGAATGAGTGGAGGAGGAGACGGAATGTTGGGCGGTCTGTGCCGCGGGAACGCCATGCGGACCCCGTCTGGGAGGTTCTGTACCATCTGATTGGGCGCTGGGTGGAGAACTGGAGCGGGGAGGCGGGGTTGGGGAAGGTGGAGATGAGGGGAGAGAGACAGTGGTAGACTTTGTTAAGTCATTGCTCTTATTTCTCTCCTGACTGATGCCTTACGGCTCTCTTGCTCAGATGCAAACATGAAAATCCACTCATGGCCCTGCGCTTGTCTGCGTGGCTGCACTTAGTAGGCCATCATCAAAACTAAGGGAGTAGAGCTGAACTGGTTTTAACAAATTGGCAGTTGACTGAGTGTGTATACAAAAGCTGGCAATATATATATTTTTGGGGGGGGGGTTGAAAGTAACACATGGTGATGAGATTTGTAAATAAATCTATTAATCTAACAACATGGCGTCATATCACTATATTCGACACACAGACATAGCCAACACTTCCTTTAATTTATAATAGTGTCAATACAAACTTGAGTTTTTTTTTTTTTTAAATAAATACTTGTTTTGAGCAAACTAGTCCATAACCAACCACCAGCCTATATGAAGAAGCTTAATACAGCACTGCAACATAGTCTGATGTATTTAAACATGCAACTGATTTTTTTTTACATACAATGAAATCATTACAATTATTTCAGGATTTTGGCAGAAATTAAATGTTCCTTTAAGACTGTAAGACCAAATATGTGCTTAATACTTGATGTACTTTGGAGTCCTTTTAATAAAAATAAAATAAACGTTTAAAAAAAAGTCTGTTACACAACTGTTACACATTAAGTTTGTTGTTCTCACATGCCCCACCTTGGGCTGGCTGCAATAACCTTGTGATGCTCACAGCACACTGACACCTTAACACACTTACAAAGTGCCACAAAAACCAGGCATCAAGAAACATTAGTCAGCTAAGACTTCAAACAGTTTGGCTCAGGGGTATGGGGGGGAACAGAGGAGGGAAGAGCAGAGCAATTGCTTGTTAATCTCGGACCTGATCTAGCTCAATTAGACTTAACATAGTGTAGCCTGGAAAGCTTTTTTGGTATAGCCTTCCTTTTGGGGGAACTCCAAGTATAATTTGATTACTATCCAATCAATGGCATGCTTTGCATCTAACCCTTCAACTTCTAAAAGGTCTAGTATGGCTTTCATCTTCTACTTTTCTTCCTGTGCAGATCACATATAACTTTCATTTTTTTAAACTATTTTTAGGCAAAGGCCAGACAAACCCAGCGTTGTTATTGTTTTATTTTGATAAGTGGGCTCCATTATTGCATAAACCTGCATGACCCATGGCCAAACAGAGCACTCCATGGAAACTTGAGACAAAAAGTCTCATTCACCAACCATTCTCCAGAACACATTTGTTTCTAAAGCCTATTTGTGGGCTTTTTGTTTTATAAACACAGCGAGATGCAATGAAAGGTCAAAAGGAGCTAAGTTGTAAACAACTTACAAAATAAGTCCAGTTGCTTACAATTTAGCTCCTATGACCTGAATGAATTGACCTGACCAGAATCGTCACAGATGGACGCAATGAAAAGTATATTTTTGTTTTTACTGATGTTTTAATTGATCGTTTGATTAATTTAGAAAGTTTCATGGTCTTTAAAACTCCCATCAATGCTGCATCTTTAACATTTCGCATCCTGACACCACTTTATATCTTTACTTCCTGCAGCAACTCCCTCCCAACAAGAGTAGGTGTTTGCTGGTTTCAGGTTTTTTAAGACAAATTAAAAAGAAATAAAGCACCTGACTCATTGGAATTATTTAAAGAGGGCTGCTCAATGTTTTTTTTTCCCCCCGTCATTTGCCATTTCATAAGATTTTCATTTGCTTCTCTTGGTTCCTCTCTGAATGCACATGATCTTAGGAGTCTCATGTCCCCCTGGGGGAATTGGCAAAGTTTTCCAGTGCTGTTTAGGAACAACTCGTTCACCCTTTCAACTTAAAAACAAATGGGACCATGACAACAAAGGTACAAAAAATACTGTGGTTTAGGAACACATCATGATTCCAAAAAAAACTTCTCATGCAGTTATTTTGGGAACAAGTTTCAGAAAAAAAAACTAAGATATTGGTGAATGAGGTCCAGTGTGTGTGAACAGGATCTTTGTAATACTAGATACAACCCCCCCCCATGCACACCTTTCCTCAGACTGCTCTTCAGTGACCTCTCAGTGCCAGGGTCACTGGTCCAAGTACAGCTGATAAAGTATCGACAGGCAGCCTTCAGCTGCAGACACACGCATATGCTGTGCTGCTGTCTGGAACGGAGCTGCTGTTGCATTAGAGCCGGGTCAACACGAGCAAGCAAGCGAGTGCACATGACATGACACCACCAGAAAAAGGTGCAAAAAGCCACCGGTGGCTTACGTCACTCAGTCACAAGAGCACGTCTGGTGTGTGTGTGTGTGTGTGTGTGTGTGTGTGTGTGTGTGTGTGTGTGTGTGTGTGTGTGTGTGTAAATGGCACAGATCCCGCACCACACAAGTGACCAATCGCAGGCCACCGCCGCAGCGCTTAATGGCCGTGACCTCTATAGAGGAAGCAACTCCTCCTCCTCTCCTTCAAAATACACGCAAATACACGGACATGCAAATCTGAGCGCAAGTTCCTACTAGGGGACATCAGTGCTCTCATGGGTCGCTGCCACGCAAAAAAGATAGGGAGGCAAACTTCTCCCATGACGAAACCGCCATATTGCTATGCTGCTCCACTGACTGACAGTTGGCTGAAATATTGATCAACCTTGTGAAGATAAGAGGGTCACACGTGAAGGAATTGACCGTGTTCTTTTAACCATTAATGTGTGGTTAGCTCAATGCCAAAAACTCTACAAGGGCTGCCTTCTTTCCAAAGCAGTGCGTTTAAAAATGAATGCTGAGTTTTTATCTCGAATTCTGAGATTTACTATTGAGCTCAAAAAGTCCAATGCCCCCACAAAAAATATGCTCTATAAAACATTAAAAGTGCATTACTTATATACTGACTATACCATCACCCCAAAACAGCTACTGCACTTTATGCATAGCATAAGCAATGCAAATCAGACTTGTGATTGGTGAAAGAAGCAGTGTGTGTGTGCGTGTGCATGTGTGTGTAGCATTCTGCTTACCAGGTGGCACACTGTAGCGGACCGAGTCAGGCTGTGGCGAGGCCTTGCTGGGCTCCCTGGGGGAGAGGCGGTAAGGAGTGCCTGGCCCACCCGCACCTCCGTGGCTGTCCTGCTCCATGGACATCTTCACTTCGTAAGGCATGTACGAGAATGGCTTGCCTGTAAACATACACAAAGGAAGGTCTCTTCAAAAGCTCAATCAATCAATCAACCAATCAATGACTTAATCACTCAATCAATCCACATTTGAAACAGACAGATCAATACTGAAAAAAAATCTAATAAAATAATCTTACTGTATTACTCATAGAAGCCGATATTTAGCCGGGCTACATGCAAAACAGCATAATTGGCTACTTCCCTACACCAGGGCCACACAGTGCATATCAACAAAAGGACTCCAGGGAAAGTTATGTGAAGGTCAGTTGAGTCATGTTTTCGTGACAACCTTTGCCGAGGGTGATAAAAGCATCTGCTTCATGATCAAGCATTGCCCTGAAATGGACATCAGGCAGTCTGACCCAATGCCTTCCTTCAAGGCTGAATGAGTTCATCCGTAAAAAAAAAAAAACTACTTTTGTGGCTTGTGAGTATAGGAGTGATATTTTGCTCTAAGGAAAAGCCGGTGTGACCGGGTTGACTATGCCTGTGTTACCTATTGTTCTTTTATAAGGCCATGTCTAGGCTCAAAACTCATGAAAAAAACAAAACAATCAATCCTGCTTTCTAGGTTACATTTCGTACCTGCCACAGCTAACACCGTGTCCTAACTGAACGCGATGCGAGCGACAGCGACCGTCAAAATACATTCCATTCCATTATTTTCTGTTGGACTGTCCTAACTGAATGCGATGCGACATCGCGCGACAGTAAGCGTTGCGACAGGACATTTTGAAAGTGGTTTTGTCGCTTGGTCTGTTTCTATTTTTGTCGCGTCGCATCGCATCGGAGCAAAATACCGTTGGAATTTCAAAGGATAAATACACACGCGATTACGGAACAAACGAAGGCAGTGAGGACATGAAAAATGTGCAGTGCGATGTCGGTCGGTCGCATCGCATTCAGTTAGGACACGGTGTAAGACATAACAACAGTCAAAACCACTAGTCAATAGTGCACCTATTGTACATGCCACCAGTTGTGTTAGATAACCACTTGTAGGAATGGGAAACACACATATGACCAGCTAAAGTACTCGCCAACCATTAAATCAAAACACATCAAACCCAGCAGCCATCCAGGATGATTATCTGAAGTCCACCCACCTTCCCGGTCCAGTACGTTGGGGCTGCACGTGGCGAAGCGGGACCGGCGCTCCATCTCGGCCTGGTCCTGCCGCTGCTTCTCCTCCTGGTGGGCCGACTCGTGCACCGCCTTGATCTGGTGCTGGAACATGGCATAGCCGCTCAGGTGCGCCACTCCGCCCAGGGCGAACGCTCCCGGGACCACCTGCAGGGGGCACGTTAAAACACAAACGCCACGTCTGAATGGTTGTCATACACCAGATGGTCAGATAGTGCTTTACCACTCGTGAACGCATATCAGTAGAAATCCAGGCTGTGTAGCAACAGAATCAGAATTTTACATCCTGCTTGCAACACTAGTTAAGAACTGAAAAAGCGGAGATGAAATTCAAGGTTCTGTTTGATCTTAAATTTGGTCCTTAATTTTGCACAGCCCTGGTTGAAATGTCATGCATATAAATGCTTTGCATATTAAATGCACGACTGGCACAAGTTCAGTATACAGAGATTGCCTGGATGTGACAGTCCAGTCGAGGACTGCCTTTCTCCTCCTTATGCCCACACCAGACTGACCCAACGCTGGGCAGTACTAATGGACATCCACAATGCAGAACAGCATGACTGGTCCACCACCACAGCAGACATATTCCCCCCCACCGGTGACACCAAAACCTTTAACACCACACCGCACACGTAGCATGATAAACACCCTGGAGGCAGATACAAAATGTCTGATTGGAGTTTACAGGGATGCCACTATTGTTGTGGTGATCCCAGCCCAAGTATGCATGTTCGTAACCTTAGCTCAGGCCATACCTGGATGTTATAACGAAGCACGATCAAACAACAATCAGCACTCAAAAATACAACCAGCACTGAGTTGCTGATGCTGACCATACACATTAAAAATTTGGATGGAAGAGTACAAGATTAAGGCAAATCATTGACTGCTTGTCCGATTGCTGTGTTGATTTGGACTGGCGAAGGATGGAGGGGGATTTCGGTGGTGGTGGTGGTGGTGGCGGCGGGTGCATTCTGGACTCACTTGGCGGGGTTGGAGGTCTACATACGACACGCCCTGACCCCTGAACCTGGCTCCCTGCCGCTCCGCATATCTGATGGAGCAGTAGGGAAGGCTGCTGCTATAGGCTCTGCTATAGGGACTGACCATGTCCGGGATGCTGGCGGCGCGCTCCTGCAGCTGCTGCATGTTCAGCGGGGCCTGCTTGCCCGACGACACCAGGACCGAGCCGGCGGGGTTGTACAGCGTCGGCTTCTCATACATCCTACGGGAGAGAAAGAGAGAGAGAGAGAAATGGAGTAAAGGACACAGGCCCAGACGCATGGCCAATAAATAAATAAATAAATAAAAAGCACGCGCTTGGTTGGTGCAGGGAGGGACAACACAGGGCTTGGATGGTTAAAAGAAGCGAGCAGTGCGCACACACACACACCACAACACAGAGACACACACACACACACACACACACAGACACACACACAGACACACACACACACACACACACACACACACACACAATGGAGGACCTTTACAGAATGATTGCTCCATATATCAGTACAAAAATCAAAACCATAATTTCAGTTTTAAAGCCACTCCGTTAACAGGAGGTTTACATTTTAAATGATCAAAAGGCAATCTGACTGAACCACACTGAGCTGCTGAAAACCTTCACAACCTCAGCGGTTTAATTACAATAGACAATTGGCATGGTGATTAGAATAAAAGGACCATTTTATGTGGAACTGACCTCCCCGCCCAAAAAAAAAAAAGTCATATAGCTTGCTGCATATGGAGTCCGCTCTTTGTTACTAAGCAACTGAGTAGATCATTCCCATCAGCAACTATGTAACTTTTTCACCTTAATCTCAACTGATTGTGAAAAATACTTTCTTGCTAGATGTGGTTACAGTAATGATAAACAGATGTAGAGTCTGTATTCAATTTACAGCGGTTCTGGTGAGAAACTTATCATAATTATAACATCATTTTGTGTTACCATTTATGAGCATGTGGACACATAGAAACAAACACGCTGTTCTTAAAGGTTGGCTCATTAACTACTAGGTGGCACCTAAAATTGAGATGGGAGTGCAACTCCGTTACTGTGAGCTGCCCCATGTGTATCTGTATTGTGTACTTTTTAAGTTTGCAACACCAATTGTTTCCGGTTAAACATTGTTCTATCTCACTATGTACTATGTATATAGCTGAAGCGACAAGAAAAGCCACTTGACTTGAGTTGACCATCAGGGCAGGCGAACTCTGACCTGGCGGGATCTCCGCTGAGCCTGGGCTCTGTCTCCACGTCCTCGTCCGCGCTGCACGTGGCGCTGGAGTCGTTGTCCGAGTGCATGTGCTCCCGCTCTCGCTCGCGATCCCGCTGGTGGCCCGCCTGTTCGCTGTGCTTGTCCAGCCTGTCCCTGGCCTCGGGCTCCATCTTGACCTGCACGTCCACCCCGCCGCTCATCTCCACGTCCTGGGGCTCGCTCTTGGTGTGCACCTGGCCGTCGTAGCACCCGGCGCTGGCTGCTGCTGCTGCTGCTGCGCGGCTGCGTTCGTCCAGGGAGGAGCCCGGGTCAATTCCGATGCCCTCCTCCGGGCTCTTCTCCAGCTTCACCCGCAGCTCGTCTGGCGGGCCGTCGTGGCCCTTGCCCGACGAGCCGACGTCCTGATCGGGGGCGGAGGCCGCGCCCACCGAGTCCTCGTCCCTGTGGGCCGCCATCCCGCCGGCTTTGGGGTCGGCCTGAGATGGGGAGGGAGCGCTTTCTGTGTCGGAGCTGTTGTCTGGGCCTGACGTGGGAAAGCAGAGGGGGAGGTGGTGAGAGAGTGAGCGAGTGAGAGAGGGATGGAGGGAGGGGGGAAGGGGGGATGGAGTGCAATAACATGAGAAGACAAACACATACCCCAGTGTCAGC
>CM059272.1:11195379-11317879 GCA_030347295.1 Setipinna tenuifilis
GCAAAGAGATAAAAATGTATAACAATATATGTACCAATGGGGATGTACCAATCAACAACCCTCTTTCAGATGTCAAAGCCATCTTAAAGCCCTTACAATCTGTTTTACACACAGGTCTGATACAAATCGGAATACTGTGCAAACTTGCTATATGTGTGAGACCATCTACTGGCACTAAGGCAGCAACATGTTGTCAATTTATGGGCAAATGATGTGGCAGCATTTGGATATCTGAATGCATCTCTATCACCGTCAGCGAGCTAGGCATGCATGGGCTAAAATGTTTGTGTGTGTGTGTGTGTGTGTGTGTGTGTGTGTGTGAGACAATGGACACATGATGTGACCGCATTTTGATATTTGAATGCATGGTTATCAGTGTGCATATTTGGGTACGTGAGTGCGCGCTTGCACACACACACACACACACACACCACACACACACAGACACACACACATTTAGGTGCCTCTTACCGTCACTATCTTCTGGGTTGTCGTCCTCGTCGTCATCATCTGCGGCGGAAGCTGTGGAGGCTAAGCTCTCGCTCTGAGACACGTCCCGCTCCCCCCTGGCCCGCCGTGCTTCCTGCACACACAGCACAGCACAGCTCAGCACAGCTCAGGGTCACACACAGCCAAAACAGAGTGAGCCAGAGACAAAAGCAAAGCAAAAACCACAAAATAATAAAGACATGTTCACAGACGTTCAACTGCCGTGCCAAATCCACACACAAGCTGTCCAGTGGGAATAATATTCCTGGTTTTCCCTTTTGCAAGCACAAGGCAAAAAAAGTGTGTTCCCAGTTTAGTTTTCAAGGTGAGGTCTGGGAGTATAGCAAAGGGTCAGAGCAGTCACAAGGGTAGTATCCAATAGAATGTGGGCAGAACTGAAACCGCTCTATACACTGAACTCAACCTGAACCCAGAGATACACCTAGAAAAGGGAAGGATCATCTTATCTGACTCATTTTACTCATAGGAGAGGAAGTCAATGCAAGGTGCTGACTAAAAAGATTTAAATCAGCAAAAATACATTTTGGACTTTGCCCTATCAATATATCAGCCGATTCTTACACTTCTGCAGGCTTTACTCAGATCTTTGAAACTGGGGCCACCTTTGGTCCCAACCATTGTGTCTATATTGTGTCCAAGGCATTTATGAAGACCTGGAGTTGGCAACAGTGAAACTTGAGGCAGAAATAAATGCATGTTGGAGAATGGCCTTTGAACGGTGCTACTCTGTGTGGCTGATGAACATTTGTGGTGTTGTCTAATGCTGACATTTTGTGTTGGGTACTAAGAAATCATCATGCCGTGAGGAAAACAAAGGTCATGTTTAAAAGGGTTTAAAAGGAGTGTCAATGTCAGGGTGGCAACAGAGCAAGCTCACAGATTAACTCGTACAACCGGTACACGGAAGTGTTTACAGGCAACCAAGTGTTCACTATGCCAATATCGCCTGATGCAAGAACTCGTAACGGAAACAGAGAGCTCAGGCTCAGGAGATTAGGCCCCAAGGAAAAGCTGCGTCTGGCCTCCAGTCAGCCATGGAGAAAACAGAGTACCACCTCCTCCCATAGCTGATATATCTCACAAGGAAACTAACCAATACCAAATAAACCTGCACACATGCTCTGATTGCTGCTACAAATTGTGGAAAGAAACATTTGGGCAGTTTTAATATTAAAAATAAAATAAACCGTATCCTCAAAAGGGCCCCTTGGCACAAGGCCACTAGAATCATCCTAAATCCAACTTCCTACCCATCCCAACCCAACCCCCCACCCCTGACCGCCCCTGTGGCCAGAGCTGTAGTCAAGCATGAGGAACAGTAGGAGGTGACGTGGTGTGGTGTGGTGTGGTGTGATCTGATGTGATTACCTGCTTGTGCTGCTGCAGCAGGTCCTCCAGGTTGTGCCGTCTCTTGTAGTTAAAGTAGAAGTTTTTGCACTGAGCCTCGCTCTTGGTGCCCACCATTTTGGCAATAGCCGACCAGTTTCGGCCGTGCTCAACCAAACCTGCAGGGGGAGACAGAGCAGGGGCAGGGAGAAAAGGAAAAGGGAGAAAGGAAGGGAAAGAAGGAGGGGGAAAGAGCAAGAGGGCAAGAGAGAGATTATTGTACTGTTATGAAAGTCGGAGAGGAGGCAGGAAGTGCCTAAAAGGAAAAGAAATGCATAAACAATTATAGAAAAGAAACAAGGAGTGGAGTTGGGGATGGGGGGGTGGGGGGTGGGGGACTGAAAAACAGAGATAGCTGGAATGTCTTTGCCAGACAGTACAGTACTGCCACAAGGCCAATTTCTTTAAAAGCAACTCAACTCAACAAAACAATCCACTATCCTCTTTCCAGACACATGACCTGACAAACCGACCAGCACATCGCACATCTCCTCTACCCCACCGTTTTCCCAGAGCGTAACCTCCTGACCAGCTCTGACAGGGCTTAGCGTGCAACGGCAGAAGCCAGAAGACCATTAGCCTGGTGCGTTTACTCGAGGGTCCTGTCGACTGCTGATCCACATTGCCTTTTACTTCATCACAGTCATCCTCACACTTGTACAATGCTAATGAGCAACACTGTAACTAGACTGGGCCGGCACCAACCAAGTATACGTGATTTATCCGTGGTCTGGAACGAGGATGTCCGTGGTGAGTACAAATTGATAGGCCTGATAGGGTTTTGGGATTACCCGGTAGAAATCCTGGTTGTCTGCTTAAAGTCCTCCATTTAGCCACTGATTAACCCTCTATACAACAAGGGGTTTTCCTTTCGCAATAAGGTCGAAAGGGGGGCAAATTCACACAACACTACATCAGAAAAGCATTTCTCTTTTTTTTTTAATCCTTAGTTACCATGCAAATATAGCATACCGAGAAGGTGTCCTGTTTGCAGGTACTTAGGATGCTGCTTTAAAAAGTGAATCCCCACTATGGTGGCGGTTTGTTCCTTAACAGTAAATAAGCAGTCATTTTTTACAGGAAAGAGTCTTGAAAATGCAATCCATCCTAGACTTCCTCCCTGACTTACAGCAATAATCACCACACAACCAAGTCTTCAATTACGCACCCAACAACCTTAATGGCTACTTTGAGGACTTAACTGTTAACAAGCTGGACACGGGATAAAATCCGAAAACATCACGAGGGAACACGAAAAACAAAATAAGAGATTTCAGCTCAGACACACAAGTAGAGGGTGTGTGTCTGTGTGTGTGTGTGTGTGTGTGTGTGTTGCAGTCAGGCCATACAACAGGCCCCTGAGCAGGATGCTGTCAGAATGTATGGAAGTTTGCTGATGGAGAGTTCATGTCTTTGTGGGTCTGTGTCCCTCCACACCCTTCTTTTACAAACTGCATCAACACTGTTGTGGTTCACAACTTAACTTCAATACAAAACATCGGGCAACATTATTGGAAAAATAAAACACAGGAAAATAAAACACATTTACTCAGAGATGAGCACCAAAATCACATTCTGGGAGGTGAGTGGGACAAAATAATCTCCTCACCTGTAAAGTGAACACAACACATATCACCAGCGTCTGCACAGCCAGACACTAGAGAAGCCATCTGTACCAGCACCGTATAACAATGTCAAGAGTGAACCTTGTGGCAAGCTGGGACAAGAAAACACCTATTGTAGCAACTTGCTGAGGTCCTGAGGTCATTGGAAGCAGATACTGGCAAAAACCTGCCACCAACAAAAGGTTATGCACACAGAATTTCACCAACGTGCCAAAAGCACGGCAGGACTTTGAACCTTATTCCCCCCCTTTAAGATCCCGTTGCTCATGAGGCCCTCAGATCGGTTTGCGAAATGTGGAAGCACGGTGCGAATGTTATGCGAGAATGATTTGACTGTAAACCAAGTTCCCCCTATGGCTCTCTCCAGACATACATCAGGATAAACATCTAGCCCTGCAAGAATAGCAGCCACCAGAGCAACCATAATAATCAGGCTGACCACCCCGTGGGAGGACAGGCTGGATATGGCCAAGGGGCGGAAGTGGTGGATGGAAGCACTCAGGCGGGGCTGCTGCTTCGGGAGGAGAGAGGAAGCACGGCACAGGGCAAATCACCTATCTGGCCTCCGCTATCTGGCACTGCTGCCTATGCTCAGTCACTAGGAGGTGTTCTTTCATTTACGGAAAGAGGGAGGAAAGGATGTAGGGAGGGGATGGAGGGAGGGATGGATGGATGGATGGATGGATGGATGAATGGACGAATGCCTGCTGCTGACGATCTTGCTGCTGGCCAACAGCCATTGGCAAAAGAAGTAAAAAGGAAGAATGAGGGGAAAGAAAAAAAAAAAAAAGAAAGAAAAAGAAGTACGGCTCATTAAGAAAGGCGTCCCTGCTGTTCGGCAGAACTGTCCCACATCGGTTGCATGAACCCTTGCATTTACATTCCAGCCGTATATAAAGCTGGGCCAAGTGCCACTGTGCGCCTGTCAGACCGCTGATGGCCCGAGATCAAAAGGGGCTCGGAGGCCTTGCTGCCTGAAACTCAGAGGGCTGACTGACTGACTGACTGACGCATGCGAGAAATCGAAGCTCCCTGGTTCCCCTGGTATTGTTAAACAAAAAAGCCGACAAGTCTAAGGAGGTCCTCAAAACCTCCTGACAAAAATGCTGACACTAATAATATATTTCAATACTTTAAAGGAGTCCCTGACTCGTCAGTCAGTTAAGTCCACTGTTGCCAGCGTGGTTCCCCCCTCAGGAAGACATGTAGAGCATGTTAGTTGAGGGAAGAGGGGGGGAGGGGGGGGTAAAGGGAGGTGGGGTAGGGAGGGGAGGGGGGGCTATAAAAGCATACCACTGAGAGCACGAGACCGATGGTGATCGACAGACAAGACCATGAGGCAGTTGGGGAGAGTGAAACTGAAGAGGCCTACCTTTTTTGGCTATTTCCATCTCCTCCTCGGTCCAGCGAGACGTCTCCCCGCTCTCGACAGCTCCTGCAGAATCACGGAGAGAGCAGAGGCAGTCAGCGTCAGCCAGAGAGAGAGAGAGAGAGAGAGAGAGAAGGAAAGAGGGAGAGAGGGAGGGACAGAGAGAGAGAGAGAGAGATAAAGAGAGAGAACGAGACTGCCTGCACAAGAGGCTCTGCTGCGCTCCACTCTCCTCCTCACAAACTCTAATCTAATAATCTGTTTACATTCAGGGGCTGCCGGGACCTGCCTCTCTCTCTCTCTCTCTCTACCCTTTCCCTCATTCTCTCTCTCATTTCGTTGCCGCACCAACCAGACGCCTGACCCCTCTTTTTCTGCGAGGGGAGGGCCAGTCAGCTGATCTCGACTGAGACACTGGAGAGCACCTCCCTCTTTGGGAAAGGCCTTGAACAAACAAGAGAAGCGCTCTCTTGCACACAGAGACACACACAAACACACACGCACGCACACGCGAATGCGCACACACACACACACACACAGGCGCTCTCTCGCACACAGAGAGACACTCAGAAACACACACACAAAGAGAAGCACTCTCTCGCACACAGAGACACACGAAAACACACACGCACGCACATACTTGGAGCCATCTGTGTGTTCCATGATATCCCTTGAACCTTGGCTGCTCGAGTTCCCCAGTCCTCCTATGCAAGGCAGCCAAAGAAAGGCCTTAACACTTCTTCTTCTTCCTTCTCCCTGCGACTGAACTCCCTGACATTGAGTAAGCATCTGGACAAATTTAGCTCCCTATGAACCTTTGACATTTACGTGAATTTGTTCCCTGTGATGGGCTGATCCATCCACAGTGTTTGGACGCCTTGGACGGAACGTCTTTGGCCGGCCAGAGTCCGCATAACCTACTCAAATAAATATTACAGTGCTGGCTCATTCACGCTTGTTTGCTTTACCTGCTAACCCCTGATCCGAGGGCACATGAGCTACTTGGCTCACGTAACAGGGCTGTGTTCTGGCAGCCACTCTGCTACATGATACGGATCGCGACACCAGAACTTTGAAATGATACATACGAGAAGAAAAAACTAGCTCCACAAAAACTTCAAACCTTTATACAATGAATCAAACACAAAGAGAGACTTTAACTTTTTTTTTTTTTTTTTTTTAAGTCACCCTGCACAAAGGGATTTCACAGCTAAAAAAAATCTGTGAAGTTTCCGGAACTGCTGTAAATGTTCCAGGAATTTGCATGAAATCAAGAAGTGAATTATAGATTTGCATACCAGCACGTCCTTCGTGTCTTTCTTTTTGGTGCATGAACTTAAGAGGTCTCTGCATCAAAACATGGAATATATCACATCACGGCACCAAGCTTAGTTAAACACCGTTTCCCTAGTGACTCTATACCAGGACCAAATAATGAGTTTTCCCTCATGGAAAGCAATAATCTCTCAAATAGTCTAGGCAGCATCTCAGATTTAGGGCAAATGTAGCTCAAGAAGACCAGTCACTGCTCTGTATGTCTGTCCTTACTTAGCTTTAACTTCTCTTAAAACGTCGGAGAACATCCCTCACCCCCAATCTTCAGCTGTTATTACACTTAAGCATGCGAACACTCACAAACACACACACACACACACACACTAGGAGTGATTCTATGCCACTGGCCATAACCCAAGTGGACAAGATGGCCAAATGGTCCCCTCAGTCCAGTCCAAGTCCAGCCCCAGTAGTTAGAGGCATGTCAGTCGAACAGATTGTTACCAGATCTGACAGGCAGCAGAGGGGGGTGGGGGTGGGGACAGCATGAGTTTAATCATATCAGTGGGGAAAAGCTTGACATGGCATGAGGACACCAAGGTGAGCACAGGACAGCACCAACAGCAGGGGATGGTGCCACGCACAATGACAAACACAATGGGAACAGTTCTTGTTTTTTCTTTTTGTTTTTTGCCCTAGAGAGAGCATCGCACACGTCAGAGCGATACATTTTGTGTTTATCTAAGGAGGACTAATTCATTCCATAAAGTTAATGTAACACCAGACTTGGGGGAAGGAACTGCATAGTATTTATGTTGCCATGAAAAAATGGAAATAGGATAGCATTTCTAGGAAGCTTACTTTAATAAGTGAATACAGTAGGCAATTTCTCCAATTACCTCTGATCAAGTCTTTTCTAATAAGTCTGATTAAGCTAAGACAACTGGGCATGAGTTGCATACGATACTGTACTATGTACTAAAAGAATTAACCTGGAAATAAAAAAAAAAAACTAAAAAAAAAATCCTTTGTCTACTTCACCTGAAAAGCTGTTCTTAGCAGTCTACAAGTCAATGAGTTTACCTGCCACCATTTTTACAGTAAGTAGACATGGCAACAAGCCCACCTGGAACACACAAGGTTACCATGGACACCAACAAACCCTAAGCCCTTTGTGTCAGTAAAACAGGCTGTGGGGGTGGGGGGCGGACAATGGTGGCTGCCTGGCAACTGCTGTCTGAGTGCCTGACCCACTGAGAGCTATGCACAGGGCCGGTTGCATAAAACAGTTTAAGACTAGTCTTAGTCTAATATTTTTTTTGTAAGACTAGTCTTAGCTTTGTTAGCCAGTTGCATACAAATTAAGACCGGTCTAATTTTACTGAATAAAGTAAGACTCCCTACCCCCTGTCTAATTTCATCTGGCCATGGAAACAACTAAACTGTCAGTTGGGCTAGTTGCACATTCCATTAAAATCACTAAATTTGGACATCAGTACCGATTTTAGGGTGTTGTATTCCTCAGGGAGGCAAATATTCTCTGCCAAAGAAAATTGGCTGGAGCGCCCGCTATCGGCCATCTTGTTTTAACTCACTCAATGTCTTAGTTTTCCCATAATGCAATGCTAATTAGTCTGACTAACTAAAGACCGCCACTGGCTTATTTCATGCAACAGTCTTATCCCAGTGTCTTTAGCTAGACTGTCTTACTGTTAGCCAGTGTCTTAAATCAGTGTCTATGTTTATGCAACCGGGCCCAGAGCAACTGTCCTAGCCTGTGTGTAGGAGCGATGCAGAAAGGGCAACAGGCTCTAACCGACTCAGACAAATGAAACAGCCTGCTGAGGACAGACACCCAAAGGAGCTGACTTGTCCTAAAACATCTGCAGCATCAACTCAATGTTGTCCACCCACTCACAGACCTATTAGAGACATTGTCAGGGAAATACACCCCCTAATACAACACACTGACACAGTATATACTTACCCTGCACACAGGTATATAAAAACAATACATGGTCATGTTTTAAAGCTGGATGTGCAGACAAGCAGTAAAGACATGAGGAAGCCACTTTACCTCTATCCATGGTCACTGGAGTGGTCTTGGCAGGGTCCCGCGCAGGCTTCGGACCTGGCTCAGGTTTGGGTGGCTGGACAGGCTCAGGCAAACCTGGACATGGACAAGACTGTTAGGCAAGGAAGCTTTGGGGCAAATCAATACAAATATTGTTCACACCAGAGAGTGGATATCAACAGACGGTGACAACAACTGGTGACTGTTTTAAAGTGTGCCTTCTATGACTGGAATATGGGTGTGGGGGAATGCACATGCGTGTATGCGTGTGTATGTATGTGTATGCATGTGTGTATGCGTGTGTGAGAGAGACAGAGAGAGAGAGAGACAGAGAGACAGACAGACAGAGAGAGAGAGAGAGACAGAGAGTGTGTGTGTGTGTGTGTGTGTGTGTGTGTATGTGTATGTATGTATGTGTGCTTCAGGAGTTTTCGGTTGGGGGGGGTGAGTGGTGGGGAGTCTTACTTGGCTCAGGTGGGGGTGGAGGCACCTCCTCTGCCACCACGGAGGCAGCCTCGTTGGCCATGGAGCGCGTGGTGATCCTGCCCTTGCGGCGCCCTTGGCTGTTGGCGGTCTTGCGCCCGCGCGGCGTGCTCTGCTCCTTCCCGTCCTCGTCCTCCCCGCCGTCACACTTGTCTTTGTCTTTGCCGAGGTCCCTAAAGGGACAGAGCCACGGGCCAAACGCTGCTTTATTTTTATACCTGCACAACTTTGGGAAACTGGTTCAGTTCAGAGCCACCGTATGTTACTGGGCGCCTATATTGGAAGGCCCGTCCTCCAGCATTGAGGCAGACTTGTGAGCAGCACCGGCTCATCTGGTGTGTAGCCTTGCTGGATGCACCCTAGAGACTCCCCCCAAAGCTGTACTTTACATATCCCCAGAATAAAGCACATCTCCTGGAGCGCATGGATTCTAGTTTTACGTAATTAAACAGGAGAAGAAAAGGGACTCGTTTTTTTTTTTGTTTTTTTTTGGCAAACACGGTTCACTAAGTGTGGCGTGCTCCAGCAGCTGACCGGACACTTGGTCAGCAGACACTTGCACAACATCACCTGCATGTGCCCCATTAACAGCCACAGGGAGCATGCTGCTACAAGTGACCAGACCATGGCAAGAGATCAGCAGGGGGATAATTTAAGACTTTTCAGGAGAAGAAGAAGATCCCCGAGATAAGACTTCACTATTTCTGATGCAGGCCCTCAATGCCTTTATTTACTGTGGACATTTATAACTGGCTTTTAAGAGAGTCAGAGGCAGAGATTGACTCAAGCCAGGTCCATTAGGCTCCTAGCTCTCTGTCTCTCTCTCTCTCTCTACAAGCTAGTGCATGATACGTCATCCACTGCAGCTTGAATGAAGGGGAGCACTCACTTGGATTCCTCTTTTTCATCTTTCTCCTCCTCTTCCTTTTTCTCCTCGTCCTCTTTTTTCTCAGACTTCTCCGATTTGTCTTCTTCGTTTTTGTCGTCCGACTTGTCTTCTTGCGAGGGCCTTGTTATCTGCTTTGGAACACCAAGAGAAAGTTGTTTTTTTTTTAATTGAACTAAAGCACAGTTCAGCACAGTTTTGTCAAAAAAAGAGCATTTTCCCAGGAGTTTTATCGTCCTGAAACTGTAACAAAAAAGGAATGTGCTACACAGGCCAGCTGTAGATCTGATTACCACAAGTTTTCATTGGCAGTGCCCGCTAAGGGGAAAAACACTAATGCAGATTGCCTAAACTGACCCAGCAAAGAAACTCACTAATTGCTCACTCACTTACTAATCACTAATCCTCTGTGCCTCCATTCTGAATAACCATGTGCCTGTGATATCTCACCAGCTCCCCACCAATTGAAAGTGGGTGGACAGTGCACTGATCGTGTTGTTTATTTATCCTTAAACAGTCAAATAAAGTGGCATATACAGATCACAGCAATGCTCAGACCCCTGAGGCTATGCTGACATATTTTTATGATTTTTGTCTTCACACACACACACACCCACACCCACACACACACACACACACACAATACCAGCAGGACTTTATTTAAAAAGATATATTAAATAAGCATGTAAATAAATAAATAAATACGCAAGTAAATAAACAAACAAAAACAAACAAATAAATAAATAAAAATAAAAAATGGCTTGTCACTTGTAACCACAAGGATAAATCTATGAAGAAATGAATTTTTCTTTCTTGTAATGTGCTGAGGCAGTCAAAGCCTCAGGCCATTACCCAGTTCCTTTTTGGAAGCGAACCTCTAAATTCCTGGGCTGTCTTCTTTCAACAGTCAAACAAGCAAAACCAAGATCATTTTCCTCTCAAACAAACACAATTACTCAAATTGAAAGGATATGTTACAACAAGAGATGTGTCTTTCATCACTACCACTGATAATAGCTAAATAAAAAATGGTTGTGTTATTTAAGGTACAAGAATGGAGTGTGTGTCAGTGTGTGTTTTGGGGGTAGGGAGGTTGAGGGGGGTGTTGAGATGTAAACAGGTTCACTGTATTAGATGCATACAAGGCCAGTGTCAACTAGTGTGGGTAGGAACGCAAGCTTATGGCAAACTCTGGTCAGAATGAGTTTAAGGTTAAAAACCAGAAGTGAGCATCAATGACCAAGTGAACTTCCCTCCGACGGTGTACAGGGACTAATGCACATTGGTCTTATTACTGTGCAATGAGGGGGTGACAGGCAGGTTAGTCCACTCTTGGGTTCTACAATTTTCTTTGGGTTAACAGGATCAGAGAGGGGAGGGGTGGCGAAAGGCGAGGTGGAGGTGAATGGGGGTGGATGTGGATGGAGGGGGTGGGTGAGGTGGCCTGGTCATGCACCCCACGGAGATTAGATTAGGAATATGAGAACCTTTGATGGTCCTCACATGGAAAGGGTGTCTGCACAGACAGATCACGCCCAGCGGTGCAATCACAATAGGCCCATTGTTGACTCTGCAGAGTTCAAAGGGTGTGGAAAAGCAAGCTGCTCATGACAAATGGTGAGGACTGGCTCAGAGGCCCTTTGGAGGCTGAGTGAATGTCTTGTTCATTACCACTGAGAGAGAGAGAGAGAGAGAGAGAGAGAGAGAGAGAGAGAGAGAGAGAGAGAGAGAGAGAGAGAGAGAGAGAGAGAGAGAGAGAGAGAGAGAGAGAGAGAGAGAGAGAGAGAGAGAGAGAGAGAGAGAGAGAGTCAGAGAGAAGAGCATGGATGCTAACAGGGGTACACACTGCAACACCGGTCATATAGCCTGGCTGCAAACGACTTGGCCCACATTTGCAGCATACTGCTGGACAGTGCAAGCAAAAAAAACAGCTGCTGAAGCCAAAGACATAATTCATTGGTCATCTTTCACCTGGGCTGTCAAACAAAAAAAGCGAAAGGGCACTCCTCAATTTCTGTTAGGGTCAGTGAGGTTAATGTCATAAATCACTCACTGGTGATTATAGCACGCCTAAAAGTGACTTTGGATAAAGTGTGTGAGCGCCAAATGACCTCAGTACTACTCACCACACCACAGTGACACTGTATAATAAAGCCCCAGAAAGTACAGTACATCCATCTAGAGAGGCGATTCCATTCACTGATTCAAAACATCCTCATGCGGTCAGTTCATCTACATACACAAAGAGGGTGGCAGTCAAGAATATTCTCATTTGCACCGAGTTTGCTGTACTTCTCGCTTCTCACCTCATTACCCACACCCAACATTATATCATTTGTGTCAAGCTTCATTACCAGCTACAGTATATTTTAAAATGGTTTTAACATATCCGCACTGAAATGGCTCTCTCACTATTATGATTGCTTGAACACGAAGCATCTACAACCAAGACAAAAAAAAAAAAAAATGGGCACAGGGGCTCTTCCATCTGTTCATGTGTGCTGTAGAGAGGCAAGTTATGTTGGATGCAAGTTTGGAAAAAGCAACTGCCTACATTCACACTGACCAAATATCCAGTTTAACACACACGCACACACAAAACTTATTTGACTCATTTTATCGAAGCGTTCATCAGCCTGGCTACCGGCAAGAGTAGAGTCACAGCTCCACCCTCCCCCGCTCATTGCACTGAGGAGCAGTGGAACATGCCTGGCTAAGCCAATGCAATCATCCCATGCTGGTACCAGATGGGACCAAGGAATGCTACTCTCTCCAAGATGCTCATCGCACAAACAAGGACAATAAAAGAGGAGGAAGTCGAGACAGAGACAGAGATACAAATAAAAAAAATAGAAGACCAACTCTCAGTCTGCCTCGAAGTCAAGGAAAGATCCTTCATGGCCATAATTTTAAAGACGCTACGTCAGCAAATCCCAGTCAAGGTTTCTTGGAACTCTAGTGTTTGTAAGAGCAGTTGCCATGGGAAAATAGAATAATCTGACATGCTATGTTATCACAGACAGAGAGCGAGACACAGACAGACAGACGGACGGAGCCAAGGACAGGGAGAAAGATACAGAGTTAAAAAGAGTTAAACGTATCCGTATCTAACAAACCCGAACCCTTTACCATTTTTCAAACCGCGTTGTAAAACTATGGGCCTCACCGCTATCGGGCCCTGCGAGTCGCAGGCTGAGCCTGGACGTTCTTCCTCATTAGGCAGCAGAGGGCTTCGGGAGCGCCCGTGTTTGCTTTGGAGCAGTCTCCCACTCCGTGGCACCGCGGCCATATCCTCCCCGCCTGCCAAAGGGGCTTCCAGCGCCCGGCTCAACGCAACACAGCGCAGCGAGGAATCTCTGCGGTCCGTGAATTTTCCCCTCTTCGTTTCCCAGAGAAGCGTGAAAGGGCCTGGTCTATCTGCTGAATCATGGCCCAAGCACAGTCAGTCAAGAACGTGGGGGTTTCAGCTCGGGCGAAAACCCATGTTCTGTAGAGCTGAGCTGCTTTTGTCGAGATGAGCTACCCATAGCCGAATTCGATAGCACGATACTATCTACCTAACCCTACTACTAACCCTAACCCTTCTTCTCCCCCGACTGCGCTTGCGCGACAGCCCAACTGACAGAACACCAGCTCAGGTGTCAGCAGCACCTCCCTGGATGATGGAGAGGAGCAAAGGCTGTATCCAGTCAGATAAAACTCTCTAAAGGTGATTTAACAGAAAAAAAGCATTTAAATATTAGAGGAACACCTCTTCCTGTAATAAACCTACTTCGGGGAATACAGGTCAATGTTCGAAGGTTGCATCAAAGTTTTGCTCGAGTCACATCTAGGAAGAGCGTAAAAATAATCAATATGGTGTGGCAGCTGAACAAATGGGCATTTCAAGAGCGAGAGGGACAGCAACATCAGCTTGGAGACTTTGAGATGTGCCAACATGGCAGGTAAAAACATGACCGTGTTACAAACGATGCCTTATGTTATGACACACACATGTATACACCTCCCTCTGTTCAGCATTAGTGTGCTTGGTCTCCCATCAAAACATCAAGTCCTTAGTGAGACCCTGTCAGTGCTGAACATGCATAGTACATGACATATCTGCTGTAACCAGAGAGTGCCCATGGAACAGCATGACTGCTGGCTAACCCTGTACAAATTGGCACCCCTTGACAATGAGGGTTGAAAATATCCCTTAATAAGATGGCAAATTAAAAGGGGTAATGTCAGCACTACAACGATTTTAAAAACAAACAAATAAATAAAAACCAGCCATGAGCACCAAGAAGATTAAAAAAAAAACAAAAAAAACAAATGCCTATGCTAAGCGTAAGTGGTTCCACAAACAGGATGTAAAAGATCACGATGCCTTGTAGAAGTGCAGACAGTTAGGGCTGATAGGTGAAAAGACCAGTTATAGTTATGGTAAAGGGAAGGGAACCGGCAGGGTATAGAAAGGGAGGAGGGATACAAAAACACAGTAAGAAGACAGGATGCAAACAGGGGCACACATGGAGAGAGTGTGAAAGAGAGAGAGAGGAAGGGAGAGGGCAGGGTGGAAAGAGAATGCAAAAGAAAAGGAAAGAGGCTATTAAAGATTGTGTGAAAAAGAGAATGAGCGTGCATGCGAGTAGAGTAGAGAAGGAGGGGTGGTCATAGAGAGGGAAAGAAAGAGAGGGTAGAGAGAGAGAGAGAGAGAGGGGGGAGAGTGAGCGTCAGCGAGAGAGTGGGAGAGGTAGAGAGAGAAAAAAAAAAAGAGAGAAGCATTTCCCAAAAAAAAAAAAAAAAAAAAAAAAAAAGAGGGAGGGGCTACTTGGGCGAACAACATCGGCTTCCACTTCAAGCCCCAGCACTTCCACACCCCGGCAGTCAGTCAGTCCGCCACACACACATACCTGCAGGCTCATCTATCCCCGATCGACACTTGTGGGTCAGAACAGGGCTGGCTGGTCCGCTAGCGAGCCCCGGGCAGGAGCGACTCCTCTGGGCTGGGGGGAGCAGCAGTGGCAGCTGGGGCCGGAGAGAAGGGGAGAAGGGGAGAGGCGGAGGCAGCGGCGGTAGCAGTAGCAGGGGGGTGACGGTGACACGGCCAAGACAGAGACAGAGGCAGAGTCAGAGGGAGCATCATCACTGAGCGCGACACGCGGGCTGCCGGGGCCCCTCTCGGCAGCGCACATTCCAGGAAAGCGTGTCATCGAGCCGCTTAAGCCGCCTAAAGAGTGGCCCATCTCAGATGCACGCTCTAATCTATGCGGGGTCACCCAAGGTAATCCCCGTCGAGCGCTCCCCTGTGATTGGCACTCGCCGTCCGCACGGCAAGTTTTCTGCTCCTGTCAGGAGCGTCGGAGCGTACCACTGGGTGACAGAGATAGGGGTGGCTTTCTCTCTGTGTTTTCGTCTCTCTCTCTCGCTCTCCCTCATACCCCTCCCTCTCGTGCTGTCTCTTTCTCTCTCTCTCTCTGTCTCCCTCCCTCGCTCCCTCCCTCTCTCTCTCTGCTTCTCATGCCAAATGGCAGAGGATGGGAGAGAGGGGCAGGGTGTGTGGGTTGGGGGTGGGGTGGGGTGTGGGGGCGGCAGAAAAATGAGTACAGCTTGTTCGGGCTGTCAGTGTGGACTCTGTCTGTCTTTTTTTTTTTTTTTTTCACCATCACTCTTTTTCCGTTTGTGCATATTCAGAGTTGGCTTGTGCTAGCGCTTCCTCCCTCTCTCCCTCTCCCACTCCCTCTCTTGCGTTTGTCTACACACTCGAGCGGTCTCCAGGGAATTTCAGCCAGTACAAAGAGCTCCGGCCAGAAGTCTGTTTGGAACAGAACAATGCCAATGCTGAGCTGGACTCACGATTAACCACAGCGACCAGGGCCCTGTTTATGTAACCCTTTGCGATAGCCACCCCGGCAAAAATTTAGGCAGACAAACCAGGCGCTGCTTGTGTCTGCATGCATCTGGCTGTGCTCCATTATATAAACTCCATTTTAGAAAAATAATGAATGAAAAGAAAAAAGAAAAAAAAAAAACCCCGTGATGCAAAAATAATTTTCTTTAATTTGGTCTGCTGCCTGCTTGTCTGTCTCCGTTTTGCTCCCTCTATCACATTAAGACACAGACGCAAATGCAAACGCACACGCACACGCACACGCACACGCACACGCACACGCACACACACACACACACACTCTAATAGCGTGTCCTGTGATGTACAATGCTGCCACAAGGTCATCATGGTTGTCCTCGCAGGGAGAGGAGAGGATAATCTTTTTCATCACTGATATCAAACTCCTGACAGCCGGACACATGCAACCAGTGGCCTCCGAGCCAAACTTGTGATCCCCACTGATGGATCCCAGACAGAGGGCCCTCTGTTGCCAACACACAGCCAGATGATCCAGGACAAGTGGGTCTGATTATACTTACACAAACACACACACACACAGACACACAAACACACACAGACACAGAGAAATATGGTACTCGTTTATAGTGTCTTCTTCCACCGGCTCTGTGCTCCACAACAAGGAATGCAAGCAGCACATGAGGTAGCTGCTTAGCATGCCAAGGTTATGGAAGAGGAGAGAGGGCTGCTTTAATGTGGTGCTAGGGGATTTGTGATGTATACGGTGGAAAGTAAATGTATGTGGTGTATTCCCCCACAGGTCCAAAATATACTAGCAGCGGTAGCCAGCAGAAAAGACGGGCATTAACCTGCCTTATCAGCACACAAAATGATCTACAACACGATATTAAGAAATATGTGCCTTTTAACATTTTTTTTTAAAATATTTCTATTTAGTCTACAAAATATAGTTCATAGTTCACCAAACTTTACCCCATATCTGTGCAGATAAGAGAAAGATAAAGCTGAAAAAAAAAACATGCATCAGAGTTATCAAAGATGACACCTGTGTTCAGTGTGTATCAACATGATAGCATTTGAAACCGTGTTGGCTGGTAACCTGCACCTGTATATACCCTAGTGGGACCTGTTGCTGCCTTTAACACACTGGAGCCTTGCTGATGCTGCACCCTACTCAGCTGTCTCATCAATGTGCCAGGAGCAACATTAGTCCCACTGCAACTTGGGAACAAGCACTTAATCTCACTGTTTACTAATTTAGCATCAGACGAATTGACACATAAAATGACGGTGGCTTGTTTGCGCCATGTCTCGAAATGTCACGCTAATTGCCATGTTGGCTATATTACCTGAATTGTCGTGCATCTCATCCTCCCCCTCATCTTATCTACATCTACATCCTTCATTTCCTTCGGGATAAATAAAGTATCTCTGTTACTCTACTACATTTTTAATACGAACATCTGCTAAGTGAATGCAATGAAAAGCAGCGGATGCTAGTCTGCACCCAACACCGTGCTTTGGCATGAGCGTTAAACAAGTAAATTCTGATCTTTTTTTATATTTATCCAAGACACTATTGATGCACATTTGTGCAATGGACAAATTACCTGTGCCGAACACATTTTTGAGTTTCTACAAACTCAGCATAATTCTT
The DNA here is from genome assembly GCA_030347295.1 of Setipinna tenuifilis. NCBI lineage: Eukaryota > Metazoa > Chordata > Actinopteri > Clupeiformes > Engraulidae > Setipinna > Setipinna tenuifilis. The sequence continues at coordinate 11,212,496 of CM059272.1, forward strand.
GCAGAATAATTCTTGCCGCTTTCCCTCAGGGAACTCAAAGACATGACTGAAGCCAAAGAACAATTAAACAATAGTTAAAAGGAGTTATCCCATCTGGTCCATACTTGTCAAGTTTCTGCCCCGTGTTCTAATGCAATACCAGTAGTAGACACTTCTAATGCTAACAGAACAAGGAGGTAGAACAGAACAGCTAGTCCAAGGGGCCACTGTCTACTAAGGTAATCGATCACGGATGGTGACGTTCTTTAGATGGATTTAAAAAAAATAAAAATAAGTAAATGTTCAAGCGGGTCTCCTAATATACTTTGGCGGTGGCTAATTTACCTGGGCAGGCTGCCTAAGTAAAGTCTATGTGCGGGAAATGCTGGTATGTGTACGCCATGCAGAATGCAAATGTAAACACCGCCACTGGCTACATCCTCTTCCTAATGTACGAGGGCTCAGAAAGCCCACCCCCCCTCAGCCTCCCACCCTCCACCCTCCACCCCCCCCTAAACTGCGTGATCACACAAACACATGTGCTGTGCCACAAATAAACCATCAACCTGCAGACACAAATCAGAAGTGCCTCACCCCAATCATTCGGTCTGGGAGCAGTTAGTCTGGTGCACATACCATCCCCCTAGTGTTACACACTGACACACACACACACACTCTCATACACACACACTCACAGAGCATGCCCTCCCTGTGAACCGATCTATGCATTTAGCCATGGCAGTAATCCATATGCACTGGTGGCGCAATGTTCCAAAAACAAGCCAGAAGCATCAATGAGGTGCAGACTCAGGGGAAAGACGCTGAAGTTTAGAAACCTCTCGGTCTACTCAACTAATGCCTGGGCCAGCAGACCCAGCAGCTCCAGCAGACAAGATGATGCAGAATGAAATCAGCGTCCCGTCTTGAGGTCTGCACTATATCCTCTCCCCGAGCCAGACGGCGGCCGTTCTATAGGAGACCTTTTATGTGGGGTGTTTATCATAAGAGACACAGAGCACTGCCAAGGGCACCATACATCAGCTCTTTACAACACTCGCGAGGCTCACAGATCATTCCTCCTTGCACTCAGAGCAGCGATCTTCATGTTGATGTATAATGCGGGCGTCACGTGGGGACGGCAGCCAACTGAAGCTGATATGGCAGAGTAACACCGCCGCTCAACCTATGCTGGCCGAGTCATCATGACGACAGTGGCCTGGTTTGTAAATAGGTGCAAAAGGATTCCCTTACTCGTTTGTTTGTTTGTTTATTCTTTAGATGACAGTTAAGTAGGCTGCTGTTGGCACCCTACAAGTAAAGACAGATTGATTGATTTCTCTGAGAGGTGCAAGTCAGGTGGGGGGTACTGTTAAAGAGTTTTGCACATAAAAGCAAGTTCATACAGGGTGGCTGGCTAGCTATTGGTTAGACAGGACCTAGTGCAACTGTCATGAACAGCACTCAGAGGTGTCCTCCTACCTTGAGGCATTTCACTCGAAGGCCAAACCATCAACATGCAGTCCAGCGCACCACAACAAACAAGAACTGTTGCAAACAAAGCATGCATACAACTTGTAAATCCGGTGTCTCCAAAATCAGAAATATACCAATTAAGCGTCCATTGTCCCATTCGAAAAAAACACCATCCAAAGTCACAGATAGACCATCTGTTAAGACAAACTTCGCAACAATTTGGATGATTTAAGACTTCCAGGGACTGGTCACATACTGTAGATATTAGTCACCATCATATAAAATGTTTATTTTTTATGGATAATTTCTGAAATTTATATCAGGGGTAGACTCTGTCGGGTCAGACGACGTTCAGATGTAAACAAGCGAGCGACAGCAGCGGGGGGTGGTGGCGTGTGAGCGAGGGAGAGACAGACAGGAAAGCCGCAGGGAGGCACATGGACGCCGAGGCCACATCAGGCCGCACACTCAGGCAGCCTGCTCACTCACTGCCACAGGCAAACATGAGCATGGAAAGGCAGTGGGGGGGTGAGATGAGGAAAGGCAAAGAGCAAGCAGGACACAAAGGGAGGGAGAGGGAGAGAGAGCGAGAGAGAGGGAGAGGGAGAGAGAGGCCGAGAATGAGAGAAAGAGAAAGCGAGAAAATGAGGGAGAGAGAGAGAGATAGAGAGAGGAAGGGGGGGGAGAGGAAGAGAATAAGAGAAAATGAGAGAGTAGAGAGAGAGGAAATGAGAGAGAAAGAAAGAAAATGAGAGTCACAGAGACAGGGACAGAGAGAGAGAGAGAGACAGAGAGAGAGAGCGAGTGTGAGAGAGACCCTCAATAATTCACTCTGCAGCTCAAAGGGAGGCACTAAACCGTCAAACACACATTCACACATACACAGACTCTCTCTCACACACACACACACAGCTCTCATCTGCCTGCCAGCCTTTCAAGACACACGGCACTGCACAACAGCCATTGCAGTGCGCCAGAGGAGTCCACCCATTGGCCACTAAGCATCCGACGGCTTCTCTTAATGGCGCAGATGTTGTTTGTGTCAGCTCCCAGCGCCCGAGGAGGGAGAGGGCATGGAGGGCACTGGGACCACGGCTCCCAGCTAAGCCCCAGCCCACTGCTTACAATGTTCTAAGGGGCGGACACAAGCACACACACACACACACACACTCAAAAACAAAACACACACACCACACAGACATCACACCCTTCTGCGTAGTCAAAATAAGACGGGAAAGCTTAGTGTCAACAGACAATTATCTGAATGAGGAAAAAAAAAAAAAACAAGACAAACAAAACAAATATCCAAACAAACAGAGGAAAACAAACCTTCAATCAAACCTGACTGTGAGACACTCTGGTTTCTCATTTGGGGGAAAATCAATAAGCCCAAAATGTCAGAGCCCCACACGACGAAAACCCTGGTGTGCATGGTAAAAAAACAAAAAACAAAAACAAAAACGAAACACTGGAACACACCGTGTTGCCAAATGGCACAGAACATTGCTCACGTCACCATCTGATGAACATGCCCGGTGAGGGCACCATAGCAACAACCCAGCACCCTGTGCTTTTTTGGTGAGAGGCAAAGCAGTTCTGTGCTGGAAGAAAAAAACGAAACACACACAATACAAAAGCAAAGCCCCTTCCTGGGCAGAATGCACAGACCTCCAGACGGGTTTGCACTGACAGTGAGGGGGAAAAAAAATCTACTGGGGTAGGGAGGAGGGGGGACAAAGGAACAAGGCGAAGTTAGTGCAAACAGCTGCGCAATAAACATGGCACTCCACTCAAAAATACGGTGTTCGGAGAGAGAGGGAGAGAGGGAGTGAGGGAGAGAGGGGGAGAGAGGGAGAGCAGGCTAAATGAAACAGTTTGGGTTGTTACCCCCACAGTCATCCCATCCACCCCATCTTCCCCCCTCGACCACCACCACCATCACCCCCACCACCACCACCCCCACCTCGGTCCCTGGAAAGCAGCACAGAGCCTCCCGACTATGGCAGGCAGATAAAACAGATTCCTGGGAAGCTGTGCAGCGCCCCATAAATCACACCGCACCACTGAGCCCAACCGCTCGGCCTGTTTCTCATTTAACCTCAGAGCGAAAACCTTTGCTCTGGGTCTGTCAGGGAACACACAGACACATACACACACACACAAACACATTCACATTCAAACAAACACATCTATGCATACACGTACACACACACACACCACATGACATACAAATACAAACAGGCCTCCTCTAACTGCTTCAGAACCAAGTCGTCACTAGAGGGCCTCCTAACTTAAACATGAATACCCAGAAAAGCTAAAAAAAAAATCAATCAAAACAAAACACTGAACACATAGTGGAAATAAATAACTAATCTGCAAACACAAACGAAAAGGCTCAAGCTTAAATGTTAGAAGGGGCAGGAAATGGGTTTGCTTAACACGCCGATTGCTTGAAAAAATAAACTCTTGCTCATGAGAAATTGCCAGACTATTGTGTTTGCACACAAGAGATTGATTTGATTTGAATTTTGATGACAATTCTCAGTGGAAAAAAAACTGCATGGCTAACCACAAAGAGGCGAACCAACAGTGTGAGGTATCTGCTCATATTAAGTACACTAGCTAAATTACATACTTGGAAATGCAGAAGCCAAAGACATTCACTGCAGCTACAGTTGGACATGACTGTTCCTTCCCGTGTCATCTTCTCTTGTAATAAACACTGGCAATTGATATCTACTGCTCTCTCTGTAATAAATGTGTAAGACCAGGAAAAACACACACTACCTACAGGAGGGACAGATCTTACTGTTACTTAGTTAGCACATCAACAAACACTGGTCTGTTCCGGTCCTAATGCAGGCAGCCACCACAGCAGACCACATGCTCACATGGAAAAGGAAATTGGATTTTCGATATCAGGCCAGGAACAAAACAAAAAAAACACAGGGCATCTAAGGTGAGCTCTGGGGGGGGGGCATCAGAGGGAGAAGAAAGCACGTCCAAATTAGCACGTGCAAAGGACCGATACCAAAAAGCGAGGGCCTATGTGAAAAGGGGAGGATCTATGTCCAAAAGGGAGGGCCTTGTAAAAAGGGGGGTGGGCTAAAGGGGAGTGCCTAAGCCAATGGGGAGGGTCTATGTGAAAGGGAAGGGGTTATACCAAAAAAGGAGGGTCTTTGTGAAAAGGGGAGTGTTCATGTTCAAAGGGAAGGGCCTATGCAAAAAGTTGACAGCCTATATCCAAAGCTGCTTCTGGCAGCAAAACATCCAATGGCCAAAATGCCCGGACAGTCACAAACTTGAACAGACTCACAACAAGTTTACACCTGGTGTTGAAATGGAGTACAGCTCCAAAGTATGTCAATCCATACCTGGCGTTACAAAATGCAATGCGTAAACCTGCTAGTTGTGATAGGACCTCAGTTTCCTTTCAAATCTGTACACATACACACTACCCACTTGTCGGGAGATGACCCTCAGGTCCCACATATTAACAAATAAGCCGTAACTTGGGCCTCTACGTGGGACCCCTACTGAAGAACCATTTACTGAAGAACCAAGTAGTGAGGAACCATCTCTCACCTGATTTCTCCCGCGCCGCCTGTAGTTACGCCTCACCAGTGTTTTGTAGTTCTGGTTCTTCTTGGTCAAGTAATAGTAAAGCACACAGTCTGCCACACACTGCAAGGAGAGCAATACGGAACTTGTGAGGAAGCTCAAATGTTGAACACATTCAAAACCTGTGTTTTAAACACAAACAAAGCCACACTACACTACACTATCTGCGAGATATCTTTACAGGTAAGCTGAGCTTGTCAAAGCTTGACAACACAAGATGCAGAACATTCAACAACAAACGACACCATTAGCCTTGCGGGCTGATGTGGTTAAGATGAACTGCCATGCATGGAAAGTTCTGTTCAACTTGAATTAAATCAAAACCAAATTCTTCATTTAAGCCTAAGGAAAGAGTGAGGGAAAAGCCCTCGTTTGCTTTGTGCTGAGAAAACAGTTCCATATTTGTGCCAAAATTCCATTAGCACGTTCAAAAGTTAAAATGCAACATAAGCAACACAAAAAGTACTTGAGCCAAACCATTCACCTTTCTTTCCAGATAGGAAGCAATGAGGCCAAAATTCTTTGGGTGTTGCACAAACCTGCAAGAAAAGAAACGTGGGAACATAATTAAGCAGAGCAAAATCATAACTGATCATCTCACAATCTGGGTGGGATAAGGGGCAGTTTAACAATCAGGGTGAGTGGTGTGACTCTCAAATATCAAACCTCCTAAGAACTGATTAGTTGAACATTTAATAGATACTGCTGAGAAATGAAAACATTCAAACACAATGATTAATCTTAGCAATTTTAGGATTTGCTGATTTTGGAGGAAAAAAAAATATGAAAACGGGGTCTTTAGATTGCCAATCAGTGTCTGAAAAAAACTGTGCTAAGTGAGGTGACACTATAAACTGACTTTGTGCTTGTTTGAAATCGACTGGCTGTTTACCATCTGGCTGACATGATGTCTTAGGGCTGGGAGATATGCCGGCAATAGCAGTAATACCGATATCTTTGTAAAGGACATATAGTTGAGGCAGTATCACCACATCGAATATATTTTCATGTTGTATTAACAGTTTTTCAAAGCCAGTTCTGCGTTTCAACCATTCAGCAGCTTTTTCACATTGCTCAACTGCGCCCCTTCTGTGAGTTCTCCCTCGCAACACATGCTTTCCAGCATGGCGGACACACCAACAGCTGAGGCAGAGCTACTGCCAAAGAAAAAAAGTAATGGCTCCATAATCTGGAGGTATTTTGGATTTAAGAATGCTGATGAGGAACAACAGCAGGCTTTATGTAAAGAGTGCCGTAAGCAAATTCTGATGAGAGGTGGAAGCACTAGCAATTTATTTCACCATCTACAGCAGCAACACAAACTGCTTTACGACAGAACTTAGCTGAGAGACTCGCAAAAGTAATACATTTCGGACTGACTACTGACATGGATGAGCTGTACATGCGAGCTGTAGGGGAAAGTGGGGCGATTTGTGCCAGGGGGCGAAGTAGTGCCACCCCTTGTTTCTAGAAAACCATCATCTGACCACTTATTTTTGAAGAGCCATCCATTTTACTCAATTTCTATGACAAGCACTGAAGCAAGTGTGAAATGTTTTTAAACTTAAGTAGGCTACACAATGAGTCTATACATTTAACATTATGTTAGCTCTAAACAGCTGGGTCATGCAAATTTTTCTAAATTGTGGGGCGATATTTGGGGCGATATTTCTGTAACAGTTTAGTTCAGATTTAAAGTAAAGACTGTTTAACTTTATTTTTGTGATTTGCACAGTTCTATCAGAGCAGCTAAGTGCCTATCAGTATAAAATACATGCTATTAACTGTATATTTTTTGTGTTTTTTTTTTAAATCTGGGTATTGTGAAGGTGTAGGCCTGTGCTCTAAGCCGAGGTCTGCCTGTTACTATTTGAATTTTTTGTACTTGCACAACTCTGTTAGAGCAGTCTTACCACTGCCCATTTTATTTCCAGGCAGATTTTTCATACTTGTGGCTTTGAGATGCTCATTCTGTTTAAAATATCGATATATCGTACATCGCCTCTTGGCTTAAAAATAGCGAGATATCAGTTTTGATCCATATCACCCAGCCCTATGATGTCTCAACATTGACACGAACAGCCGACGTTTACCTACATTGACAAACTTGAGTAGAGTTAAAACAACATCTGAATACCCCCTTCAACTGGAGCTGTTTTGACATAACTTACTAGAATTTTGAAATGTCCCGAACTGATCAGAAATATGCAATCATTGGGCAAAATAACATTTATCAACTGTCTTTGCCATCATGTAGTACAGTGATGTTCGGGTAAGACTGTCCAAAAATGTTGCCATTTCAAGTACAGAATGCATTGCTTTATTGACGCCAGTTACAACACATTCCTTTGTCATCCTCTCGTCTCAACCACCATGCTCATGGGCTTTCTGCCTCTCGCTCGCTCGCTCTCTCTTTTTTCCCTCTTTGGAAGCCTCCAAAATCATTCCCATTTTTTCATTTATACCCCATCAGGCCAGCCACTTGCCAGCCAGTCGACTTCAAACAAGCCTTTTGACGAGCAGACACCATGTAAGCGGATGGGTAATGACTTTTGTATAGTGTTGTATCTCAGCCAACATATAGTATTTTTGCATTTTTTTTCTTAAATGTAAAAGTGTGGCTAAGGTCAATTCGCTTCATAAACACACACACACATTTCAAAACATACAGACGTGTGGGTAATCTCTCGTTTCAACCGGATTGTGAAACTGCCCAAATACCCCAACCCGCCCTTGCTCCCCCCGGCCTTGGGAAAGATGCTTCCTGCAAACTTGTCTCACGATGGGGTATAAATTAAAAAAATGGGAATGACTTTAAAAGCTTCCAAAGAGGGGAAAAAAAAGAGAGAGCGAGTGAGAGACAGGAAGCCCATGAGCATGACGGTCGAGACGAGAGGATGACAAAGGAATGTGTTGTGACTGGCGTGCTCTCGGCCCTGATTTCTGGCCATGTTGGGATTCTACTGAGCTCTATGGGAAGAGCCTGTGGGATTCATGCATGAGCCGTTTTGAACACTTTTCCAGCCTACCACTGGCTTTTCAAAGCTGCTTGCAGACACCGCTAACATTCCTATGTGTTTGATTTGTAGGGGGGAAATTAAAATGATCATGACCGGGTAATGTGTATGAGATCCCCCCGCCACACACACAAATTCCCTCTTAACGGGACAAGGGCAAAAAAATCAGGTGGTGGTGAAACTGCACATTCTGTAGCCCTCTCTTTGCTTTGGGCCTGGCCTTACATTATGGACCAGCACCAAAACCACATCCAACTTAATGGCAGGACTGACGTTCTCAAGATACACACACACACATTCACACACAAGAAATCAGGTCCCGCCATTTCCTGTAAACAAGCAATCATATCGTCTTTTTGCCATTTGCTGATTAAGCAAATCTGTGCCCACCACAAAAAAGGGAGCAAATCTCAACACACACACACACACACACACACACTTACTTATCCTTGAATATCTCCTTCTCATGTTCAGTCCACACATTCATGAACTGCCGAGACTTGTACACCTTCATGGGGTCCTCCATCAGGCCGTTCATGTTGATGAACTTGACGCGCCGCTGCTCAGAGTCGTACATCATGGGTGGGATGACCGACAGCTGCCTCATCTGCTTCTCATTGTTCTGACAGAGGGAGGAGGCCAGGAGCAGGAGAGAGGGAGAGAGGGAGAGAGACAGAGAGAGAGAGAGAGAGAGAGAGAGAGAGACAGACAGAGAGAGACAGACAGAGAGAGACAGACAGAGAGAGACAGACAGAGAGAGAGAGAGAGAGAGAGGTGAGTAGGTGAGTGAGTACGGGAAATCTAGAGAAAAGTTCAAGGGTGGTGACTCCAACCCAAACCACCCCACATAGACAGACTCCCAACAGATGGTTTGCTGGAAAAGCCGCCCGTGTGGATGGTTTTGCAGCGGTTTTCTCGAACAGGACGCTGTCTGATTTCTTTGGCTGGCATGTATCTGGCTAGATAGAAGGGCTCTAAAAAGGCGCGCTTATTCTTGGAGCGTATAATTTGCCCCACCGTACCTGACTATTACAAACCAGCAGCCGCAGTGGGTCTCAAGGCTGTGGAGCGCTCTCACCTATCTGCTACAGTAGCGTCATGTGTATACACTCATCATAGACACACCCACCTCCTGTTCCGATAGGCCGTCGATAATCTCAGAGATCTCATGCTCACTTCTTGCGATGGTTGCCGAGAGACCAGTTCCTCTTTGGCCCACCCTTGAGGAGAAAAATAAGTTAAAAAGAGATATAAAAACATTAGTCATATGCTTTTAAAAAAACACACACACTGAAGACAAACAGCAGTCAATATGGAACCCTGTCTGTGCTGCATTATAATAATGATGTGCCCCCTCCCCCCCCCTAATCTTTCAGGCCTGGTCAGCACCACATCTTTCCATTTGCTGTTTGCCAGGACACACCGGAGAACACTTGGAAGTCAGTGAGCATACGGTCATCAACCAAAGAAAGGGCCACAATGTTTAAACCCAGGCTACATCAGCCCAATAAGTAGCTTAAGTAAACAGTTAGCTAACTAGCTAGCATTCCTCTATTGATGTTTGAGGTTCTTTCAGTTTTCGCAGTTTTTGCAATACTGCACCCAATACTATCATATACGCAGTGTTGGGAAGGTTACTTTAGAAATGTAATTCGTTACAGTTACAAGTTACCCTGTTTAAAATGTAATAGTAGTGTAACTTTTTGAATTACTTTATCTGAGTAACGTAACTTATTACTTTTTGATTACGTTTTGATTACTTTTCAAATGTTTTCATGATTTTGGCCCCATAAACATTTTAACAGAAAGCCCCGCATCCAACTGTGGAGGGAAATGGCAACAGGGATGTTTTGTAGGCTACGGTAGCCTATAAGAAAAACATACGAAACAGTTTTTTTTTTTTTTATATAGGCTGTTTTAGCAAGGTTTTGCTGACAATATTAAGATGTAATTCAAATTGTAATTTTGAAAAAATTCAAAAGTACCTGTAATTGAATTACACATTTTTCTCCAGTAACTGTAATGTATTACTGTTACATTTATTTTGTAATTAAATTACGTAACAGAATTACATGTATTGCGTTACTCCCCAACACTGCATATACGGTTGTGTTAAAGAGGCATTGCCCTGAATCTGTTAAAAAAAAAAAAGGATGCTTGTGTTAACAGACAAAAGGAGAAAGCACTGAGCAAGATAACTACTTTTCTGTATACCAATATGCTGGTAACTTCAGTCAAGTCAGTCAATTTATAGAGTAGCTAGAAAACCCTCAAAACTGAAGCTTTCTTTAGACAAAACAAACAACTGCTGATGCTATGACTTCAATTCCATCCAAGTGGCTTTGATCCACAGATAACAGGAGCCAGCAAATATCTCGCTACATCCTTCCCTCTGGGCTGTTCTTGTTCCTGAGAGACTTCTAAAGGTAGCTCATTTAGTTTCAGGAGAATTTCCTCACAAACAAGCCCAGGTAAACAAACACCACAAGGCAGAGGATACAGCAAGACTTGAATAGGAGGAAACACGCAAAAAGTTAAAAGATAAACACTACAGATAGTATGGGCATAAATAATACAAGTCTGTTGTATGCATCTTAACTGACTCCCAAATCAAATCCTTATCAAAACTTGTTGCACTGGCAACCTTGTTAGCTTTTCAATTCCATTTGCACCACCGTGAAATCCTTTGGAGGGGGGCAAAATGATGTGATAAAGCACGAGGCCTGTAGCTACTCATGCCCTTTGTGTTCACCTTAAAGTGACCAGTTTCAGTTTTTGAATGCAGCCAAGTGCAATACATTACTAGACATTAACTCTCTTTTGGTTTCAAAAGTTTCAGAAGATAATTTTACCTAAATCAACGTATTCCAGAATAAATCATAAAAACAAACTACCAGCTTTTGTAGAGTATATTTCCAAGCAGTTTATGGACACAGCAAGAATGACGAGCTGCACTAGACCAAGGCCTTGTCTGAGGCCGGGAACACTGTGGTGACATGAAAGGTTGAATTCACTGTGAAGTGGTAGCCATGCCTCAGGTAAACCTCACACTACAAACTCTGCAGCCATCTTGTATAGTACCTGTGAGGCATTGACCTGTGCCCTTGACCCCTCACCTCTGGAAGCGCTCCTGTTGCTCGCGTTGCTTGCGGATCTCGGGGAACTGCCGCTCGTAATACTCCCGTGTGCGGCTCTCCTTGGCTTTGCGGCGCGGGTTGTTCTCCATGCGCTCCACCTTCTTTTCCCAGGCCTCCATCAGCTGGTCGTACCGCTGGCAGATTTTCTGTTCCTGCTTGGCACAGCAAGCTTGCGTCAGAAAGGAGCAACCCCCCCGGCACTAGATGGACCTCTGTCAGCGCCTGCTACCCCCACCCCACACCCCCCCAACGCACACCACATCATTGTCCTACACTGGGCAGCCCACAGGCCATGACATGAATTGACCTAGTGTATGCTACTGGAGTAGTGTATGTGAAATATGCATAAACAATCAGATTAAATGCTGCCAACGAGGGAGAGAGAGAAAGAGAGAGGAGAGGGAGACAGACCAACAGAAAGATGATGGGGGAAAAGAAAGACAGAATAAGAGTGAGTGAGTGAGTGAGCGTGAAAGAGAGATGGAGAGAGGGTGTGGGGTGGTGGAGGGGTGGGAGAGGACAATGCAGCCTTGTTTTCATGCTCTCCAGTGAGCTTCCAACACTTCACCTTCCTCTTGGCAGCAGGCCATGTGAACCCTTCTCGTTGTTCAGACTCCAAAAGGTTTGTCTAACTTGGCCTGGCAGCAGCCAAGAAAAAAAAAAGGGTTGCCTTGCTAAACTATGCATTGCTTTAAAAAAAAAAAAAAAAGCAACACTATATAAATAAATTAATGAATGAATAAGCAAATAAATATATAAATGAAGCATGAATACAAAAACACTTCCACATGTGGCCACTGAGGTAAATTTAGACAAAGGTTTACAGATTAGGGCCTTCAGTCCATTCCAACTGGAAAACTATTTGAACGTGGGGGATGGGCATATTGGCTCTGCTTGCCCTTTGATCTAAATTTTGTGAAGGACGAGAAGTTGCCCCTGAACTGTGTGGCTAGAAGGGAACACCACACAATACATGCTGAATAAGACTGGAGAATGGCGACAAGCAAGGCAGAAGAACAATAAACAAGTAAGTGTGGTGTGTGTGCATGTGTATTTATTGTGTGTGTGTGTATTTATTGTGTGTGTGTGTGTGTGTGTGTGTGTATTTATTGTGCCTGTGAGGTTGTCCAAAACTATGCCTGGGCCTTTTGTGTTCTCTTCTCAAAGCCTGCTCCAATTTCCTGGAAGTTCCCATCCCTTCCAACATCCTCTCATAGACTGCAGGAGAATGTACTTACCCTTTGTTTACGTGCGTGGTTTCTCCTCTTGAAAAACAATATGAGCTTCTTCCTCATCAGTTGGTTACTGCAGAAGAAACGAGCAGGCCATTTGCTTCATTACAAGTACTCCACTATGTCAGAATATTCGCATTGCAATTAAATGTTAGCAAATCTTGCATGATTTTCTGCACCACAAGCCAGTGTTTACATATAAACACACCTGTTTTACAGTATGGACACATTTTCTATATATAAATTAAGTCTAGTGTTAACTGTGACTAAAAGCTCTTCTCAACTTTTGTTGAAACTGTCCTTCAGTCTAGGTTTAATTCATATGGGAAACGGCCTAGTATAACATTCTTGGGAGATTCTGCTGAGCTTGTCTGTAAGCTCGAAACTGACAGGCTTATGATATCACCTCCTATTTCCTGTGCAAGCACCCATCACTTCCTGGAGCGAAATTAAGTCCACTTAAAGGCACGTAATTAAAAAAACAAAAACAAAACAAAAAACCACACATACCATTATCAGGCACAGCAAAAAAAAAAAATCCTACGGAATATTAACCGACTGTCTTGAACAGCACAACAAAACAGACTGATTCATTTTTACTGATTCAGTTCTGCCCTGAGGAAGTGCTTGTATGTCTCTCTCACAGAGGCTACCCCTTTACCTCTTTTAACTAGCTGGTCACCATACAGCAGGGGGCACTGCAATGACTGTTCGGTGTACTTGGCTCACAATCAAGGGCCAACCTAACAAACTGTTTTCTCATGATACAGACTGATAAGGGACTCAGCCCAGACAACCCGTCCTTCACCCTCAGACACGTTTAGACCACACACACACACACACCCACACCCACAAGTACAAACACACAGACACACATACAAACACCAATATACATATAACCACACACACAAGTGTAATAAAAAAAAAAAAAACAGACACAGGCACACACACAGGTACACACACACACAGGTACACACACACACAGGTACACACACACACAGACACACACGTGTTTCCCCCATCCTCTTGTCTGTACGGTCACTAGAAGACACGACCAGATGACTCAGCAGAAAAAAAAAAAGAAAAAAAAAACATGCAGATGAACCCAGTCAAACACAGAAGGACTGAACCTTGGTAAAACCGTATCTTACATGCGCCTATGAAGGCAATGACACACACGTTAGGCTTCTGAACTCGTCAGGCAACTGTGTGCAGTTATGGTTATCAAACTCCCATCAGGCTACACACCCTCATTGGGCACCTAGTGAGTTCAAAGACAACAAAGTCAGGCCAAAATAAGGGAAAATACTCACGTCTTTATGTTGTCATGGTAAACTTTAGTATCTGATGGCTGGTTATATAGGGGCTGGGGAGGAGAGGAAAAAAAAAAAGAATTGGAGTGGAATTAGCTTTCTTCTGAAGACAGGCTAATGATTAACAATCAGCTGGGCAAGCCTCCAAGTCTGGCTTACACCAGTGGCTCAGTGGCCGAACAGTTATTCATTCTGTCGCACATCGTCTGTAACGAAAAAGACTGAACACCTACCAGCTCCACCTTGGGGCCAAGGCCTTCGAATATCTTGTGGGCCTCCTCTGCTTTTTTCTATATTAAAAATAGAAAAGGAATTGAGGGAGGGGAGGGAGAGGGAGAGGGGGAGAGCGAGAGCGAGAGAGAAAGAGAGCGAGAGAGAAAGAGAGCGAGAGAGAGAGAGAGAGAGGAGGGGGGCAATAGGGAGAAAATGGAGAAAAATAAAGAAAGGAAACATCAAAAAGTGGAAACACACACTTTTGATTAAAGCACAAGTGTTGACACCACCCACTTTGAGAACAGACTCATACTGAGTGTTGCGCTGGCTCCAGTCTGAGCTTGCATTTTTTCCCTCCTCTGCTGTCATACAGTTGATGGCATGATCACAAACACTCTTGGGCCAATTGTGCGCCCAAAAAACCTCCTTTAAAAAGCACAGGGGTCTAAAACGCACTCAAGCACATGTTTTTTTTTTACTGCACTTTATATTTTTATCCACTCCCACACTTGCTTGCACAAACACAGACTTGCAAGAGCAACAAAATAGTGTCTATCACATGTTCAGATCTATGGAAAACATTCTGCAGCACCCCCCCCCCCCCCCTTCTGTGCTCTGAGTTTTTTTTTTATTATTTTCTTTTTATAAATTGTTCCGCAAGTGTCCGACATGGAGGAATACAGCTGCCTGCTCCCATGCTCTGCTCGGAGCAGCACATACTTCCAAACCAGTGAAGGCGCACAGACATCATCTTTAGTGCAGGAGGTAACAAGAGACAGCAAGCTTAAGAGACAGTACAAGTTTGATTGGAGCCAAGTCTGCTAGCCCTAGTGTGCATACATGGAAGTGAGTTGTGTGCGTGTTCGTGCGCGCAATGCCAATTCTAGCATCCTCTGCCAATAATGTAATTAATAACCTTGCTTAAAATTATGCTGCACTACTTAAGAAGGAATTCTGTAGTATTATTTTAGTGATAACATGGTCCGTTCACTGAACAGTGATGAATCAAACACTGAGAACATGCAGCTGTTCAAATAGAAAAAGAACAAAATGGCGTTCTGGAGAATGGACAATGTCAGTGGAGGGGGGAAGGGAAATGGGAGAAAATAGCCATTTAATTCATACTGTACTATGAACTGCTTTGCTTGCCTCTCAAGCACAACAAAATATTAGCCAACCGATTAGTGGCCTAAACCCCAGAATGATATCATCTTCTGAAGGAGAGCAACGTGGACAACCTCTAACATAGACAATGGATAGACAGCCTTTAACGATTTCAGCACGTTTTTACTGTGTGACATTTCTGTTGCGTCCACTGCCATGCGAGTAAAGCCAAATCACACTTTCCTCGAAGTAAGCCAACCCCACCGCTGTTCAAAAACATGACTGGCAGCTAATGGTGGGTGAAAAGAGGAGAGCAAATGAGCTCGCAGTGTTCCACTGCCACAGAGGATCTCCTACAAATGACCATAAAAACAACTCCAAGTAGCTTAAATACACACACAGATTTGCTGTATGTAACTGAGCTAAAGCAAAAAACCTTAAGACTCAAATCTTTTAAGTTTGGCGAGTAAGAGTGTTACACGTTTCAAACTGTAAAAGCTACAGAGGCAGAGAAGGAAACGGAGAGGGGAGAGGGGAAGGGGGAGGGGTGTGTGTGTGTGTGTGTGTGTGTGTGTGTGTGTGTGTGTGGCAGTCAGAGCTCTGCTCTTTCCTGCCGAAGGAGTTAATGACAGTCAGAGCTCCGAGCCAAGCCCCAGTGACGTCTTGCCAGCGCACAGACCAGACGAACACAGCTGCACTACAGTAACCCTGGAGCCACTTGCCCCTCCCCTCCCTGCCCTCCTCCCTCTCCCTCTCCCCTCCTCCTCCTCTTCCTTTCCCCACATTCACTCTCACCCTTTCCCTCCCACAGCACAGATACAAGCACTATATCTGCCTTTCTACACCTCCCACTTTTTTTTTCTTCTACTCTATATTTCTCCCTGTGCCTGACTATCTCTCAGCACACGCAAAGCACATGCACATGGTTCCTGGAGAACCCAGAGCTACAAAAACAGCCCCGGGTCTCAGCCAGACGCAGCAACGCAAAGCAACGCAACACACCACACCGCCCGCACATGCACACAATCCAAACTTTGAAAAATTATGTGTATTGATAGAAACGTGTGTTTTATGTCAGATAAAACTCATGGTTGCTTTCCAAACTCGAAACAGAGCTATTCATGGTGGACTGCAAAAAAAACAAGACTGTGGTGAGTGCCAGTTGATCGAGATGGATTATTTGAACAACTACTGGCACAATCCAGATGATGGTTTTGTCTTTTTGATGATTTTTATGCGATTGAGCTGGTGGGGGAAAGATGGCAGCTAGTTTTGAAACATCTACCCCCTGAGGCAGAACTTGGTCTTGAGTGTAGAGGTTTGCTCACTAGTGTGTGTGTGTGTGTGTGTTAGTGCAGTATCGAGACTGAGGTACGAGTACACCAACCCGATTCTCATCGTAGATGATCTGGACGATGCTGCGATGTTTGTGTTCCACGGGCGGGGGGGACACTGGCTTTTCCGGCTCCACTGGCTTGGCTGCTTCCTGCTCCAGTTGTTGCTGGGGAGATTGGGGATTATATGCAAATCTTTAAGTCTTACCCATACACTGTAACAATGATGACATGGAGAGACAGTCATGAAGTTGTGAGCCACACTCTGAAATGTCAAAGGGACATGGACAGGTAACACAGCAACACCCCATCAGGCGATTCCAAAGCACTCTTCCGGAGAACAAATCATTATGCAGATGAAAATGATCTCCAGGCTGAAATTAATTTTTATTATTTTTATTTTCATTTTTTTAACCTACTTGCAAGCAACCAACTGCAAAAGAAAATGAGGGAGAAAGAGCAGCTTGAGCCAGCTTGTTGTCCATCTTACACATTCAAGCTCTTGTCAACAAACAGTTTACTGTGTCAAAACTGGGGGCTCTGAACACTCTTGAAATATGCAAATAATCCTGGCAAAGTGTTTTTAAACTACAAAGATAGATATGAAACAGATTCTTTTTTAAAAAAAGGTCATATTGTCCCCTATCCATTCTGAGTTTGCATTCCTCCCTAATGAGCCGGGAATTCCATCAAACCAGAGACAGTAAATGTGGTGATTAAAAAGGGAAAAAAAAACTCTCTGCATCTATCTCTCTCCCATTTATAACAAGACGTACAACAAGAAGGAAGGAAGGAAGGAAGGAAGGAAGGGAGTAAGGCCAGCCAATTTAACCAGTTCACCACCACGTCCACAGTCACCCTTTGTTCCAGGGGCGGTGAATACAAGAGGAGAGGAGGCTGACAGAAGCATGTGTCTGCTCAGTGCTCAGTGCTCACCCTCTTTGCCCGCATTAGAAACTCCCAGGACAAGGGATTTGGCATTAGACGGCCAACATGGGATTGGGGAGGCCAGGGAGGTGACTCTCAATAGCAGGGGTCATCTGAAGATTACCTGCCCTTCAAGGAGAAACTACCCAGTTTTTGCACTTGTTGCAAATATTGTGTGTGTGTGTGTGTGTGTGTGTGTGTGTGTGTAGATGTGTTGTTTTTAACTTATGACATGATTATTGTTTTTTTGTTGTTATGATCATCATCATTACTAGATGATAATCATAATAACAAAACTAGCAACTAGATATCAGGTTCATAAGTTCAACACCACATATACAGTGACTTGAATTGAATATGAAGAACATAACAATGTTTCAAAGAATTACAGAGTGCAGCAAAATGCTGTACAGTGTTGGACCCTTATACTTTTAAACCATGACAACATTACTAAGGCCCCCGTGCTCTTGTCCTATGTGGAGACGGTAGCAGGCCATTTACGCAGCCCAACGTGGGAGAACCAAAAGAGGAGGCACCTCTCGCTCACCTGTTTCTTCTTGAGTTTAAAGATCTGCTGCTCCACCTTGGCGATCTCCCTGTCCACCCTGTCCATGCTCTGGATCAGCTCCTCCTTGGACAGTTTGGAGGGAGACGCGTCCTGCTCCTCTGCGACGTGCTGCACTCCCCCCGGGGACGACGCCTCCACCTTCACACTGAACTGCGTCTCCTGCAGAAAGGAGGAGGAGGAGGAGAGATGAAGATGCACTAGGGCGCCAAACCAACCATCTTGTAAATGTTTGAGCAACAGGAGTCTCTGATGCAACAAATTGTTGCGGAGTGAGGGCTTGAAAAGGCTCCATCTAAAATTCCTCGAATTGTAAAAGACTAATGAAATTCATATGACTATGACTGTACTAAACACAGTCACCAAAAACAAACAAATAATCCTTGGACCTCTGCGAAGAAATGTTGCTTACACTTCATTTTATGGTCCCTGTTGCAGTTTATTTACATCATGAAGTGCAGTGCAACAAAGTTTGTAACAATATGTAACATTATGTACTTACGCTGGGGGTAACCATAAGGACGGGGTTAGGGTAAGGCTTAGTGTGAGGCATGTACAGTGTAAATAAGTACATATTATTACGTTTTGTTAGGGTTAACTTAGATACACTGTATAGGGAACTGTAACAAAGTGTTACCAAAATATTACTCTGATCCACCTGGAAAATATGAGGTGATTTCTTTAACAGGTCAGGGTGTAGGTGCGGTTTCAGGGATGGAGATGTGACCAGGTCTCACCTTCTTCAGCTCTCCAGCACCAGACCTGAGGCCGTCCTGCATGACGTGAGTCAGAGGCAGGACGATGGCCCCTGACGGGGCGCGCGGGAAGTGGGCATCGGAAGCCCCGTCCACCCGCGGCCGCTTGGCGTCCAGGGCCTCGTGCTCGGCCTGAGCGCTGACGGACGTGACGAACGACTGCTCGTAGCCATGTCTCCTCTCTGGGGGCCTGTGAGCAGGAGGAGAGAACTTTTCAATTTTTGATACACCGTCCAGACATGGGCCATGCATGGTTGGGTTGTTTAAGGGGTTCTCAGGATAGGGAGCTTGGCAGTTATTCCAGGAAGACATCCTCATCCGATTCTTCTGGACAATCTGGATGAGATTTGCACTTGCGCGGCACCCTCTTGCTCACTCAAAACTCTTATCTTTACAACTTCACCCTAGAGCAGATGCCTAATGACCTAGAGAGGACTGGATGAGGTACAACCCACAGGACACAGGCCAAAAAAAAAAAAAAAGGGGGGGGGGGGGTAAAACGGAGAGTGAACATGTAAATCTACCTCTCTGTGCCTGGGTGGAATTCCGAGAGAAGAGAGGGTCTGCGTCGACCTTGCTGCTGGTCCTGAAGGTGTGCCCGGTAGTCTGGGACGGTAAATTCCTATATGGCAGAAGAGGGAGGGAGGGATGCAGAACAAGAGAAGAAAAGGAGGAAAAAAAAAGGAAAAAAATGGTGAGACATAAATTTGCAAAGTTTAAAAACAAAAAGTCTAGCACCTACTCCAAATATTACCACTAAATCCAAGCTAATGAACTGCTACCACAACTGTAAAAACATTAAATGTTGGTTTTTTTCATAATGGCCTTTCCTTCACACCCCATGTTTGCACCTGGTGCTCCCAGTACAGTGATGGTGTAGAAGTAGCAGTCTGAAAACTAAAACTATGAGAGTTTGACGAATAACCATCCTGATGCCACTGTGTAAAACACTTTCCCCACTGTGTTACATTTATGTCTATCTATCTTTTAAAAATGGAGGTTTGATCTAATTGAATCTCAAGTCAAAAAGGGCATGACCATTGTCACTTGGTCTACTCAAAACCATACCATGGTCGCGTTATCTTCTATAACTTTATTATTCATACATTACAGACCAACATGGGAGACACTGAGCCTTTACTGGTCATCAGACAGTAAGGATGGCTACCAAATGATAACCTGGTAAACCAGCCCCTCGTACTTCATTTCATACAGAGGGTCTGGCTGTGGTTTCATTGACAAAGTTATCTCAGGCAGCATCTTGCCCGACCAACCAGCGAACAGAGGGAGTCACGACCAGACATTAGTGATTGGGTAAAGGCAGACCCAATCGTTTTAAACTTCAACAGTGTCTACACCTCCGGGGAGGTCTTCGCTGATTGGTCAGGCAAGATGCTGCCTGAGACAACCAGGTCAATGAAACCACAGCCAGGCCCTCTGTACAAAATGAATAGTAGTATATGTAATCTGCAGACGCTGCTGCCAAAACCTATCAGAAGATTTATCTTGAGATAAACCCCTTCAAAGTTATGTCAATCAAATCTGAAGACATTGCTTAAAATTGTTTAACAGTCCATATCTTGGCTTCTAATTGGCAAACTTTACACAGCTATCTTTAAATGTGCACCAGGTTCTGACATTTTGTCAAGGGGGTGCCATTTCCCATCAAACCTAGAAGTCAAAACACGTTTTTCGCTAAATTACTCGGCAAAAAGTTTGCCCAAGAAAACATTTTATACTATGCCGGTGTTACAGAGGCATATCAACCCAGCATAGCGCCACTTAGACATGAGTAAATGTAAAATATAATAATTAAGAATTGCCAATATCTTTAACCAAGAAAGCAGGACCAACCTCTGAAAGCATGTCAAGTACCATGTCATTTCATGAGTAGGGACGGTGTAATTTTACAAAATGACATTTTGGGCATCATCTGTAGAACCATATGATTCTTTTTCCTTATATTCAGTGGAATCTCATGCATGAAAATCACCTGTCCATGCCCACTTCCAACGATGAAAATGTTGAAATACAAAAACAAAAAAGTCAAGTTGAAGTGACGGCACAAACAGGATTCAGGTAAACACAACAGAACGGGCAAAATGTAATTGGTTGCGGGACCGGAGGTGCGAAGGCCCATCATCGCTGCTTGCGGCTACATTCTGGATTGTTCTCTCTCGATCTCGATACACGGGGAAACTCTCTCCCTTATGCTCACACAAGCACACCGACTCACTGCAAGCGCCTATGGAGAGTTCTGATGCGTTTACTCGCACATATGCGACTAGAAATGACACACAGAGCCTTTTTGGTACAGAGTGAGGTGCCATATACTGCACTTTACGACACCACACTACAATGCAGTGATACTGTCAGACTTGAACTACCGCTAACTCTCGCAAAATAACTTTCAGGGTGCACACGCAGGTTTGTAACGATCAGTAGCTATAGACTCTGGAAGCGATAGTTTATTTACACTGATGTTTATTCACATGTAAGTTTAAAACTTAAATTAGCTTTTTCTTTATACATTTCAGTTTTATGTAGTTTACAGAACATTTTTTATTAATTGACTTACAATACAAATAAAATAATTAAATTTAAGATATGCCTTCAGGCTGCAGGCAATGTAGATGCCCATACAGTTCAAATCAAATGTAGCCCATACATAATCTCCCTCATAGACACGATAACACAATAATCATGTATGCATACAAATACCATGTATGCCTCTTCTGTCAAAGCAAATTCTTCACTGCATCTCTTCCGAAAGTATATAAAGTTGTTTTTTCTTCAAAAGAACAGTTGTTAGTCCTAACTGTGTGCCCAACTGTGTTGTTCTGTTTATGCTCCTTTGTATTAAATTATTAGAAAAAAAAGTATTCTCTTGAAGAAGTACCGATAAAAACTACTGTTAAAGTTCCAGATTGATTAGCAGTACAGGTAGTAGCAGTAATATGAGTAAAATCTTAACAATACCCATCGCCATCAGACAGGGACAATGGCTTAAACAAGGCTTTTTGGATTGCAAAATAAATAATAAAATAAACAAACAAACAAAAAAAAAACACAAAAAACATGGCAGAATGCGCCATTCCTCAAATGTGTCTGCAGTGAAGCCCACAGCCTTACCCAATACCCACCCCGTCATTATGAGCGTCAGGGACTGCTACACCATGCAACTACATCTGGGAAATATGCCCAAGAAGGTTATCAAAACTTTCTCTAGAAAATATTTTTAAACAATATACGTTTCCTAATGCCTGATTGCGGTTTGCCTTTGTCAGACTACTGAGATTTAGTCTATCACACAGGAAAAATGATTTTAGTGTTTCTAATATTTCAGGGGATACCTGAATTATTAAAGAAATTCCCAGTTTTTTTGTTTTTTTTAAATGCCAAAATTATTTGTACTATGGCTATAAAACTTTGGGATATGATTCATTAATACTTTTAGCCTCCTTCAATAAAAAACTAAAAACAAAACAGTATTTTTTTTTCATATAGGCTAATCAGCTCTCATGTCAGATTTAGGACTTGCAATTCCTTCCTCATAAAACATATACAGTACTTGTAGGCTACACAGCACATACTCACCAGCACAAAACTATTATTCATTTACTACTCAGAGTTTCTTGCAGTCAGGCTTATACATAAGACTTATTAGCCATAGCTGTGGGACATTTATTATAGCTTAGAAGCCCTTGTTTTAACTTAGTAATTGAAAGTAATTGTAAATTAAAGAAAACTTTACTTTTAGCAATGTATACATAAAATGTTATGATCTTTATATTATGACGAACTTCCTAAATGGAGGTTTGAAAGACAAAGTACAATCAATGTATAGCCTTGCTTGCAGGATTCAGCTTCATGAATAGCAACCTCTGCATCACGATATGATTTAAAAGATTGTTGCCAACAAAAAAAAAATGTAAAACAAAATTTCTTAACCGTTACATAAGTTTCAAAATTACACACATAAAAAAGCTTATTTTTTTGCTAATGTAGATCAGTTATGAAACAAAGCCCTAAAAAAATCTTTATCCTGAAATGCTAAAAGACCTGTATGCATTCAAAGAACCACACAGCCACAAAATTATCCCTTCAGCACCAACTAAATCAGATTTGAGAACCATATTTTGACATTTTAAATGACTTCACTGCAAACGTCGAACTAATCCCAAAGGACCTTGAACCAGAGGCACGTGCTGTATGTAAACACTATGTTAGAGTACATTCCCTATTGTACCATGTATCATTTCCTAAATGCACATGGTCACCAACACAACTATAGATTCTGCTGGCCTTTGCATTTAATTCACAGACTGGTCAGCTCAATGTGTTTCTTCTGTGCTGCAAGCACACACTAGACCACGTACACAATGTATTTTTGGAACTTCTTTAACCTTTCCTAATGGTACATGATTCTAGTGGTACCAATCTGCAAACACCGTCACCCTCTGCCCTTTGTGTAAGCCTAAAGTAACTAATGTGAGAGTCTTGTTCCATGTAACCATGAACACAAACTGTAGGGGACTGCTGTTCTGTTTTAGAGTAAGTCGAGTTTCGGATCAATTTCTGAAAAATGTTCATGATTAATCTGCCCTAATACGTCAGGTCAGTACTCTTACCTCGTGGCCAAGAAAAGTGTCACTCAAACAGCTAGTTTACAAGATCAAAAATAAATCCTGTAACCACACAATAACACAATTATCTGTGTAGTATGTGCAGTCAAACGTGGCTCTGAAATTTCAATAGGTCTGAAATACAAACATCCATCGTCCAAATTTTATTTAAACCATACATGCTCCCCAAAAATGTATCATGGTGTAAATCAAATGACCTCTGCTGTTTAAATAGCTAAGGCTCGCTGACACGACACTGCCATAGGATGTTAATGGTGGCCTTTCTCCATGCTTTTAGATGAAACTGTAGTCTGCAAGACAACAATGATCGAGTTTTGGCTTCACCGCAGTTAATAAATGATTTCTAGGCTTCGTAAAGCTACCTCTGGCCTAGTCTAAGCAGTTCTATGCACTCTCTTGTCATTAACATATTGGCTCAGTTTAGCTAGAGGAATGAACTTCAGGAGTAAAAAGAGACAATGCATGATGAACTGCTACTTCCTGTTTTGTAGTTGTTGCCAAGTTTTTTGCACTTGTGAAACACGCAACCCTATTTTCAAAATATTTGCTTAGCTTAGACCTGGCTTCTAGGTCTCAATATCAGTGCACAGAACGCATTACTCAGGTTAGCAAGTCCGTCATCAACAAACAATGCAAATCCCCATCATCGGCCGCTGCTCAGCACTCTACACTGCTGAAACCCCAAAAGTGCAAAATGAAAAAAATATGGTGGAGGTGAAAATAGAAAGACACTAGAGCCAGCTTACCGGCTGATGACGTGCTGTGCTGAAGGTGTACTGGACAGAGTGTGGAGGGTAGCGGTTCTGTTCGCTGCTGAAGGCCCCCTGACTGGGGGGATATCCTGAGCTGGACATGCTGGCTGAGCCTGCGCCAAAGCAGGCCTGGGCCCAGGGCAGGGTGCTGAGGCTCGGCTCACGGTCTCAGCTGGGGCATGACTAAGAACCCAAACCACCTATTGAAACACAGACCAGGGAAACATATGCTGAATAATAAAAACAACAACAACAACAACGTTTTATATGGTGTGTTTCAAGACACCCAAGGTCTCTTTACAATGTGCCTTAAAAGAGATGTCAAAAACAATGGGGAAAAAAAGTACAGAGTTGCTTTTGCAGCATGATTCAGAAATATGCACATCACGGATGTGTCTTGTAAGATTAATTTTGCCCAAGAATTTGCATCAGTCTGTGACCTGACACTTGTGGTGTAGTAAAGCTGTCCCCAATTTTTTGCTTTACAACAGCAGCAGTCAGCACATGTTCTATAGAATGAACAGTTTACTTGCAAATAAATACACACACAAAAACTGAGGCACCAATATTGTTTTTGACATATTTTGGTGACGTATGTCTCCAAGTAGCCTACATCCAATTACGAGAGTCCTAATCTTGCTTCCTTAAACAGTGAATACTTAAGTGGGAGGAAAACACTGTAATTTAAGAATTATCTTTATAAAGCCTATGTAGCTGTTTTTTTGGTCAGTGTCAAATCTAACCCAAGTATGAAGGTAAGAAAATGCAGAAGGAATCGCAGAAACAAACCAAACCCAAGCCAACGTGGCAGTTTGCTGAGCATACCCACAGAGAGCCCAATAATTACACATCAGCAGAGCTGAAGCTTTATCCTGCCTTTCATAAGAAAATAATTTTAAAAGAAAAAAAGAGAGACCCTCAAAAATTTTAGAGCTTCAATGTTTCATTTTAACATCCACCAAGATGCTGTGTTCTCAGAGCATCCATCTTCTGCTGCCCTCGACTCCACATCCTAGCAGTAAAATGTGAGGCAAGCTCTGCTTTTTAACCATTCCAGAATAAATAAACAGTTTCATATCTGTGACAGTACACATTCAAAGCTACTTTTTACTGGAACTACAATAATTAAGAAGACCTACCCAAATACACAACATAACATAGAACACTGTTGCAACATGGATTACACAAGACTCTTGAGAATATTTTCCAGGTTTTATCATAATAATAATTTCCGTGTATCCTTCACACAGTGCACAGTAGTTCATTTAACAGAGATGCATATTTGAACGATGTGGCCCTGGGTCATGAAAACTAAACAGAAATTATCCAGCTCCAGCTGTCCAATACAGTAGGCCTAATATTGCTAATATCTGCATCTACTCTTTTTAGGAATCAAATGCTCCCTGCTAACAAACATTGCAGACACACTCGCAGTTCCTTACTTTCTGAATTGAAAATGCAATGCCAGCGCTTGGTGGGAACTTCGGAAAGAAAGCAGTTTTCGGTGGGCAATGCCCAACTTGCATCTGATCCCTCTCCTTTCAACGCGGTGCTGTAGCTAACCATTTTGATTGTAATTGATATTTCATGCAACGTCTAAAAATGGTCATAAAAAATAATCCGTTTTAAAGTACTACACAACATGTTGCGTTGGCTAGTAACAAAATAAACCATAAGGGGTTAACGTTCCCATTTCAAACGTGGACTAAGAGGATCTTCAACAGTACCCAATCAGCCCTTAGTGGCGTTATAATAACTATCATTTCAAACAACGGCATGTGACTAATGTAAGGATTAACTTTTAAATATGACCTATCCAAATTCATGTTAACATTGGTTGTGTTAGTTGTAGCTAGCTCCACAGCTTAGCTAACGCTGCGGTATAATATGTGGTTAGGTAGTTGCAACTCTGGCGCGTAAAATTATCTCTACAGCTAATCTTGTGAGTTTAATGAGAAATAACATGCTTCGAAAATGCAGTAACATAATTTCTACATTTCGACAGTTCAGCGCCAATACTCTTGAGTATTTCTTAGCTAACCGACACAGCCAAATGGTTAGTTAACGTTAGCTTGTTATTGCTAGCCAACAGTATCTTCACTGATAGAACAAGGAAATGTGCTTGTTTCCATTGAGTTTTAGCTCTAGTGCGTTTTTCAAACGCTTCGTGCATGTATAGTAATGACTTTTAAAGTTTCAGTTATGATACACAGGAGAGCAATGATAGTTATAAAGTATTTGTAGCCTTGGTTTAATTTCACCTCTGCATTCTCAACCAAGCCGCCATCTTGCAAGGAGTTGGTTACACACATATACACAAACGTAAACGTCCAAGCAACAATATATTTTATATACAAGCAACTATAGTGGTGTAAAGGATAAGAGAGCAACTTACCACATACTTAGGTAAAAACCTCCCACACAAAACTAGATGTACAGTTATTTATAAAGTCCGAGAGGTGATGGCTACTCCGCGGATGACGGACTAAACGAATGTTGCAGGCTACAGGCTGCAGCACACTTCAACATTGTATTTGTCCTAGAAGCACTACGTGTAATGCTCTTGCATATGTTAGACAGACTGTATGTTGTTAAAATCATTTAGGTGCGTAACGATTCACCTTTATTAAGGATTTGACAGACGATGCATAACATAAACGATTTTCAAAACAAAACGAAGCCTTAGCGTTCTTTTATTTTCTTACATCTATCATCTAGGATAACACGGTGTGACGTTAAATAGTTCCCCACAGGCGGCCTGAAGTTCCGACATATCTCAGTGCACTCCACCCAAGCTTTTTATACTACGAAATCTGTCTTTTCTTCGTTTGGTACGTTTTTAATCATAACATAGTAAGATATGTTAAATAGCTCATCGTCTCTATATGGGTGGTACATATTGTTATACAAACATACTTGTGTTTAACGAGTTACCCCAATATTCATCACGAAGTGTCCAACTTTTGTGGTTTATGGGTTTAAATGAGATCAGCCACGTCTCAGTGATATGCATTTCCCTTGAAAGCTTTGTGTGAAATTTTTCATTACGATAAATAGTCAGTAACATAAAGATTTACGCAGATACAAATATTCTGTCAGGTGGAACGTAATACCAGGTGGATATAGTTTTAGACGGAATGTTTAAGGAAACGCTTAGGAGAAAGTGAGAATTCGCCAGCATGAATTTGGTATTATAGAATTTATCGGTGCAAGACTTTGGAATTATTTAGAACATAATCATGATTGAATATAGTATTGCGGAAATGGGTCAGATAATTTGATGTTAGTAGCGTTTAGTGGGATATGCATTAAACCTGTAACTTAACAGATCACAGTACGGAATGCTCTATACAGTCTGCCAACCTGTGCGGCCGTGCACACACTGAGGATGGCTTTTTATAAGTACATTTTGAGGTGGTTTTACGTTAATGTCCTGCTGACAATCTAAAAAATGGTTATTACGGCTCTATTGAGCGAAAAAATACCGTGGTTATGTAACGTTACCTGCACTAGATTAGTACTGAGCACTTACTCCTAGATCCCCATACGGTACTGTAGTTTACTAAGTCGCGGATTTACGTGTGTGCCAAGTGCAATGTGAGGACGTTAGGTTTGAGTAGGCAATATTATGTCGCTTGTGGCCACACACACCCGTGTAATGAACGTATTAACGATACACTGAACGCTGTTGTTCCTTATTGTATTGCATGAACATTGAAGTTGTAAGTTGCCAAACCTACCAAACGATGTGAGGACCATTCTTATATGTGCAAATTTAAAAACAAAATAAATAGTCTTGCATACCCTCAGAAGTTAGACCTATTCAGAAACACTGGTGCTTTGTAGGTCAATAATAATCAATAATAATATGATTCTGTATTGAAAACTCAAAATTGCGACATAAGACAGTGCTGACAAACATATTGTATGCCCAGCCCCTTTCATTTCATACGGTTGTGACTACATACCAGGAAGAGAGAGACATACAAACAACCCTGAATGAGAATGCAGGAAATCCATGGTGAATAGGAAAGCCAAGTTGAAAGGTATCCAATGTATGCTGTAGCCTAAATAAATGAGTATGCCTATATATAACAAGTATTTTGTCTGTTTTATTATTCTATTGCAAGTAGCTTTGGATAAAAATGTCTGTTAAGTGTAATGTAATGTTAGATAGGCTGTTTACTGTTCATTATCAAGTACGTCTATGTAAAGTATTATGAACTGGTAATAGTGTCCAAAACCAAATTGTATGTTCCAGCTACCACTTCACTGAAGAATGATTTCTGACCAAACACTGGATGATATTACATGAACCTTCGCATCAGTTGAATTTCAGTTGATTCCAATGGTGTAACAAAATTAGAACACTTGAAAACAGTCAGCAAAGGCCATTGATCCACCTCAGTATCTCTGTCCCAGCATGCACCTCCATTTAGAATGTGCCATGCTGGGTTTCCACCAACCCCCATCAGCAGCCGTGTATGCAAACCGTGGTCAGGCTACAAATCAAGTGGTCTAATTCTTACCACAACAGCGCCATAGTCAGCCTGAGCTGATGTATAGGTCCTCCCTGTCACCACAGGTCATAAATGATTAGGACCCCAGTGCTTTACAAAAACAGACCCACCCCCCACCTTCCTCAGAGACACAGCTGGCCTTGGGTCATACAGCCCTGTGCCAGAGATCAGACTACACCCCCTGATCATTTACCACCTCACCATTCCAGACGTAAACAAAAGAGTTGGTGGTGGTGGTGGTGGTGGGGGGGTGTCTTTAGTTTTGATTAGAGCACTGTCTCACAAGCTCTTCTATCTGCATAAACAAGTAAAAACAGTCATGTTTAAATGTCAAGGTCTGTAAAGAATCATTGATATTTTTTCAAGTTTTATAACAAATTGGTAACAACCAGCTTTTAGAATTAACAGTACTCTGTAATATTAGAAGGCGCAACAGTTGAAACAGATCACATTTTTGTAAAATTTGGTGGAGCTGTTGAGTCGGCTTTGGTATAGCATGCTGACAGTACGATCTTATAGCATACTGACAGTGAGTCTTAATGTGTTAGCCATGGTGTCAGTGATAAGGTGTCTTCTGTCTTCTGTAATCAGAAGACCATTGAGAAATCCAGCCGCGAGAAGAGGAAAACATAAATGAAATTCATCAAAAAATGAAGGTATTTTCAATTTCAGACAGAAATTTCATTATATATAGTAAATGCCAGAGTCAGGTCATGTAGAGAATTCCACCCACCAGCCAAGACAGACCAAGAGTCATAGTGTTGTGTTTTGCATTGCTTACTAGCTCTTTGACTCTCAAGACATTACACATTTCACCTATACTTGCCTGATACTTAGGATTTTAAAATCGGTTGGGAGGTATACAGATTTCTGTGTGTGTGTGTGTGTGTGTGTGTGTGTGTGACTGTGAGTGAATGTGTAACATTGGGGTATGGTTACACCCTGCCATAGAAACAAGAAGAATGTAGAGATCCCTAAGGAGACAGAGAATGATGAGCTTATAAAATTATATGAAGGTGGTTTATGGTACAGGAATTCACATAAACTATGTGTACTTCGAGGAACAAACTACATTTCTAGAGAACTTTATTATATGGCTCTGTTTAACTATATGGAAGCAGGATTCCACATATCCTGTCAAGGCCATTAGTGTTCTTTTCTGTTTTTTGGCTTCTTTTCTGATTGATTGTGATTTCAGGTGCGTGTACTGCCAAATGCTCATACCAAGAACATCCACAGTTCTCAGAACAGCAAGGCCTCTTCTTAGATACATAAAGCTACTGGTTTTGAGTACCAGTCATATGTAAACTAGATGCCCCACATAGCAGTACATGGCATGACCGCCGCAGTGAGCTGTAAAGTTCAGCATAAAGGGAATTATAGTGCGCTTATGGAATGAATGTCTGTAGTAATAAGCCAAATACATTTTTTTATTACAGTGCTGCCTATGCAACAAGTTTACGAGTTGTAATGTGCTTCAAGAGGTTGGAGTAGTGATCTTACCTTGCAAAGTTGATGCGATAATGACTTTCTCCGCCCAAGATGCTGGTAATTCAAAATTGTAATTTTATGTTGTGCCCATTGAGTATGTGAGGTTTACTGCATAGAATGTGACCAACAGAAAGGGACATGACCTAATGTGTTTGATGAGGGTCTTGTCAGGAAATGTGGGAGAGAAAATTGTGTTTCTGTATGTTATTGTTTTATAGTTATTAGCCAAAATGGATTTTTTGGAAATTGTAGCGCCCCCTATGTAACAAAGTTTACAAAACATAATGTGCTTTGCGAATTTGGTGCCATAGTGACTTTCTCCACTCAAGATACTGGCGACTCAAAACCTCAGTTTTAACATTTACAATTTTCCCTAGGTGCTGCTCCATGCTAAACAACCATTAATGGACTGAGTTTATACACCTTGTTGAGTCCAAGGCATAAAAAATGTTGTCTCTTTGGTTGGTTGTAATGGTAAGTTATTCCACAAAAACTGATTTTGGTCTCCCCGGCTTTTTGGGGGTCCAGCACAAAGGGCTGGTGTATATTAAACAGCAGTGATTTAATAAGACACTAGCAGCTTAATCGTGCAGGGATAATTTTTGTGGTTGACCTCATCGGGCACTGCTTCTCTGTCCAGTTTGGCTTTCCTGTTCTTTTTTTCTCCATTTGGTTTGTTGTTTTGGTCATTCTGCCAAATCAAAATGCTTTTTACAAGGAGGACAGCAATCACAGTAATTGCTGACAGCTGCGTCTGCGTCCACCATTAATATCAAATAGAGTAAATAGTAAAATTACCACCACAGCGAGTGAACATAACAATGAGTAAATCAATGTAATAATTGGAATGTGAATGAGGTACGTTCCAACATTTTGAAGCTGTGTAGCAATTAATTTAATTTTGCTGAGTTTCATAATCATTCTATAAAATTATCTTGTCATAACATTTCTTAATACAGTCTAAGTTCCATGATTGGTTGATTTCACTGTCCATTTATTACTAGGAGTGCATTTGTTTTTTTTCCTTTTTGTAAAAACCAGTCACAGCTTTTAGAAGACTGCATCATACCTAGGAACGGGGTCAACCACATCTTCTCAGTAAGATAAAAGTTTTTGTCCCATCCTTGCTCAGAGTTGCTGTCAGAAGCTTTCTGAGTCACTCTTAAGCCAAGATTCCTTGCTTCCTTGCTAAGAATGCTTAGGCTAAGTTAGGAGCTCTCTGAGAGGACTCTGAGAATCTTTGTGAATATGGGGCCTGATCTATTACTAGGCCTATGCCCTGAAGGAGGCCTCAAGCGAGTTTTTGCCTGTGGCCCCAATGGATTCTAAAATCGCCACTGGTTATCAGAAGCAGGAGGGTCAAAACAGAGAGGACTGAGGTAGTCGGTCTTCCAGAATCTTTGGTTCCAAACCTGAATGTTTGAAATGAGAGACAAACATCTTACCATGCTGTCACAGGGTCACAAGCGAGAGGGTACCTGACACACTGAATACATTTTGAGCTAAATTAAACCTATACGTTATCCTGGACTATGTGTTTTTCCTCTTTCTTAAGACTCATCAAGAAAAGGCTTAGCAGCACATACAGTAATTGCTTAATAGCACAATCAGTAAATAATCACAGAATTTCTCACATCATATCTCACATGTCTTGACATAAACACTGAAAAGCAGTCCTAGTACATTACATAGTGTAAATATGTCTGACGAGCAATGTTAATTCACCTGTTATCTCATAATACAAATAAATTAATTAAGAACACTAAACACAATATAGTGGTCTACATATATGTTGCAAAATGCCTACAGATAGCTTATAGATTGCAAATCTCTGATCACACATTACAAAAGTGTGCATGGCCTGTGAAACTGTAACCATGGATTACAATTTTTTGTTTTGTTTTATTTGCTCCCTGACCCCAGAGGGGTTGTGTGAAAGAGAAAACTGTGGCAATGTTGAATATGCCTCTGTGTGTGTCTGTGTTTGTGTGTGTGAGAGAGGGGAAGGGTTGGAAGTGTTTGAAAGATGTGCATGTGCGTGTGAAAGTGTCTGGAGAGAGAAAGAGGCACTAAGAATATTTAAAAGGTGTGTGTGTGTGTGTCTGTGTGTGTGAGTGTGTGTGTGTGTGTGTGTGTGTGTGTGTGTGTGTGTGTGTGTGTGTGTGTGTGTGTGTGTGTGCATACATGTGTGTTTTCCTCTCCCACTTAAGCTGCAGGCACAGCCGCAGGGAGCGTGGGGTCTTCAGCTCTCTGGGGCTGTTCATGAGCTCTGGGACTGCTCTACATTCCACTATGGTAGTGAGGACCTGCCACTCTCATCATTTTCACTGATATGTTCATCATGCATAGCTCACCAGTACCATACTCTGCGTTCATCTACTTAGGTTATGCAGTCCCATTATGACTCCCCATAGCCTTACATGCATGGACCACAATCCATAGTGGTAGCTACTATTTCCATTGTTAGTTCCATGGTGATGAAAAATGCTGGTCTTGGTTCGGATTGATGGCATACTTAATGAAAAAGGTAAAGGAGGTGCCTGCCTACATCATCGCCCTGCTCTTGCTCAGGTTCTGCTCTTGACACGTGGGTCAGTCCTCCACCCTGCTGCTAGGGGGCAGCGTCATTCTCTTCATACACATCACCCCCACAGGCAAGGAAGAATGTATGGATGGACAGACAGACACAAACAGATAGACAAATGTTTCACAGTTGGTGAATAGACAGACTTTACTTTAGTTTAGTTTACTATGAAAGATTAAAACTAACAAGTCAGTTACAGTTACAGACAAACAAACAGACAGGCAGATAGAACTCTTTCCCATAGTGGGCAACACTGTCATGTGGAACCGCTCAATGGCTACTCACATTGCCACCATCCTATCCCCCTTCATCATTACTTGGGTGAGCCTCTGATTTGCTCATTTTGAATGTGCATTTTCTAGAGACCGAGTGGAGATAAAAAAAATACATCATCTCCCTCATTGCTCATTCAAATATGGTGAACGCATGTCATTCTGTGTAATCAATGCCTTGGAAAAAAAGAATAGGATGCTAGAGTTACATCACTGTTTCACCTCATGTAAGTTTTAAAGTTGTGAAAGAACTTTTAAAAACAAAGCATTAAGTGGCCTTATTGTGCTTATGTTGCAAGTTTTTGCCATACACCATAATGGGGAGCCTGGCGGTGTCTGGAGGCTTGCTCTGTTTCCTGTTGCCCAACACTTATGGGAAAATCTTATCTAAGACCATCACAGAAATGGAATGAATGACATGAATAAGAGGGTAAACACAGGGTACACACACACACACACACACACACACACACACTGGCATCATGCTGCCTCTGTTAATTGCCTATTGAGAGATACAAAATGGTTTAATCTTTAATGGGTGACATGCAGCAGAATAGAACCAAGACAGGCCCTAATGCAAAGTGTTGTGACATTAATTGACCTTACTGAGTGTTGCAAAAGATAGCACAACAGAATGCACAAAAATACCGGTGTATATAACCTTTTTCTTTTTTCTACAGATTAAACTCCGCAGTTCAAAATGAATTTCAATTTTCGTTTCGTTTTGTTCGTTTCGTTTCGTGACTAGCATTAGCACGGTCATATAGGTTTAGTCTGAGGTTTCGTTATTTATTCAGTTATTTGCTTTTTTGTGTTTCTTTTCACTCGTTTTGTGTTGAGGATTCTTGGGAACATGAAATTTGTTGGGGATGTAGCCCCATCTGGATGATACGGAATAGAAGGTTCAGGTGTTGGGATGGCAACCCCCGTCTGCGCTGGTCTCCAAAAGAGCTGGCGAGACCAAAATCAGTTTTCATGTTATAACTCGCCAACTGTTGCAACCAAGGAGACCAAGATTTTTTTATATCTTGGGCTCAACAAGGTGTATAAACTCAGTAATAATCCAATGGAACATTCCCTGAGAAGACCCCCATGAAACGCATTGCCATGTCTGACACATTTTATGCGATTTAAAAAAAAAAAGAAAACTGAAAAGCTCGGAATTGAAACACTTTTTGCATTGATCTAAGTATGCAGAGATCTTTTGTCAACATTTTATGTGTGTTCCTCTGGCACTTTAATAAACTACTTCCTCTGAGGGTGTTCATCCAATTATCAAAAAATTTGGTGTACATAATCTGCAGAAAACGCCTTGAAAACTTCTTGAAACATTCCCTGAGAAGTCTCTCATAAAACACATTAGGCCACGCCCCCTTCTACTGGCCAGTTTTTCAGCAATTTGCAAAAAACTGAAAGTGGATATGTAAATAAAGTAAATCTCATTCACAAATCTACTACTTAGGCATTCATCTGATTGTCAATAAATTTGGTCTATGTCATCTGCAGATCTTGCCTTGAAATATGACTTGTTCAAAAGTATTAAGTTACATGCCAATCAATATTTCAACCATAGCAGGTAGTGGCACTGCACTAAATATCTTTTGTTGTGTTTGTCCAAATTTCATTAAACCTAAATGCACTGAAATAGGCACAACATTCTTTATGACCACACCAAATTTTGTAACATTTCGTGTTTAAGGGGCATATATCTATATAATTGTAACTCGACAATTGTTGTACCTAAAAAAAAAGTATGATTATGCATGTCCAAACAAGGTGTATCCATTAAGACCATAAATGGTCATTTCAAGTAAAGCGGCACTTAGAACTTATCTTGTAGAACTTATCGTAAATGTCAATTTTTTTTATAATTAATTGCCAGTATCTTGGGCAGCAAAAGTCATTATCACATCAAATTTGTTCCATAGGGGGCGCTATAATTGAAAACAAAAAAACTGCCTTTTGGCTTATATCTACAAAGCGGACATTCATTTAGTAGGGGCACTGTAATTTCCTTTGTGCTGAATGTCACAGCACACCGCAGCGATCATGCCATGTCCTGCTATGCGGGGCATCTAGTTTTATTATCCTATGCACACATATGGGTGGTTGAACTTTGATCCCAGTTTGTTCTGTCTGATTGGGCTGTGAACTCTAATCCACTAACCAGACTTTGTCTCCTTTTTTTCTCCTGTATTCTCAGTATTTATCAAAGGTCAAAGCTCTTTATTTCTCTGTTTCTGCCTCACTCCCTGTCCTGCCTGCTGTCCTGCTTTTCTGTTTGCATACAAACAAACACACAAACACACACACACACACACACACAATATTTATTCTGTTTCCCATTTGTGCCAAGGTTGGTCAAATTCCAAAATTCTGTGGCCATGTTTTGGCCCACTAAACACCTCTTCAGATTTTGAATGTAATGTAGGTCACTGTGCATATGTAATAGGGAGACCTGGATATAGTACCATGACAAGTTATAGTAATGGGCGATGTAGAGTCCACAATTGGAGTATGATTTCAGCGGTTTCAGTATCATGAGAACGTGTTGATGTTTAACCTCAACAGCCAATCAAAAAACATCTCTACCGACTTGGTTCTCTGAAAACATTGGTGATTGGCAGGAATTGTTAATAGAGGAGAGTGAGCCATTTTTTTGTTTTCAGTTTCCAGAATCAGAACTCTGTAGAAGCATTTGAATTTGTAAGCGCAAACACCAAATGGGAAAAAACTGTGAACCGTGCAGAGTGGTTGGTTAAATTAATCAAAATTATGTATGACATTAAAGCAGCCTGCATTTTCTATTTTAATTTCGACACAAATCATTATAATTTGTTCAATCCAGTTGCATGTAATGCTCTGTTGAGGCAAGATTGCCCCCCCCAAAAATTGTACATTAACTTGAATGTAGATGCAATATATATGATACTCCAGTTGTATTAAAGTGTAAACCAGAAGCATGTTTATGTTTGTGTGACAGACAAGGAATGTGTCTTGGTGCAGGTGCATTACAGATAACATATTATTGATAACATAAAGATGAGATAAAAAAAAGGTAAGATAAAAAAGCAAGTACTCTGCAAGAAAATCTGTCAATACAAAAAGCAAAATGTATCCCCTCTTTGAGTTAGTATTGTTGTGATCAGATCACATGTTTCTGTGCCAGCCTCATCAGAGCTTAATGCTTAATGAATACGACAGCTGTGTTGACAGTCTCCAGGGCCCCAGTGCATTATGGGGCCCCTTTGTGATCAAAACACATCTGAGCACGCCTCGGTGCCCCTGCACTTGTACTGAGCTGACCTGTGACCAGACCATTTTCAGGGCACCCACTGGAGCCAGCTCAGTCCAGTGCTTACTACTGTACCTCACTGCATAATTCATGCCACTTTCACAGAGAGAGAAAACATTTCACTCGGTCTCCGACTCCTTAAAAATACACGCAGCAAGCATTTCCCAACTGTGAAACCAAACAGGATCGAAAACGTTTGCTTTTAATAAACTCTAACAAATTTGGTTAATTATATATTGAGTATTAAGTATGTTTAAAAATTGAATAAAATAAAGCGAAAAGAATTGCGACTCTTTTAATGTTTTTTTTTTGCTCTTCAAAAAAGTATTACAACCAATTTGTGGCAGTGAGTTGTTTATATTTTTCCTACTCTGGCACTGCTAAATGAACATAGTAAGATGATTTTGAAGGACAGCTAACTGAAAGACTTTTTTTTGGTCCACAACATGTTCAATGATAAATTGATTGCGGGGAATAAATAGCCCTCACTTACAAGTTATTGGCTGGACACTGAGGACAGAAAATAGCACTGGCATGTGTGGGGGCAAAGTTCCTGTTGGTGCAATCATCAGAGGCAACTAAAAAGAAAAACATAGTTTAGGAAATACAAAGCCCTGGCTTCAGTTGTAGGGTTAAAGAACTATCATTTGCAATTCAGTATGTGCCAGCCTCTGTTGTTGGGCAATGAATGAAGAGTACGATATGGGGAGGACTCATGGAAATTGGGTCAAATGTGTATCTCTGCAGAAGGCCATGGGTCCAAGCCATATAATGACATGCAGTTTCTCAAGGGAAACATTTGATCTCACTCCACTGATGATAAAGCCTTGAAAAGTGACAGTGTCTGGGTAAACAGTGCTGTGACATGTCCCGTAATGGACTGGTGAAAGAGTTAACGGTTGCTCAGCTCTCTCTCTCTCTCTCTCTCCCTCTCTCCCGCTCTCTCTCCCTCTCTCCCTCTCTCTGCCTCCTCCCATGTGCAGCAGGCAAATTAGTGGGACAAGAACCTGGCAGCTTTCTAGGCCCTTGCCCCATGTGAGCAGACTAAACCAGCACTGTCAGTCAGTCCCACAGTCTCTCCAGTAGGCCAAAGTTCAACAACTGCACTCGGATGCCTGCAAGCAATTAGACAATGACATCCTGAGCCACAGAGCAAGGGAGGAGGAGTTTGAGTGAGGTTACCCAAGGTTATTCGCTGCTGTTGCCATAGCAAAGCTAACACTCTCCCTTCACTCTGCTTGAGAAAGGTCAGGTAGATCATGTGTCTTTGGTTAATTTTTCTTTTCTGTTTCTCTTGCTGTCTTTCTCTTTTTAAAAAATCCTCTCCCTCACAATGCTGGTTGGTTTAAATGGGTTTTTTAAAAACAAAATTAAAACATTCTGTAAGACTATTAAAATACTTTTAACTGTTTTTTAAACACAGGGAAAATGCACAGATTTTGTTTGATTTACATTTTGTTGAGTATTATTTGCAAGTCACACATGAGCTGAATGGGTCATTTTAGAACTGTCCTCTTGGAGTCAAACATAGACTTAGTGCACACTTAGTTCACCCTTATCACTTGCTTGTTAATCAGTTGTCATAAAACGATTCCACATCACAGTAATGGACTAAAACACCACAGAGAAATATTTTCACTTGGCTGAGACACCCTTTGGGTCTGGATAGGCCCATATTTAAGTCCTGCCATGGAGTTAAAAAATATGAGAACACCCCGGCTGTTGTCTTATGTCACCCTCCTCAATAGGGCTTGCCCAGCAACCTCCTGTGACCCACAATCCCTCACAGATGACCCCATAACCTTGCCAAGCGATTGATTTGTGTCCTGACCCGTCACATCTGGGGGTCTGCTTCATTGTAAAGTGTGGTTATGGCTGTGAGAGTCAAAGGAGGGGGGAGGGGAGGTGGCCTCCGTTCACCCCTGTCCTGCCTCTTGTCTAACACCCTCTAAGGATGATTTCTTTTCTTCTTCTTCTTCTTCTTCTTCTTCCCTTTCCTCCCCCTGGCACTGTCTCTTTCCTTAGTTATCTCTTTCTCGCACACTCTCTCTTTCTTTCAGCCTGCCACTCTGTCACAGTGTGTCTGTTCTGTCCTGTCCCTCCCTCCCTCCCTCCTCCTCCTCCTCCTCCTCCTCCTCTTCCTCCTCCCACTCCTGCTTACTGCCTTGGTGACCTTGAGATGGGATGTTGCCCCAGAACTTTTTAATTCATTCACTGGCAAGGCCTGGAATCATCCATTGTTATAATCCACTCAGTTGTCTGCTGAAAACAGGTGCCATGTACCCCTTCTAAGTTAAGTGCAGTGAAAATGAAAATAATTGATTTATTGTTGTATTTAGAGGTTAGTGTTCTTACATGTGATGGAAATGGTTCAAGCATCTGCTTCCTGAAGTATCTTGCTAATAATGCCTGCAGGACTGTGAAGTACCATCTGAAGTACCGTGACTCAAGCCAGTCTGAATTATTCTGAGTCTTCTTGATTGCTTTATTCTTTCTTTTTTCTGTTTCATGTCTGATGGAGAGAGACAAAGACAGTCGAATTTTGATGCAAGCACAAAATATGAAGGGATAAATAGAAAGTGAAAGTCTCAATGCTACAGCTGCCTTCATTCACCAATGAGTGCCAGCCATTGCAAGTTGACATGGTGTGGATGCAGAACACCTGAAAGAAAACAAAATAGTAGGGTAGCGGTGGCGTCCTTTTCAGGGGGCCTTTGTGTTCCCGGGGCTGCAACTGCAGATGAATGTGATGAAGATGAAGGCACTGCTGACCTCTGACGGTGCACATCACAGCACCCCTTTCCTGCCCTGCATTCCAGCTGAGCACACACACATAAACGCACCGCCGCATAAATCAAAGTGAAGAGCTTCCATTTTGTGCTTTATGTAAAACATTACAACACTCACAACAGTACAGCCCCCTTGCAGCCTTTTTTTCTCTGGTGGTTCTCGCCAATAGCCCCACAGTGTGTATCCCCACCCAAGATAAAGAATAATTTTTATCTTGGGTGGAGACAAGAACTATCCCTCCTTCATAGCGATTAATGCAACTCAACTGATGTTAATTAAAAGCTAACGATCCAAAAACATGGGTTCAGGTGTTTTGCACCTTAGTATTGCACCTTATTCTCTGATGTTCAAATAAAATGCACTTGACTTTGATTTATCAAAAATATGAGATCAAAGGCAATTTCACAAGCCCAATAACAGCTTAAATTTAGACTGTGGATTACAATGGTCCATTTATTACATTATTACATTACACTTAGTAGATGCTTTCATCTAAAGCGACTTACAAAGCAATACATAAACAAGCTACAGACATGTAGAGAAACACAGAGTAAGCAAAGATATAACAAAGTTAGTGCAGTCAGTGTACAGAACAGTGTTGTTAAGTGAGTTAAGTGAGTTTTGTTAGGACGAGACATACTCTCATTTAGGCTAAATGGCGCTCTCTTTTGGCAACCATAATTGAAGTGTAGTTGATTAACGTGGTGTATTCAAAGATGGTAGATAGTCAGAGCAAGATCCTTCATGACAAGCCACTTCCTAGAACCAATCAACACTGGCTACGATGAAAATATTGTATTGTTGGATTGAAGAAGCTAAAAGTAAAACATTGCTGGAAAAACAATAGCCTTAAGGTGAAAATACCATGTTCATTTCCATGAATGAGAAAACATCCCCCCTTCTGCTTTTTTGACAAATCACACCCTGAACAGCATTCATTAAATTAACATACATACATACATACATACATACATACATACATACATACATACATACATACATACATACATACTTACATACATAAAACGTTTATAATGACTGCTACACTAATATAGCATTATACAAAAACAACACCTTCTAACAGGCCCCTTTCTCATTGAATGGCTCATTATGCCTGTAACCGTTTTCTTCAGTCAACATTTTGCATTTACCAACCCAGCCTCTCTTGGTAATTGATAGACTGAGACAAACAAATCATCCTGAGTCTGCATTTAGACATAATTACACATCTAATAATCTCCCAGAAGTCTTGTGGCTTTTGCTGCAGTAGACGAAGGCGATTCTCAAGGGTCAGGCTTGGCGTGTTTACCCCAAGATTATTATCAACCACAAAAAAAAGTTCCAGAAAATTTCCCAAAAGGAATTTGAAATCAAGATCTGAACAAACACCGCCCCCCTCCTCTAATTCTCTTACCCCTCCCACAAAGCCATTACAATGCTAACAAATGCTTGAGGACATTAAAGTAACTGTGTGTGTGTGTGTGTGTGTGTGTGTGTGTGTGTGTGTGTGTGTGTGTGTGTGTGTGTGTGTGTGTGTGTGTGTGTGTGTGTGTGTGTGTGTGTGTGTGTGTGTGTGTGTGTGTGTGTGTGTGTGTGTGTGTGTGTGTGTGTGTGTGTGTGTGTGTTTTCTCAGCATGTCCCAGTAAAGGCACACGTCTCCATAGGCTGCTGTAGGCCAGGCTCATTGAACAGCATTCTTTACAAAGATCCTCCCCTCGGCAGCTTCCAAGCGACCCCTAGCCTTCATTCAGTCAGACATCACAAATGCCTCTTGGTATCTGTGATTGGGCCTGGGTCTGACAGAGCAGGAAGGAGGTGCAAAGGTCTAATTCCACTCCCGAGTATAGCTCAATTTGCAGGGCCTGTATACTGTAGCTATAAGTAATCTCAGACAAGTTAACCAGCAACGCAGTTGGTTGACTTCTGGCCTACATTGTTTTGTTTCCGTAACCTCTCAATGATTGTGATCATGCTAAGTCAATAGGTGCTCCTCCTCTTATTTACATAAGCAAATGTCCATATTACATGCTCAGCAATGATTTCAATTCATGTGATTTATTTTATTTATGTCACCATGGTACCATTCAAACAAAATGTACTCAACATTTACTGTACAAACATTGTTATGTAAGGTTTAAACTTAAAACAAACATTATTATGTAGGTTAAGCAAAGAGTATTTCAAAGTTCATCTTTAATCAGCAGAAGCAAAGACACATTTTAGGATGTGTATGTCTAATGTTCAGGGGAGTTGTGCAGTCTTTGGAGCTATGTGAAACACCATCTTTTTTCGCCTTTCTCGTGTACATTTTTTATTTCTATTCTACAGTATAGTATGGTCTTACAAGTTGTAAGAGCACTTATTCCCATGTCCTTTTTCTTGGAAGTGCTCAACACATCCTGTTTTAACTGGCTATGGTCAATATACAGTAAATTAAATAAACAGCACATTATTTTGGTTACTGTTTTTTTCTCTGACTTGCCTTGGTTTCCCCACAGCCTACTGCTGCAGTCTGCAATGCACACAGTGAAAGACAGTCACATTTCCTGTCTGTGAACTTGAAAGAGATGGATGGGGTTCCCCATTGTGTTTGGTGGAGAAGCAGATTGTAGTGTGTTTTGACTATGCCAAACCCAACCTGACAAACTGCAGGCTTTTCAAACAATTCATACATTCTCTGTGTGTCTCCCTCTCTCTTGTTCACTCTTTCTCTCCCTCTCTCTCTCTCTCCCTCTCTCTCTCTTGCTCTCCACCACCTCCTTCTGTTTTTTTGCTTCATTGTGTGGGCAAAAAATTCAGACAAAAAAAGCTTTCTAAATACTAGTTATCCTCTGCCAAGCAGTCTTATGTTTGTTCTCATTCATACAGACATAGCTCTGTCCAAGTTTTACGACCACTCTTCTGAACTTTACTTCTAGGAAAGCCAAACGTGTACCAGTAAAACCCCATATTGACACAAGTCTTCGGTCGTAAGACGGAGGCATGAGGAAATTCTGTATATTCATAGTATATTTAGTCTGACTTAAAATGAATGCATTTGTTTATTGTATTCTGGGTCTACTGTATGTATACTGTCTGTATTTATGTATATAAGACATGACAACTTCAGGACTGTAGTGTATTTTGTTTTAGTTTAATTACGTTTGAGACAGACATATGCTGAATAAGTGGTTATCATATGACAATCTGGAATTAGCAATATGTTACGTCTTTCTTAAATGTATACTCCCCTTGATGGAAACACCGTGGCTTGCAGAAAGGATGAACAGGCTTTCTGCAGAGTCATAAACTAGAGCCTTGGCCAGTGTCCATAAACCCTATCCCACAGCCAGACTCCATAATTTTCTATGCACAAGCACACCACATGCAAAACATTTGAGCACAAAATAAAAAGGCACACACACACACACACACACACACACACACACACACACACACACACACACACACAATTCTTTCCCTTTCTCTCCCTCTCTCTAGTTTTATCACACTTCATGTATTTTATGCCACATAGCTGAGGGACAGCCACAAAGCCACAAACTAACTCAACGAATCCAAACAGCTCCACTCCTGGGCAGCCGTCCTGAAGCACACCCTCAAAAGAAAAGTGACAAAGCTGAAGACTGCAGAGCTGTTGAAGACATGTCTCAATGTTCTACAGACCAAAAAAAAATTTCCAGTTAAGTCACAGAAACTAAAGAATGGGATCACATTGCATGGTTGAGCTACTGAAAGAATATGTCCGACATCTGAATGCTTTCAAGTCACATTGTGTTTTGAGGCCTCAGCCTCCTACAATGTTACATGTTGTGTACTATGCATCCCACAAATGTGTATGAGTTAAAGTTTTAATAAGGAGAGTTATATACTTTCTTTGTGTGCACTGGCATTGGAAAAACTATTCCTATCTAAGCCCATATTCATTATTGTCAGCTATGGCCATTGTAAGAATTTATCAGTTCCTGGAAAACCACAGAGGGGCACTGTTGACCAGGTGTCAACAGCTTCTATACAAATTTTGCTTTACTTTTTTAATGTAGTCTGTGTAGGGCTGGGTGATATGGCAAAAAATTGATCACAATATATTTTTCATCTTGATTTGTATCACGATTAGGGCTGGACGAGAGAGCTTCAAATTAAAATTGTCTTAATAAATATAAAAACAGTAATAATAAACAACAATTAGTAGTTATGTGTTTGATAATTGTCAATTAACACAACTGTCGGTTAAACCAACAATGATAATGACATGTCTCTGAACATGTGGAATTAGTTCAAGAAGCAACCTGCATTGTCAAAGGTGTGAAAGAGTCTAGCCTGTGCCTTTTTTCCAAGCCTCACACATCATTATGTTGCCCACACTTTTTGTTCAGAAGTTGCTGACATATGGTTTTTGTGAATAAACAAGGAGGTGTGACCAAGCTATGTAAGAGCCTCCAAAGACATATATGAATGATGAATAATAGCATGCATAAAAGAAAAGCAGTCATATAGATATAATCTTTGAAGATTAATCATAATAATAATAATAAAAATGTACAAAACACTC
This sequence comes from Setipinna tenuifilis, assembly GCA_030347295.1. Classification (NCBI taxonomy): domain Eukaryota; kingdom Metazoa; phylum Chordata; class Actinopteri; order Clupeiformes; family Engraulidae; genus Setipinna; species Setipinna tenuifilis. Next base: position 11,256,065 of record CM059272.1, read on the forward strand.
TCTCTCTCTCACACACACACACACACTGCAGGCTTCAGGTTGAGATGAATGGTGATGGCAATGTCATCCAGGTTTTGGTTTCCGCCTGTCCAATACCATCCCTGAACATCTGATAAGGCTACCTATCCATATTTGTTGGAAATTAATATTTATATCTGTGAAGGTGCAGTCAATACTTGTTTTAAAAGCAGTGAGAAGGAACCAAGCCCAGCTCTTCCAGCCCTCTCTCACCTGTAGTGGAGTGACCTCTAGAGAAAAGGCCCAGGCCCTGAGGGTGCAAATTATGAGAGCTAAGACTACTTCCATGCCAGCCAGCCTGCTCAGGACTTTCTAACAAAAAATACAAGTCACCCTGTGCAAGATATATGCGTAACACTTTATTTCATGGTTCCTTTTTTATTCACATGTAACAACATGTTGTTACATTGTATTTACATGTAACAACATGCACAATTATGTACTTACACTACATGCCTAATCCTAGCCCTACCTCTATGGCACAGTGTAAGTACAAAATGTTGCTTATTGTTACACACTTCATTACACTGTGCCTAATTGATGTAACAGGGGCGGTAAAATCAAGTGTAACCGATGTATGAAGTAAGTGGGACAGCAACAGGCATAGCAACAGGGATACTAGACAGCGCATAATATGAGATAAGACAAGTACATGCTGTACCAGTTATTCCCACAGTACTCCCACACCACTTTCACCTGCCAGAGAAAGAGATCATGAATTCTACACTGTCAATGGCCAACCGCAAGGGCATGATCTACAGCAGTGTCAAGTGGGAAAAAAAGGAGTAAGACAATATGCAACACTACTACATGCAAGCACACGTTACAATTACAAATGCTTTCTAATCTTCTCCTGAAGACCAGCATGGACAGACATACAGATAGACACACACACACAGGCACACACACACACACACACACACATCAATTTCCTTTTGAAATTCTGAAAATATACCGTTTGATTTTTTTCATATGCATAGTGTTGTTCAGGTCATTGGGAGGTTTAACACCCACACCCACACAGCGCTCCTCCCAATGCCCTTTGCAGGACAGTGATGTGACCGGCAATTTACTCAACTCTTTCAACATTTCAACATTTTACCATAGTCATTATCCAAGTTCATTCATTCATCCTGGTAACATTTACGTTTTTTGTCATTTAGCCCATGCATATCATTCAAAGTAACCTACAGTAAGAGCTTTCATTGAGTTGAGGTATGATAGGACTGTGGTGTGACAGGCATGTCACAGTAATGTGTTTAATTGGTGATAACAGTGATGACACAACTGAAAACTGGTGATGTTCTATTTTACTATTCAAGTTTTAAAGCTGACACACGAGTAGCTATACGGAATTACAGATAGTGAATACAAAAAGTGTCTATTTAAATTCAACACCTTGCTGTGAAAGGCATTTCCTGACAGTTGCATATGTCACTGAAATCATGGAAACGGAAACGGTGTAGTTTGCAATATAGCTGTAATGGAGTGCCTATCACTACAGTTGAGGATGTGCTCTGACTGCCATTTCAATGAGCCTGGCTCTCTGGTGTTGAGGCCAGAGTGCACATTTGGTACCTGGACACCCAGGTTGATGAACAGGCCATCACACAAGAGGATGGCATATTACTTATGCTATTTCTTTTGGATTTCAGAACATTATGAGGGTCACCAACACTAAATATTTGCAAGAAGCTGTTATATTATATGTTGAACACCTAAATATCAATCATGCAATAAATCTAGTCTAAATAAATATAGTACAAGCATTTAAAATGTGTCATATCATTATGGCCCACCCTGTGTACACCAGTAATTCACAGAAAGAAGAACTCAGACGTTGCATGGAGTTTGTAATAGTTTAAGAATAAAAAACACTTAAATGTGACCCATGAAGAGCTATAGTAGGCCTGGGCGAATAAGAGATGTAGTATTTCTCAGCAGAGTGTGCCATCTACTGTTTGCTCTGAGTCAGTGATTTTGTTTTTAGCTAATGGCGGGGGAGTATTACATCTTGCCCCAGGCCTAATATAGTTGCTAGGGGTGCTTATACAAATTATAGAACGTATCAAATACACTACGATTCTATTTTTCGACTTTATATTGGTGTTGACATTACTCTTATTTCCACAGCATTCCTAATGGTCTGGAAGCAAGCACCAGAGTAAAAAAAGACTATGTCTGCTATTACTGTACATCTGTTCAAGATAAACTGAAGTTCATTACAGCAGATCACGGGTGAAAAAATGTAAGCTGTTTATCAAAAACACCATAAGGAACCCGATTTATTTCTCTATTCAGGTTTCAGGGAACTTACACAAATAAGCTGATGTGATAATGTTTTAACTTAAAGGATCTGACTGGTAACAAATATGGTCTACAGCATTAATATTCTGAATCGGATGTGTCTACAGTGTATTTTCCACATTTTGCCACAAATTAAAAAACACTGTTCTCAGATTCCAAAATTGCAAAATGCTCTCCTCTCCACCCATGTCTTTAGCAATTACTTCTTTGCCTTAAGATGCTTCCCTCATCACTTTTGATATCTGCAAAGTCATGGCCTTTGAAAAGTGCATGCTTGCCAAATTTAGTCATCTTGCGCCACTTGTCAGGTCAGCATCCAAAAAAACATTGCTTTTAATCAGTTAACTTAACTTGGTAAACACTAGGCAAGTCTCTGAGACATCTGATTCAGGTGGTCATTCATTTAAGCATGCCGTGTTCAATCTTAGCTCCTGCATAGATGTGTTAAAAAATACTGAATAGATTTGTGATGTTGTTTTTTAAATGCTCTAGTGGTGTAACTGAGACAACCTACCCATCGTCTCTCTACAAAAAGAATTACACAAATGCTGCTATTATCTACATCCATTCTACATCCATTAACAACATTTGGTAATGTCATAGCGTCTGTCTGGCTTGCATCAGTGCATAAAGCGTTCTCTCCTCTTGTTTCGGTGCATTGCCTTCTCCGCTTGGCTTGAAGTAGTTTCACAAAAAGCAAAAAAAAAAAAAACAGTTGCTGGACGGAAGAGCCAAACAAGTCCTGAGAGCTTACATACTGTAGTTTGATTATAGTCAAATAGTTACCATGATGAATTTATGACAAATATAAAATTCCTGTGAGGAAAAATATTAATATAACTATAGATGATCAAAACCCTGTTTGCTATATTAATCATACAATTGTTGTCTTTGTGTTATAGCTATTCCGCAGGCTTTGACATGTTCCTGATAGTCTGGTGCTTCTGCATGCTTTCTTCCCAGTCCTGACCATTAAACTTTTCTACAGTCACACTACGCACCGTGCCCAAGTCCAAACAATGTGGTGCAACCCCTAAAAATAAAAAAAACAAAAACAAATAAATAAACAAACCTCACAGCTGTCACAAATACCATCAGAAACATTTTGTTAATTTGCTTATTCAACTAAATTTAATACCATTAGTTAATCACAAATATTGTAAATTGTTGTAGTTCTCTGTGAATTGTCCAAAAGATATTTCTCACCAAAGCCATCTGGATTGGAACGCGGTGTGTAGAAACTTTGTACACCACATGTCTTGCAGAACATGTGTTTGGCTTGGTGTGTATTAAATGTGTATGTAGTAAGGTTGTCCGACCCCTGTCAGACATGAAGAAAGTCACTTAATCAGTGAATGTCACTGTGACGAATATGAAACTTCACAGAATTTGCTTACCTGTAGAAGCGTGAATTGGGCTTGAGGGACTATGAAATGGAGGTTCTGCTTTTTTGTACAAATGCTGCAGCTGAAAAGAAAATGGAGAATACGTCTACAGTAATAAAGCAGTGGCCAGGCTAAAGAAAAGGTGGTGTAGAAAACAAGAATCTTCTTCCTCACATTTTACCACAATGTACTTGTTCTTGTTTAGACAGCAAGATTACTCACTTGCACTCAAACACATGTAAATCGGGGTCACTCAAGACCTCAAAGCGGACAGCACCACAATGACATCCTCCTGTGTGCTTGACCAGACCCTCTTCTTCCCTGGATATAAAAAAAAAACAATTTCACTATTTGTTTTACAAATATGATTGTAACAATAGAATGTTGTTTAAAAAATGTAAAGTGCATAACGTCTAAGTGTACGCTTACTTTTGGCACCCCCTGTATATATAAATTATTACGTTTAATTATGAACAAATATAATTTGTTTAAAAGGCAGTACATGTGGCCTCCTTGTCCGGAACAATAACACTGGATTGGTGCAGTTTATGGTTTTAACTGTTTATACCAAACTGAAAATATGAGGAATGTAGGAAAATATGTGTTTTTTGTCTGTCATACCAGCTTGCTTTGTTCGTTCATGTTTTTTCACTTGCACAAATCTCTGTTAATTAAAGGGTGAGTCATAACCTGTCAACACACTAAGAGTGATGATTTTAACCCCAACATGATCAGAACTATCAGAACCTGTTCTTAGTATATGTAATGTAAACCTTTAGGTATTTCAGACATGTTCTTTGTGAGTGTACAAAGAGTATATACAGTATGCTTGTATTACAGAGATTTTGTATGTGGTAAAACAAGTCCGTTATAGTATAAGACAATAACATTTTCATCTGCAAACAGTTAAGACAGTTAAGAATGCTGAGGTCAGAGGTACAAACTGAAAGTTATAGGATTGCTAGCTAGGAATTTCCATGGAGTGTCCTAGGCATTGCGCAATGCTGGGACTCCCTACAGCTGAAGTTGTGTTTTTTTTTTCCTTCCTTTGGCTTGACTGTGGTTTTGAGAAAACTGGGGAATTTTACAGATGTCGTGTATAAATACATGAGCTCTCCTGTCCTGTCTTCACACCTTCAGAACAAAGCAAGACTTCACTCAAGCAGTCAAGCTCCACTGAAGCAACTCAGCAGCCATGCTCTCCTTCAAGACAGCAGCTTGTGTAGCCTTCCTTGCCATTCTGGTAATGGTTGTTGAATGTGGCAGCAGTGGTGGAGGTACGTTGAGTCTGGCTTACAATAATTCTTTAGATTATACCCATGTCTTTTCTATACTGGTATTTACCATGTCTGCGATGAAGATAAATAAGTAAACTGGAAGATATCAGCTGAAGCCTGTCATGCAAGCCTGTCATGTGATGTTTCATTACTTTTAGCCAACGTTTTTATCCAAAGCAACTCACAAGTGTGTGACACCCATCAAGCATGAGTTTAATAGGAAATCTAGAGTAGAGCGCGAAGTACAAGCTCTGTTTAAATGAGGCAAGTGCAAGGACAAAGTAGGAATAAAACGTTAGGGTTATAAAATGATGATACGTTGGATCATTTTTGAGCAATGTTGCCGGGCAAGGTTACAAACAAATGTTGTTTGGGCACTTTATCATTAATACTAGACAACACATTTTTTTATCAGGTGAACTAAGATGAACAGCAGGTGAATTTTCACCATCATCCCATCTGAAAATTATGAGCCAGTCATTTTGTTGCCTGTGTTTTCTTGCCAAACTGTCATCTTTTGCATGAAATGTGCTATACAAATGTAGATTGTTGTTATAATAACAATAATAATTATTGTTTTGTTGTATTGTATTGGTATTGTTATTATTATCATTGTTGTTGTCACATATTCACATATGTACATTTTATGTATAGGAGGTGGCACGCCTGCTCATGACTTGACCAACAAGGGAGACCTTCAGCGACTCCTGGGCTCTAAAGTGGTCAAAGCTGAGGTAATGAAACGACCTCTGGATGGCTGGAGCAGAGAATATGGCGTTTTGTCCCACTCTGGAGTGAGGTAAGAAGACTAAAATTTAAAGGATAAAGGAACTTGTACTCAGCTCTTTCTCTATCTGATGAAACAACTGTGTGACCTGATAACTCAGCAGAATATAGTAGCAAAAGACCAAAGTTATGTTTTGAAACTGTATGAATATGTTTCAATTAAACATGGCATTGACACACAGACATGTGCCGTTACCCAGATGTGTTGTCCAAAGAAAAGTCCACTTACTACACTGCCACCAACCTTACAACCTTATCCTAATCTAACTTGACCTCTTATCCAAACACCAGGGTGACCTTGCAGGATGGCTCACAGCACCTGGTCCACAAGGGCAAAGGAGTGGGTGTGAGCTCCCAGACGGTGGTGACAGGTGTACACAACATGAGTCCAAGATGGAGGGTATGTCCGTCACATTCCTATTGTGACCCCCATGCCTAGACACATTTTACAAGCTGCAAGCAAGTTCATTAACTAACAGATTTGTAATGATGTAGTTCTAGTGGGTTTCTCTTTTTTTGCTAGAAACACATGTGAATCTTCAACACATACTGACTGAGAGAGGGTGTCATTTATGTCTACAGGCAACTGGTGAGACAAGAAACTTTGGAGGACAGAAGTCTGTGTCTGACTTCATCAGAGCTGGAGGAACAAGGTACAACTTTGCGGCAAACAACTGCCATATGGCCACAAGAAGTATGATGAAGCAACAAGTGGGCAGCCGTCGAGTGGGCAGGCTCCAACGGGTGGGCAGAAGGAGAACTCTAGGTTGAACTATACTGTATATGACGCTGAGTGGAACACACTAGAGTTAGCGAAATCACTTACTGTTTACATGTATTCAGTAAACTCATTTACAATTAAATGTTACAGCAAATAATAGTTTTGTGTTGAGATTTTGAGACAAGTCACTTTGTGTAAACTGTGGAATGGGGAAATATTTGTCATTCTGCTGTAAAGATTAATAAATAAAAAGTTAAAAAGTACAGAACTTCTCTGGGTAGTAAATCCTAACATGTCTTATTTATTAAGCCACTTTGTGTTTTCAGTAGGCTACACTAAAATCTAAATGGTTACAAAAACACGAAAGAATGAAAGTGTATTACATGTGTACTCATTTACAATTTTACAATACTTTTACTTTTTGTACAGGTGATAGTGTAAGACCCTTTAAGTAAGAGCATTCTCTTAGTTTGTTTTTCAACTCTTGCTGAAATCTGTCCGCTGAATGAACAGAAAATAATCGGGGGTCATACAGTGCCTCAGGATATTAAATCAAAACAAATTCTCATCTTTACTTGCCACTCTTGTTAAGGGCAAATTTTCAGTGGAATACTCACAAATTGAACTGAAATAGCTACTTGCAAAGCACTTGATATTTAATACTCAACACAGATACACACATACACTCTCAGAAATAATGTGACAGAAATCTGTATATTAAGGTACAATCAGCACTATTGTACCCCCACAGAGTAACATTTTGACCGTAACCTCTTCAGCTCTGAAAAAGGTACAAACTATTTGTAAAAGGTACAATTATGTGCCTCTGAGGGTATTGCTGGTATGACAAGCTTTGTATCCCTAAAGTACAATTCTGTACGTTCTTTTCTGAGAGTGTAGGCATTTATAGGCCTACCTAAAGTCACTGCCTACTACAAAGTATTGTGCATAATTTGGTTTTAGCTTCACTTGTTCAGTGATTTCAAATTTCAATGTTTGCATATTAACAATTTATACCAGTGTGATTCTCAAACTTAGTGTCGTTATTGCTGGTTAATCATGTCAGCGGTTTCGGTTGTCTTTCAATATCATGAGCTTGCCTGGTTTAGTTTTGTTGCCAGTTAATATCGTTCCAAACTGCTATACTATGCAGATTTCCTGAAATGCCGCGTGTGATTTTCTAGCAATCAAGAGCTTCTTATGAACGTCTAGCAACATAGTCCTAACTACTAGTAGCAAAAGAGAAGTAACTTTTTCCATCACCTTGTCTTTAATGATTGAATAAATGGAACTATGTAACTCTTGTAAATAGCATATACTTGAAGTTCAGGATCAGACAGGGTATATGTCTTTAAAAAAGGTATAAGGACGTTCGGTCTGTTTACTTTAGGCACTGCCACTTTAGGCTTGTTTATTAAATTCATTTCAGTGCACTTTTTATATCTCTTGTCTAGTTTTGGCCTTAATTAATGACTTTAAATGGCCTTTGTAAAATGTGTCACTACAATCATTCTTATCATTGCCTTGCCTGCCTTATACGTGGGTTTACTACCGGTTTAGCACCCTAATTAAGGGGATGCAGTGCACGTTTAGGTTTACCCTAGATGCTGACTCAGTGCCACGCTTACATTTGCCATTCGTTGTCAATACCCTTCCCATTAAAGGATACAGAACCCTCATATAAAAAGACAAGCCTATAAATAACAAATACTGCACTGCTATTGGGTCGCCAGGAGATGGCTCGTTCCCGCCTCGCGTAGGTTATGCAGTTCAACCACGATGAACTAAAATAACAAGTCAATCTGGTGAAAAACAATCTGTCATTGCTAACCACTGCAGATGTGCCACGGCCACGTTGTACCAGTTCGCCAGGTTAAACCGGTCCCAGTTAGCCTGCAATATGTCAGTCGAGTAGCCTACCTTTGGTTCTGCACTGTGTGTGCCATGAACCTTCTTCAGGCAAAAGACAGCGGGATAAAACCTATAGGAAATACAATATCTGTAGTTCAAATAATGGCCTCTTTCGAAACGCGGAAGATCCCTCCCTGTTCCAAACAGTGAGGTCAAGTGGAGGCTATGTCGTAAATTTATCAAACAGGTTGCTCCACCGAGCTCTCGTGCCCACTTGAGGAATCCACAGAGCACGCGAAAAGCTAGATCAGATGACGGAGTCACGTGGAACTGATTCTTCCAGCGTCAGGTCATGTCCAGACAAGTCTTTTGTATGCTACTTGTTAAATGAAAACAGTAAAAACACGAGCGCTTCAGTAAAGGGGAGAGTGGGCAAATTGTGTGGTTTTTTTAACGGATTCACACAAAATAAAACAACAACAAAACAAATCAAGTCCAGCAGTTTACCACTTGTATATCTGATAACAAACTGGCATCTTCTCACTTTAACTAGCCTACAATTGGGTAGAAAACAAGAAATGTTATTGAAAGACTTCCTTGAACTGACCATAAACAAGGGACAACTGTAAACATGGTTGTCAAAGTACATGACTCACAAACAGTTCCAGGCACACCCAGAGACAGAGATATGGCACGTCATATCAGTCACATGAAAAGCTGGCATGTTCTGAGGCAAAGGGCATTTCAGTGACCTAAAATAGAAAACCACCCCTAGAATAAACAGGAAATACACTAGTGAGGAAAATAACGAGAAAGAAACTGTAGAGTAATTAGATGACTAGAACACCATTTATTCCTAAGCTTTAAACCTATAGGTCTACATTAATAGAAAAGATCAAGACTATAGTCAGCTGAAATCATACGGGCCTAAAATATACACAGGCGGACTATACATTTTACCAGTTATTCGTTCTGGTCAACCAGAATGGAAAGAAACTGTTTTGCTTGTGTGATTGTCTTGTGGTCCTAAATCTTAAAAGTCTTATTTGACTTTACATTATGTTAGGCTCTGACATTCTGCCCTAAATGCTACTTAATATGGCCCACTTGCAAGGGAGTCACAGGGATATGGCGTCAGATTTCTTTTGACCTGACCTACATTACAGTAGGCTAGACATCCCCTCTGGCAGCACAGTCTGTGTTTGGATTTTGTTTGGTGTAGCATACCATGACCACCAGTGTGAAAACATGATTATTATTATTAACAAACACATTTTAATAGTGAGAATTCTACACTTTAAAAATAAAATTAACTTGAGAGTTGGGTATTAATAGGCTTTTAGCCTAGATCCAATAAACAAGCAAGCTACAGAACTGACCGTTCTGCGTAAATTGAGAAACATACATTGTAAAATGACTAATTACTAATTTTAGCCTCCCAGACGCCAATTAATGTTGGGCCCTACGCGGATCTGCCAAGACTTGCAAGCGCGCTGATCAATTGCGACAGAACGCTCAGATTGCTAAATGCCAAAGCTGTTGTTGATTCTTCACTTCTTGAGATTGCTGTTATGGTTCACCAATGGCAACCGACACAAATAACGTCACTATCCAATCACCAGAGAAGGCGTTGCTCTAGTTCTACTTTCTTATCCTTTCTCGCATTTTCTAGGCTCTTCCCTGTATATCAATATGTATCATTCCGCAGAACATTGTATTCTGTATGAAATAGCAGTGTTGTAACCGTTATCAACACTTAATGTCAATTTGCCATCATGTAAAGTGTAAGAACTGTATTTATATCAATTTCGATGAATACCAAACAACATAGAACTTGGAACTATTTTTAGCAGCGGAAGCATAAAAGAGCATGACGTCCGTAAACGTCACAATGCTTCTTTTGTATAAATACTGTAGCCCGTGACTGCGCACTTATTATTTTCAGACCAGAAGAGCGCTACTGTGAACAGTACAGCAGAAGAAAACGACACGCCGTTGTTTGAGTGTCAAGAGTAAGTACTTAAAAGAAGTAATTTTGTTTGCTTGTATTTTCGTCTAACGTGAAGTGTTTTCTTACTGTGGTTGCTTTAATTTTTGAGGTAGGCTCTGTAAGGCTATGATGGCTAGCTGGTCGGACAGACATTAACGTCTGGTAACCTATCAACTTGTTAACTTTCTGTTAACGTAGTTGTTGACGATCCCATATGGCATTTTTGTTAATACTTGTCGTTTTACTCTGGTAGTCGTTGTACTACATGGTTTGTAAACTACATCGCCAGTGTGACTTTTGCTGATTCACTGCCGAAGCTAGCCCAGAACAAAGAACCCGGATGTTCTAAGATGGCGTCGTCTCGTCTTTGGCTGTTCAATGTCGGACTCCGTAAATATTGTATTGTAACCGACCGGGTTGAAATGGCTAGTCATGGATTGCCGTATATTTGCAGTGTCATTGCATTACCGACGTTGCAACCCTGACTGTACGATTGTTTTGGATTTTAAGTAAAATAAATGTTACTTCGTATGATTTGTAGATGTATGATGAGGTAGGCTTTGATCTTTACATTGTTTGTACAGCAGATGCTGTTACGTGTCATGTATCATCTTAAAAAAAAAAAAACGTTTGCTTGCCTTATGTACACTTTGATATTATGTGACTAACGTAACTGTTATAAATTTTATTGATGTATATATTTTCTCTCTTTTTTTTTTTTTATAGGTTAAGATGCAGATCTTCGTGAAGACCCTGACAGGGAAGACCATCACCCTTGAGGTGGAACCCAGCGACACCATTGAGAACGTCAAGGCCAAGATCCAGGACAAAGAAGGCATTCCCCCAGACCAGCAGAGGTTGATCTTTGCCGGCAAGCAGCTGGAAGATGGCCGCACCCTGTCTGACTACAACATCCAGAAGGAGTCCACGCTCCACCTGGTCCTTCGTCTGAGAGGTGGTATGCAGATCTTCGTGAAGACCCTGACGGGGAAGACCATCACCCTCGAGGTGGAACCCAGTGACACCATTGAGAACGTCAAGGCCAAGATCCAGGACAAAGAAGGCATTCCCCCAGACCAGCAGAGGTTGATCTTTGCCGGCAAGCAGCTGGAAGATGGCCGCACCCTGTCCGACTACAACATCCAGAAGGAGTCCACGCTCCACCTGGTCCTTCGTCTGAGAGGTGGTATGCAGATCTTCGTGAAGACCCTGACGGGTAAGACCATCACCCTCGAGGTGGAACCCAGCGACACCATTGAGAACGTCAAGGCCAAGATCCAGGACAAAGAAGGCATTCCCCCAGACCAGCAGAGGTTGATCTTTGCCGGCAAGCAGCTGGAAGATGGCCGCACCCTGTCCGACTACAACATCCAGAAGGAGTCCACGCTCCACCTGGTCCTTCGTCTGAGAGGTGGTATGCAGATCTTCGTGAAGACCCTGACGGGTAAGACCATCACCCTCGAGGTGGAACCCAGCGACACCATTGAGAACGTCAAGGCCAAGATCCAGGACAAAGAAGGCATTCCCCCAGACCAGCAGAGGTTGATCTTTGCCGGCAAGCAGCTGGAAGATGGCCGCACCCTGTCCGACTACAACATCCAGAAGGAGTCCACGCTCCACCTGGTCCTTCGTCTGAGAGGTGGTATGCAGATCTTCGTGAAGACCCTGACGGGTAAGACCATCACCCTCGAGGTGGAACCCAGCGACACCATTGAGAACGTCAAGGCCAAGATCCAGGACAAAGAAGGCATTCCCCCAGACCAGCAGAGGTTGATCTTTGCCGGCAAGCAGCTGGAAGATGGCCGCACCCTGTCCGACTACAACATCCAGAAGGAGTCCACGCTCCACCTGGTCCTTCGTCTGAGAGGTGGTATGCAGATCTTCGTGAAGACCCTGACGGGGAAGACCATCACCCTTGAGGTGGAACCTAGTGACACCATTGAGAACGTCAAGGCCAAGATCCAGGACAAAGAAGGCATTCCCCCAGACCAGCAGAGGTTGATCTTTGCCGGCAAGCAGCTGGAAGATGGCCGCACCCTGTCCGACTACAACATCCAGAAGGAGTCCACGCTCCACCTGGTCCTTCGTCTGAGAGGTGGTATGCAAATCTTCGTGAAGACCCTGACAGGAAAGACCATCACCCTCGAGGTGGAACCCAGCGACACCATTGAGAACGTCAAGGCCAAGATCCAGGACAAAGAAGGCATTCCCCCAGACCAGCAGAGGTTGATCTTTGCCGGCAAGCAGCTGGAAGATGGCCGCACCCTGTCCGACTACAACATCCAGAAGGAGTCCACGCTCCACCTGGTCCTTCGTCTGAGAGGTGGTATGCAAATCTTCGTGAAGACCCTGACAGGAAAGACCATCACCCTCGAGGTGGAACCCAGCGACACCATTGAGAACGTCAAGGCCAAGATCCAGGACAAAGAAGGCATTCCCCCAGACCAGCAGAGGTTGATCTTTGCCGGCAAGCAGCTGGAAGATGGCCGCACCCTGTCCGACTACAACATCCAGAAGGAGTCCACGCTCCACCTGGTCCTTCGTCTGAGAGGTGGTATGCAAATCTTCGTGAAGACCCTGACAGGAAAGACCATCACCCTCGAGGTGGAACCCAGCGACACCATTGAGAACGTCAAGGCCAAGATCCAGGACAAAGAAGGCATTCCCCCAGACCAGCAGAGGTTGATCTTTGCCGGCAAGCAGCTGGAAGATGGCCGCACCCTGTCCGACTACAACATCCAGAAGGAGTCCACGCTCCACCTGGTGCTGCGTCTGAGAGGAGGACAGTAATTGTTGACATCCCTGCCCCTTCTTATCCCCCACCTTTTTTTACTTTGAGTTAACTTTTACAATCCAGCATTTTTCTTTTATTACTATGGTTCCTGACTCAATAAAAGCATTTCACGTTACATCTACAGCCTTCAGAGTCTTGCTGTGTATAAGGTGGTCATACCATGAATCACCAGGCTTGCATAGTTGTGGTTGTGGTTGATGGACAGCTTACTGCTGTTTTTGTGTAATGTTTCAAATAAAATTGCTCACTTGCAGTGGGGCTGTGTAAATTTGACATTAAATAAAATCTATAGTTTCCAATGGGCAGCCATTCTTGGACACACTGCCTCAAAGTACATGGTGCTGGTACAGTGAGACACTAGCAAATGTGTAACAGGTTTAACATAATACCTATAACTTCCTTCATTTGTGGTGAACAATGGAACGTTTCAAGTGTGGCAATCTTTGTCAACAGGCTGATTAGGAGTAGTTCACTGGCTATTATGCTTTAAAGTAAAAGTACAATATTGGAGGTGGTACATATTTTGCTCTATTTTTTTTTATGTAAGCTAACTTGTTGCTGAAGCTAAAAAACTTCTTGGAGCAGCATTTTTCCCATGATGCCAATAATGGTGGGGCTTGAAGTTATGAATATAAGGTGTGGTCTTGAACATTATCTGTAGGACAAATTTAGAACTTTCAAAAGCCCTGGGGTTACATTGCTATACATTTATAAAACAATACTGCACTTGCTACCTGCTGAAGTATGACTACAACAGTGAAATTAGGTGGTTTATATTGAAAGTAGGCCTACAAAGTTTTGGAAAGCAAAACCCTTCAATCTACTTGGCCCATTTCTAAGTCTGTAACAGGTAAGAGTATAAAGTGGATGTGTTTTTCTCAAGTTATTGAATAATATTTGCTTATTTGTACAAACAAAAACTACAAAATAATGTTACTTTTTATGGAACATAGCCTGTGTAGGCTACAAAATTAAAACAAATTTGTATTACAGCCCACACATCACTGGATTTTTTACATTGGAATATCCTAACCCAGAGAGAAACAAAATTGTGTGTTGTGCAACAGCTCCCCCTGGCAGATAGCTATTGAACTGTACACCCTGTCATGTTTTCCCTCTCCCCCGTAGAGGACAGTTTTATGAAGCCCTTTTGATATTGTGAACAGTGTGGTGATGGAAATACTCTTAATCTCAACACATGGATTTTTTGAGTTGTAACTAACTTGCTTACAACTTCTTTCACAACAAGGCTAAACCCAAATTTCACATGAAAACTTTTATTTGCTTCCGTCACCAACATTGTTTTTTTTTTGGTCTTAGTTTGTTGTCCTCTGGAAGCTAAAATTGTGCTACACTTTTTTGAGTCAACCTTTCACAGCTGTGTTGCGGATACTAAATACCCTTACAAATATAGGTTTGTAGCATCAGCATGTTTTAATTTAATATAGAAAATGGACTTCCCATTACATAGTTGGTCATATACTTGCTTTACTCTTTTTGGATCTTCTGTTTTGTTATCCTCCCACAACATTATAGACTTCCTGACAACAAAAAAATAAACATCAGCATTTTTTCCCTGGTTACCCCATCTATCTATTGAAGGAATGTTCACATGTAATGACAATAAATTCATCGCTCTCTCCTGGCTTTAATGGTTTTATAAATCTTTGGATGGTTCCAATTCATGAAAAGTGAAAACTCTGTGTTGAACTGAAACATTATGTGAAAGTTTTGTCACATTAAAAATGGTTCTTCAAAGCCTCAGATCATAACTATGCTATGTCATATCGGCATCAAATAGTTATTTAAAGAACTGTTGCCTTGAAGGTTCTTTAAAGCACTCTAAAGAACCGGTACTGGCCCCATTATTTCTTAGAGTGGGATCTGCAGTTACTCTTATCCTTTATAAACCTAATTAGGCTCTAATTCTTTCTACAGTTACAGACACATTTGAAGTGCTGAAGTGATGGAGAAGGAGGAAGCTACATTGACTTCATAGCTCTCTCAGTAACACACCCTGCCTTTTCAGCTTGGCTCTCACACACACCATACCATTCACACACACCATTCATTGGCGCCTCTGCATGTGGATGATGTCCTCTACTAAGACTAAGAGGGGTTCTGTCAATATTCCTGAAACATGGGTCTGCACACTAGAAATCCTTTTTTTTGTAATTTTTTTTAAATGTGTGGCACAGAATGACGTTTCAACCATTGCTGGTCTTCCACAGATTTACAGATACTTCACCCATTTTTCTGGATTTGATTTTTTTGACACTTATTTGCCCTGCACCTGCAGGATTTTTTGATGCACAAAGGTTTCTTTGCTGACTCCGAATATTCTTACCCTGATGCATCAGCCACTTTCACATTGTTTCACTTCGTAGTTGCTGGAGGTAAATGAAATTGAGCAGAAGCACTTGTCGGCGCTAGCCTGGCTAAAATATCCCCCCTTTGCCTTAAGTTTGACATATTTGAAGCTTCATCACAGTGTATGTATCCCACCCTCTACCCTAAACCGTCTGTCTGCACCTGTAGTCAGAATTCTTGTTGTAGTTGACCCATCCTGGAATTTCAATTTACACATCAGGTCTACTTGTGTCTTGCACTGAATACTTCAGCTCCCTCTGAAAGTCTTTGCAAAAGCCACAGCATATTAGAGTTCACACCCCTACCAAGCACACTACCTGTGTCATCGCTATTGTACCTCACATCCTCTCCTTGACCTCTCACGAAGGGCTGCAGGGACAATTATTCCATAGGTCCTGCACTGTCAGGGCCCCCTCATAGAACATGATGACCAGCAATATTATTTTTGGTAAAGCCCAATATAAGCTACTGTTTCATATGGGCCCAAAATAACCATCCCTGCCCCTGTACTTTGCATACTCTTATGTCCAGTTTTCTTGCAATAAACTCGCTGTCCTATGTGCCAACTGGATTTGCACCTTGAAGGGTCCTTTAATGGCCAATGGTTTGCATTGGTTTGATTTAATGCTACAAGTTAAAGGTGTGTGCAATACAAAGCAAATGCTTAACAAACGCTTGTACAAAAACAGCGGCAATACATTTAATGGAGGTCGAACTGCATATAATTCCGTTTAAAGATCAGCCTTTATTTGCACATGTCTGTACTCGCAATTGCTAGTTCTGAAACTGGCAACACATTGCATACTGATGTCTAAGCTATGATCGTTTCCCAGACGATGACTTCAATCCTTTGGTAGGTTTATACAACGTGCGTAAGCTACAGTGGGTTATTTCCCTCTTGTCACCACTAGACTGTACTGACAGCAGAGGTGACCGCGGTGATTTCCCCCGTGCGCAAGCATGGCTGGTGGATGTTTGGGATTCGCATGGACACTTTTGGATTACAAAACTGAGAAGTTTGTCATCGCTAAAAATAAGAAAATAGGAATTCTGTTCAGACTTATTCAGTTGTCAGTCATTGGATACCTCATAGGGTAAGTAGCCCATTGAATCATTTTGCACCGCGGCAGTTTTTTTGTGTTCGTTCAAACATATGCTGTGTTGGTAAAGACGAGCCAAATTTAGAAGTTAAGCATATAACTGTAATCTATCATTTTCATCACTTAACATTGACGTTTATCACTTAGCACTAACGTTTTGCTAAAATGCTTTATGAAAATAGAGGTGAAATTCAAGACATGAAGCAGCCCAAACCATGGCTGAAATAACTCGGCTACCGCGGTCTATTAATAGGGCACAAAAGTTTAAAGTACATTTAACTCAGTTTAAGTGTCCTCCCACATCGTATGACTGTACGCTTGACGCGTTTGAGTATATTAGACTACTAATATATATTACTAGTGTTTTTTTAGACTGTGACTTTATTTTATTTAGTTCATGCGCCTTAAGTTTCAGAACCAATCGTATAGAATATGGAAATATAGAATATGGGCCCAATAATAATTCTTATATTTTCTGTACCGATTATCAGTTTTGGATTACAGAAGGTTGATGTTCGCACCTAAGTACAAATAGCCTATTATAAACTGATTAAAAGCACTGCCGTGTGTATTCAGAAATCCTCCTGCTTCACCCCCTTCTCAACACACGAAAAAAAACTTAGCTTTAGCCTGACACTGCCTGATGAAAAGAGGAGTTAATGTTGCTGAAACAATGTGACTGCTGGATCACCTCTCCAAATGCACCTGCTGATTCTACTTCAATAATATTATAATGTGGACAATTATGTTGCCCATGTTATGTTCACTGTATATAAAATTGTGCATCCATGAGAGATAACATCTATGATTTCTCTTTGCACACTCTGTCCATAGGTGGGTCTTTCTTTGGAAAAAAGGCTACCAAGAGAAAGAGGAGGCAATACAGAGTTCCGTCATTACAAAGCTAAAGGGAGTAACTCTGATTAACAGCACAACAGGGCCACAGATTTGGGGTCCAGAAGACTATGTCATCCCCCCACAGGTGCATCTTTTTAAAGCAAAATGAAATAAGTAAAAGTGCTGTTGCATGGGCTACCACCATACACAAAAGAAAAATGTACATGTACAATGTACGGCACATGTACAAATTTACACTAGCCTGCCCTCAGATTTAAAGTAAATTGGGTTTGTTGCAAACTTTGTGCATGTCTTTTCTCTTTATGAGAATACTGGCCTAAGTAATATGTGAAAAGGTTGCCATTTGCCCATGGCATGCAGGGCTGAATTAGCAAGGCGGCCAACTGGGCCCAAGCCCAGGGGGCCAGAGGGCAAGGAGGGGCCAGAGCAGCAGTGAGTGAGCACCATTAATGCAGACATGCAATTCCAGAGCAGACCTTCCTAATATATAACACTAGCAAAATATGCTCCCTGAAATTGCATGAAAACTGGCTTGTAGTCACCTGAATTTTGGGTAGCAGGGGGTGCACAAAGATTTTGTGCACAAGCGGAGCGCTTGGATCTATAATCCAGCCCTGATGGCATGGGCTGGTTCACTCCTTCCTAGAGTAGTACATCTAAGAGTAGTTTTCTCTAGATTAAAGTATGAGAGCTCTCAACTGAAAAGAGCTTCGTTCAACCAATTTGTGGTTAGTCTACTTTCTTTCTACACAGTTGGCAGGGGACATTTTTTTCCATCATGCTGCAAACACAGATGTTATACTTAGCATATTCACAAGTCTCACTGAACATGTGTACCAATGAACGTCAGTAGAATCATTTGCAGCTTCACATTGTTTGTAGTGAAACATTGTTGCCTCACCGAACTGAACTAGGGGTATTTTAGAAAAATCAAAATCTCATTTGAACATTGTTTGTATTGCTTACTATACATACCAAAAAAGTGTCACCCTGATAAAGGAGTTAAACATAAACATTTTGCACATAACATAGTCATCATTTGTCAACCTTATATTTTATAAAATATAATAATAATAATAATAATAATAAGCTTTGCTTGTGTAGCACAATTCATACATACAAGATGCAGCTCAAAGTGCTTTACAGTTTGGCAAGGTCACAACAAGACAACATTTCTTGCAGTCCAGTGGCACCGGAGCAGTTGAACACAATAACGAAATGGTGTAATGACGCAAGAACAAGTAAACAATATATGAATGAATGAATAAATTGATTGATTGATGGATTGATTGGTGAATGAATGAGAGGATGAACGTTTAAGAATTAAAAAGTAGCCAGACATTCATAATTATGTCTGTTTATTTTTTCTTCTTAGGGTGAACGAGTTTTCTTCATTGTGACCAATTACATAGAAACTCCAAACCAGCGACTGGGTGTCTGCCCTGAGGTACCGAATCACCTATCCAGTCAATAACTGATAAATGTTGGTGTTTGTAAATACAGTCTGTGGTCAGAAGGTTATTCAGAAGTCCATGGTCAGAAGTTTATAAAGTTAACTATTCACCTGTACTGTTGATAAAAACCAAAGCATTATAGATGTGAAAAAAGGATAAGATAAGTGCAGATACACTTTGATGGATACTGTACCGTTTCATGTGACATGATTGCATCTTATATTTTATCATTACAGAGTCATAGGGTGCCTGATGGTCTCTGTGGGCAGGATGAAGATTGCCCTGAGGGGGACATCGTTATTGCTGGCCATGGTAAGGGTCCAGAGTCCTATTGTACTTAACTTTAGGCCCAGTGAGAATAGCTGCCCTTTGTCCTGAGATGTTGTAAATAAGCTGCCGCATGTTCCTAGCATTGAGGATTGTGTGCAATAAATGTCAGTTAAACATAAAGACAACAATATAAAAAAGGGGAAGACAGAAAACAGGATAAGTTGAGATGTTGTAAATAAGCTGCTGCATGTTCCTAGCATTGAGGATTGTGTGCAATAAATGTCAGTTAAACATGAAGACATAAAAATATAAAAAAAGAAGAAGACAGGAAACAGGATAAGTTGTATGTTCATGTTATGTCAACAGGTGTAAAGACTGGGCGCTGTGTAAACACCACCGGTACCTGTGAGATCCATGGATGGTGTCCAGTGGAGCGTAGTTACAAACCCACGTGAGAGAGAGAGAGAGCGCGAGAGAGAGTGAGAGTGACAGAGAGTGAGAGTGAGAGAGAGAGAAATTTTGTCGAAATTTAGTTTATTATAACTCTCAGTGCTGACACAACAGTTGCAGTAAGACATTATAGTCTCTAGCCACCTTCCACAGCTGATCATCTTTTTATTTGAACAGAGAGGCCTTGTTGAGAAGGGCAGAAAACTTCACAGTTTACATCAAGAACTTCATCCGCTTTCCTAAATTTGAATTCTCCAAGTGAGTATGTCACCCCTGAGTGTGTCATGTTTGTGTTTCATACTGGTCTGGAAAGCTCCGGTTCGGCATGATACAAAATTGTTGTCTCAAAACTATCTTGCTCTCCTGAAACTCCTTGTCCCAGCCTACTGTCTCACACCATACTCTCATTGCATTTGGTCAGTTCGGCTGTTGACTGGTTTGTCAGACTGCTAGGCCTGTCATCTAAAGCATTTGTGACAGCAGACTTTGTGCTGTTCATGACAGGTGTCAGGAGGAAGGGCTCAAGTTCTCAGATTTCAGCAGGGCTGTTGTTTGACTTACCCAACTTGGAACCATGGCAATCAAGATTGTCAAAGCCCAGACAAATACAAGATTGCAGCTTTGGACTTATGCTTATGAATTATGCTTAAATGGAATTAATGAAGTATGGATATTAAAAGTAATTAGTCAGTGCACTCCCATCAGGCAAGGTAATCAGAAAATGTACGTTTGAAACATACTGTACATCGTGGTCAGAGGCAGATACGCAAGATTCATACAACCATCTTTTTTTTTACAACCTTCTGCCTTTCTAGGTCTAATGTCCTCGAAACTGGCAATGACACCTATCTTAAAAAGTGTACGTATGATGCGGATCACAACCCTTATTGTCCCATTTTTCGTCTCGGTGACCTCGCGAGTTGGACCGGACACAGCTTTGAGGAAATGGCCGTGCTGGCAAGTGGTCTTGACTTTATTCAATTAACCAGGAGGGTCATCATTTGCCTCATGCCATTATATAGCTACTAAGTGATTCCGATGACACCACCCAGAGAAATCTAATGGTGCTAATTAGAAATTTGCTGGGTATGAGGTTTATGTTCGATACTCATCTTACACTTTTATTGGATCTTTACACTGTAGTAAATTTCTTCCAAACATTTAGCTTAACTCAATACAGTTTTACCATTATTCTTTACATAATCTCATTATGTACAAAATAAATGTCAATGTATTGGCATATGTGTAAGAGTGAACATCTGTGGCCCATAAATGTTGTATTTGTTTACTCTCTACCCTTTAGGGTGGTTCGATTGGCGTTGCGATTGAGTGGAACTGTGATCTTGATAAGGATTATTCGCTGTGCAACCCCCAGTACAGCTTTGCCCGTCTGGATGCTACCACAAACGGGTCTAGTACATCAGGCTACAATTTCAGGTATTGTAAAGACAACCTTGAAACCTTTCCCGCTTCCTGGGAGTGATTCAGAAAAGACACTAGTAAGTACTACAAAGTGATGTTTTTTTATGTTTTCAGATACACCCAGTATTACAAAGATGGAAGTGGGGAAACCTATCGTACTCTGTACAAAGTATTTGGGATCCGGATTGACATCATGGTTAATGGACGGGTATGGAGAAGTCCACATTCCATCTGTTTTACCAGCTTTGTGGACTGAAATGTTTTACCACTGTTCTCTCTTTAACAGGCAGGAAGATTTAGTATTATCCCAACTATCATAAATATTGGATCAGGCCTCGCCTTAATGGGAGCTGTGAGTACTTGAATGAAATGTTTGCTTAATGTACTAATACATTTGAAAAAAAAAAACAATAGTACTTTCTTAACACTTTGTTTGCTCAGGTGTTGGGTTGAACAGTTATACTATCATTTTCTCAGCTGTACTACATTTTTGGTTTTATTTTTAATTGTTTTAAGAAGCCATATATATACTGTTTCATGCTCCTTGTATGACAATTCTGATTTTGAGCAAAGACTTTCTCTTCTTCGATAACTGGGGTTTGACAAAAATACAAAGTGCACTTTGATATTGGATGTAAATAATACTGAAGGTGTAAAAGTGATGGAGATGTAGTATACTGGTGACATATATTAGCACAACACTGTAAGCGCAATATTTACCGAAACAAAACACAGTATATTGTATTTTGGAAATGCAAAAATATATATCTGAGGAAACATATAACAAGCTTCCACTCCACATAGGTTTACTTGATCATTTGATGGTGTCAAGCTACTTTTTAGCACATTATAAATCAGCATTGTGAAGCATTGTTTCATTAAATTGTGAGCTAGATAGCCATAATCATGTCAGTAAGGCACAATATAAACATTGGAATTAATGCTGAATCATAGAAAGCGAACCATTTTAATTTAAACACATTGTATAAGAAAAACTGCCTATCCCTCAATGTAACCATTTTGTTCTTAATTTTCAGGGAGTGTTCATTTGTGACATGCTCTTAATCTACCTGATGCCAGGTAGCTCTTTCTACCGTGAAAAGAAATTTGAAACTGACAAGTAAGGAAAAAAATGAAAAAAGCATTTCGGGTTCTAGCTGAACAGACACCCCACCTAGATTTAAACATATCTGATGAACTTAAACTATAACAGAGTGCAGTCTTGCGATGAAGTTCTTAAAAATGTAAACATATGTTATTAGGCCTTTTGCACATCTAACTTGTAGAATAACATCATTATATAGATCTAGAGGTATTGTTTTATTCTTTCATGAAAACCACGTTGCAACTTTGAACATGGACCGACAATTAGTAAAACACATATTATTGCAGGGACTGTTTGCATTTTACATTTGTTAATGGTTATTTCTCACATATTTAGGGGTCGGGGACACAAGAAGCACAGAGATCATAGAGGCCACAGGGATCACCGAGATCATAAAGATCATAAGTCTGCACACCACAGAGAGAGGCGGCACAGAAAACGCCCGGCAGAGGAGCAGAAGCTTAAGGCCGTCACAACCCAAAATTAGCCTCCCATTGCTGACAAGTGACGTGAAGATGACGAGGAGGGCTATTCTAAAAGGCACCTCAAAGGACGATTCTCTTCCCACATTAAGGCTCACATGACGATCATTTGAATTGAAGACAAGTTCATGTGATTGACATATCAGTAATATCCTGGAAATTGCTTGAATTTTCTGTTCCGCGTTGTGAAAAGGCAAGGAGTAACATGTATCGGTCTTTGAGGCAGTCAGTGCTTAAGGTTTTTTTGAACTCCTTCAAATAGGCAACTGACATCTTTACATTTTAGCCACAAGGTGGCACTAAGTTATCAATTTACAATAAATAGTGCATTAGTCTGTAGCCATAAGCATGTGTGTAATGCTTCAATACAATGTATTATTGTGGGTGTGGAACAACAGAATGACGGGGCAGGGAGATGTAAATAGTTCATCAGTTGTCCATATGAAATAAGAAGATAAGGCTTGAGACAATACTTAGATAACTACAGGCTCAGATTGTTCTTGCTTAAATTTCACAAAGCAGCTGTTTTAATTACTGTTAACTCTCTTGGCCTGTGTGCATGGAATCCTCTCATTGTCACCCTGTATTTTTAGTCGTACATCTACTTAAGGTAGTATTACTTAAGCACTTCTCCCCCCTTATCCACTGGGAGTACAATTAACACTTTATCACAGATAATACAACAATTTGGTATGTATTAAGGCAAAAAAACTTTCTCCTTTGAATCTTGTTAGTCCTGGTGATTTGTGCTGTTGTCAGTTTGATAGCTGTCTGTGTATTTAGCCCAACACCAGACACTGTCCAGAATAGCACTTTGGCATGAAAAGCATGTCAGCATGTCAGTTCTCACATCACATTTCATGCAGGGTAACATGTCATCCTTCAGATGTTCCATATAATAGCATACAGTTGACAGTCCAATTGTACAGCAGGACCAGAACCAAAAGTACAGTCCCAAAGGTTTATACTCCAGCATATTGCTTGTGCCCTTGTATTTAGTATGCCACTTGGTTGGCTTTTAGGCATGCTGTTAAAAGTCTAATTCAAAGCATTTTATAACATTATGTTGGTGAGTAAGGAAGGAACAGGAAGATATATTGCTCCTTCTGGATTTTTAGACAGTCTTGTCTCCGGTTTAAACCCTTTTCTTAAAAGTTTAGCAAGAAGAGGGAACTGTCAGCATTCATAATTGACACTGTTTTTCTGAAAACACATCCATCACACAACAGGGGTAATAAAACTACAGATTAAGAAAAACAAATTCCCTCACATTTCCTCACTGTAATGTGCGTATGATGAGGTCAGGTCCACATGTGGATTTTGGTTGACGGGTCATAAAGTATACTTCATTCTTAAGAGCTTCTTTGTTTTGTTACCAATACAGTTTGTGATTTTATTGTACATAACAGTTAACAAGCTCACTACCTAGCAAACAAGAATTCCATCCAGTAGGCTTACATTTATCAAGTAAAAAAAAGTAAAGTAGGCTTTCTGACTGGCTGTGCCCTACTGTAAGCCACAGGCACTTACTGGGTTTAACAACTTCAGTGAGACCTTCAAGTCAAAAATGTGTTTTAAATGGATTATGAATAGACTGAAACACACACACACACACACACACACACACACACATACATTGATCTATGTTTCTTTAATGTCTCCATCTCATAAGCAAACACATATTGTGTTAGCATATCACCGACATTGTCTTCAACATCAGTCCATACGTCTTCAAAATTAATTTCACGGTGAGGGCACTGTTATAATAATTCTAAAAAGTGATGCTCTGAACTTGATGTTCAGAGGCAGTTTAAATACATTAAAGACAACTTGTAAAGCAAACAACCTAAGAGGACAATGAGCAATTGATTCCCAATGGTCTAACATTGCCAACAAAGAGTAAATACAGCATTTTTAACATCTCAGTTGTTGGTAACTATGTCCACTTCTTCTGCAACATTAGATGGTCTAAATCAATTGAAATGGCCCCACACAGTAAATTCGAATAAGGACACTGGTAAAAGGCCATTCCCCTTAATGTCCTTTGCCATTAGTGCGCTAAGGGATGAAAATAACTTCCTAGCACTTGCAAAGTTTACAGTAATCACCAGAATCTATACGTTCTAATGTCATTCAAAAGCAAAGCACATTTCACAATTAGTTAAGAGCTGACACAATGTTATCATTAGCATGAGGGCAGGCTGACTGATCAAAAACAGTCCTCGGAGTAGAAATGTTGCACACAAATGAAATTTGACATTGTGCACAGCCTGTGGCAAAAGCAAACAGTAATGGCTCTGACAAATGTGAAGCATAGTGTCAAGTGTGTTACATGTACAATGGAATAACTGAACTATGGACATTATTATTAATCACCTGTATTGTGGCTAAAGTAAAAGACCACCTTCAGTGCAATACCAGTTCCCGCTTAGTTATACAATTATTAAAATTTCACCGTAGGCATTACGTGACTGCTGATCTATACAACACAGGGGAAATCTAGGAATTCACTTCAACTAAGACATGCTAGCAAGGTCATTGTAAACCCCTCAGTACACATGAACCATTCCATACAAGAAAGTCCAAAACAAGATGTAA
Source organism: Setipinna tenuifilis (assembly GCA_030347295.1). Taxonomy (NCBI): domain Eukaryota; kingdom Metazoa; phylum Chordata; class Actinopteri; order Clupeiformes; family Engraulidae; genus Setipinna; species Setipinna tenuifilis. Next base: position 11,281,303 of record CM059272.1, read on the forward strand.
GTAAAAAGACCTCCAACGAGGCCTCCAGTGAAAAGCAAGCGTCGAGATTTGAAGCACTTGTTCCATCGCCGACCTGCCTTAAGAATGAGTAGTACAGAGAGCAGAAATGATGCGAGTAAGTAGAAGATGAAGCCGTATAATCCAGTTAGGCCCAAGATGCCCGCTGTTGCCCCAGAGAGGGCTGACACAGACGTCCTGCAGTAGTCAAGCACAGCAGCGTTGCCCCTCACCGCTACCTCGCTTATGAACTGTGGTCCTTCGCGTTTGGCTGCCAGTGCGGCGGCCATGACTGACCACAATCAGTTTCCAACCTGACAGAGGTTAAAACAGACGAACATGTTAAGTAAACTAATGCCGTTAACACTGCAATCACTGTTTCTTTAAAATTTAAAATAATATATTTTCAAGCTGAGTGCTGGGGGCACACCACTGAGAATACAATTCTTAGGCTAACACACAACTAGCCATAGCTAACAGAGCAGAAGGGCTTTACCGTAAGACAAAGGACAATATTTTCCTCACGAAAATCTCGAATTGTGGATTAACGATCACGTCGTCGTATAAACTATAAGACAATACAAAAGTGCTGCAGATGATGCTTAGTGTGGAATTGATTATACGAGGCAATCCAAATTAAATCGCTAATGGCATCTGCCTGCTCCTCGGGCTGCCATCTTTGACGCTGAGCATTCTGGGACGTCACTTCTGATACGTCATTCTATCAAAATATTATTCCTAAATGTTTTTTTATGAATTTAAGTAATACACTATATAGTAAATTATTACCTTCGAGTGTTAGCGTAAATCTGCACTAACATAGTCCAAAGCATTGTAAGAACATTTGAAGCAGGATGACATGACCTTTGACACTACGGTTCCCCCTTTCGGACAAACAGAATCCATCTATTTCACAATAAGGTGTGTGATGCACACGGTTACCTAGCTTACTTCACAAGACTAAAAAGGTTTCATAGTTGAACCCACTGTCTATGGTTGAACCAGAGTCCACAGTCCATTATGGCATGGAGGGTAGCTAAGCCGGATGTTTATTTCGCTGATGTTTTGACAGATTTGGGTAGGAACTAGAAAGTGGGGTCTGTGTGTGTTGTCTTTTTTTTTTTTTTTTTTTACCGCTATAGCACGTCGAAATCCTAAGGATGGCTCTTTCCACCTGTTCTCCTTCGACTTATGTCCTTGGTATTGATTTAGGGACAACATCTGTGAAAGTTGTGTTGCTCGACTCCATGTCGAGAAGTATCACAGACTCTACATGTTTGCCAACAGGGGCTGATAGAGGAAGTCATGTAGTTAATGTAAGTCGTTAATTAATACAAAAATCTGTCATATTTAAGTATAACCTTGGAATTTCAGTGCGTTACTTGTTTTTTCCTCTCATTTTCACTATGCAGGCCAAAGAACAGGATCCCTGTAAGATAATTGACGCACTCAATCAGTGTGTTACTTCTCTGCCTCGACAAAAATTACAGAAAGTCGTCGGAATCGGAGTTTCTGGACAAATGCATGGGGTTGTGTTCTGGAAAGCAAATACAGGTTTTTAATTATGGTTTTCATTACTTAGTTATTAGGTATCTGTGTTTGAGCCATGCAATTGTTGGACAGTAGCCTACCACCACATTCATACCATGTTGCATTTACATTTAACTTGACCATGCTTTCATTAACATGTTTGCAATGTATTGCACTGTTCTTGTCAGGTTGTGAATGGCTTGTTACCAATAGTGTTTGCATGTTCAAGCCAAAAGACACCAGTCAGTTGATCACCTGGCAGGATGGTCGCTGCAGCGGCGAGTTCCTTTCTTCATTGCCACAGCCCAACTCTCATCTTAGCCTTGCCACTGGCTTTGGGTGCACAACTATCTTTTGGCTGCTGAAGCACAGGTGAGTTCAGTGATTTATTTCACCCCTTATCCAATATTCACTGATATCATGTGCCCTGCTGAAATGCCACTGTCAAAGCATAGAATCACAACATTTGATTGTGGTGCTATAAACACATGTCCTCATACATCTGTGCTACCTTTATTTGCAGGCCTGAATTCCTCTCAGAATTCAGTGCGGCTGGAACCATCCATGATTATGTGGTGTCGATGCTGTGTGCCTCCATGGGCTGTTCCATTTCCACACAGAATGCCGCCAGCTGGGGTTACTTCAACACAGTCACTCGTATGTGGAACCTTGACATGTGAGGATGTGTTCAACATACTGACCAAAAGCATGAAGCAAACAGAGAGGCAATACTAGAGAGAACATGCATGTCTCCACGTAAACTAACCCATGAACTGATGTGCAACCCCTGCATGTCTTTCAGCCTGAGAGAAGCTGGTTTTCCTGTTCACCTGCTCCCTGAGCCTGTTGAGTCTGGAACCTGTGCTGGACACACTTGCTCTGAATGGCATGGGGTGCCTGCTAATACTCCTGTTGGGATAGCGCTAGGGGACTTTCAATGTAGTGTCTACTCCTCCATGACCAACAGAACAGATGCAGGTATATCATGAATGTATACATGCCTCTTGGCATGTCACATTTTTTGATGGTTAAGCTATACAGTCATGTGTCAGCAATTGTCCCAGTTTACCTATTGTGTAGCATCATACTAAACTTGCTTCTGTAATGGTTCAGCAGAGTGGCTTATAGTGTTAGTGAAAGTGCATTTTGGATTAGCCCTGACACAACTGATGTCTGTGATTTTTACAGTATTTTTTATTAGAGTCAAGTAACCACTAACAAATCCACTGATATCACCCACAGTGCTCAACATTAGCACTTCAGCTCAGCTAACCTTCGCTTTGCCTGCTGGCTTCACTCCGGCCTGTGTGCCTGATGCCGTATCACCTATTGCCTACTTCCCCTATTTTAATGGCTCCTATCTGGCAGTGGCAGCCTCACTGAATGGGGGCAATGTGATGGCGACCTTTGTTGGAATGCTGACCACCTGGATGAATGAGCTTGGTAAAAGCCCTCACTGAAACTATGTGGTATTGCAAAAACCATGTAATATTAACAGGGTTGATTGTTAAAAAAAGGGGGAGGGATTTATTATTATTATTATTATAGGAGTGGGGGCCCAAAATTCAATTCTTACTTAGTGTCCAAAATTACTGGGGGTGCTCCATTATTGGTGGCTGTAAGCTGCTGTGGAATCATCAAAATCAATCTTTTGAAATGGTCTTTCTCCAGGGGTGGAGATCAGCGAGTCCAGTGTCTACCCCCAGCTCATCCAGGCTGCCCAAGGCCAACCGGACACGGACCTGAGGGTCGTCCCAACACTGCTGGGTGAGCGGCACGCCACCTCCTCTCTGGGCCAGCTGTCCAATGTCTCCCCCGCCAACCTGAGCCTGGGCCATGTAACCAGAGCCCTGTGCCGAGGAATCATGGAGAACCTTGCGAGCATGATGCCTTCACACAAGCTCCTGGAGGCAGGGGTGGAGAGGGTTGTGGCCAGTGGGAGTGCTCTTGCCCGTAATGAAGTGCTCCGACAGGAAGTGGAGAAGGCTTTCCCGCTGCCTGTAGTGTATGGCAAAGATGTTGACTCAGCAGTTGGGGTTGCTTTGGTGTGCTGTGATCGCTTGAGTACTGAATGGCCTTAATAACTTCCCTTTTTAATGAGGAAATGAAAGACTCTGAAGACTATGAAGTCCATTAAGGCAAATTAATGTTTTATTCTGTTTTACTGTGATTTGATTGTTTTTAAAAATGCAATTTTTTAATCATACACCCTCTAATTGTACAGTGTTAGCCCTCACTTTTTTCTTAAAATCATTCCTTTTAACATTGAGAAACATTACTTGAACATAACTGGATTAACTTTCATTTAATTTTGTATGTACCATGATAATTTCAGAAATATATTGTATAATTTATAATGTATGCATATATTTTAACTTATAATGTAGATATGCACATGACAGAATTAGTGGTGCATGTAAATAAACATTTCATTTCATATTTCGTTTAGACACTTACTGATAGACAATTTATTATATCACAAGCAGTTGTATGGCAAGTGCAAAAACCTTTCCTGATGTGTATAGGAGCAATCAACATTGTATTATAAAATGTATATAGAAGTAGTAGTCTTCAGAACAGTTTTTTTTAAAATATGTGTATTCAATAAAAACCACATCAGTGGAAGCTCTGGGTGGCAAAGCCTTGGTGTAAAAAAAAAAAAAAAAACTTGGGTGGTGCTGCTTTCATTTCTGCATGTGCATGCAGGGTTCAGACATGCATCATCGTCTAGAGAGGTACAGCCTCATGACCACAGCCGTCACCAGTGTGCCCCGTGAAGCATCTGCTGTCTTAACAGGAAGCACCAACAACAAAAGGATATGCAAAAGAACATCTGAGAAGGAAACACTTTCAACCAAGACAAGCAGTTACATCAGGGATCAGGATTTTCTTCAGCTCAGGTACGATGTAAAACATTTATGTATTTATGATATTGCTTTTATTGTAATATGGACATGTCAATGTAAGTATATGTGATACATGTGTAATTGTTTTTGTTAGGTTTTATATAGTTGTTATGTGTATTTGTCTTTCATGTTCATATTATGCTTGGTACAAGAAGTCAAAGCGTTAACCACAACAAAATGTGAAATCAAAAGTAGCGTGTGAACCACTGCATTCCTTTGTTTTGCAAATACCAAGGGATAGAAATGAGCACAATCAGTCAAACAGTAAATATTGCAAGAGCATATTGGGAGAGCATGAACTGCATGGTTTGTGTCTTAAAATTGCAACAGTGTAATCAGCACTAAAGGAGATCAATACAGACATCCTTTCAGGCTTTTAGTGTCTTGTGAAGATAACGCCCAGTATACCATTAGCCACATTTCCCCCGTGGCTCAATCCTAACTGTGTTGTCCTCTGGGTGAGAACACAGAACAAGCCTTGTGTATATATTCTTATGTATTGAAGAAACCCACTTATTTATTCTTTGTGTGCAGAAGTACTTCCTTAATTTTCTTTTGGGTTCAGTACATGCATACAATGACAATAGATTACATCATAATCTGCAGTTTTTAAAAGTGGGCTTTTCAGTGATGATCTAGTGAGATTAATTTTGAGTGTTTTTAACAGATTTTCCTTTAGTAGTAAGGAGTACTTTGGCAAAGCTGCTACACTGTATTTGTTTTGCGGGTAGTAGACATGTTTACAAAGAAAGACATTTGTGAATCTGTGAATCGGATATGGTTATTCCGTCTGTCTTAATAGCCTTTTGAAAGTAACATAATACAATTGAGAGCATTAGAGGGGTAAAAGGCTGTCATATGTTAAAGGAATATGACATGCTGCAAGTGAAAAACGTTTTATCTTGGAAAAATAAGGACATTGCACATGAAGCTCTTTGGAGGGCTAACATTGTCTTTAGTGCCTGAGATGGCAGTACTTACTCGGTACAAGAAATGTGCATGTGGATGTTGCATACAAAAACAATCCTATGAAAATCGATAAAATCATGGAACCAGAGAGGTGAGATACAATACAACATCAATAAGTCTGTTTCTCGCGTTGTTGAGCATTGTTAACCATACAGATCATCACTGTCTATAAATACACTGGTTCTCGTTTCCTCCTTGGCATTGTAAAAGTTTCTGTTTAGTGCGCAAGACTGTTTTTAATGCAAGACTGTTTTTAATGTGATACTCTTAGTAAACACAGTATCGTTTATTTCGATACAAGTATTGTTTTGGTTTGCTTGACTTTACATACTGCTAATATTAGATGAACACTGCGCATGTCCATTATTAGAAAGAGCTTAGCCTAGTTGTGTGATCATGTGATTGCACCATAGACAGACAGACAAATGTGACATGACTGTTATGCCACAAGATCCTCTGTGAAAATGGCACATGTGAATCACTGGTCACCCCTTCCCTTTTTCTCAGGCCATCTGTATTAACAAGGATATAATTCGACCGTGAATTTTTTGGGTAACCTTAGGGTATTGATGGGCTGATGCTTGCTGACATTTTAAATAAACGCATTGTCTGTGCTCTGTAGTGAAACATCACAAGACCAAAGACACGGGGTACCGAGACTGATTCTAAAAATTTGAACCGATAGCAGAGGTTGTATTCAAGGTTATTCAACATCGCCCTAAATATCCTCAGTGCAGAGTTAACTTTTGCAGTCAGTATGAGGATGGGAAAGGATGCAATGCAGTTAATGTCTACTCAACTTAATGGCTTTATAGTGTCTTGTATTAAAAGATGCACTCAGGTAAACTAAATCTGATATTTTTCCATTACTAGATGTAAAGCATCTTGTGATGGAGGATTTATGATTGGTCTTGAAGTATCACAGAGTGGCATGTGCTGCTGTTATTTGTAACATGAGGGCTATAGTTGGAGACCTACTGTATGATTTTGGAGAAACATGTAGAAGAACCATGTCTGTTCCTATGTTATTCCCATGTTCTGGCACCATAGTTGTGAGACGGCACAATGGGCACACCAAAAAACCAAGAGAGGAAGCCATTCACCCTAGAAGTAGATGACAGGACAGATGAAGAGCGGCAAAAGGACAAAGAACATGACACCAAGGGCCTTTGGTCATCTGCACTTCGACTGGGGGCATCTGAAAAGGACAAGAGGCCTATGGACTCAGAATATCAGGAAGACTTAGAGGAGACCTCCTCAAAGGTCAAAATCAATAGGAATTTTGTCAAGTGAGTCACAGTGTAATTCATCATTGTACATCATGTCAAAATGATAATTCATTATCAAATGTAGAAGCACACAGACACATTTTTCACAAAAAGTTATATTCCTTTTAAGGAAATGTAGATTGTTAAAAAGTCTGTAAGTGATTGTTCATAGCGTATTTTCCTTACACATTTAAAATACCAGTGGGGTATTAAGCCTGTTTCAAATACAAGATGTAATGACACTGACCTTAACAGGCTTGGGTAGCCCTACTGATTGAAAACTGTGCTTAAATATTTTCACTCTATTTTGCACCTATACATCTTTTAGCAAAACATATTCATCTTAGATGTTTGGAATATTAAGTTACATTTTTATTAAAAGTTTCCCACAAAGATTCTTCTCTGATGCAGGGGTATCAGTGGAATAACAGGTGAAGCTGCCAAAGACAAGGACAAGTTTGACATGAAAAGGCTCTTCGCTGCAGTTTCAAGTGGAGACATTACTCAGCTAGATGGACTTGAACAGTATCTCCGTCGTGCCATGAAGCACCTCACTGACTCTGAATGTAAGTGTGTTAAGACAGCCCTTGGAACATCTAATTATTTCATGTGACTCCAAAAGAAAACAAAATAACACATAAAATTGCTCCACTCCGGTGTGACAGACATTCAGGGTTATGTTCAAAAGATCATAAAAGTTCCACTGACCTTCCAGCTGAAGTTGTGATTTCAGTTATCACTGGGTTAGATAAGTATTCCTCAGCACACCATTTTTGAACTTCTGATAGTTTACACACATGGATCCCTGAACAGTTGACGTATTGCATAGTATAACATAATATGGTTACACACAGGACACAGTGCTATTATTTGTATGGTCAAATAAAAAAACCCTCTTTACTAGTATAACGACATGCAATTAAGAAATGTAAAAAAAAAAAACTCCCTAAACATAAGCACAATGTTGAAAGGGGTCCTTCTGCTAAAAAACACTTTGAGTAGCTCTATTTACAATGTGGTGGGTCACAACAAGCAGTATATTTACACAGCATTCTAAGACGTGAAATTCGACCCTCATGGTTTTACTGGTCATTGAAGGGTCGAGCTAACCAAAACAAGCGGATCAGAGCAGGCTAAACCTATCTACGTCACTAGGTCGTAAGCCCCGCCCAGAGCCATGTATGCCAAGCCCACATTGTAGTATATGGGACTACGTGTCCCATGACCACCCGCGGGTTCGCACAGCCAATGGGACTCGGGTACAACTTGGGGTTGACTGTATGTTAGGTTGTACTGTAAAGCGATGCCTGCGGAGTTGTACATGCCCGTTCAGTACATAAAGTCAACGACTTGTCACAACGGTTGTCACGTCTGTTCATTAATGCACAAGTATTAATAGACTACACGACACACATCCCAAAGGAAGAACAGTGCACAGAAGCTAGGTGAGCGAAAGACAGCGAATTTGCCCAATCAGAGGTGCCTTATTGACACGTCATGGATATTCACGACACCGGAAAAGCCAGTCGTTCAACCACTAGACCTGTTATAGCTTACAGAAAACAGCATCAAGCAAGAGAACTAGGACATAATTTTTCACAGAAATGACGCACAATGCATTCAACCATAGTGGTGACACAGAAATATGAATAAAAATAACGATGAAAGGACCCCTTTAAGTTATGAGAAAATATAGATGCTGGTCATATAAATGGAATATGGTGATGTATATCAGTAATTTCATTCAAAAAGTTAAAATTTTATTTTGTGTTTCATTCATAACACAGAGACATATATACAAATGTTTATTTCTTTAATTTTGATGATTATAACTGACAACTAATGAACATTCCAAATTCAGTATCTCAGAAAATTAGAATAAGACCGATACAAAAAAATATTTCCAGAAATGTTGGCCAACTGAAAAGTATGAACATCAAAAGTATGAGCATGTAGAGCACTCAATTCGTAGTTGGGGCTCCTTTTGCCTGAATTACTGCAGCAATGCGGTGTGGCATAGAGTCGATCAGTATTTGGCACTGCTCAGGTGTTATGAGAGCCAAGGTTGCTCTGATAGTGACCTTTAGCTCTTCTGCCTTGTTGGGTCTGGCATATCACATCTTCCTCTTCACAGTACTTCATAGATCTTCTATGGGATTAAGGTCAGGTGAGTTTGCTGGCCAATTAAGAACAGGGATAGCATGATACCACTGTGTGCAGGTCCCAAAAATGCAAAATGTACTCAGAGAACTTAACTTTGGACCACTCAGCAGTCCAGTCATTTTTGTCTTTAGCCCAGGTGAGACGCTTCTGACGCTGTCTACTGTTTAAGAGTGGCTTGACATAAGGAGTGTGACAGCTGAAACCCATGTCTTGCATACGTCTGTGTGTGGTGGTTCTTGAAGCACTAATTGCAGTCCAGTCTGTGTGAATCTTCCCCACATTTTTGATTGGGTTTTGTTTCACAATCCTCTCCACGGTGCGGTTATCCCTATTGCTTGTACACTTTTTTTCCACATCTTTTCCTTCCCTTCGCTTCTCTATTAATGTGCTTAGATACAGAGCTCTGTGAACAGCCAGCTTCTTTAGCAATGACCTTTTGTGCCTTGCCCTCCTTGTGCAAGGTGTCAATGATCGTCTTTTCGACAACTGTCAGGTCAGCAGTCTTGCCCATGAGTGTGTAGCCTACAGAACTAGACTGAGAGACCATCGAAAGGCTATTGCAGGTGTTTTGAGTTAATTAGTTGATTAGAGTGGGGCACCAGGTGTCTTCAATATTGAACCTATCCACAATATTCAGATTTTCTGAGATACCCAATTTGGGGTTTTCATTACTTGTCATCAATATTAAAATAAATATTAAAAGAAACACTTGAAATATGTCAGTCTGTGTGAAATGATTAAACATTATACAAGTTTCACTTTTTGAATGGAATTACTGAAATTAAGCAACTTTTTCATCATATTCTAATTACATGACCAGCACCTGTATAGGCACAGTGAAATATGATGTACAGAAAGATTTGTTATTTTTTGACATGATTTAAGTATATTAGATACCCAGCAAATATACCCATTCCAGCAATGCCTTTGTGACCACAGGATGAACAAAGATTTTATTTGGTGCTAGTAACAAGATGCATTTAATATTGTAACGATGATCAGCCTGCTTTCTGTTTGTTTTTTTTAAGATTATATTCATTGTCATTGTAGAGCATACAACAGAATTCAGCACACCCAAGAACAGGGTTTCATTTCAAAGCAAAATATATAACATAGATAAATAGCAAGTCCATTCATACCACACATGTCATACTTAAATAAACTGTGCCCACAACAACTAAGTCTTAACTTTTTATTTTTTTAACATTCTGTGGTCACAAAACCAAGGAATGAAAACCGATTCTTGGATACTGCTTACTGATTTCACACGCTTCTTCTTCTCTATCCACATCCTCAATCTAGATTCCTCTAAAAAATGACATACATCAAACCACTTTTTGTTGCACATTGTCGTGAAACATCTAATCTGCTGTAGGTATTGCCAGACATGTATGCCATTTAATGATTCAAGTACTTCTTCAGATGCTAATTAGAGCACTGTGTAGTAACATATATTATAATCCACAGATTTTAACCTTTACCTTCAACCAACCTTTACATTTACCTCATTTACTTTGTGCAGACCAGACAAATGGCAAGACCGCATTACTCAAGGCTCTGCTGAACCTAAAAGATGGCAGAAATGACGCAGTGAAGTTGCTCCTCGATATTGCTGAGAGGATGGGGGACTTAGATCATTTTGTTAACGCAGAATATACCGACTCTTATTACAAAGGTGAGAGCTGAGTGTAAGGGCCTATTGTTTCTTAATTATTTATTTTATTTACTTGTTTTATTTGCACTGGAAGATATGCATATGCTTTGTTCCTCTACCCTATAGGCCAGACTGCCCTTCATATAGCCATTGAGAGAAGGAGCAAATACTTTGTTGAGCTTTTGGTACAGAAAGGTGCTAGTGTCCATGCCAAAGCCTCTGGGAAGTTCTTTCAACTGCAAGATGGACACTGTTTCTACTTTGGTGAGAAATTAAAAAAGACAGACCTTATGTTAATGTTAGTTTAACTTACTGTTACCAACTAAACAAAGTAATGCAAGTCAGACCTGTTGTTGGTGTCAGTTACCAAGTCACCATTTATCAAATAATGTGTTATGTCTGTGCACAGGAGAGCTGCCTCTTTCCCTGGCGGCTTGTACCAACCAGAAAGACATCGTTGACTTCCTGTTGGATAACCAGTACCAGAATGCAGATGTGCAGGTGGCAGACTCACGGGGTAATATTGTTCTCCACGCTCTGGTTATGGTGGCAGACGATACTCCAGAGAACACTGATTTCATCATTAAGATGTACGACCACATCCTGACCAAAACTGCCCAGCTTCACCCCAAGGTCCAGCTGGAGAAGATTGAGAACAACAAGGGCCTCACACCAATCACACTTGCAGCCAAGACAGGCAAAATCGAGGTGAGATGAGATTACATTCTGCATGGTAGGCCATATTCCTGCCATTTGTGAGACTGTTTTATTTTATACTGTCATTTGTTTCTCCTGTTGCTCCTGTCTTTATCTTGCCTCTTTTTTTGCTTGTTTTTCTAAAGCTGTTGAAACACATGTTGCAACGAGAGTTCCAGGATAAAAAGACCAGACATCTTTCCAGAAAGTTCACTGAGTGGGCATATGGACCTGTCTGTTCCTCACTCTATGACCTTTCATCACTGGACTCCTTTGAGAAGAAATCTGTCCTGGAGATAGTCGTGTACGGCACTGAAATACCAGTAAGACATACTAATAAACTGGTCTTTGTCTTTGTACAGTTTATGTATAGTTACCATTCAGTGCTTACTTAAATATGTCGTGGTTTACTAAATGTGCAAATGTCTTGGAGTTATTTTTAGGTCAACAAAAAGTTAAAAGAAACACTAAGGTGTTTTTAATTGTTTTAATTGTGATGGTATAAAACATGCATTATGGTATATACATGCATTACAGTAGTTCACAAATGATACTTGTATAGAATCCTGTAACACATTCCGTGTTGTCTGTGGATATGTTTTTTTTTTTTTTTTGCATATCCAAATATCGCCAGTTATCCATTAGATTGCAAATGCTATATGCATAACACCAGGCTGTTCTAAATCTTGTGGCAGGGGGATTGTGGCACTTTCAGACCGCCATAATGCTGGTATCATGCTGATGTTAGTCTGGCTATTGCAAAGATCCCATAGACATAAAGTTCTCTGAGGTGGGATCAACAGAGCTATAACCAATCAGACCACGGATTACAATGAGTTTACAATAGTTTTTAACTTCCCAATTGTGATAATTTTAGGCAGTCAAGACATAGATATTGCAGCTTTCAGTCAATTCCAATGTACTACTGAGGAAAAAAGTGTGAACCTTATTTCAGAATCGCCTGGAGATGCTTCAGGTGGAGCCACTCAATCAGTTGCTGGAAGAGAAGTGGAAGGCATTTGGTTATCCAGTGTTTCTCATAAGCGTTGTGGTCTATGTGATGTACCTTAGCGTCTTCTCCACTGTGGCATATTTCAGAAAGCATGGATCACATGGTGCAGTAGGTTACAATCTTAACTTCTATTTTGCCCTGTTTGCATTGAAAAGGCTGCATTTGCTCTGATTGGCCCCTCTGCGTTCATTCCTTCCAGACACCTCCATATCCTGTGGAAGATAACGTGCAGGATTATTTACTTCTCTCAGGGCAGATCATGCTTCTCTTGGCTTCTGTTTACTTTCTCTTTAGAGGGGTATGTATCAAAACAGGAGTGGCAGTCATTGCTATAAAATGGTTAGGTGGGGGAATTTGTTGTTTGGGCCTGAAATTAAATGAGAATACTGATTTCTTTGCAGTTAGTACATTTTAGAAGAAAACGGCCATCACTGGGGAATTTTGTAGTAGATGGATTCAATGAGCTCCTTTTGTAAGTCTTTTTTTTTCAAACAAATCTTGTGTTGGTGTTTAACATTTCAAAACAGATGTAATTGTAAAAAAAAAGCATTTACAACAAGTAATATCTGACTTTCTGTGTCTTGGACCTAAGTTTCATACAGGCAGTTCTCTTCCTGGCCTGCACAGTATTCTACCTTTGTGGCAGGATGGAGTATCTTGGGTGCATGGTGTTGTGTCTGGCCCTCAGCTGGGTCAACCTGCTCTACTACTCCAGATTATTTAAGAACTTGGGAATCTACAGCGTCATGATCCAAAAGGTGTTTGCCATCTGCTGTATTGCTGCCCTTTCAACAGCACTTTTTGTCTTTGTATCAGGATCAGCATTGAGTTCTCCCAGAGAGGGTTGAGGGACAGCAGCATATTAACTTGACCTGTCTTGGTCAGTAATCAAGAATCTTTGGTAATGACCTTCTTTCTGTCCTTGCAGCTGATTATTGGGGACATATCACGCTTCCTTTTTGTCTACATGGTCTTTCTCTTAGGATTTTCTGCAGGTATTCACAGATTTTTTCCTCAGTGAAATAGGCATATTTCACTGGAAACAGATTAAGTGTTAAGAATATTATGTATTAAGAACCCTGTAAACAAACAGTAGCTATAAAAGGTCATCTATTTAAAAAAAAAAACCTTGGTATGTATAGAAATTATTAAATACTATAGCCTTCTTAACCATCTTATTGTCTTCCACTTACAGCAATAGTCACCCTACTGGATGAACCAGAGAACTCTACAGCCCCCCGCTTTTTTAAGCCTTGCAGTAAGCCAACCTACAGAAACTTCTACTTCACTACTCTGGAGTTGTTTAAATTCGCCATAGGCATGGGGGATCTGGAGTTCACCGAGCAGTATCATTACAAGGAGGTGTTCTATGTGCTGCTCATCTCCTACATCATCCTCACCTACATTTTGCTCCTCAACATGCTCATTGCCCTCATGAATAAAACTGTGGAGAAGACATCTGAGGAGAGCACCAACATCTGGAGAGTACAGGTACAGTGACCGTGTGCCTTCTGTGTCTGTGCTGCTGGAAGCTCACCCAGGCTAAATCATGAATCATGGTTCCTCATGTCATTATCTGTTTTTATCTCTCATTATCTTCTGATGCACTCCCAGCGAGCGATCACTATTTTGGATATAGAAAGACGCCTACCACAATGCTTGAAGCGCAGATTTCGTTGCGGAGTGGAGAAAGATCTGGGACAGGGGAATGAAGAGGACCGTCGCTGGTGTTTTAGGTGACTTTGTTCCCAATATCCTATACACACACTTTTGTACATGGAAAGTGACAATATTAGCCTCGTGGTGAATACGCGACAGGGCCACACCATTAAATGTGTGCGTCTCAATAAAAACTGTGTTCTCACAAACCAAAGATATGATGTAGGTCCAGTTCAGTACTTAAAAGATTGTACTAGTGTTGGTGTTGATTGTTAATGTCAGGGTGGAGGAAGTCAACTGGAACAAATGGAACAGTGTCATGGGCATAATCCACGAGGATCCTGGGAGTCAAGACGTCACGAAACCCTCAACCCCTCCTGTCAGACAAGGGACAGGTAAGTGAGCAGCCATGCTAATGTCACACACCCTTGAAAATGATTTGCAAAATTAGCGCAAGTGTGGCCTTTACTGAGAAGATGTTGAAGAGTTTTACATGACAATCTAAGAGATTATAAATGTATTGAATAAAATGAAACTAAAGACTTACCCAGGCTTTCTACTTGCACTGGGATAACTTATTTATTGCTGGGTGAGGCCTCTGACAATGGCTGATAATAGGCACTCTGCCGATAATAAGATCTCTCATCTTATTTAACATTTTAGCGGCCTCTGATGATGTCATTGTCTTTGGCCATTTTGATTGTTTTTGCACTAGACTTTCTATAGCTTTAAACTGAGCAATGCTGTGGCCAACATGTGTAAAGTACTATGTTGAACAATGTGCATCTCTATATATAGAGATACATGCATATCCATACACAGTTCACCATCAAGGCAAGGAGCAAACTTTCAGTCGAAGGCTTTTCAAACGCTAACCAATTTTTATTTTAAGAGGCAGATATCCGAATTCTCATTTTCTTTCTCTTAGAAAATGGCAATCAAAGGGATTAGAAATATGTTATGGTAATAACTGTTGAGTGCATCTAAGTAACGCTTACATGTGTATTTCAAAATGGCACTTCCAGTCTTCATAAATAACTGCATGCTGACTCTGAGTCACCACATTGGTTTCATATCCTGTCTGTGATGAGATCTCTCTGCTTATGGTAAAGGAACTAGAATTGAACACAGGATAATATGAGCTAACAGGATGAACACAAGATGTAAGCTACTGTGTTGTGCCTATTTTGTTTACGCTTTTGTTGCAGTTTCTAAAAGTGTTCTCATAAGGCAAGCAGGAGGGGGTGTTGGATAGGATAACTTGTCAAAACTATAATTAAAGCCACATTGTGTATTTTTTAAATTGCCTATTTACATGTTGTGCCACCATTTTGAGAAGGCAGCAATGGAAGACAACCAGAGGACAACACTATAAAAAATAGAGCTTTGTGATTGTGGTTGTGATATAGAATCTCACCACTAGATGGGAGAAAATCTTACATAATCGCTTTAATATAAAACATATTACCCACACATTTTATCAGTTCCAACAACACCAGATTAATTGGGTCAATTAATTAATGAAAGGTTCTGCTTGATGTAACAGAAAGAAGATGGCGAGGGTTCCTGAGGGATTTTAGTCGGCGTCGCCCTCCTCATGGACAACAACAAGGACAAGAGATGGGCCTTCTGCCACCCAGTCATGTCTAAAGAAAATGGCTTCTGTCTCCCCACCTTGCACCTTAACATATCCCAATGTATCAAAGACTTTTGACAAGTGATATGTGTTGTGTAATATGGAATGTGCCCGTTGGGGGAGCCTGTTATGGCCACAGTGTCAACGTGTCAACTGAACAGAAACTGAAGTCCTCCTTCTTGATCTGCTGTTTCATGGGGGGCCCATAGCAGCAACATGAAATATTTGTTGTGTTCCTCACAAAGTTGTTTGTGTTATCTGACAATATTCTTGCCTTCCTCACAAAATCTGTGCAATCTCATTCAAAACTATTGTGGTGCAATACAACAGCATCAGGTAATCAGGTTTTTTTTTCAGTTTCCAACAGACCAATTTCAATTCTTAAATATCAAATCAGTACTTAGCTTTTTCCTACTGCCATCCATGTGATACACTAACAACTTCACTAACAACAAGAGTGTAGATTTATACTGTCATAAAATTCAATATTCTAACATATGCATGTGGAGTGGCTATACCACATGCCATTAACCTTGCATTGAGCTGTATTTTGGAGAGTGTGCATCACATACAGTATATAGGGACTATATCCCTCTATTGCCAAAGTGAAGCAAGTGTGTGACTTATCATTGTAAATAAAAGACATGTATATACCAATTATTTTCTTTGTAGAGCCACTAACTGCATTAAACTGTGAGTTTTTTAAGGCATTAACACCATATTGTTTTGCCAGTTACACAGGGACAAATCAAATAACACAACTGATCTGATGTCCTTAAGACTGCATGCATAACATGGTTGGTATCTTTAAGGGGATATCATGCTTGTTTTTACTATTTGTAATATTCATTTTTGGGTGTAGTAAAATAGAATAACATGCTCTTATGATCCAAAACACTTTCTTTTGTCAGCCTTTTGTCAACTCGCTGTCTCTGCTCCAATTAGCCATAGAAAGCCTTTAAAGCATATGAGATCCCCTATCAAAGTTCTATGGTATAATGAGTAGGAAAACAGATCAACACAGCCAGCCTTTTAGGCTTTTAGTCTCCTCTGCTGGTAACTGCATCAGCATTAGCTGCAATATCTCCTCTATGGGTCTATTTGCCTGCGGTGGCGTAATGATGGGCAGCTTCTGTAGAATGATTGTCCGTTCTGTAGTTATAGGCCACAATGTAATGTTTTGAAAATGTAGCGGCCCTATGAAACTAACGCTAACACTAGCAGTGGTCATAATTAATACACGCAAATACACAGATTTACCTATTCCCACATTCAGGCGTCGTAGTCCGAGACAACACAATGGGAACACTAAAAACCAAAGAACAAATAAAAAACACCAAAGAAAGGGGGGGCGTTCACTCTGGAAGTGAATGGCAGCATGGATGAAGAGCGGGAAAAGGCCAAAGAACATGACACCAAGGGTCTCTGGCACTGGGGGAATCTGAACAGGACAGGAGCCCCATGGACATGCAGCAACTTGGACTGTGAAGATCAGGAGGACCATGATGAGATCACCTCAAGTCAACAAGAATTTCATCAAGTGCGTTATAGCATACTTCGTATTGAACCTAAAATAGGATGTTCATAATTAAGAGTGAAAGAGAGACACACAGACACGCCTACATAATTTTCAAATAAATACTTACATCAATAATATAATTTGTAATCCAGGAGTGTGCCCTTTTAAATGATGATGTTTCTCTTACAGCCGTCCAATAACTTTATTGCATGCTTGTGCTTGTGCTTGTACTCTACCCTTCATCAGGTTGCCATCCCTCGACTGCATTCTATGCACTTTACTCCTCCCTCCGCACAGTTTTAGACTAACAATCACCAATTTCACTGCATGTCCTACTCTACCCAGTATGTCTATGCATGTGACAATACACCATCCTTGTATCCTTGTATTCATCCTTTTAATAGTCATCACCATGTACAGTATACTTAAAGATGGAGATGGAGCTGGCGATCTCAAGTGGAGATGTTGCTCAGCTAGATGTACTTGAACAGTATCTCCACCACGCCATGAAATACCTCACTGACTCCGAATGTAAGTGTTAAGAATATCTTAGAACTCAAAACATCTAAGTATTTTTCTTCATGTGACTCCAAGAGAAAAAAAGACTAATAACAGAGTTGTGATTTCAGTTATCTTTACCCACCATCACTCTTTTCTAACTTTTGACAGTCTACACACACAGGTCCCTGAATCAGATTTACTTTACAGTGTTGGATTACAGTACATCATGTCAATTTAGGATCTTGCCCTTAATGACAGATGTTAACATATACATTTTTTAAAAGCAGATGGGTGATTAAAAAAACACAGAATAGATCTGATTCATGGCTTACTGCTTTACAGCCTTTTGTTGCCCAGTCACATCATCAACTTTGGTTCCTCTGAATATGACAAACATCAAATCAATTTGTTCCTGCTGGAAAATCTAGTCTTTTTCCGACAATAGAGTATCGTTCAGTTGGTGACAACTCAACAAAATAGCCCTTTACTGCCATCTTCTGGAATGAAGAGTATGTGCATAATGCTGATGAATGCCCGCTTGTGAGCATGAATTGACTACTATGTAGTATGTCTTTTTATTATATCTTAATGTATTTTATTACGTGTGGCTTTCACATGGACAACAATGAAAGCATTTCATTGTTTAGGGAAACATGTTTTGTTTCTATGACAATAAAGTTAAACTTAAAACCTGAAACTGACCACTTTATTATTATTATTATTATTATGCTTTGACAATGTAGGCTGGTGTAGACCAGCATAATAGTTTGCTTGTGTCCAATGAAAGGGCATGTTCAGTGTGATAGTATCTAGTGTGTCCTTCCAGTGCTGTACTGACGTCTTCTGGTCTGCACTCACTGCACCAAGTTCAGTGAAACTGGAAACCCTTATAACTGCACTGCAAATTGAAACATACAAACTTTTTACACGGGTTTGGTTAAACCAACATAGAAGGATCCTTGCAGTCACTTGTCTTAATGTTTTTTAGTTGGTTTAAAGCAGCGCTTTTTTAAAGCAGTGTGGGTAAAGTTTTTTTTAGGCACATCAATATGTCCTGAAGGTGCCAGACTTAAAGAAAAAAAAAACAGCTTACCACCTCCCACCTCTTCCCATCACAAACTATAATCAAACCCAGAAATACAAATCAGAGCAATCAGACATGGCTGTGCTTTCCATCAGATCATCAGACCCCACAATGCAATGCTGGACGTCGCAGTCGGAACCAGACTGTTGCCCTCCTGCTGTGACTCCAATTTCCATCTGCGCCAGACAGCACAAATCCAATGCAAGGCTTGTCCAATCGGCGCTCACTTACCCAGCTGCTGGTCAGGGAGGTTTGCTGCCGCTTAAGTATGGGAACCCTGAGAATCAGTGATGCAATCACCTATTTATATGGCAGCCTGTGCAGCGAACTGACTGAGTGGCAAGCATATATTTCACCTCTTTAGTGCTACCAGATCTCAACCAAAAAAGATGGCAGTAACTGTGTTCGGTCACATGTACTATGCATTTTGGAAATGATCACTTTGGTAATAATGGAACTACAGGATTGAAGCAAGCTGTAAATGTACAGTTGACTTACTATGGCGGTTGCAGACTTTCTTCTACATCTTGTAATTGTAGCGCCACAAAAACCCAGTTCTATACTGTAATATGCTGTTTGGTCTCTATGCATTACATAGGCTATTACATTTATTTCCCAAACCAGCTGTTTGACTGGCCCTGCAGAAAACAGACTGTCTGGTAGCTCAGTCAGAATTCCCTTTCTTCTTGAAAAAGTGCCGGAGAAAGGAAGGAATCCCAAAAGGCAGCCTCTGTTACATGGACAGACTTTGTTGTGTCTCAAAGGACAACAGTCCTAGTAATTCTGCATCCATGTGCATAAAGGTTTAACGGGAGTCACTGCACTGACATAGCCTTATTAATCAAAGGACTTCTTCAGCCAATAGGACATGAGTATTTCCCTCTCTGTTTGGCCAAGGGAGTGCAATTCACTTTGGGACTGTCTAATGCAGTGAATCTGCCAGTAGGCCCACCACAACTGCTACCGCTAGTGGGTAGGGTTACTCTT
Organism: Setipinna tenuifilis; assembly: GCA_030347295.1. Taxonomy (NCBI): domain Eukaryota; kingdom Metazoa; phylum Chordata; class Actinopteri; order Clupeiformes; family Engraulidae; genus Setipinna; species Setipinna tenuifilis. The sequence continues at coordinate 11,300,884 of CM059272.1, forward strand.
TAAAAAATGTAAGAAAAAACATCAGTGACTCAGATAAGGAGACTTGACTAGCATGGTAAGCAAGAATTTCAAAGAGCCGTGAGTGACGCCTTGAGAACCATGGACACCACCCAAAGTCACACTGCACATCTGACCCTGTGATATGTTGGTGGCGAGCTTTACAGAGCATTGGCACCCTCTTGTGGATGTGGAGTTCTGCACTCATTTGGCCTGGATGTGAATGAATGCAAACAGGCACATCCTTTATTTGAGGATGCTGCAGTAACCAGCACACGCTTGATGAGCCTCTAGTGGAGTTCTAGGAAGTCTCTCATCCCTGTGGAAATCAGCCTAGGGGAGATATGTATGTGGTATGTTCTTATATACAGTCTATGGGTATGTTACACAGAACTGAGTTACGCCTCATGTTCAAGTCCTACAAGTGTTCTGGTGCAGTAGCCCTAAACCAACATAGTCTTAGCAGCAGGGACTCACACACAGTAAATCAAAAGCAAAGAGCATTTTGTATCTCCTTACAGGGCTTTACAAAGAGTTCAAAGGTGCAAGAAAGTGTAAGGTGTAGACATTTCAGTCCCAGGTGTGGACTTTTCTCAGTGCTAGGGATGGGTATGGACAGGGATGTGGTATGGACATGTGTATGTGCTTTGGAAACAGTGAGGGACATTTAAGTTTTTTTTTTTGGGACTCCTCCAAGGACAAAAGATTCACAAAATGTTTTGGATGGCACTAAGAGTGATGTTGTAGTGTCTATGTGTTAAAGCGAGGTGGAATTCGTGTAGTGCTTGTTTTTAAATATTTAATCCACATCTGTCTAGCTTTTTTAGGCTATCAGATATTGGATATTATCAGATATATTCCAAAAGGAAGTTTTGGTTATATGTGCAGAAGTAGCAGAGATTATTGGTAACATTAATGGAGTCATAATAGTGGTAATAGACATACAAATTAGAACTGGTTATTAGCACAGAAAATCATAAAGCCTCTACACCCTCATAAATATCATAAAATATTCATATTGCTCAAAGGCAGAAGTCCTTTAGGCCTACGTACACAACTCTGTTAAACTGCTTCATCTGACCTATAAAGGGCAAGAAGAGCACAACTCATGTTATATGTGATATCAGATATGTTCTTTAACCCCGTTTATTGATAGCGTATGACTTGGCAAAGATATTATCTGTACCGAGGAAATTACTTGCAGTCTTTTCTGAGCCTGATGTATATTATTACCTCGTACATTTTTCACCCCAGTCTTATATGACACCACATCAGGAGAGGAAATTGGTGGGGGGACAGAGTTTGTCTGTCGGAATTAATAAAGGGGGTGGCTCACCTTAATTAAAGTCACATTGTGTAATTTAAGACGCTTCTTAACAAATAATGATTTTCCATTCATATGTATAAGCTCATTAAAGAGTAAATACCTCCACCACCAAACGTAAGTGCTGTAATAGACTTTGAATTTGCCATTGATATGCATAAAGTTGTTCAGTGATGGCTGCCATGTTGTGCTACCATTTTTAGACTGTAGGCATCAATAGGGGGAAACAGTAGGAAAATAAAGCTTTTGTTTTCACATCGTTTCACAAGTACATGGGGGGAAATATTACACGATAGCTTTAACCTGTGCCCAGATGTTTAGCCTCGTCACAAAGCTAGCTCTGCTATAGTAGCCTGGTAAACCAGGCCCTCGTAGGCTACTTCACTTCGTTTTGTAGAGGGTCCGGCTGTGCTATATTGAGAAACGTTTTACGTGTGGACGTACGAAGTTACGAAGCTACGAAGTTACGAAGCTTTCTGGAAACTAACGGATTAACTACTAACGCTCATGAACCCTCGCTCTGTGCTGTGATTTGGCTAGGAGGAATTCTGCCAACAACCAGCCCATTTCAATGAGACCAGCGCCAAACCCTCTGTACAAAATGAAATGATCGTAGAAGTTAAACACAAGAAGAAAAGCTGCCTGGAAATACACAGAAATAAATAGAAGATGAGTGAAATTTTGAAAGCATAAATTAGAACTTTATTTTATTATTACAATATTACAAAAAGAGTAGCACAACTTTCTCACACTTTGCTTTCCTCGTCAATCGTACAGCCACAGAGTGACACATATGAGAAAGACTACAGGGCCTTCCTCAATTTCACAGCAACAGCAAAAGGAACAAAACAAGGAAAAAAAGATTTAAATAACAAGAAAATCAAGTTCATAATTATAAATAGTCACAAATGGCAAAACTGAAGCTTTGAAACTTGGAATAAAAAGATCTGTTACAGCCCAGAACTACATATAGCTATAAAACATAATTACAATAAAATATTATTCGGCTTTTTGCTTTGTTTTCATTACAAAGTAATTCTAAAGAATTGCTTTTTTTCTATTCAACAAAAGCATCAATTAATAAAAATAAAAAAACAAAACAAAAAGACTGCTGTTCATTTATATTCTATATTGTCTTCATAATCATTATCGTTATAGGTTTCAGTATAACCATGCTTGTTTTCAAAGGAAAGTCCAAGGACCAAAATACTTAAGGCTTTGTAAGGGCTGTCTGGGAGGGAGGCAAACACAGCGTGGGCATCGGTGGATCCACTCTACCCACATACTAGCACACAACACACACACACACACACACACGCACACACGCAAGCATGCTCGCACACACACATACATACATATGCACACACGCAAGCATGCTCGCACACACACACACACATACATATGCACACACGCACGCACTTCAATTTCATGACAACATTCATTCAATAATCAAACACAATCAGTACACTTTTTCAAAGTTACAGTAGTATAGTAGATAAGCCAGTGTACAATAAAATAAACAATGCATTTGCTGTTTCACTTTTTAACTTAAAAGTCCTTTTCATTTTACCCACAAGTAATCTTGCAAGTGATCAATTTGGTGTTGTCAAGCACACACACATCCGTGCAGATTCAGTAGCACACTAAACGACTCCAAAAGAACAGCTTGTGGAACAAACGAACGAGAGATCCAACATATTTGGTTCATGGTTAGGCTCTAGATAATGTTAGTAACAATCTCGTAATGCACGCTCAGTAGTTATGTAGGTCTTTAATTCCTCACAACTCATTCAAGTAATATTTTTTCATCTGTAACAAAAATGTATTAATGGCACCCCTTCAAAGTCAATTGCTCTACATATTATCAGATTTCAGCCGCACAGGGATTAATGACCAGGCATTTTTTCACTGTCTTTCCTGTGTATGTAAAAAGCTATAGCCACAGTCATACTGCCAAGTCATTTGGGACTCAAGAGAGAAACAAACCCCTGAATACTCATTCTTTTTTTCTTTTTCTTTTTGAACGAAAAAATATGCACATCCACATTAATTCCCTGCTAGATAAATATGGATAAAATCCAAAACATGGTTAAAAAAAGCTTGAACAGATTGATGAAATAGCACTTCACTTACTGAGACTATCTGGGTATCAGCACAGATCTGATTCCTGATTGCAAGCCATTCCTTCTCATATACAAATAAATGTTTTTTTTTTTTTTTTCTAAGGAAAAAATGTGCCTTTTATACACCTGCTCATCCAATCGATTTATCCTGTACCGGCCAGCTGACCAATAGGAAGGCCCCATCCCACCTTGACAGGGAAGCTCTAGGCAAGAGGTGAACCATCAAGAGAGTCTATTCTTGACATGGTGACAAATGAGATATGTAAACTTCTGACCGAAATAAAATCCTGATGCTCTCATCTTTCAGCGAAGAACACTTGGAACTTTCACAGAACATCCTGGTGTTCCCGACACACATTCCGCTGGATCAGGAGACACCGCTGCTGTTAATAAGAGGTTGAAGTAAAAATATCTCTGGTGTACTTCTAAATGCAGGCACAAATCAACAGGGCATGAAGGAAAGGAGGAACAACGAGAAGAGGAATGACAATGTAAAACAAAGCTTCTTTAAGGTGCCCGGTTAATCAAAAATGTTTATAAGTGAAAAAAAAAAAAATTGATCACTTGCAAGATTGACAATAAAGAAAGGAAAAAAACACTGCTTTTGTTAAATGTATCTGTATTCTTTTTTTTTTTTTAAGTTAACTTTTAAGTTGTCATTTAATTTCATTATTTAATCGTATTCTTTTTACTTGTGTGTGTTTTTTTTGCTTTTTTTTTTTTATTTTTAAATCTTTTTCCTCTTTTAAGACTAACAGAAGGTGTATGTATGTACGTGTTGGCTAACTGCAGTTGGAGACTTGGCTCTAGCTTATCTGTACCCTGGGTGCTGGCCGTGGGCGTCTGGGAGTGGCCTGCTCATGGCCGGCCTGTGCATCTTTCCCATCAGCCCAAGATTCTGATCTCGGAAGCAGGGCGTCTGGAAGTCCCCGCCCAAGTAATCCGCCGTTTGCATCAGATTAGTCTGGCCCGTGTTGTTGGTGGTGGAGGAGGAGGAGGAGGAGGAAGAGGAGCCCACACCCGCTCTGTAGTGAGCCCCTCCGCAGTCTATGGCTGTGGCGGCGGCGGAGGAGGAGTTGGCGGCACCCGACACCCCACTGTGGAATGGCACGGGCAGGTCCTGCGACCCGGAGCTATCGCTGTTGGGCGTGGGGAGGATGCTGTTCCACACTTGCTGCTGCTGCTGCTGCTGCTGCTGAAAGTAGTGGCCGTTAGTGTAATGCGGCCCCATGGCCCCCGGCGGCATGCCGTTGTTGTTGTTGACCACCGGGGGCGAGGGGGTGGGCTTGTCCACCAGGGCCTTGAAGGGGTAGGGCTGGCCGCCACCGCCTCCAACGCCGCACATCTCCGACGGGTAGCTCGCCCCCTTGCAGGGGAAGCCAGCAGGGTCCCGGTGCGGGTGCTTGCAGGGGTGGTGTCCCCCTCCTCCTCCACCGCCGCCTCCCTCCGACATGTGCTGCAGATGGGCCAGTTGGTGCGGGTTCCACGGACGCAGCTGCTGCTGCTGCTGCTGATGGCTGTGCTGCTGGAGGTGTTGCTGGAGGTGCTGCTGTGGTGGTTGGCCTTGCTGCTGCTGCTGCTGGAGGTGCTGTGGATGGGGCTTCATGTCACCATGGTACACAGACATGCGGTTGATGGACGCCAGATTCTGGGGGGGCACCGACCCCAGCGGGGCCTGTGTGGGGGGGCCCTGAGCGTGAGCGGTGGCCTTGTCCATGGGCGCGATGACGCAGGGGGGGTGGGGGTGCACGAGGCCGCCGCCGGGGGGGGCGTGGGGCCCTACGGAGGGATGGTGGTGGGGGTGTGGGTGGGGATGGGGGTGGTTGTTGTTGTTGTTGTTGAGCATGGAGACGCGGGAGCTGGCGTTGATGAGCAGGTTGCGGCTGATGGGGCTGGGGTTGGCGATCTGGCCCTCGCACATGGAGGTGGCGCCGGCCCCCTGCGCCCGCGCCTGGCAGAACTGGTTGATCTGGTGCACGATGCTGGTCAGGTCCGGCTGCCGCCCCGCGTGGTGCAGCCCGCCGACCATGGACAGCGGAATGGTTGAGGTAGACACGGTCACGTTTGGGGGGGCGTCGCCGTCAGGCATTTTCCTGCCGCCGCCGCCGCCACCAGGCTGCAGGGCTGGGGGGGGCTGATGAAGGTGCTGTTGAGGGGGTGGGGGAGGATGGTGCTGCTGCTGCTGCTGTTGCTGCTGCTGCTGCTGCTGGAGCAGGCCAGCTGGGGGCCCCTGGCCTGGGTGACCCAGGACACTGGGGTGGGGAAGAGTCTGTGGCTGTGGCTGGGGGAGACCCTGGGCGTGCTGGGGCATGGCAGCGGCAGCAGAGGGGTGCCTGAGGGCTGCTGGGTGGGGTGCTTGCTGAGGCAGGGGCTGGAGCGTCTGTGTGTGGGCCAGCCCTGGGGGCGGCTGTGGAGGAGGGTGTGGAGGCTGCTGGGGCTGCTGGTGCGAGGGCGCCCTCTGCAGCCCAGGAGCCTGGTGGTGGCTGTGGCTCTGATGATGGTGGTGATGGTGGTGGTGGTGCAGGTTTAAAGTGCTGGCCGAGGCAGTGGCGGAGGCTGAGGCGGCTGCTGCTGCTGCCGCTGCGCTGGCGTAGGGCCCTCGCGGCGGGGCGGCGTTCATGATGGTGTCCGGGTGCAGGCGGGCTCGGCTGCCGTCGAAGTCCTTGACGACGCCCTTGGCGACCGGTAGCTTGACGATGGCGAGCAGGCCGGCCTTGGCGCTGGCCTGGGAGGGCGGGTAGGGGCTGTAGCGCGGGCCCGACGTGTCCAGGCCGTTGACCGTGCGGCGCACGTGGTTCCTCTGGGGGACCTTGATGCTGTTGGGGAAGATCTTGATGGTCAGGGGGCTGTTGGCGACCTTCTTAGCATAAGCATCCAATTCCGCAGGGGTTGGATACTGGGCGGATCTCATCCTCTGTGTAGTGTCCCCTGGGGGGGAGGAGAAGAGATAAAAAAGGTAGGAGAGGAGCTTAGTTGGAAATGAGTGATGAGGGAGAAGGATAAGAAAGAAAGAAAGAAAAAAACACCTGGACAAAAAAAGAACAAGAGCCATGCTCACATTGTGGAAATCACAATAGTTAGTGGGAATATTTTTTTGGCTTCCTTGCCTTTACTGATAGATAAGACAGTGAAGATGGAGACTGGAAGTCATTTGGAGAAAGAGATGGAAAGGGATTAGGAAATGACTACAAGTTGAAATCAAACCTGCGTTTCCATGGGCACTTGTTCGTTAGTGGTATGACTGGTATGAGCTGTGCCACAGTGCATCCAATGGAACATTTTAAAATAAACCATTTACATTTGTATGCTATAAAGTAAACAATAACTGACTATGACAACTGTTTATCCAGATGCCATATACAAACTTTTATTTTGCTTGGAGGTCTGTCACACTCCTCACTTCCTTTGTGTGTCTACATGTGACATCAGTCACCCTTAGGAGAGCAAGAAAAACACTGTGACACCAGCCCTTTACTCAGCATATCAAACATGAAGGGGGGAACATGAATAAGTATTCAGGACTATACTTCATCTGCTCCCTCAACAGAATGCCACTGTCTCCCCTCAGGTGAAGACAGCTTTGGTGACAGTGCACGAGACCTACACCGACAAACACACCACCTCACCACACACACACGCATGCACACAGGCACGCACGCACACATGCACGCACGCACGCACGCACGCAAGCTGCAAACACCACCTCACCACACAGACACATGCTGCGCACACACACACCCACGCTGTGCATAGACACACACCTATGCTGCACACACCCACCCACACACACACACACACACACACAGTGCCAGGAGCCCACAGTGGCAGCTACTGACCCTGTGTGAGCTGCTTCCACATAGAGAGGCAGGACATGAGTCCTCAGTTATTCACACCAGCACTGACTGATTGGCTGCCTGGAGAATAAAGCCTTCATCAGACTCTTCCGTCTCAGTTAGCCTTTGTGTGGTGGTGATTATGCCACATTTAAAAAAAAAAAAAAAAAAAAAAAAAAAAAAAAAAAATCACAATGCCTTCGGTTTGCAGCCAGACAGACAAAATCAATCTCACTCCATCTGTCTGGATGTGTTAGAGACATAGATGCTTAGCGTGAGGAGGGGAAGGAAGGGGGGGGGGAGAGAGAAAGGCCGGGCGTCGTCCTGAAGAGACGGCCGGGAATAACGCGTCTCTGACAGTGACACATTGTGGACGTGTGTCTCTGCCTCAGTGACTCAAATAGCACTCCAGCTGCTTGCAGGCACAAAAAGAGACAAGATGCCCTTTTCTGTCGGCACAGATTTTCCACCAGATCAATTACTGGCAAAGACTGAACTTTTTTTTTTCTCTGCCTGGCCTTGCACAGATTCCTGTAGGATGAAGGGATCAAGTTGGTGTACTCCATCCTGAAGGTTCCAGCCTTAAATATCAAAGGCAGAGAGCTCAATCTGGGCCTGGAGATGAATGTCAAAAAACAAAACTGTACTGGAGGGCTGAGGATATGTTGGTATCCTTCAGGATTAAGTTCACTGAGATATGTCTCTGGTGTGCCTGAAAGACCTTATGCGCATTTTTTGGCTCGTAAATGACTGTCTCCTCACAGAACACACGCAGTGTCCATCACTCTAGGCAGAGACCAGATGATTAATTACCTACAGTTACCACAGTGCAAACCGATACAGCCAAAGGAATACTGTGCTGCCTGGGAACTTACAGGCAAACGGAATAGACTCCTCTGCAAAACTCTTGTGTTTGTGATTAGGTTTGATTAAGTTTTTAAGCCTTCAAGTCAATGCACTTCACAAAACCTATTTTGGTTATTTAATCGATCAACGTAAGTCTGTCATTTAAATACATTTATACATTAAATAGATTTAAAACATATAAAATGTTCTTAAAAGATGGCTGCTTCTTGACTTTAGAAATATGGTATTAAAACTGCTAGGGAACAGCAATGTATTAAACATGTAAATAGACTTATATATGAATACATGGCAGACATAACAAGAGAGACTTATGCCCGTCCTCATTACTGATTATAGAGTGTTAGTCAAGTGGCAAGAGTTGTGCTGTACATCCTTGAATAGCTCATTCCCAAGTCTTTACCACTTGACGATTACAGTATTGACGTCCTTGCCAATGTCATTATCAGAATCGAGAACACGAATGCTAGTCATCGTAATACACTGCAGGCCTTCTCTTCCATCCTGATGTCTGATAGCTTATTGATGGCAGTGTATGAGTGGATAAGGACAAAACAACAATGGACCACAGCTTTTATATTTTCAGAATTTAAAAGTATGATTCCATCATTTAAGAGTCTTTCAACATTTCTTTAAAACAGTCAGATAATTAAAATATTACTCCTACTTCCCAAGTCCCAAGAGTCTGCATTTTAAAATCCAAGGCAAGCAATCTAATGTAGGCATGAAAGTACAGCGTGACACTAAATCCATTTTTTCCTGTCTTTGAGCCAAACGCAGATGAAATAATCAGGTTTAGTGTAGTCTTCTCACCCCCTCCAGCTCTCTCTCTCTCCCTCTCTCTCCCTTTTCCTCCCCCTCTCTCTGCATCTCCTTCCCTTCTTTCCTCTCTGTCTCCTAGGAAGGAAGCAGTGGGCAAATATGACAGATCAGCTGCTTGTGCGTGTGGGCATTACTGTCCAGACGCGTTTCATGGCGGGATGCATCAACACAAAAGGACAGAGCAGCGCCATAATCTCCCAAATGCTTCAGCTTGTCTTCATTAAAGCTTTATTCCTTGACGATGATTTTAAGCTACGACAACACCATGACACCATGTTGGTCAGCTGATTTACACTATGTATGAAAATGATGTATTGTGGAAATGTGTATGCTGCGGTATCCAAATGATCACTCTGGCAGCTTGGGGGAGCCAATAATAGGTGATGGGCTACTAAACGTAAACATTCATATCATTTCTCAACCCAATTCTATGGAGTCTATAAATAAAGGTCAGTTAGCAGTTCTGAAGTATTAACAGCACATTTTGCAGATTAAAATTATATATAAAAAATTGTTTTGCATATTGTTTGCTTTAAATCAATAAAAAGGTTGGATACAAATCCAAAAAAGATTAATTAAATGGCTAATGTCATGTACTTCAACTGAAAGTTGGTGAAGTATATTTTTATGCTGACAACATCGATTCACATTCAGGTCCATCAATAACTGCTTAGCTGAGATAAGCACCCATCACAGCAACATTACCTTTGAGGGCTATCAGTGAAGGAAGGTCCTTAAAAACCTACAACCCTTCCACTGACTAGTGCAATGGATAAAAGCAAGCAAACCATTGAGAATGCCCCAGAGTCCGTGTGAGAATGAGCAAAGGGCTGGACACTGGGGTAGAAGCTGCCTCTGTGTGTCTGTGTGGCTGAATCGCCTCCTGCCGCTGACCTGTGAGTGGACACCGGCTGAGCAGGGTGTCTGATGTCAAGCCACCTGCACTTCCCTCTGCACCTCCCCTCCACAATACACACACACACAGGCGCACACACACAGACAGACACACACGCGCACACACACACACAGAGACACACACACAGAGACACACACACACAGAGACACAGACACATACACACAGACACACACACAGACACACACACGTGCACACAGACACACACACACACACACACACACACACACAGACACACACACAGACACACACACAGACACACAGAGACACACACACACACACACACACACACACACACACACACGTGCACACAGACACACACACGTGCACACAGACACACACACAGACAGACACACACAGAGACACACACACACACACACCCAGACACACACACACTCACACACAGACACACACAGACACTCACACACACAGACACACACTCACATACAGACACACACACACACACACCCTGCTGCTCCTCAACAGGGCTGTGGGTCATTTGCATGCATTTCCATGCGACCCGGCCCACTCCTCTCCTGGCCTGGCCTCGCCTCGGCTCGGCCGGAGGCTCCTGAGGGTGCTTGGCGATGAGGAGCAAGGCTGACGTGACAGGGCCCCTTCAGAGGGGACGGCGGTCTCAGGTGAAGTGGCCGCGATGGTCATTCATTGTGTCTCTCTAACGATGCACGCAGGAGTCACTCTGGTACCCGTGAAGGTGCAAACGGACACATACAAATGAGCACCTCGCCTCCCTTCCCTCCTCTCCCTCTACCTCTCTTCCCCCTCTCCTGCTCTGCCTACACCATTTCTGCTTTTAACTGGTGGTGGTGGTGGTGGGGGTGGGTGTCCCTCTCTCTGTGTCTTTCTCCCCTTCTCTCTCCCTCTCTGTCTGTCTTTCTCTCTCTCTCTGTGTCTCTCTCTTTCTCTCCTTCTCTCTCTCTCTCCTTTCTCCCTCTCCGTCTCTCTCTCCGTCTCTCTCTCCGTCTCTCTCTCTCTTACACACACACTCTACTACACCACCTCTCATGAACTCCACATGCCTGATTCCGTGAGCAGAGGAGCAGTGGAGACGGCGGCCGTAAAAGCCTTGTTTGCGCTCCCTCTCAGATGTGCAGAGGTGGGCAGAGAGGGGGTGGGGAGTGTGTGTGTGTGTGTGTGGGGGGGGGGGGGGGGGTGGGGGCTAGTCAGCCTGTGCTTTAATTACCCCTCTAATGGGGGAACACAGCCTCTCCGCTGCACCGTCAGCACCGGCTAATTAGAGCTACCACAGCCTACAGGCCTCGTTACACACTTTTATTTCTGTTTTCGGCTTAAAAAACAATCCATAAAACAGAGCGAGGAGTTATTTTTCTTTAATGAACTGAGCTTCAGTTTCTTAAAAAAAAAAAAAAAAAAAAAAAACGCAGATGCTATATGCACGAGATTTGAGAGTAAAATAATGCTGCTACTACCCCCCCTGACAGGTTTGACTAGCCTAATGAGGGAGATGAATGGCTATTGGCTGGGATAAGAGATGACAGGGCCTAAAAGACAACGCAGCATGAGGGGAGGGGAAAGACGGAGAAAAAGAAAGAGAGAGAAAGAGAGGGAGAGAGAGAGGGGGGGAGGATTGAGAGACACACAGGGAGAGTGAGAGGGAGTGAGAGAGGGAAGGATTGAGAGACACAGGGAGAGTGTGAGGGAGTGAGAGAGACAGAGAGAGAGAGAGGGAGAGAGAGAGGGGGAAGGATTGAGAGAGACACAGGGAGAGTGTGAGGGAGTGAGAGAGACAGACCGACCGACAGACAGACAGACACACACACAATGTGTGTGTACTTGCATATGACTGCACATAATGCAGCATGAGCGGGGTTGAAGCACTAAATCTCAGCCTAAGGGATCGCTCTCCCTCTCCCTCTCCCTCTCTCGCTCCCCTTTCCCTCAGTGTTTGTCCTGTGGTAATGAAGTCATTAGGCGTCTGTGTAAGGGGATACAGAGGCACAGCAGTGTCTCACTCTGCCTTCCCCTTTCTGTCACACGGGACGGTTTGTGCCCCATTGAAAATGACATGGCGTTCATTCGTTCATTCGTTCGTTCGTTCACTTCGCCTTCTCCTCCTCGTCTGAAAGATGATCCTAACCTCTAAAACTTTCAAGTGGTGCCTCTCCTGCTCTGCATTACAGTCACAGCATGCCATGGCGATCTTTATCTCCGGGAGGAAGGGGGTGGGGTGGGGGGGCGGGGGGGTTGAATGGCTTGCAGGAAACGGAAAAAGCCAACCATTTCTTTGGGGGGGAAAAGTGCATCTCATCTCACACCCTGCTAAACCCCACCACCCCCTTGAAAGGTCTGCTGAAGGACAATTTTCAGTGCCAAATTCAGACAATTTCCTCCATCCCACCAATGTCTCCCTCCATTTTTAATACTCTGCCCCTGAAAAAAAAGGGAGACGAGGGGATGGTAGGGTGATGTACGGAGGTTTGGGCCGTGGGGGGTGGGGGGGGGGGGGGGGGGGGTGCAGAGGAGGAAATGACACGTGGAGGAGGGAAACGAGGACAGAGAATCTGCCATATCTTATTCTCTCTCTCTCTCTTGCTCTCTATCTCACGCTCTCTCTCCCAACAGACAGACAGACAGACAGACACCCTGTTAGATTAGCTCTCAGTCACGGTGACGAATTGCGCCCCGGAGATTTGACGCTGCTTCTCAGGGCTGTGTATCGATAGCCCTGAGACAGATGAGCCGCGCTTCACTCCAGCAGCCTCCAGATGAGGGGCAATTACTGAGAAACACCACTATTTGAAGTCACAGTTGCAGCCCTCACCCCCCCTCAAAAAAAAAAAAAACAACAAAAAAAAAAAAACGGCAGCCAGAATGCCTCCCTCAGATAGCGAGGCGAGTTTCTGGGGGTGCCTCTAAAGCTGCCGCTGCCAGACAGGCAGACATTATTGCAGGGTCACTAATTACAGCTTTATGCGGAGCGGAGTCTCATCCAAACACAAACAATGCAGACGGGCTGAACATGTCCCCCGCCGGCTTACTTAGCACTTTCCTGCTTTAAAAGCACACAGAGGTTACGGAATGTTCGAGTCTGTGTGATGCACAAGAGTCCATGCTGTAAAATAAAAAAAAAAATCAGCACACACCGACAGGCTTTACCAAGAACTTCTGTCATTTTTCATTTAATACATTCCCATGAATATTTCATGAGTTCTTTCATGAGTAAATGATTACGGGTCAGTGTTCGTAAACCATATATATACATACATAATGTATGCGACAGAAAGGTCTATAAATGAGTGACACCTAATTTCTTGCATCATGAAAAAGAAAAGAAACATAAGCTGGCAGGGCAGTTTCCCTTATTAGTGTTATCAAGATGCACAGGCAGCAAACCACAACATCACTGATTGGGCTAACAGAACACTTGCACAAAATGACTATTTAGTTTCTAGTTTAAAGTTAATTTTGAGCTTATGTTAAAAAGCTTATTTGTAAACTATAGACTATAAACCATAGATACATACTACCGGTATATCATTAATAAGCCTATTATTCTAATATATTACATAAATTTGGACTAAACTTGTTCCTTGTTACTGTTTTATACATTCTATCTCCATTTGGGCATAATAAAATGTCTTCAAATTCAGTTAGTGATGGCAAAATCGCCCTTTTAAAATAATACAATTTCTTCGCCAGCTTGCTGGGCTGGTGACATGATAAATACCTGGCCAGCACTGGAGCTCTGACTGTGTGAGCTCGCTAGCGGAGATGGACTGCAGAGGAGGCTTCATTTAACTCCTGGCGAGGCGAGCAGACATGTCTGGCCTGCATGGTTGGGGCATGTGAGGCCGCCATATTGGATGATGTGGAGGGAGAAAAAAAAAAAAAACACTGCGTTGTCCGAACAGCCAATCAAAGGTTCAAGTTTACAATATCTCCATCCCAGCTGTCACAGGGGCACATCTGGTGCCATAGCACCGCTCCAGAAAGGCCTCCGAAAAAAAAAAGAAAAAAAGAAAAAAGGGGAAAAAAAAGGCAAAAAGGATGACAGGAAGTGGGAGAAACAAGCACCGCCCCTCAGAGCCTCACAAACTGCCGCTCAGAAAGTGATGCTGAGTGGCTCAGATGCCTTTTGTTTACCCTCAGCTCCGCTTCCTCTCTCAAAGGCCTTTTAAAAAGGAGGATGAAAAGGAAAAGGCCGATTGTCCAACAGAGGCAGAGACCGCTTCGGGTATGTACAAAAGGGCCCCATGAATGGAACTGCCTGACCGTGGCCCTTAGGGAAAATCAGTGCACGTACACACACCAGGACACACGTTTGAACAGAGTAGGGTGGGCACATTAGATTGAATCACCCCATATATGAGGTTTGGTTTGATTCACTTCATGGATGGGGAGGTAGGGACCGGGGGGTGGGGGTGGGGGGTGGTGGACTGTGTGGGTGGGGGGTGGTGGACTGTGTGTGTGTGTGTGCGTGTGTGCGTGTGTGCGTGTGTGCGTGTGTGCGTGTGTGTGTGTGTGTGTGTGTGTGTGTGTGTTGGGGGGGCGGGGGTGGGGGGTACATGATGAAGCCTACAGCTTTTGACGCGGTGCAGAGGCACTGAAAGAGCCTGCCATTCTGCCATAATGGTCGCTCCTGGGGCTAGTCTGATTACAGTGATTCTGAAATTACAGTCCTGATGAGGCACATAGGCAGAGGGGAGGGGAAAGACAGAGAAAAAGAACGAGAGAGAGGGAGAGAAAGAGTGTGTGACAGAGAGATGGAGAGAGAGAAAGAGAGAGGGAGAGCATGACAGACACACAGAGGGAGACTGTTGTATGAAAAACACAATAAAAGTGGGTCAAACTGACTTGAATTCCACTATGAGCAAAACCCTTGAGAAATCTCGGTTCCTTTGGGATCAAGGCGGAGAGGAGAAACAGTAATGGACAGATTTTATCTGTTCCGGAGAAGGAGGAAGTGAACTCAGGATCTGACGAGCGTGTGCAAGCGCTGGCAATCAGTCAGTGGATGTATGTGTAAAAGTGTCCCAATCACAGTCACCTTAACAGTGAACACCTTGAGCCAAGATTAGGACTGTCACAGAATATAGTTTCTATAGAGGCCAGGTTACCAAGTGTGCATGAAATCTGACTGCAATTGTGTGAGCCTGTGTGTTATAGTGTGTGTATGGCAGTGTGTGTGTGTGAGGGTGTGCATGTGTCGTGCGTGTGTGTGTGAGTGTGCATGTGTCGTGTGTGTGAGTGCGCATGTGTTGCATATGTGTCTTTGTGTTTATGTCCACATGTACTTGCATATAAATGCACAGGGCCGGCAATTTAGTGTGCCGAGGTTTTGTCACATGGGTGGGTTTGAGCTGTGCTGTGCCTCACCACACCGTAGTGCACTGCTCATGTTGACTGCTCACCTTCCTCTCTCGTCTGTCTCACTTTTCATCCTAACGAGATTGGGCTCGTCATCATCCCCAAGACACAGTCCCCCCCCCCCCCCCCCCCCCCAGGAGGCCTGGGCCACTCTGAGAGGGGCACCGTGGAGCTCAGGCAGAGAGGCAGCACCTCCGCTGAGAGTTATTAGCACAGCTACTCTACCCCCCCACCCCCACCCCTGTTTCCACACTAATGGGGCCAAACACCAGTCGTACTGTAGTGTTTTGAGAACAACCACTCGTGTTTACTCCCCCCCCCCCCCTCCACTCTAGGCCCCCACGCAGCCCCCCCATCCGCTCCTTTGGACTCCATTGGGCCTAATGTGGGCGTATGACCACTAATGTTCGCACCACTTTGGCAAGCCAGTGAGTGACAGCCCGGGGTTTTTAAGCAGAGATCTGTCAGGGGCTATTTAGTTTGGGACCGGAAATAAATAAATAAATAAGAAAACAAATAATTCACATGTCAGGAGCCTGACTGAGCTTCGGGGAGATAAGCAGGCCTGGGTCTGTGCAAACACAGGCTGGACGGTGCCGGACTGGTGGAGGGAGGGGTGGTGTATGTGTGTGTGTGTGTGTGTGTGTGTATATATGTGTGTATGTGGGGGGTGGGTCACTGCTCTCTCCCGGGGAAATTTCCCCCTGGCCGGGGCCAAGAAGTCATTGAACGAGCACTGTAGGGCCGCAGCCATAGAAACCTCAAGTGGGTGGGAGAGTGGAGGGTGGAGGGTGGGGGGTGGAGAGCAGAGAGCGGAGAGTGGGTTGGGGCCGGAAGGCATCCGTCAGGGGCACGAACGAAGGAACAGTGCGCCGTGCCGCATGCCAAGTGTTGAGTGGGTGCTGGGCAAAAGTAAGCTGGAGGTCAACAGCGGCAGTAGCTATCCGCAGGGTTAGGACGAGGTGACCGGGGCTGTGTCCATACACAACAGCAGCTAGGAGGCTATTGGGTTTAAGGTGTGTGTGGGGGGGGGGCAAACAGTTCACGAAAAAACAGCAGGAGAAAGACAGGAGGTGCTGGGATGAACTGGGCAAAAAAGAAGGTTGGTGTGTGTTGTTTTGTTTTGATTCAGAATCGATTTTTTTGTGAGTGTGAGTAAGTAAACTGGGCAAGCACTTACATTTCTGAAGTCCAGTGTTCATCTGCGTGTGGGAGAGAAGCTGGAGGGAGAGGTCACCTGGCCCTGGCAGACAGGCCAGCATTTCACACCGACACTAGTGCAACATGGGACACGCACGCCTCCTCACACTGCGAGATAGAGAGAGAGAGAGATGGGGAGAGGGAGGGAGAGAGAGACACAGAGAGAGACAGAGAGAGAGAGAGATGGGGAGAGGGAGAGAGACAGAGAGAGAGAGACAGAGAGAGAGAGAGAGAGAGAGAGAGAGAGAGAGAGAGAGAGAGAGACAGAAAGAGAGAGAGACACAGAGCAGGGGAGCAAAGAAAGATGTTAGCACCAGGACATTTAACACAGACACAACATTCAGACAGAGAGCCCAAAACACAGTGAAGGTCAGAGGATCAGATGATCAGACGTTCCCCCAGGTGGGGCACGTGCCGTGGGGAGATGGAGCGCCAGAGAGAGGGGGAGGGAGCGGGCGGCTGTGTCCATTCGGCTGGAGCACAGAGCCTGAGGATAAAAGCAGGACGTGGCGCAGGGCAGCATTACCTTTCAATTAGGACCTCATCCACACCTGCAGCAGCAGCCGAGGTG
>CM059272.1:11322879-11327879 GCA_030347295.1 Setipinna tenuifilis
GGCAGACTACAATGAGGGGTGTCGAGGGGTGCTTGGCTGGTGTGATGGTGGAGTGAGGAGGGGGGCTGTGTGTGTGTGTGTGTGTGTGTGTGTGGGGGGGGGGGGGGGTGTGATGGTGGAGTGAGGAGGGGGGCAGTGGGGGGTGTGGGGGGTACGTGTTGTGGTGGTGGGTGGTGGCTGGTGTTGCAGCAGCTGGGAAATGACTCTCGATCTTCAGAAACCAAAAAGTACGAAAGGGGGGGGGGCAAATGAAGTGCTGACACATTTGTGAATAAAGGTGCTGAAAGACAGAGGATGACTGCGGAAGTGGCGAGACAAAGTAAAATGGCACCAAGGGACACCAGCACGGCGCCAGATCCTTTCGCTTTTAGAATGAAAATGCTTTTTAGGGGGTTGCACACACCCCCTAAAAAGTGCAACTCCTCTTCACACATTACACTTGGAGAAAAAAAGTTGCCTTCATTTCTGGCACACTGCCAGACAACAAAGGGGAAAGAAAAGCCCCTTCACAGCAGCGGAGGAGGAGGAGGGAACGACACAAATGTGAAATGCGCATAGAGGCCAGTCTTATCTCCCACTGGCCTGGTTTGTCATGCTCCTTAGCCCAGCCGATGCTAATCTCTCCAGACTGCCTGCTCTGGGAGACAGCACTCCCTGCTCCAGGAGCACACAGGGGCACAGAGGGGCGCAGAGCAGAGCACAGCAGAGCAGAGCAGACCAGAGGAGAGGAGAGGAGAGGAGAGGAGAGGAGAGGAGAGGAGAGGAGAGGAGGGGAGAGGAGGGGAGAGGAGAGGAGAGGCAGGGAGAGGAGAGGAGAGGCAGAAGATGCAGAGGAGATGCAGAGGAGAGGAGGGGAGAGGAAAGGCAGAAGATGCAGAGGAGAGGAGAGGAGAGCAGACAAGGGGATAGGAGAGGAGAGGAGGGGAGAGGAGAGGAGAGGAGAGGAAAGGAGAGGAGAGGATAGGAGGGGAGAGGAGGGGAGAGGAGGGGATAGGAGGGGATAGGAGTCGAGAGGAGAGGAGAGGCAGAAGATACAGAGGAGAGGAGAGGGGCGCAGTGCAGAGCAGAGCAGAGCAGAGCAGAGCAGACAAGAGGAGAGAAGAGGAGACAAGACATGAGGAGAGGAGCACAGTGCAGAAAGGAGGAGTGGAAAGGAGGGGAGAGAGGAGTGTAGTAGTGTAGAGGAGATGAGCAGGGAGGAGGAGAGAAGAGAAGCACAGTACAAAAGAGACAAGAGGAGAGGGGGAAAACAAGAGAAGAGCAAAGGTGAGAGGAGAACAGAGAGAAGATGAGAGGAGCCATGAGGAGAGAAGTGGACACAGGAGAGGAGCAGATAGAGGAGGAGAGGAGAAAAGAACAGATCAGAGGAAAGGAAACTAGAGGAGAGGAGAGGAAAGGAGAGAAGGCCAAAGCAGATGAGCATAGATGAAAGAAGAGTGGAGAGAGAACAACACAATGAGATGAGAGAGAAGAACACAAGGAGAGGAGAAAAAGCACAGTACAGAGAAAAGGAGAAGTAAAGGAGAGGAGAGGAGAGAGAGAGAGAAGCACAGTACAGAGGAGAGGAGAGGAGCCGAGGGGCGAGTGGGTTGGAGGCGGAATGTTAGTTTGTGTCCCGGCCTGATCCTGCTCCCATCTCCCCCTCAGGCCACATCATTACGGGGCGGGCCGCACAGGAGCCCCCGCCGACCGGCCAATGGCCACGCAGCGGAGGCCCGGCTCCCGGCCAATGGCAGCGCAGGGGCCATGGCGCCTCGGGCTACTTCCGACACGCTGACATTTTTACTAATGACCCCCCTCGCCCTCCGCTGGCCCTGTAAAAGTCTGAGGTGTAGGCGCACAGGGAGCTGGGATTGTTTGTGGCTACAAGCTAGGGGTTGAAGCATGCCTAAATATGCGTGTGTGTGTGTGTGTGTGTGTGTGTGTGTGTGTGTGTGTGTGTGTGTGTGTGTGTAATGATGGCAACCACATTTAGCATTTTTATAGCTAGTTTATGAATGCTTGTGTGTGTGTGTGTGTGTGTGTGTGTGTGTGTGTGTGTGTGCGTGCGCTCACTCTTGGGACTGTCAGGATAAGCTCTGGTCCTCTCTCTCTCCCCCGCTGACAGGAGGCCCAATTTCCACGAGGCCTCAGTCATTTGACAGACATGTTTACCTATGTGAGGCACCCGGCCGTGCCGTGGATGGACAGAGCGCTACGGGAAAGTCTTCGCTTTGCATGAGGGGAAAAAAAAAAGAGCAGAGGAAGAAGAAAAAAAAAGGAAAAAAAAAACGGAAAAAGCCCACGTCTCACAGCCCCCTCAAGTCAGAGACCGACTGCATCTGGACACGCCTCAGCAACCAGCTGAGGGCATCCAAAACTAGTCTAGATGATGGGAGAAGGAGGAAAGAGAAAGGTTCCTTAAATACAACCTCCCCAACACACACGCACAAAACACACACACAAACACACACACGCACAAAACACACACACAAACGAACACACACACAAACACACACACAAACACACACACAAACACACACACAAACACACACACAAACACACACACAAACACACACACAAACACACACACAAACACACACACAAACACACACACAAACACACACACAAACACACACACAAACGAACACACACACGAACACACACACGAACACACACACGAACACACACACGAACACACACACGAACACACACACGAACACACACACACCCCCCGAAAAGAAAGTAAAAAAGGATCATTTACAGTTCCAAAAGTGTTACTACCGTTTTGACACTGCCTAACATCTTTAGGCCTTCAGGACATCCTGCATTTGGTTTTTAGTCTCACCCCAAATACACCTGCAGCACTGCACTATGATTTAGAGCTGACTGCCCTGTTTTCAAAACTAAGCAGGTTACCCTATTGATAAATGCCAAATCAAGAGGACATAGTGCCATACTCCCTCCTTTCCCCCACCACATCCTGTTTGTGGCACCAGTGGAGGTGGCTAACCGCTAGCTGTTCAAATACAGATTGGATGGGCAAACTCTGGCAGATACCTCAGTGGTATTAAAAAAAAGGGGGGCTATAGCTCAAACAAGGAAGTATCTATAATCCTGACTCGACTCGCTACTCGAGTACTTCCCTTACCCAGCGATGCTCCGGGGGCATTTCTCGCTCATCTGTCTTTCATTCACCACACAAACGGCAACAGTAACGCTGCCAAACAGGTACTAAAAGCACCTGCGCGTCCTAGACGCTCCAGCGAAAAAAACAGCCCGATAAATCCTGCGGTGATGTGGCAGTTGGCTAACCTTGGCAGATGTGAATAAGCCAAACAGGCCGAGACAAACGAGCACTTGTGAGGAGGAGACTAACTGACTAGGAGGAATATTGGTCTGAGTTGGGCTTCAAAAACCCAACCAGTGCCCTTGAAGTTTTCAGTCACTGTAAGCCCCAGGGGATAGGTAGGGGTGGTAGGGGTGGTGGGGGTGGGACTGGCGGCGGTGGAGGGGGGGGGGTCAGAGGACGCTCCGTCTTTCATAAGGTCTGATATTTCACATAGCTGCGGCATCAAGCAGGACAGAGGAGCTGGCCACCTGCAGCACCAGGAATGGCAACAATGCAAGCCAGACAAAGAGATCTGAACCTGCCCTTTCCCCCAACTTTCATTTCAGGAGTCAATCCTGTGACCTGTAAACATGCACTTTGGAATTCAGATAGCAATGATTTAGCAATGGATAGGAAGGTATTTTCTCAGGTTTAATTTTAGTCAATTCTGTCATTTGCATATGCACTTAGAACATCAGAAAGCAATGATTTGAATAGAAACGTTTTTGGTTATTTAAGGTCACTTCAGGTTAACATTGGTGCCACGTCTTTGTTGCTCGATTACGCCTCGTAAACGTGGGGGGAACATGGCACCTGCATGAGCAGGAATGACAAAAATGTTTGTTTACAAAGTGTAGTTTTAATTCTATCACCGGGAGCATGCACTCCTAAAAATGAAAATGAGAAAGCAATGACTTGTGTAGTCAGATTTTTGGGTTTTAACATTTAACATCTCCCTTCAGCTGTTGTTAAGCAAAGCTTCGGTGCAAAAAATAAAAATAAAATCTCATCAGCTCATCAGGGGAGGGGGGAGCTGGCCACCTGCGGGAGGAGGAATGACAACAATGCGGGGACGGGGATGGACGCGGAGCTGGGCCAGGCCAAGCCAGGCCGGGCCCTCTGCACCGGAGCAGACAGATGCTCCAGCCATCACCAGCACAGCGATAATAGAGCAGCAGCCTCCCTCTGTGACCGCCCGTCATAAAGTCACACAGGCAGACACCAGAGAGAGAGATGGAGGGGAGGGAGGGAGAGAGAGAGAGAGAGAGAGAGAGGCAGAGAGGGAGAGAGAGGGGAAGAGAGAGGGGGGGGGGGGGGAGAGAGAGATGGAGGGGAAAGACAGAGAGAGAAAGAAACAGAGAGAAGGAGGAAGAGGAGGAAAGAGGGTGGAAAGAAGGGAAGAGAGAAAGGGAAACATCGGGGGCAAGAAAGAGACAGAGAGAGAGAGGGGGAGAGAGAGAAAGAAAGAGAGAGAGGGGGGGGGGTAGGGAGAGAAAGACAGAGAGAGAGAGAGAGAGAGAAAGAGAGAGAGAGAGGGAGAAAAAGAGAGACAGAGAGAGAGGGGTGCAGCTCGGGGGGCCACTGCACGACGCCATCATTACAGGCCCGCAGAAAATAAATGAAAAATGAAGATGGAGCGGCTCCATTTAATTCATGAGCAGGTGCATCCATTTGTGCCGTTCCCTCGACCTCGACGCTTTCCGCCCGGCGCTTATCAGAAATTGGACACCCCGGTGACAAATCGGGCTGAGTGATTGAAGGGGGGGGGGCAGGGGGGGGGGGCGAGTGAGTGTGTGAGTGAGTGAGTGTGTGAGTGAGTGTGTGAGTGGACGAGTGAGACACTCGGCGAGGCATAAAGGGGCACAGAGGGCCAAAGGAGCACGGAGACTGTGGGACTCGAGAGTCACGG
>CM059272.1:11332879-11545379 GCA_030347295.1 Setipinna tenuifilis
GGCCGTGTTAGCACATGACCCCAGCTACTGAAGCCCAGGCCGCGACAAGAGAGCAGAGAGCCTGTGTGAGTCAGACAGTAAGACAGTGTATGTGTGTGTGTGTGCGTGTGTGAGTTAGAGTGTGAGATAGAGAGAGAGCGTGAGAGTGAGTGTAAGTGCATGCATTTTCTGTGAAGGTCTCAATCAGCAGAAATATGTGACAGAAATATGCAGGGCCTGTGTATGTCTCTGTGGAGGCTGTCTGTAGAATTCACTATGTGTGTGCATGTGTGCGTATGTGTTGGTGCAGGTCTACTGCTGAAGCTCAACGCAGAGATGAGATGTGGCCTTTCGCTCTGGAGATCTCTGCCTGGCCTTGGGCCGAGCTGACTGGGTCAAGTCCAGCGATTCACACAGGCAATTCTAATCTCTTCAAATCCAAAGAATGCTTTTTCCCCTCCTCCTCCTCCTCTCTCTTGACGGTGTTGGGCTGATTAAGCAGAACCTCAAATTGCGCATTTAACGTATTAACTCAGCCCACTTTCCCACTGATGATTACTCTGCGGGACGTGTGGGTGGCCAACTTACCGGGCCAGGACTCCCGGAGGAAGAGGATGGCCCAGAGGAAAAAAAAAATGATGATACCAAAAAGGGATCGACTCCGCGAAGCTAAGGACTCTTGATATCCATCTCAGTGTCTTTACCAAACACTTGCCTGTGAATGTCAGTGGAGTGCTGACTATTTTGTCATCATTATATATCTCGCCCATCACAGCAACAACATCCGGCCTGTACTGCTGTACTGCCCGCAACTGTGTCATTACCTTGGAGCCAAAGGACACATGCCTGGAATCCAGAGGAGATTGTTTACCGTACAGCCATACGCTGACAGCAAAGAGTACACACCACATATACATCAGTATTGTGTGTTTGAGTGTGTGTATGTGTGTTAGTAAGCAAGAGGGTTTACGTGTGAATGTCTGTATGTATGTTAGCGAGTGAGTAAGTAAGTGAGTGAGTGAGTGAGTGAGTGAGTGAGTGAGTGAGTGAGTGAGTTTGTGTGCATGTGTATGTTAGTGAGAAAGCATTTGCTTGTCAGAATCATGTTAGAGTGGTATGCTGCTTCCTGCTGTTTTCAAGCGAGTGGGGAATGTGAAGCATGCTTTTTCCCTTGGTGGTGGCGACAAAAAAAAAAAAGAGAGAAAAAGGGTGCCAGAAAAGACTAACCCCCTCGCTTCCTTTTATAGCCCCTGACGAGAGGTTAAATCACACGTTAGCATGGCGGCCACCAACCTCCCGCTGAATAATTAGATCATGAATATTACAGCGGCTCCGCGCTAACAGACTGCGCTTGATCAATCGCAGCAGCGACAGGGTCTCTCATGGCTCCCTGCACAGCCAGGCACCAGCACCGGAGATATTAGGCCCACTGCCTCAGGACGCCCAACAGAGAGGAGTGTGTGTGTGTGTGTGTGTGTGTGTGTGTGTGTGTGAGTGAGTGAGTGTGTCAGTGTATCAGTGAGTGTGTCAGTGTGTGTGTGTGAGTGTGTGTGTGTGTGAGTGAGTGAGAGTGTGTGTTTGGGGGGGGGGGGGGCATGTGGCAATGACCTGAAAAAAAAAAAAAAAGACATGTGGAGACCCTGAATGGAACTCCAGCCCAACCCGCACACCATAGTAGACCATGGCTGCCCAATAACCCATGGCAATGGGAAGACACATGTCATTGCCTCACTCACACGCGCACACACACACGCGCGCGCACACACACACACACACACACACACACACACACACACACACACACACACACACACACACACACACACACACACACACACACACACACACACACACACACACACACACACACACACACACACACACACAGGGAAAAAAACGTTCTCCCTCATTGATCCGAGTGTCGCCAGAGATGTGCATTCCCAGAAAGGGGTGTGATGCTCTCCAGATTAGTCTGATAAAAATACGGCGAGTGGGCCTTTTTGTCAGGATTGATACGCACACACCCCCCCCCCCCCCCCCCGAATCCAATCTCTGGCCGCTGGCAACACCTGGTCCCCGTTGTGGGCAGCTACTATTTACTATTAATTACCGAGAGAGGAGAGAGCTGCCACGCCGGAACAGTCAGCGGGCCGGACAGGCAGAGAGGCCCTGGGATGTCAAATACAGGGAGATGAATGTGCGGCCATGAGTGAGAGTATTGAGACATGCATGCATGGCGTGCATGTACACACACACACAGACACACACACAGGCACACAAACACACACACACAGACAGACAGACACACACACACACAGACACACACGCATACACATACACACTCACACATACACACATAGACAGAGACAGAGACAGACACACACACACACACTCTTGCAAAAACACTCAGAGGACAATGTGGCCCTTTGGTCAAATTCCTAAACCCTCCCTCTGTTGTGACTTAATCACTGTCCATCTATGTTCAAACACAAGCAGCCCACATAAATCTCACCTTCAGGAGCTGTGGGCTCGCACTGAGACACATTATCACGCAAAACTGTTCTTTTTTTTTTTATGACGAGTGTTGCCATTCCATCATCAAATTCAAGATTTTCTTTGGGGAAGAAAAAAAAAAACTTCATTACAGACACACACAAACACAAACTTAGAGAGCTTGTGGTGATGACAGTGAATTTGAATTTAATCACTCTCCTCAATCCTCAGAAGCAATGTAAACTGTGGGAAAAATGACAGACGGCATTCTTGCGATTGATTGCGAGAACAACATCAAACGAGTTCAGACACAGAATATAGCTCCTTTGCCTTGCCACAGCAAATTATCCTCCCATTCAGACTGCACAACACAACAATTCTCTAGAGCTCATCGTAACAATTCTTTGGGCTTCGTAATGGACCCAGGCGCACCAGCACATACACACAAAAAAAAAAACTGACTATGCTGACTGTAAAATTCCGAATCGACCTGTCAGGAGTTATTTTAGGCGTCGCTAGCACCAGTCCTGGAGGCACCAGGAGCTTTTGACGTGAGCATTAAGCCCCTGCCTCATCTTTCATCGTGCCTATCTGGGCTCGCCCCGGCCGGCCGGAGCGCTCCTCTGTTACCACAACACCCCCCAACCCCCCCTAAGGCCACATGACCTGGGGCCATTTAGCTGCTCTGAGAGGGGCACTTGTTTCACTGCTGCCATCCCACCACATCTGATCCTGTGCAAAACAAAAAAAACATCCCCAACACAGGTAGCTTAAAACACAAACGTCACACTTAACATGAGTTAAAATGAGCTTGGAAGCAAACTGAAAATGATTGCTAGCTCACTTCTGGGTTTGCTTGCTACTTAAAAAGACAGATAATTTGCCAAAAAAAAAAGTCTGTTGTCAGT
Organism: Setipinna tenuifilis; assembly: GCA_030347295.1. NCBI lineage: Eukaryota > Metazoa > Chordata > Actinopteri > Clupeiformes > Engraulidae > Setipinna > Setipinna tenuifilis. Next base: position 11,336,260 of record CM059272.1, read on the forward strand.
TTTCTGAACCGACCAATAGTTAGCCATACTGTGGGTATGACCGCAGTTGAAAAGAGAGCACAAGCTTAGGGCAAGTAAGAAAGAAAGACAGAAAGAAAGAAAGGACAGAGAAGGCAATAAAAGAGTATGCGTACGTAGTCACAGGTCTAATGTAAGCTGGAGTCGAGCCAATACACATTTCTTTTGTGCAAATCCTGCCTCTTATTTTAATGTCTCCGTCAACTGCTGCTCACCATCGTTTTCTCCCAGATCCCAGAGACTGGTAAATAAAGCTTAGCGCTCTGAGCCTAGTGCGCGTGACACAAGAGGGTCTGTTTGGAAGACTCTTAGCAGTCACTCACACATGCGTGCCGTACTGACTCTCACACACACACACACACACACACACACACACACACACACACACACACACTCAGCACAACACTGACGCAGGTGTGTTGACGAGCAGAGAGTTCAGGCGACTTCATCAATCTCAGGACTGCTGATGAGGCGACTTCAAAGACCTTCTTGTTTCAACATCCGAGCTCGTGAAAATCAAAGAGGAGACAAATTGTTTCAAAATGTCGTCGCGTTCACTCACAAAAAAAAAAAAAAAACAAAACACAAAAAAACAACACGATGGCAAAATCTGTCATTATGGCAAAACAGTCGCTAGAGCTCAGCAAATCAGCATTCCTGTCTGAGCCGGGGAGAGAAATCTACAAGAGCCATGAAAGGCAGTTAAACATTGGCTTTCAAACAATGGTCTAACCCTGCTCCATCCAGGCTCCACCTCGGCAAACACTTCCCAAGCAGCGGGCCTATCCTGTTCGCTTTTTACCTCTTTATCTCCCGGAGCCTGCACAATGCAGTCAAGTGCACCCTGAAATTTAGGCTAAAAACAAACAACAAGTCCTTATCTGTTCAGCGTACGGGGTCATGGTTTATTCTTTCCCCCCTCAAGTCCCTTTTCACAACAAAATGCCCCCTCTTTCACAAAAGGAAGAATGCCATCTGGCCGTTTCTTCCCTATGTGCCGATAGCATTCAGCCCAGCCAACAATAAGCCCTCGCTCGACATAAAGGGAGCCATTCTATAGTCTCAAACTTCAGCAAAAAACTCAAGCAAAAGTTGGATATATACAGAAAGAAACACACAGACACACACACAGACACACACACACATAGGCACACACACAGGCACACAATCTCTGTTCTGGGACAGGGGGGGTGAGGTTCATAATTTGGATGCACATTATATCTCCCCCTGGGGACAGCTCAGTTCAGGGAAGGAATGTTGCGTCGGCATGACTTTCCGACATTCTAACCCCTGGCCCTGCAGATGGGACGCTGATTAGCCCCTCGTTAGACGCACACCTCAGGGAGACACGCACAGGTGGCAGGGGGAGCAGAGTAGAGACACTGAACAAACATACAACACAGCACAGCACAGCAGAGTGCAGTGCAGCAGTCCTGCTGCAAGACCAACCTAAGTGGGGTTTTTTTTAGGCTACGAGAAGAGCCAAGGGTGTTTTTGATTGCACTCTTCAGAGATAAAAGATTCTCTACAGATTATTTCCAGAAAGAATTTTTTTTTTTTAGATCTTTGAATTGTCAAACAATGTAGGCATTCATCCAAGGCTTTCTGAGAGAACCACTTTCTTGAAATCACATGGGTTTGTACAAGATGAGGCAAACAACCCATACAAGCCTAATTTAGTTGCCATACAAGGCATTTCATTAAAAAAAAAAAAACGAGCCTTGACAAAATTCTTCACAAAAGGAGAAATTATTAAAGGACTGACATGTTTTGGCTATAGCACTCTTTTGAAAGAACTTATTTTAGCAATACAGACTGACCAGGGAACTTGAGTTAGGAAGGCAAGTCTTCTAGTTGTGTGTTGGAGAGAGGGCACTAGATAAACCGAAGTGGTTTGTCCAACTCCATGGTTTATGTTCCATAGATGCCTTCAACAGTATAAACAGAAAGAGTGCTTTATGTTACATTTCATTCCCAAAGTACTTCCATTACCTTTCGCATATGGGAATGTTAAAAAACAAAATCCCTGTGGGAACAGCTTTGACGCTAATCATAGAACTTCTCTTGACATGGGTAGGATCGGAACGTACAAGCACCGAGGCCGAGCGACTTTACGGAGGAAGGACTTCACGGAGGAGCTCTCTCCGTGAGAGAGCAGCTGCAGAGGTCTCGGATCCTAGGCATATTTCCCCCACTTGGGTCAGCTGACTACGTCTCCCATTGACCCAGCTTCACCTCTCTGCCTCCGTCACATTCTCAAATCCGGGGGGATTTGTTTTCTTCAAGGGTCTCCTTGTCAAAAAAAATGGCCTTGAGCAGAACTGTGGTGATTCTAAACAACAAACTGGCGCTAGTTCTTAGCCATTTGGATTGCAACAGACAAACTTACACAAGGAGGGCTTTACCAACACAAGAGCCTGGATAATAAGGCACTTGACACCCGTGTGAAAATGGATAAAAACACAACACATTTACACTGACTTTATTGTTCCCAGGAAAATCTAGACAGCACGGCTCTTTCCTAGAAGAGTAATGGTGGAAACCAAGCCCCATCTCCAGACATGTGACTGTTGTTAATAAAAACAGAGCGGATTAGGCAGTGTCAAAAGCAGACGGGTCAGCCCTTGTTCTTTCATGCAATTAATCAGCCAGTCTCCCTTTTTAAATGAGTTCGCGGCCATGCACAGAGCTGTGCTTTAACACGAGGCCACGGCACCAAGCTATTTTCTCTTATCAGATTCGCACGAGGGGCTAACTAACTGCTGAACACCGCCCTACCACCCCCCCCCACCCCCCAACCCCACTTCAACCTCACAGAGAGGCTTAGGGCTATGGCACGAAACACACTCCACGCATTCTCAGGAAGACAGGTAGCTCCCCGAGCTCATGTCAGGTGTGATTGATGCTCCCAAGCAAAGGGCTCTGACTGCTCAATCCACACTGTTCCGCAGACACTGGCATTCACTCTGAGAAAAAAAGTTGTTACATAATTTGAAAACTAAAAATATGAGCTGTGGGATCTATCCACAGCCCCCAGTCACTGTGCCACCCAGCCTTCAACAAGCCCTTTCCTACTGTCAATTAAAATTGGTTAATGTTTAAAACAATAGTAGACATCTGAGAAATAATGATTCATTAACCTTTGTATTCTGACGAAGGCAGAGCAGGTCGTGTGTGTGTGTGTGTGATCTTTTCCCTCTTCCACAACAATAAGTGCCAACAACCTGTCCTGGCTGGACCTGGAGGCCATCTTTAGAGGACCTGACCAACCGACTGTGCAAGTCACGCTGAGTGGCACACAGGGCCACATGTTCTGGCACAGCTTGGAGGCCGAGGCAAGGCGAGGTGAGGCGAGGTGAGGCCACAGAAGCCCCGGCATGCTAATAGCATCTCTCAGAACCAATGGGCGAGATATGTCATTTTAGCCAAGTCGTCCAATCTTTAACCTTTAAGGGTGTACGTTTTTTGTGCATTATAAAACAATAATAATACATTTCACAACGGTGGAAGATCAAAAAATTCCATACTATATTCTATGCTATGGAGACAAACATTCTTTAGAACTGTCATCCTCTCAACATTTCAGTTTCTCTGGTGTGACACTACACCCTTAAAAGTGAAGAGGAATGAGGAATGAGAGGGGTAAGAGTGGATGGGTCGTTGTTGTGGTTGTGGTGGTGGGGGTCAGTGATGGGTCAGTGATCCAAATCGGGATGCCTTATCTTGTGCTGAACAGATAACAGCAGCTCTCCTTGCTCACTGCCCCTGCCGAAGCGGCCTGCATGGAGTCAGCAACAACCACCATGACAACGGGACGCTAAACACACTCACGCTGTAGACATAACTTACGCATGGTGCTATGCACGGGCACAAGCTTGTAGCGGTGACCAGCTAGAGATCCCCCACAATGTCACAGTGCTCACACAGAAAAGAAGACAGCCTTTTAAATTAAAATCCACCTCCCAAATTATGTCTCTCCTCCAACAGAGGCACTGGTTGAGGGCCTGTGTGTCTACATGGGAGCTGAGCTGATCGCATGCAGCCTCTCGGCTGACTCTGGCTTTTGGCTCACTCTAGCCCTCCTAGACCAACAAGAAAATCCTGTGTCTGTGTGTGTGTGTGTCTACGGGGGGTGGATGAAAACACATCTATCTTAGCAGAGATATACTGCTGAATCACACACCAAACACCATGCAAGGCCAGCTGCGGGGGAAAAAATGGCAATCTTGAAAACCAATTCAGTCTGTTAAGAGCCCCGTCGTCCGAGCGTTGTTATGCCAACCGGTTCACGGGGCCTGTTTGGAGCGTCTCGTGGCACCCGTCTCCTTCCATGTGCTACCGTGCCAACAGCCCTGCTCACACACCGCCCGTGTGGCTCGGCCAAGATAAACAGCAAATACCCCTGAACAAAGGGATGAAGAGACAGGAATGACGCGTCAAAGGGACACTCGTTAACACCAACCCGCATACTTTGCTGTTGCTGTTATTATTATTGCTGCTGCTTTTTTGCTGTCTAAAAAAAACTGTCATTAGCAGTTTGACAGCTGATCTTGCCAGCCAGAGAGATCCAAAAATGGGCTGAAGAGCAAGTAAGCAAGCAGTGCCTTGCTGTGCCGAGCCGCCGCCGCCGCTGCTGCTCACAAGCATTTTCATCCCTCAGAGGAGAATGGCAAAACAGCTGTGTAAATGAACACATGGAGTGAAATATGCGAGCTATGAAGGGCAACCTCGATAAGACTGCCTGTCAAGTAAAATACACGTTATGTAATCCACACAAAGCAGGAATGGTCCCCCGACAGGAATGGCTTGTCCAATGTTTTTCCACTTGAATTATCCATTTCACCTAGTGCTTTCAAGAGCTACGACTAAACTGAATGATGACTCCAAAGAGGAGGTTTTATGCTGTGTTGAAAAGACTAATGTTGTCAAACAAACAACCATAGGAGGGGGGGTGATAATTCACCAGGAAACATATTAAAAAAAAACAAAATATCCCCCACCTAATCACCCTTGTCACTTTGTGGGAATCAATTATTATGGAAAACATTATCCCCCACAGTGTTTTTAAATGCTTCTCTTCTCTTCGCTGCTGGAGGTTGAGGAGTGTCACAATGGGGCACATGTGAAACCAAGCTGCCTGCCTGCCTTGGCCTCCCGTCCGTCCGTCCGTCTCTGATCTCCTGTGCTCAGCGCCCATCCGGTCTGACCCTGCTCGGCTAATCTCTCAGATCGCTAAAATGTCTCCAATTCACTTAACTTGTGCAACCGAGCTCGAACTAATTTGCAGTCCTGTTTCCCTTGCTTTTTCATTCGCTCGCCATCTCTCTCTCGCTCTCGCTCTCCCTCTCTCGCTCTCTCTCTCTCTCTGCCCCTCGCTGTGAGCACAATTAACCATCTGTATTTACAACCTGTCCAGTTTGACAGACAAGAGGACAGCAATACAAGAGCCAGAATGTAAAACCCTGCATGACCACTGCACATTCCAGCTAGAAGAGTACTTCCACTGCACTTTGTCTTCCTGCACTCATTAGCCCTTGGGGCAGAGCGGGGCCGAGAGCAAGTGATCCGTCCAGTGGTCAAAGCACTGACATCTTCTTTGGAGCCGGTAACCTTAAAAGCGTTTTTAAAATATGAGCCTACAGCTAATGCTTGCAGTACATCACACAGGAAGATGAGACCGCATTCAAAAGAAAAAAAAAGCAGATTAGCAGGTTCAGGATTTTCAGCTCTTTTCAGCTATGCATGCAGCCTTCAGGTCAAACCCCTACTGGTCCAGGCAAGCGTGCTCAGACAAACAGCCTTTAATTAATATTTACAGAAGTGCTTTGCCTGCCTAGAGAGGCTTGCTGAAAAACATTAACGACAAACATGCTGAATTAAGTCTCGCTCTTTATTTGCCCCCGAGCAACTCTTGCCTTGCTCTGGCAGGTCAATTAGATGCAAACTATTTAAGAGAAGAGGAAAAACACACAGTTATGACCCTACACTAGTGAATGTGCTTAGGGCTGCACTAATTGGAGCCTGCTTTAGCAGCTTGCCATATATTGTATGCATTTCCCTTGGGACACAATTTGTTCTATGATGGCAAATCTGAGTTGCTTGCTTGATGTTATTTCTTACGTGCTGTCAGTATGAAACATACTCAAAAAAGTGGTTTTACCTCAATTAGAAAGGAAACAGGTGTGTGCAGACAGCATAGACTAGTCATCCTTTAAATAAGGTTTTAAGTAAAACTCCCTTATGGGTTGTAACCACTGAATACAGAGAATATTCAAGTCCGTCTGTGCGAACACCTTATATCCAAATTAAAACTGCTGTAACTGGTACACACAAAACAATTCGTTGATTCGTCAAACGCAGCCCCCTTTAATCCTCGATAATTGCACTGACTACGAGAGGCTGCGTTTCTCGGGAAACAGGGGTTTGAAATTCAATTATCCACCCTTTGGAAAATGTAGGGCATGACAGAAACTGCGCAATGATTGTAAAAATGCACTCTCAGGCGAACTAATGTCAAGCTCCGGCTTTTTACGGAGTAAGCAGAAGACATCGGAGAGCACAGCGATTAGATCTACTGTCGTACCCTAAATTAAATAAACGCTCTCCGGTCTGCAAAAAGAATTACTTTTAAGAACTCTCGCAGGCAACGACAAAGGGCGTATCGTACATTTAGCCAGACACTTGAAATAATGACAGGACCCGATGCTCTAACAGACATTATGGGAAATATAAGTTGGTTGCAAACCAATCTCGGTGATTTGATCCATCCTTTTTTTCCCAAGAAAAAGTAGGGCCAAAATCAACAGAAATTCGATGTCCACTTACTGAAATTAACGTCGCTGTTATAAGCACAAAAAGAGAGTAGGTTATCCCAATCGGATAGTTAACAGCTCTTTTCAAAAAGAGGGAAACATAAATACAAGTAATAGTGTATTTTGGTAAAATGTAACAAAGATGACGTTGATGCTTACTTATTTACACAGTAGCAATCAGACAGATGGCTAGTGGTCGGAGTGATGACATGTCCTGCAAATATCCAGCAATAACAACCAACAGCATTTTTGTCAGAAAAGCAACATTTAACACAGTAGCAATTGCACAATAGCAAAATAAGCTTCGGTCCATAAGACTTACCCCACAACTGACTCAATCATGGGTGACATTCGACGAACTCGAACAATGTAATCACTGACCCATCACGTCAAGATACATAGTTGCAAATTCCAATATTTCCAGCGAAATGAAATCCCTACTTGGACCGGGAGTCACCTGAACCAGATCTACCGCTAGCACAGGCGACACCAACCACAGCATTTTCAACTCAGCCAGCAAACTCTGCCCCCACGCTCGCATCAACCCGGAAGTCCTGTTGAAAATCCTCTGCGATTGGATCTTTGTCAGACAAGGAAGCTTCCAACAAAACAATTTACCAATCGGATTTCATTCCCCGAAAAAAGGGGGCTGACACTCTGATATGGGAGTCATGCGGCCGGATGCAAAGCATGACGTCAGCCCTTTGTTACCTTGCCGACCCTTCACATTAGAGTTTGTGCAAGTCAGGTTAAAATAATCTGACAGTTAATGGAACCACGCACCTTTGTGTTTATGATAAAACAATCTCTGCTTCAATGTCATTGCCCTCAAATACATTTTTTTACTGCAAAGCAAAGCTGTGCATAGGGCTTGTATTACAAGTGTTTCTGACTGCTGCAATTTAACAGGTGCACTAAGTTATGTTTTTAAAATGACACCATTCAAACGTCCCCAAATCATTGGGCAAGTACATTTAGTTTATTTACACTGCTGTGAAGCGAGTCACTAAGGTGACGTTACTGTGGTGTGTAGTTTATGATGACAGACTTTCCCATGCTCAATGCTGCTGTTTAGATTTAGAAGCCCCCAAAAGGCAGAATAATATTTTCAATAATGAAACCACGCCACCACCCTCGAGCCTGCTGCCAGATCCACACACAGGCCTGAGATCCCCGTGACATTTTGAAATAACATGTCTGATATTAAGAAAAGGTCATGACAAATGTTATGAGAAGACCAAATGCAGAGCCTTTGCAGGCAACGTATAGCCTGATGGATATAGTTGTTCTGGCCATATTCGAGATATGCAATAAAACAATTCGTGTTGTAAATGAAAACATCCTTCAAAACACAGCCCTTTTATTTATAGGCAACTCAGACTAAGGTATTTCTTTTTTATCACAAAACCACATTTGCCCAGAGCTGATCATAATGTTGATTTCTTAATTATTAGTTAACTTTGACACTACCAGAAACTTTATCACAATAATAAAACTTTATTACTGATACATTGCCAATCCTAATTTGCATACAAAGTGCTGCTCTATACCATTCTTCATCGATGCCAACATTAGACAGCTAAAGTTAGCTAGACATAGCACCAGTCTGAGAGTTAAAGTACTATTTTGCTGAGTGTTCTTCACACAGATGGAGACTTGCGACTCGCAAACAACCTAAAGTATGATGCATTTTAAAATCTTACTACATCGTTTGGGCTATGTCACATGCTAAGACGTTAACTAGCTAGGATAGCCACCTTTAACGTTTACACTGATTGAACTGACTCCTTTGTTGCTGTCTCAAGCTTTATTTAGATTTACTGATAGGAATCGACCACAAAACCATTGAGCAAAATCCACTTAAAATATGATACTCACTCTCTATGAACTCTGGCAAAATTCATGGCTTAGAACATCGTCATGGTTTAAAATGTGGTCACAATTTTTTTTGTGCTGTTGTTGCTGTGCGCTACCGAATCACTGCTACTGTCTGCGGCAGCAACTTCCAGCGCATGCGCGGCCATTCTGGATAGAGGGGCATTCAGGCACGATTTTGGATGCCTTTCTGCATGATACAGGTATGTCTGTCTACTTGTCGCCTGAATAAAATAAAGCAGTGAGAGATTAATAATTAAGATAGTACAGCCTGTGATGGGCCATGTCAGATTTGCCAGCGACTGAATTCATAGCATAATAATAATATTATTCATATACACTAATAATTATCACAGCAATTGGGATAGTTGATAGATACTGTTGTTGTTGCTGTGTGACATACATTACCACTTATTAGTAATATTAAAATAAAAGAATGCCCAGACTTCAATTAATTTTCATAGACACACATGGGCTATTGTTTCAGAAAATCATGAATAGACTGACCTTATAGCTTATGTGATAAAATCTGTATTTGAAGCTGTTTTTACTGAGTCTTCACAAAAACCCCCTTTGTCAGTAATGTCATATGGATTGTGATTTGATATAGAGTTCAATTGCGCTGTCTGATGTGGTGAATTTTCTGCTCAAGGACTAATATTTCTGTGACAGCTGAAATAAATTGCCCCATTACGTGTACCCACCTGGCCTCCCTGCAGTATTGATAGAAATGTTAAATCACTGAGCTGGTGCATGTAAACCCATAGCAAAAGGTCTTCTGACTTGTTTTCAGACATATATAGTCTAAAAATCTATGTGCTTAAAGAGCTGGACAGCGCCTGTTCATCACAACACACTGATAAATGGCCACAAACCGATTAATCATTCATGGCGGCCAGCATGTCTCTGGCAGGGTCCTTCTGTCATCACAGGAGAAAAAAAATGATACATATGACTTTATTATTACTCCTCGAGCTGATTGCCTCAGGGAGATGCCAACCAGTAATAGTGGGCATACCTGCTTAAAAAAAAAAAAAAGAAAATGTCCATAGCCACAGCATGACAAGGCTTGTGTTATTCTACTTGCAGAAACCCATAAAGATCTGAGGTGGGGAGCAGGAACGTAGGGGGGTTGGTTGGCAAGGCTTGGAGTTTCAGTCCCAAAGTGCCTACAAGGGCGACGGGTAGAGCCCAGCGGTAGGCTCCATCAGGCAATAATACAAAGTTAATGACGCAGAATGGTGTCTTTCTTCAGCCCTGAAGGAAGTCAATACAGGATGTTTAGGAACAGTGTTCCTAATTACGCTTTTTATATCCAACGCGGACATGACTGACGATTTCAAAGGGGATGCATTATTGATCCACTTCACAGACAAGTCATATTGATTGGGGGGTCTGGATTGAGGACAACTCGCCCCCCCATCCCCTCCCCCATCCAATCAAAGATGGAATTGAGAATCAGGGTGTTATATGTGACCTGTGGGTGTTTTTCGAAATTATTTCTTCTAAAAGCATTTTGATGAGGGCTTGACAACGGATGCACCAGCTGTGTGGCATTGTGTTACAGGCAGCAGTCATCAGCAATGGATCACTGAGCACTTTGTTGCCGTGGTAGCCTACATTGTTCACTCCTGTCATACTCCTGCCTGCCTGCCGCTTATCATTCCTCAAACTTTGTTATTCTCTGCCCGAAGCAAGGTTCAGAAAGATTAGACAGGGAAAAAATATATAATATGCCAGAGTGACTCCGTACAAAGTTTTTTTTTTTTTTTTTGATATGACAATAGCACAATCTCTGTGACAGCGGGGCTGTTCATCTCGCTTCACTGATCTCTTGTCTGACAAAATATAGCAGTGCAGTTTTCATTACCAGACAATAAGCCAAATCAGTGGTTTTGTACAGCCAAGACAAAATGCTGCACTGAGCACAACCTCTTGTTAGAGACATACTTTTTTTTTATCTTTATGCACTGATGCAATCTAGGCCTGAAATGGTGGCTGTAGCAAATGATTAAATTGTCCTCTGAGATAGCCCTTTAGAGTGCACCATTTTTTTCTGGTTTGAAGGGTAAAGTTGATGCAGTCAAAAAGTCACAAAAACAATTTTATGCTCCTTCACATGGGGCAGCATGTGAGGAATAGCCTTGGGAGGTACAAGCATTCTGTGTGTGTGTGTGTGTGTGTGTGTGTGTGTGTGTGTGTGTGTGTGTGTGTGTGTGTGTGTGTGTGTGTGTGTGTGTGTGTGAGAGAGAGAGAAACAGAGAGAGAGAGTTAGAGAGAGCATGTACTGTGTGCACTAAAAAGAAAAGTTAAAGAAACACTTAGGCGACACTGTTCCTGAAGCATTTTCTAAAGCTTGGTTCAACTGGAGCTCTCTATTAGCAGTGCATTCTAAGTGGTTTGTTTTTGTAGTCTCGGGCTTTCAGAGCCAGATGATGACAGATTGTGAGCCACCTGATATCTTTCATCCTCCCCAGTGGAGGTGTTTGTTCCGCCCCAAGCCGCTCCTGGTGGACTAACAAGCAGCCGGCACGTTTGATGGGCAATAGGAAAACACATCTGTTCTCCCTGGCTTTACTTCAGTGGAGGAAAACAGCATAAGCAACCCCACTACTCCAGCCTCATGTACCCTGGCAGCTCCCTGAATGGGGAGCTAATTATTAGAGGAAGACTGCTTTATTCCAGTATGTCTAAGCTCACTGCATGATAGACAGTGCAATGGTAACATAGTCTGACCAACCAAATGGATATTTTGACACCTTCTTTAGTGGCTATAATGATGTTGTGATCTTGTGTAACCATAACTCAGAAGAGTTGGATTGGATTTTTCCCCTGCTCAGTGTAATGTAGATAATTTGCTGATGCATCTCGAGTAGGTAAAATGGGGGAATAATAGGAGGATGCTAAATTTAAAAAAATACGTAGATTGGTTATGACGATGTTTAGTTTTGAAAAGATGATCCTAAATCTCATTGTCAGTTTGTTATCTGTTAATTAGTGTCACCTTTTGGGACATGACTTAACTGAAATACTAAACCAGTACTACAGTTACATATTTTGTCCGCTAGATGGCAGCAAAAATAAAGTGTAGAGGTATCCTGACAAGGACATTTCTCTTTACTCAGGATGCTCTGTCGTTGACGAAATCAAGATGTCTGCGTCCTGAGCACAATGTGAAAATAAACATTGCCCACATATTAATATTTGTAATGTGGTGATTGCTTCAAAGATTTCTTAGTGTTGTAACGGCGGGAGCACACGGAACCTTTGTGCAATGGCCTTACGCGTATGTCATCACATTTTCCGAAAATCTGTTCGCAGAGCAATCAACGCAAATTTCACTGCGCCACTCGAAAATGCGTCACCATCCTTATACACAGGTATGTCCTCAAGTTCATCAAAAACGATGTAATTTACGGTTACTTATTTTGCCCACCGGCACTGAAATTAAACTGTAGTTGAAGTATGCTACTTTTAGCATAGGTTTTTATTCACAATGCTTAATGTCAACTATAGTTTGTGCTAATGCCGGGCTAGCTTACATGTTATCAGGGCACGCTGTTCTATTGCGCAACATAAGTATTAGCTTAGCTGTAAATTGCAAAATGATTCAAATGTAATGTTAGTTTGAAGTCAGCCGACGAAGTGCAACCAGAAAAAAAACTGCCTCCTTTACCTGCCAGCATCTCAAGTATTCAGATAAACGCGGTATGCTATTTTTTCAGGTTCTTCAGCTCCTCGTCTCCAGACTAATAGGCAGACTGTATTTCACCTCACTCCTGCCTGTTATGTTTCTTCGGGGGTGATTTTGGACAGATTGGAGAAAGGCAAAGTGACAAGCACAAATGACGTTGCTGGTCACCGTTTAACAGCAGTTCCCCCTGAGCCAAGTAGGCCTATGTACTACACCTTATAATAAAATTAATAGTAAACATTGGTGTTTTGTCACTGATTATATCATTCTGCTCTAAATACACTGATGCCAATGCCCGTATGGTTACGTTTCCTCTGTAGATGAGCACCTCTCACTTCTTCTGAGACAGCCAGACCAACCTTGGAACCCCAAAATCATAAGAGTCGCAGTCGTTGGTGCCCCAAATGCTGGGAAATCAACATTAACCAACCAGCTGCTTGGCAGAAAGGTAACTTGTCCTCTGATAGTAATCATGTGATTAACTGTAAGGAAAAAAACACACAGTACAATCAGTTGTATGCTTCTATTTTTTGGTTAGGTGTTTGCAGTTTCAAAGAAAGTACATACAACAAGATCTCGTGCTGTTGGTGTTTTTACAGAGGATGACACCCAAATTGTAAGTTATGCATGAGAGAACACTGAGAATAGATTTGTCAGTTTTAAGTCAGTATTGTTATTTTAACCTAAACCCACCCAAAGCTTAATGATTTGTTTTTTAATGTAGATTTTACTTGACACTCCTGGACTCACCACCCCAGAGAAAGCAAAAAGGTAAATCGTAATAATTTTACCACTTTGAAGAGGCAGTTCACAAGAATGAGACACTTTTTGGAGCATGGTTTTCAAACAACAGTCTAGCATAATGGAGAAATTGTTTTTTTTTTTTTTTAGTTTGGTCATGTGTAGGACAGATACACACAACTGCTGTTACAGCTAGCTGTCTAACTGTCAACGCTTGGTAGTAATCACATTATCATCAATCAATAAGACACCAGGCTTCTGTTCTTAGTGCCAACTGTTCTGTGATGGTGGTTGGTATTTTACCATGTCTTCTCAGTAGTTAGATGAATTGCTAATTTTCTCCAGAAGCCCTTAGTAAAACTTTTCTTTTTTCTCTAGACACCAGCTGGAGGACTCCTTGCTTGTGGATCCGTCAAATTCTTTACAAGAAGCTGACCTTGGTAATTACATGTTGCCAAAATATTACTGGTATTATTATTATAGTACTGGTAAATATTACATTGCTGGTACAATGTTGTAGCTAGCTTGTGTCTTTGTGTTTAGTGTGACTGACACGAACAACAACTCCTTGTGTTTACAAATAACTCATCAAGTTCACTGATTGGACCCCGTTTTGCTCACTCTGTTCTGTTCTTCTTTTGCAACTCGTAGTCGTTGTACTGGTGGATGTGTCAGACAAGTGGGCCCGCAACAAACTGGACTTTGAGGTGCTGAAGTGTCTAGCACAGTATCCACACATCCCTGCTGTCCTTGTCCTCAATAAGGTAACAGCTGTTTTTAGTCTTTAAATATAAATATAATAGTCTTGTAAATATAACATAACATAAAACAAATCTTCCTTGCCAGGGCTGACTTGGAAAAAAGAGGTTTTAATTTTAGTGTGGTAGTGTGTTTTCCTTCCTGGTAAAATAAAGGTTTCATTTAGAAATATATATACATCTGTGTTTTATGTGAAACCATGGCCATTTGATTGACAGGTGGACCTGCTGAAGAGCAAAAGCATGCTGCTGGACGTGACAGCTGAGCTGACGGAGGGGATTGTCAATGGGAAAAGTATACGTGTGAAGGGCGCAGTGCCAGCGAGAGCGGGGACGACGGTCCAGAGGAGAGGCAGCGGTCCTGTGGAACCGGACCCCACAGACAAGAGAACAGTAGAGGAGCCAGTCACAGGAAGCCACAGCCCACAGAAGCTAAGCAAGGAGGAAGTGAGGACGCTGCGATCCCAAAAAGGATGGGCACATTTCAAGGACGTGTTCATGGTGTCTGCGCTGGACGGGGAGGACGTTGATACGCTTATGGTATTACTGCTCCCCAACTACACAAAGCAGTGTCATACCACAGACATCCAAACGCTATTTTTAGATTGGCGTATTATCGGAGTCAGGAGTGTAATCTAAAGGAATTGGGTAATACCAGTAAGCTACCATATACAAGTTTATTTAAGTGACTTCCTCAGAAAGAGCCGCACAGCTCAAGACGTCAAGTTAAAAAAAACTTGTATATGGTAGCTCTCTGGTATCTGAAACATATTTAAATGTCTTTGGATTATACACTGTTGTTACCCAAGTACCATTTAGTGCTTGGTATGACACTTAAAAACATTTTAAAGACTTGTGTAGAAGTTCCTACAACTTCTTAAGCATGTACAAATGTCTTATCATAGAAACACATTTTCAAGCCTATTTGGGTCCAACATGTCATTATTAACAGGGCTGTTATAATGTATTTCAATGAATGTAGTCTTTCAGTGCCTCAGGATTATGTGCAGTTGCCCTCCTTAATGTGTGTGTGTGTGCTTGAATGTGTGTTTGTTTGTATTTTGAAGAGGTACTTTATGGTTGAAGCAAAGCCTGGTTCGTGGCTGTACCATAGTGAGGTGCTGACTGATCAGAGCCCTGAAGACCTGTGCAGGAACACCATCAGAGAGAAACTTCTGGAATACCTTCCCCAAGAGGTGCCATATACCATGGCTCTGGTAACTGCAGATTTATTATTATTATTATTATCATTATTGTTGTTGTTATTAACAATAATAATACATTTTATAATAACACAATAATACATTTTAAATATTATTTTTATATAATATTTTAATACTGGTACTATTGTTTTTGCTATCAGTCATGCTATATACCATGATTCCGATAGACGCAGACACAGTTGTGTAATATTGTTTTTCACTTCCAATTGTACATAGCACTAGTGGCTTTGCAACATATGGGAATACATCATGGCATGCACGCTTCAAAGAAAGAATTGTGTTGGTAATTGGTAATAATTTTATGTCTGTGGACTCTGAACTGTAACAAATGTAAATGGACTTACGCAGCAGAGTACCTAAAGTGCTTTACAGAGAGCATACACACACACACACACACACACACACACACACACACACACACACACACACAGATGCACGGATAGCGGAAGGCTGCCATGCAGGGCGCCAACCAGCACGAAGGGAGCAGTATGGGGTTCACTGTCTTACTCAGGGGCTTCCAGCTCGCCAAGAGGAGGCAAAATCGAACCAGCGACCTTTCGCTTGCTGGGCAGCAACTCTACCTCCTGAGTCACTGTTGCCACAACACAACATTTGTGTATTTGTGTTGTTATAGCAGGCATTTGTTCATCTTAATAAATGTATCGTTAAACAGTTAATCATTTGTTTATCTTAAGCACTTTTGAGTTTTTTCATGTAAAGTGAATTATTATTTGTTAGTAGGAACTATTATTAGTAGTATCAGTATTAGTACTGTTAGTATTATTATATTCTGTTTGAAAGGAATGTGTTGCTAACTGATCTCTGATGTTGTAGCGCATCGATCTGTGGAGAGAACTGGAGAGTGGAGCATTGGCCATAACTGTAAAACTTCTCGTGCAGAAAGACAGTCATATGGTGAGGGCTCACAACTCTCTCTTTTTTTATTGCAAAAAATGTGTGTTTTGTTGCCTCACTTGCGCTTTTGCAAAACTAAAAATGTCAATACAAATAGTATTTAACATGTGTTTTTTTTACCTGAATGAAATGGTAGATAATCCTAATGACATTTTACTGAACTCAAGAAGAATATTTGTAATAAAATTTCAATGATTACATTTTACTAAATTTTGTGTCCATAAATGTGAGGAAAATCATTATTGCGTTATGCATCAGTTATTGTGGCTGCCTACCTTGTTGGTGTCTTATCACTCCAGTAAATGGATATACCACACCTCTTCACACAGAAAATGGTGATCGGCCCAGGCGGCCAACTGATATCTAAAATTGCACGGGAGGCGGGTGAAGACCTCACAAGGGTGTTCCTACGGGACGTGCAGCTGAAGATCACCGCCAAGGTGACGACCTGAGCATGTGTGAAGTGTTTGTCCTCGGAGAGGAGAAAAAGACTCTTTCATCATTGCCAGCTGACGTGCCATCTCCCCAACCTGCTTTTGACCTCAGAGCCCAGTACGAGACTGATTGCTGCAGTTTATCTTTCAGTTCAGTTCAGTGACGTTGACCAGACATAACACAACAGTACCACAAGTACCACAAGTGGTGGTGTCTGGCTGATAAGGACAATGTAAAATACTTCTTTTTGATGTTGTTTCTGTCACTTTATCTGCCTTACTATTTTTCCCCATAAAAAATACTGTTTTATGTTCAAGATATATGTTAATATTACCACATTATAACATCATCCACCTGCAATTGTGGGAAACTATCATAGCCCTACAGAGCCATCAAAATAAAATACACAAAAAGTTCTTGGAAAAGTCCATCAATATAAACAACTAAATGTTCCTTGCACTTCCCGCTCTCTGCATGTATGCGTTCACTTCCCTCTAACGGTCTTTTTACCTCCTTCCCTGGCTACGGCCAGTCACTCACCACAGGAAGGCACTTTGCCTTAGAGGACAAGAGTGCTTCTAATGGAATACAAAATGGAGCACTGTCCTCTTAGCTGTAAAAATGGGACAGAAGATGGTGGTCGGATGCCTAGGTTTTTTTTTTTTTTGGGTTTAAAATGTTTAACTTTGTGCAGTGGTCAGTTTCTATGTAGGTCAGCCTGATGAAACTAAGGCTGTAGCTCTGGTAGGGAGGGGAAAGACAAGACAGGGCAGCGCTCTCTCTCTCTGTCTCTGTCTCGACTGGAACTGAGTCATGTAATGGGTCACTGGGGTCAGAGGACATGAGGAGTGCTGAGAGAGAGAGACAGAGAGAGAGAGAGACAGAGTGTGTGTGTGTGTGTGAGAGAGAGAGAGAGAGAGAGAGAGAGAGAGAGAGAGAGTGAGAGTGTGTTTTGTGTACTTTGTGTCAAACATGTCTACTGGTGGAGGGAAACACATGTAAAATAATAATAAACAAATAAATGTATTAAACTGTGGAAGAAAATGCTATTTGCAGTCATTTTGATCTGACATTTTATTAAACTTAAAAAGCAATTCATTTTATTCTTTTACAGCATATACATGTATAAATAATAGTATTTTAATGAGGCATTTCATGTAAAATCGGGGTACTTCATGTAAATCCAGGTATGTGTTCATATTGTTACATACAGTAATGGTTCTTAACTTTCTCGAAGCTTCGTGTCTCCTGGTGTCAGATGATA
This sequence comes from Setipinna tenuifilis, assembly GCA_030347295.1. Classification (NCBI taxonomy): domain Eukaryota; kingdom Metazoa; phylum Chordata; class Actinopteri; order Clupeiformes; family Engraulidae; genus Setipinna; species Setipinna tenuifilis. The sequence continues at coordinate 11,353,995 of CM059272.1, forward strand.
GTGAGAAGAGGCTGTAGAACCCTTACCATTACTAAACTCAGTAATGGTAACGGTTTAACAGCCACTCTCTGGCAAACAGATAATGTGTGTGTCTCAGTGACTTGAAACTCAAGGAGGATTGACACTACTATAGCGTACTGCAGGAGGATCGGCACCCTGGATAGTACATCATCTATACTGTAGTGTCTCAATAATGAACTTACAGTATATGATGATATCCTGTCCAGGGTTCAAGGCTGGACATCATGATCAAAGGGATACACTTCATACACAGCCAGAACAGAATAAAAAAGAAAACGCTTTCAACTGCTGTTGAGGTAGTTACTGAACAAAGAACGCAATGAATTGTGAATGATCTGTTATTAATTATATATTTACAATATATAATTTTTAATTATATATTTACAATATGTAAATTGTAAATGATCTGTTATTAATTATAGTAAACATCACCGGAAATAGTGCATTAGGAAATCTATTTCTTTCCTAAAATGCTGTTTAATCTCCCCTGCTGCATTAAAAAGTTATTTTTTCCACAAAAAGGAGAAAAATAATTCGTTGTGGTAAATAAATTTAGAACTTAAAGAACCTACTTGTTCTCACCCAATTATCAAGTTGTGATGAAGTTGTGTCCTCAGCTTCAGAAACTGTTGACCAGAAAGCAGGGTGTTGGTCTATTTGGAGGTGGTGTTCAGAAGTGTTGATTGACGATGTGATGATGCTCCCCACACCTCTTCTTTCTTTTATAGCTTCCATGTGTTTCTGCTGTTCAGCCACCCAACAGGTTGCCAAAGTGTGTCCTCTGACACGTTTTAATTTGGCCAGCTCATTTGCATATGGTGATGACACAGGTCGTCCGATTTGCTGTTCCTCCTACGTCACAAGTCCAATCATCCAATCATAGTTCTGTCTTCTATCTGTCCTCAAACAGTTGTGGCACATGAGTTGTTGGCATGCTAGTCTGTGGTCATCAAAGTTTGCAGGTTTTTTTTGTAGAATTTATTTTTACAAAATTACATATTGCCCATTACTGTTTATATCCTTGGCTTCAAGTTTAGCTCATTTATTTTCACTGGAAGCCATAATGTTATTCTGTGTGATGCTGTTAACAGTTACAAGTTTAACAGCAACAAGTAAAAGCATGATTAGTGAGTAACTATGCACACCATAGGTGTCTGATATTGTGTATGCATAAAATTATGCAAAACCACCTCAGCCATGTGCTAACATTTTAGAGTAGCAGAAGTAAATAGAGAAGTAATGTGGTGTTTAAAGTAAAACTGATTAGTCATGCCTAGATGCATGGCTGACCTTGGGCTGAGCCACGGGCTTGGGTGGGGTCTGGGGTGTGTGGTGGTCAGGCCACCTCTTGTCACCGTGGAGACAACCTCCCCCGTTTGGGCGGGGAAGGCGGGGGAGTTGCGTGCGCCCGGCTCTCTGGGAGAGATAAGGAGAGTTTGGAGCCTATCTGAGGCCCGACGCCCTGCCCACTGGCATCCCCCCAGCTCCCTTTATCAGTTTCTCAGCACATTTTCTCTAAAGGTTAACATCAAATTCCTGGAAGAAAGTATTTTCTTGACTGACCGAGTGTGGACCTTCATTACCATATTGATTATTGATTGATTGGTTGGCGAGGTTGTCGTTTTACTCTTAACTCTAGAACAAAAGTACTGAAAAAACACTAGTGCTACAGTATTGCCCCAAAGACCTTTCATTAGTTCACTTGGTGGAGTTTAAAATTATATGAGGTTTTGCGGAAGACTATTGTTGCATGATGTTGTTACAGAAACAGTTGCAAGTGAGAACATGATAATAAGCAATTAGACATCTTTTTTGTTAATTAGCTGTGAAGAAACTGAGGGGAGGATAATTGAATCTGGATCACAATTACTAATACTTTAATTTTATGTCTTTGTGTATCTGTCTTTGTTTATCTATGTGTTGTGTCCTTGAGCACTTTTGTTCTGTCTTTTCTATATGAATTATGTTATGTATATAGTTTTTTTAATGGTCATGAGTCACAACGGTGCTGTGAAAAGCAATGGTAAAACACAATAAAGTAATGTACAATGGTATTTTCTTCAGTAACATATATGACAGACCTTACTTGTGCATTACAGTGTAATAACAATAATGTGAATATTGTTCTTAACATTTCTTTCGACTGCAATTGGTTAGAGTGTTTATTACAATATTATAATGTAATAATTTAAGGGGACACAGAGGACTGTGATATCATTTAAATAATGGGTAGAATTTTTTGTGAAATTATAGAAATATTGACCAAAAATGTGAAATGCAGACACAGAGGTGTTTTGTAAGACAAAAAGCACAATGTGTGTGTGTGTGTGTGTGTGTGTGTGTGTTTATCCCAAACTAATTCTGCTAGCACATTAGCTCAAGCCTCCAGTATTCTGTTGAGGGACAAACTGCTTTGGCAATAAGGACCTTAACTATAGAGGTTGACGTGATTGAAGCGCTTAAGTGGTTTAAGTTGGTAGGGCACCAGTTTGAAAGCTTGCCTTCAGCTGTGTCATAGCGGCATATTTGATATGAAATAATACAGACAATAACACTGAAAAATAAAAGGAATACAGTATGAATAACATTGCACACAGACAAGAAAATTTAAGAACAATATGAAACAAATAAAAACAGCCATATTCTTATCTGCGTGAAGTGTTGTTTATGCTTTATTTTTTTATTGTTTTTAGTTGTATTGTCTGTATTGTTTTTATGGTTTTACTGGTTTTATGGTTTTTTTTTATATAGGCTATGTGTTATTTATTGAATATTGCCTATCTTCTGTTTCTAATGTGTGGAGCATTAGCTGCACAGCAATTCATTCTAAGACAGATTTCCCTTTGGACAATAAAGTATATTATATCGTATTTGTATGGTATCGTATATTACCAGAAAACAATGGCAGCTTAATAAGCACTCAAACAGAGAGCTGTGTTGTATGACTACTTAGACCTACCGTACCTTTTACCAGTGGCAGCCCGAATAGTGCCCATTGATTTGAGTTGCAATTTTGTTGTTTGGTTGGTTTGGTTTTGGTTGTAAGACATCATTTGTCCCACTGACAGAACTTACTTGAGAGTTTAGTGCCTAGTAGCACATCTGAACAGTGTACTCCAGAAGCAGTCTGGGATTAGAGACATTAGAGCCGTCCAAGACCACATGTTGGCCTCTCTGTGATCGAGCATTAACAAACATTGGAATAATTTGTTAATCGAAGGTAATCAATACTTGTTATGATATGGCTTTCAACTCATTATACACCCATTATACTGCCTCATTGTACATGTGTTCATATGTAAGAAAGAGCTGTGGACTTGCACAATGCTTTGTTGATGGCCATTAGTTGTTGGTAGTTAATGCAGCCACTGTCCTGTTCTTTTGAGAGATATAACGCAGTATTTTTTTCAATCCAGTCCCTTAAGATTAATTCAGTGGAGTCACTTTGTCACTTAACCACCTTTGTAGTATAACCCCACTTGCTTGCTTATGCCACCAAATATGGCAGGATTGTATTGGTTCATCACACAAAAGTGTTAAATTAAGCAAGAAGCAAAATATAGTTTAATTATTAGCTTATATTAATTAGTTTGAGTGGGATAATTACTTGTGGATTCTCAAGTGGCAAGACAGAGTCACTGTGACAGGGCTTGATCCAGTGGCCACCACATACAGTACATAGCAATAGACATGGCTATGCAATGATAACAAACGTAAGGTCCCTCACCCCACTCCACCCTAGATCAGTCCCTCTCACCATACGATCCAGCATAGCAGTATCACCATACAGCCCCGGTCGTCAGTCAGTGTGCTTGTATCAGTCCATTTATAAACATGTTACACTTACTTATTCCCTCCATCTAACTATGTCCAAAACATTAGTAGTGTTCCTAAAATACTAAAACCAATACAATGTATGAAGATTTACCATTGAATTGGATTTAATGTGTTATTTTTTTCTGCCATACATAGTTCTGTCCTTTGGTAGTGATGGGTCTTCCTAGCAGTTATGGTGTATGCTGTAATCACCTTGTGTTGAGCTTGTGCATGAAGTACTTGTACCATTAATCAACAAATGGTTTCTCTGAGCCCCATGCAGTCCAACTATCTCGTCGTCCATCAACACTGTTTAAATAAGAAATAGGTCCTTACAGTTTGGGACTTACTTATAATTATGGCCATTTTCACATATTTCTCATACAACAGAAGTATAAGACTTACATGTTTTATATAGGTAATACCAATTACATATGTTTCCCTTTGTAGAAATGTACTAAAGATATTGTATGTGGTTTACTGTCATATACTGTATTTTACCTGCTAGCTTTAGATAAAATATATACACATTTTGTGCAATTTGTCATTTCCATATGGGCCTTGGGGGAACTGGCTACAATGCCTGTTACGCTCAAGGCAACAAATAACCTCATGTCCACTGCACTAATACGGTCCTGTTATTATATTCATATACGTATATATATATGACCACTATACATCTCAAAGTACTTGAGCAGGTGAAAATCCGGGTATATGCATTTCAGCATTCAACCATTTTCGGCAAAGTTCAGCTTGATATGTATGCTGCATTAAATTTAAGTGCACTTCGAGGTTAAAGGCTTCTGGCTTTACTGGGCAAAAAAACTGCAACTTAATTGTCCATACACAACATACACTGCCATCTAGTGGGAACTATAGAGTATGTCATACTTGAAATTAATTCCCAATATTGCACAATTGAAACCCGGAGTGTCAGTTTAGATAACCCTTTTCACACATAAGAGAGATAAGAGGAGGAACCACAAACCTCATGGTGTATGATTATAGTAAGCCCTCCCTCCCACCCACACACACACCAAGCTCAAAGACTGCAGCCGCTGTTACACTACTACATTACTCTCCTACAGCAGAAACATTCCCCTTCTCCACACACACATCCAAACTCCAACCCATGCCTCTCTCCTTCACCAGAAATAATCGTACACTATACAGCACTGTAGTGCCCACTGGAGGTAGCAGTAACGGAGAAAGATGCCTTGTGTGGAGGGAGGGTTTGGTCCACATGTCGACATATACAGTAGAGAGTGACTATGTCAGATTAAAGCGAGTGTACACTTTAAATAAGCACAAAAGATGTGACGTTAATGAACTGGTAGATGTGAGGAATAAGCTCATCAGATATCACCACCACATCAGTTATCATGTTCAATGTGTAACCCCAAATAAATTGGTTCATTGGTAAAATAAAAAAATGATATACTACACTTAACTGTCTTGTGTGGTTTTGAGTTTTTATCAGTATTTAGATACAGCTTAAACATAGACTATGACACAGACATAAAATGTTCCAGTGTTTTCAATCAGTATAACACCCATAATACCCAACCCCATTTACAGCAGTCAAACAACACTCACTGACCAGTACGGCACACATCTCAAATAGATACATTTATTAAGTTGTACAGGAGAAACTGTTTAATATTTTTTTTTAGAATACTTTGGAAAGTTACAGATAAATGCATTGACACAGGGATTGATCACTACAACCTTATGTCTCTTTAACTATGGTTAGTCTAAAATATATATGTTCCGGCCTTTAAAAACAAGGCCAGGGCATTCAAACGTGGTTTCCAAGCAACTCAAGTATTTTGGAGTTCACTGGAACTTACTTAAACTACCAGACTTCAGTTATCTACTGAAACAACAACCTAAAACCAGTTACTTACTGCACAGTTGATATCTCCGAGGTAGACACCAGTGGGTAGAAATACAAACTAGTAAACTTAAAAATGTTTTCATTGCTAAATATCTGTTTTCTGCCTGAGCGCCTTTTGGAGGGCACTTGTGAGTAGTTTTAGAGAATGTGATGGTCAGGTGATAATTTAATCAATCAATCAATTACAGAAATGACACTTCCACAAAGATGTGACATTCAGTGACCCTAATGAGGCTTTCTGAGTGCAGTGCTTGTATTCTTACCAGCTAATATGTATTCTTACCTGCAAATATGTATTCAATCTGCTAATATGTATTCCATCTACACATGGTGGGGAAAAAGGTCTATTTTTGGCAACATTTTCAACTACAGAGGAAACACATCAATTCTGTCCAGTAAAAGCCAACATTTTTTAAGGATTGTTCTAAAATAAAAATCTCAGACCTGAGGTCTCAATGTCTTCACAAATTACTAAGGCAACATTAGTGGTTTATGATTCCCAGGATGTAAAAGAAAAAACACAAAACACAAAAAACAATGCCAATCAATAAAAAAAACATGGCGACTAGCAATCTACATAGCACATTCAAACAAATGGATGGCTTCTCAAGAAATACAAGTAAGCAGCTTACTGTCAAGTGAAGCAAAAACAGCTAAATGCGTATGTATGTGGCAAATGTTGCATATACTTCAACAGGCAACAAATCTACACAGAGAACATTTAAAAGAACATATGAAGAGAAAGAGGCATGAAGGTCAGTTCCTAACAATGAACAATAATGAGACACAGTGTTACAACAAAATACAATACAAAACTGTCATGACTTCTAATAAAGACCTAGCAGTTTTTGAACTGGCATGGATGTGTGCACGTGAACACAAGTGATGTGTTGTACATACATTGTATTGTACATGTTACATGTACCTATACGTGTACACAAAACCTGTCAATTTGTCAAAGGTAGGCATCATTTTATCTGCATTATCATCAATTAACAGTATAGTCACACAGTTAGAGACATATACAGAAACCAAAAGAACTCGAGGCAGCTATATTAGAATCATCTTTAAAACTTAACAACAGATAAAAACCCTTAACTAAATCCTTATGTTTGGCTGCATTTACATGACAAGACTGCCTTTTCAACAAAGAGGTCAGTGAAGTTAAAACCACCCACCAGAGTGACAGTGGGACAGAAGATAGACAATCATGTTTAGGGAAAGAGATGTTAGGGGGCTGCACTGAAGTTCTTCTGCCAGCATACTTCAGTGTCTATCTACAGGTGCGCTCCTTTTTTCTTAGATGACGAGTGGCAGTTTAGTTTTTGTGTTATAAACCACCTGTGTCGAGAGACGGTAACAGACAAACACGACAAAACTTGAGCGCACTCAGTGTAAACTTGCTCCATACTTGGCAAGTACAGCATAATACGAGTGGCTGTCCATGCAATGCTGACTTATGTGTCTTTATACATATTTATAGCAAACTGCAAAAAAAAACAAAAACAAACAAACAAAAAAAAAAAACTCAGCAAAACAAAAGAACATGCAGATTATCTGGTCCTTTGACTAACATTAAGGATCTTGAGGTGAAGGATATTGAAAAGTCTTCTGCTCTGTGGAGAGAGAAGAGCAGTTTGAAGTGTAGAAGGCAGGTGTGAGAGAGTGCATTAACCAAGATTGGGCAGCACGTTTATGCCTGGGCGCTGGCCATCTTCTGCAGGAGTGGTATCTAGGGGAGACAAGACATTTCGTTTAAAAAAAAAAAAAAAGACAAAAGTAAAGATCAAAATTCAAAATACTCTTAAGCGTTGTTCTACCTCCAGGGCCAAAAGCAAAACACAATCATAAACATAAACAGAATTGGCTGACAGCAAAATCAGTGTTTCAATTTAGCACATTTCCTCAACCTATTATAACTAACTTATTATTACTTGCAGTAGATTTAATGTAGAGCACCTTTAACACTAGTTTGGGCAGATACTACTTAACTGATATTTTTAGTTGTAGGCCTCTACAAGGACTTAAACAATATGTAGTGACAACTTCCCTTGTCTCACTAATAAACTAATGAACTCAAATCAACTCAAGGCAGGTCCCACCTCCAGTAAAACAGCCAGACACATAATACCTTACACCTCTATTCATTTCAAAGCAACAAAATACACACACAAAAAAAAAAAACAAACAACAAAAATAAACAACCCAAAAAATGTCCATAAGGGTGTCATGTCACGTGCTGTAGCATAGCTGTACTTGGAAGGGAAGGATGTAGAAAAGACTAAGCACAGTTTTAGGTGACCTTGAATTACAGCACAGCCTAGGTACTAACTTAGCTGGTTGTGTCACACAATGTAGCCACTAAGGTTCTGAGACTGCGATGGAAAAACCCTTGATGTGACGAGGCACCTGTGTAGTCACAAAGCCCCTCTCTCCCCTACCTACATGTAAACATGTGCTAGCCACTTTGTCCCCTCAGCTGTTGTGCAGTGCATGTATGTGTGTATGTGTATGTGTATGTGTGTGTGTGTATGTATGCATGTGTATGTGTATGTACATGTGTCCTCATGATGGGGTATGTCTATGATGTGTATATGGGCATGGCTTTCATGATAATATACCAGAGTACCAGCCCTTACTTACAAAAATCAGCAATTTAGGCTATTCTCTAATCTCTAATATTCTGTAGTTTGGGACATGTTCACTATCGGTGGGTTAGAAAAACAGCTGGCAAGGTTTTGTTCTGTATCAACAGTAATAGGTAGCTTTGTTTTGTGTTGCAGGTGATGTTTTTTTGTACCCATGATTGTCAAAGCAGTATTTGAATTGTGTCTAAGAAAAATGTGATTGGTGGGTTCAAAAAAAAGAAACAACCCAATGGGTATGTGTGCATGTGTGCGTGTCCCCACCTTGGTCAGGTCCACTCCCGTGAGTGCGTTCACAGAGACGGGCAGTTCGGCCAGCAGGCGGTTGACCTCCCCAGTGACACGGCTTCCGTCCCCGCTCAGGATCACGATCTCACTGGTTCTCGCCAGCGGCGCCGCCACCTTGCCCGCAATCTGCACAAAACAAACACACAATACAGTCAGATCAGAGCACGTTTGATTTAACGGCACTGTAATTAGTTGGTGAGCCATTAAGTGTAACGGTACTGTAATTAGTTGGTGAGCCATTAAGCCACCATTTGGTATGAACTACTCAGTCAATTAATGTTGAGTTTCAGAGCGAGCTTCTTTTTGTCTTGTTCTCGTCACACGGCTAGAGTCTACGCACCTTCTAACAGAAGGTAGACACCCTCAGAAGGAACAGATTCTGATTTGGGCTACTTTGTTGATCTAACGAGTGTCTATAAAAAACATATATGTTATAAATGTACTTCCATCTAAAAATATACTATTTGAACTTCAATTATTTGAATAAGAAATCCTTTATATCCATGCACATACACGATACCAATGTGTATATAAATGCACCCAGCGCTGCACACTGTTTGCTAAATTGCACTAAAAGGCACATGACAAAGCGAATGAGTACCAATAAAAACCCAGCTACCGGCTATTACAACTGTGTACAACTGTTGAGTTAATTACTTCAGTGCAAAACATTTTTTAAACACAACCTATAGGACAAGCTTGTTGGCATGCCTACTAGTGGGCCTTCAGTGATATAGTTTTACAATGTAATAATCTGGACACGTTGCTTATAGGTTTTCTGCACCACAGCATTACTCAGTGTGGAGATTGGGTGGCTAGTGGGGAGGACAGGTTTGTTTAGCTGTCTTTCATATGATCCATGTGAAAATGCACAATATAGCTTTAAATAATAATAAATAATAATACATTTTATTTGTATTGCACTTTACATTCTTAAGATTTCAAAATCTCAAAGTGTCTACAGAATATATATATATATATATATACATACTACCCCACAGCCCTAAATATACTTTAGTTTTGACACGGTAAGTTGATGCATACTCTTGTCTTTAATCTAACTCTAAGCAATTAAAAAAACATACAAGAAATTCAGCGGTTCACTCCTCTCTGTCTGTGTGCTTCCCTCCCCCAGATAAATAAATACCTTGGGCAGAGCCTCCAGGACCAGGGCAGTCTTAGCGGCCTCTCCGTACTGCTGGTAGGCCTCTGCTTTCAGTCGCATGCTCTCGGCCTCCGCTTTGCCCACAGCCTCAATAGAGGAAGCCTCCGCCTCACCAATGCACTTAATCTTTTCAGCCTCTGCCTGGGCCGTCAGCACTTTCTGGACCCTGAGAGCGGAACCGAAGGGTTTAGGGAAGGGAGGGAGAAAGGGAGGGAGAAAGGGAGGGAGGAATGGGGCGTGGGAGGGAGAAAAAGAGAAAAGAAACTGAGCATACAACAACATGATGCCACTGGAATGTTTATGGCTGCACTACTACAAGGTGTCCAAATGAATTACTCACAGATTCATATTTATTTTTGATATTCATATAGTTGGTAAATTACTTGGAAATTTACTCATATATTTGACATCTGGTGGTAACGTGTCCAGGCAGAATGGTCTATGTATTACGGGTTTTGTGCATAAATGCTGTATGTATGTGTTACTTAAAGAGTCAGCAACTGTTGTAAGCAAACACATGCTTGACCAACTAGAGCAGATTCTGATGAGGATGTCTGATGTGTGAGGTCGCATGACCTGCGTGACTAAGCGAGACTACACTAAGAGGATGACTCATCTAAACGCTGTTATCAGGATAACAAGATAATACTTGACTGTCTTGCATCAGCTTTCTGCCAGTCACAGACAATAAACACGGAAGTTAGGGTAGATTTGCGTGTCGCTTGCAGAGCAGTGCCATCTTATCTTTGAACTGCTCCTGTTTATGGTCTCTACAAGACTTGATATATAAGGCTGGGCAATATGGCAAAAAAAAGATCACAATATATTTTCTCATATTGTCCGATATAGATTTTTCTCAAGATTTTTCCCCTGATTCTGTCAGTTTAAAAGCATGTTGATTAAAACATGTCCCTGAAGACACCAACTATCAACATATCTCACATATCGGCTTTATTTGATCCATGTTACTTTGGCCCATAACCAAACCATTGCCATAGAACTGACATTGTAAAACGTTTCTTGTTAACAATGACATTAGCCTTAGGAAATGACTTCAAGTCATGTCCGATTAAATATGGCCAAGGCTGATCATCATGACTGACATCAATTACAATCACGATCACCGATCACAATCGGCTACTCCTCCAGCCTTAGTTACATCAATGCTTTACATATTTTGATAAACATACTGCCTGATTTGTCAGTCACGCCCTACAGACACTGATACCCACAACATGCAAATCCCAGATTTACAAAATGGCTGAAATAAAAAGACTTGCATCAGATATTTGCATCTTTCCTCAGCCTTCTGTAGCTGAATGGGCACACACAGTCCACTCTGCGCCTGTGTGTGTATCTTGTGTGTCTGCATCCACATAGAGAAGTGTGTGTGTGTGTGTGTGTGTGTCGGGCGGATGGAGAGAAGTGCTTGTGTGTCTGTGTGTATCTTGTGTGTCTGTTTCTGTGTTTGTATCTTGTCTGTCTGTTTCTGTGTGTGTGTGTGTGTGTGTGTGTGTGTGTGTGTGTGTGTGTGTGTATCTTGTCTGTCTGCTTGTGTGTGTGTGTGTGTATATCTTGTCTGTCTGCTTGTGTGTGTTTGTGTGTGTGTATCTTGTCTGTCTGCTTCTGTGTGTGTGTGTATATCTTGTCTGTCTGTTTCTGTGTGTGTGTGTGTGTGTGTGTGTATCCGGGTGGAGGGTCAGCACTCACTTGTATCCCTCGGCCACCTGCTGCATGCGGTAGGCCTCAGCCTCAGCTGGCCGCTTCACCGTGGCGATCAGCTCCTTGTCTGTCCGGGCGATCTCCTTCTCCTCGATCGTGATCTGCTTCTTTCTCTGGACCACCTCGATCTCGATCTCCTCCAATCGGATCTTCTGCTGCTCCTTTGCAGCCTGAAGCTCATAGGCCAGCTGAGCCTCTGCTTTCTGATTGGATGAACAGTCAGACAGAGAAAGGAGGTGTTCATTGGATGATTATTATTATTATTTTACCATCATGGTCATTTTCAATCTACATCAGCAGGTTGTTATGGGAGTCATACAACCAAAGCTTTTATTCTTCAGGAATTATTGGAAACTGACCAAGTAAATGTTATATGAAATCTTGCATATAATTTAATATGTAAGGTATAATGGCTGTCGAGGTGACCAGTTTCGTAAAAATAATGGCAGGGGGGAGGAAAAGAACTCCCTCCATCAAGTCATTATTTCCAAGGAACTTGTCACCTCAGCCGCTCCCGTTATCCTGGAGATAAATTGTAAATATGTGTCTTAATGTCATCATTGTTTATATAGTCAATCTGTTTTCAGCTTACTGTAAACAGACATTATTTGACTGGTATTTGTAAGAGCTGTCCAGTAAATTGACACCTTGCTGATTGTGCTGATTAGTACAGTACAGGTTCTAGCAAAAACACAGCATAATCTGCTTCTGTAAGAGAAAATAGCTAAAGCGATATTTTATTTCCACTGCATGCGGATAGCGTACCACGATACAAGGTATAAAAAAAAGAGGAGGCACCTTTGTGTTGACCTCCTGATTGAACGAAGCTTTCTGCATCTCCAGTTCTCGTTTCGAATCTGCCATTTTAGTGTCAGCCTGGAACTTCACATCCATCATCTCTTTCTTACACTCAGCTTCCTGCAAGCAGAGATGAATGCATACATGAGGACAGCGAGGAGGAGGAAAGTTACAAGTCTGGTGCCACCTAAAGAGTAACCAACATGAACTGGCTAACATGTAGGCCAACATTAAGTCAAGTCAATGTATTGTCAAAACCATACGTACAGGTCACACAGGATTTAAATTACAGTGTTCCCTTGTCTCACAGTTACAATAAACATCATACATGACATCAGTAGTAGTTATTATAGTAGTTAACATAGTATAACACTGTATAAGAACATATTCTGATGATAACTGATGTATAAACATTTACCCAAAACATATACTATCACTAGTACCATTACTAACCTATGCAAGATCATTTTACATCTTTTTTTCCCTGGACATTAAAAAAAATTGGTGTACTGTGCATTACTTTGGCAAAGCATCTGCCAAAAAACAAACACAAACACAAATGCATTTTCTGCGAGCTTGCTCACCCTGATGCCGGCGTCTCTTTCGGCCTCTGCCACTCCGATGTCAGCATCTCTCTGCACGGCTGCTGTCTGGGTCTTTCCCAGTGAGCTCAGGTATTCCACTTTATCATACACATCCTGTCACCACACACACACGCACGCACGCACGCACACACGCACACGCACACACACACACACACACACACACACACACACACACACACACACACACACACACACACAGTTCAATTCAGTTAGATCATGACCCTTTTCACTGAGGCATTTCCACATTGGCCCTATTACAATGTCTCTCATACAGTGCAGTTGATACACACCTAGGGTGCTTTAAAACAGTACAACATGGGGCCCTATCATAATAGTAATAGTGTTGGTCATTGTGTTGTGTGAGGGCCCCCTGTCAGTGCAATATTTTCTCATCTTAGCAGTGTACACTGTATACAGCCTACATACATATATGCACACAACAACAACAACAACAACAACAAAAATAACAACAAAACGGATAAACATGAGACTGTAATCATTGGGGATGAAGGCCTGGTGAAGCCCTGGCTCTGCGGCGTACCTTTATGGTGAAGCTGAGGATCTCGATGCCCATGCGGCCCACATCAGGGGCGGCCACCTCACGCACCAGCTTGGCAAACTGATCCCGGTCCTGATAGATCTGCTCCACTGTCAGCGTGCCTGTGGAAATTTGGATTTTTTAAAATTAATTATTCATTTGTAAATTATATTTAAAAACAGATACAATGCATAAAGATTATACGTTAATCCTAAGAAAAAGATGCCTAATTGTGCCAAGTTATAGGAGCAGTTGCTAATTTCCACCTGCTGGGCAGGTATTGGAATATAGGGGGGAAAAAAGTACCAATTGTTAAATGAGATTTAACAATGTAAATGAGATTACGATGGTAGTATTTTAAAATAAGTAAGATACACAGACAAACAAGTGGGCATATGTGGACACAGAACTCACTCTGTGCTCATTCATTAGAAACGCACAAGTCATTGTGTTAGCCAGGTTAGCGCCACCTGTAGTACTGCCGCTCAATCACCTAAGTCTGGTCACTAGGTTACCATTCTGAGCCCACTCATACTACAAACACCCAAATGATTAAAAAAGGTATGGAGGACTTTAGTGAGTCACAGCCATTGTTTTTTTCCCTTTTCGCTAATTTCCATCGTCTTTGAAGTTGCAACATGCAGGAACTTCCTGTCATCTGAGGCACAGGTGAAAGTAGGTTACGTGCATTTCATTGGTTGCGGTGTTGACACCAAATGCAAATATAAAGACTTGGGGGGGAAAGTTCCCACAGAAACTCTCTGTTCTGAGGCTCTCAGTGAGACAAGAGACAATAACCTCCACAAGATTTTAACGATGATACGTGAGGCACTACAATCACATTTCACATCTACAAACGTACCCAAGATGGACCGCAGGTGACCTTCCAGAGTCTGCAACACCACACTCCTGATTTCATCCACCGATTTGCCCAGAAACTGCTCACAGGCATAGACCATCAGCTCCTCGTCAGACGTGACCTTGACCTGTGTTGGGAGATCCCCAGATCAATAGCCAGCCACTGAACACAGAAGCAACATGGAGTACCTAGAGCTCCATGGTCATAGCATCCTCATGTTTACAGTGTTTCCTACAATCAAAATACACATTTCTACAATTTGTTCTTCTTATCACTTATACACATCTTTAAGTATAGGTCTACACAGAGTATACTACAGTAATATAATCTGGTTCAGCTACATTGTATGGTCTCAACTGTTCTGACAACGAGACGTGCTGCCTGTATTCTTGCAAAAAGACGCTGAGACCTTTTGCATCTACACAATTAAAATCACTTTGTGTTTCAAAACTCTGATATCTGTGTTCCATCAAATAATAAATAGTGGGGTAAGAGAAAAATAGAACTGGTCTTGTTTCAAGGAAATAACTTTATAATACTTTATAAAAGCTACAGATGCATAAGTCAAACAATCTTTTCAAGCACTCAGGCAGCACTTCTGAGAAATGTTCATTCAAACATTGACATGTTAGCCACATCACTGTTCATATACATGCACTGGTGAATACCAAGTTCAAGACTTTAAAGACCCTGAATAAGTAGGTCAGAAACAGGTGTTCCCATCTTCTGGTTTTTACTTTCTTTATAAAGCTTGAAAAAAATCTAGCACCATTAATATAAGTTGTTGCCTATAATTGCCTAATTAAACTGACTACGCTAGTTTTACTTATTTATCTTGCAATACATTAGCGTCTGAGTGAAGCATTGTAAACATTAAACTCATGCATAAAAATCATCCAAAAAGAAAAAAAAACAAAACAAAACGAAAAAGACAAAAAAAAAAAAAAACAAACAAAAAAAACAAAATAAAACAAAAAACAAAACACTGAATCGAATGACAACACGTGATTACTGCAAAAAGGGGGCAGCGGCAAGCAGCATCATCCTCTAACCACATGCAGGATGCAACCCCTGGAGAGAGTACACATCACTTTGGCTGAAATCACAAATCAATTAAAAGTGAGCTCAGATGGATGGCTGGCTCCAAGGACTCCGGCATCCCCCCCTTTAGATGGCTGCCCTTAAGGCCCAATGCTGGCTGCGCTTACAACACAAATGACGTTAGGAGACCATTTGCACAGGCAGATCATCGGTCACCTGCCAGTCCTTGCTGCCTAAGGGAAAACACAGTGAGCTCATCTGTCGAAAAAAAAAAGAAAAAACGAAAAGAAAAAAAGGAGGAGAGCAAAGAAGCTGCACTGATGGATAAGAAAAGGGAGATGCAGTATAAAAAAATGCAGGAGGAGGAGGAGGAGGAGAAGGAAAAGGGTGGTAGCAGCATCTCCTTGGGCCTCAGCTTGCATCTCATCTGGCGGAGAACAGGCAGGGGAAATGGACACCAGATGTTTGGGATGGGGATGGGGATGGGGGTGGGGGTGGGGGTGGGGAATGCCCAGGCAAACAGTCCAATGGAAGCCTTCATGCACTCACGACACACCAAACCAACACAAACATTAAACACATGCTCATTAAAATGATACTGCTTCACACACTGAAAGAATGTGAGGGGACAGATGAAACATGATTAGGGGTGATTCTGAAGAACAATTGTGCAAATCCCAGGACAGTTACGCCCTAGTGATATTGTTTGGCCTCTACTGTTGTCTGGTAGTGAAAGCAGTCAGGAAAAAGGGGATGTATTTGGCTCTATTTCATTCCAATTCTCCATGCAACAGTTAAAGAGGGAATGTGCATTAAACCTACAAATTTGACATTAAGAAAATTACAGCAATTTCAGTGGCAGGGTTCGGGCATGTGTCATTTCAAGAGTTGGTCCAAGAGCCTTGGGCAAGTGTACACGACATATAGCATGGCACAGCAACCCAGAAGACATTCAAGCCTCAGTGCCTGGGATATGTCGGTGAAAAGCCTGCAAAAAAACTTTTTGGCACTGAGATTGTATGGAAAAGGAAACCTCGGAGTCTCTAATCTGCTGCAGAGTGCTTCCTCTGGGAAAGATCACATAAACTGGGATAGGCTGTTTACAATGGACAAAAATGTGTTGGTGGTTTCCTGATTTACAGAAAACCTTGCTCTAATTGAAACCTAGATATTTTGCTGAAAATGCTAAGCCACAGCCTTGACATAGTAAATACAATGCTAAACAAGAAAACCTTCCTTCCTTTGTAAAACACACCACTGTTTTCTTCAATGAGGGCTGCGTGGAAGTTATGTGGCCCTCATTTCCAAGACATACATAAAACAGAAAACTGTGTGTACATTCCTTACTACGCAAAACGTGGTATTTATTCATTTGAACATGGATGTTGTCCATGCTCAAATCTGACAGGCTGTCATGTTCTGGAGACAGGCGCTTGCAGTGCAGAGCAGTATTCCTATACATATTTATGAAATATGGTTACCTACACTTGACAAACCTGCCTGTCAAAACCAACTGGATTAGTTGGAGTTGGTTGCAACATCACTGGGGTTATATCAGGGTTGCAAACGATTTTGGATGTATTATGCACCTTCATAATGCAAATTCTGTGTGCAAGGCCTCTGAATTGAGAATATTTAAATATTATATATTTGTGATATTTAAATAACGTTGGTTTAAGCCATAACATTTACCATGACCCATCCATTGCTACACCAAATCTGAAAAGATACAAACATCTCCATGAATCACACGTAAGCATTGTCATAAGACTGCTGTCACTGCACTGGTTCCTACATTTCTTTGATAAATAAGGGCCATTGTGTTCTACAAATAATCTAACTAAACGAGGGTTTGTATTGAATGTGAAAATATATTGCTCCACTTAAATAAAAGTGCAAAGCAATATGTACCCCTAACCCTATGTAATATGTAACCCTAAACACAAACCATAACCATAGTGATTCAGGGGAAAAGACTGATGATCAACCTGGCAGCAGGAGACAGTTATGGCACTGCGTGCTTAACCGGGGGTCATCCCTGAGAGTGTGAAAAAGGTCGGAGGCCATGACTGTATTGGTCCGGTGAGAAGGTTAGGAGGTGGGGGGAGGGGAGGGGAGGGGAGGGGAAGGGATGCAGAATCAAAGCAAAACATGTGGGGGAGGGTTTCTGAAGGCACCTGGATCTGAAAGAGGCATTCCTGGATGGCGAGGTGAGATGATTTACCTGTGCCACTCCTGTGACAGTTAAAGCTACGCCCTCGGCTGTCTCTACATCCTCACACTTGGGTTGCAGGGTCATAATCTCAAGGGTTATCCTGCGGAGAACGCAAAAGAAAAAACAACCCAAACAAGGTTTGCATGTTCTAAAAAGGAATGTGAGAGGAACCAAACGCAAATTTGAATTTGAAACAAAAAAAAAGGAGTTAATGAAAACAGGCAGTGACAGGAAACAACCAAACAAAGGAAACAAGAGCCGCATCCACTCCAGACACACAACCCAGGTGCATTGATAGCGAGGCAGAATGCTTCTGAAGATGCAGATCCACAAACTTCACACATCCTAGATGTGGCGTCACTTTCCAAGTGATACTATTGGTAGAAAACTGCTAAATTGTGAATCCAATCTTGAAAGAAAACTGCCAAATTGTAAGCCTAAATTTGGTTGTGAACCAAATTACAATTTGTAAAACATTTTCTCCAAAGCCCCTCCTCAGGTCAAAAGACATAACATGCCCTTCACTGGCTCACAGATATAAATAAAAAGAAGATCATTTCCAGGATTAGCTGGAGTCACTTAGGCCCGAGCGGTTGATGTTGGCAGACAATATCTCTTTCTAGAGGCTGCAATCAAAGATTCATCAACCGTCTGTGCTCCAATGGTCAAAGTCTGCTTTCGTTTTTCAGGGCATTCGCCTCATTGTGTAACATATGTTTAAGTGCGGGAATGTTTCAACAACAATAACAAGAAAAAGTGTCTTTGTAACTGCCTTGGGGACTTTGGAGCGTGCCTAAGGTGTTTTGTGACAAACTGCATCTCCACTGCAAACATTCACAGCACTGTCCACTAGCAAAGCACCAGGGGTGAGATGCATTAGTGAGCGCGCGAGAGCTGGAGCTGGAGCCAGGCCCAGGCGAGGTTAGTAACTGTGGAGACTGTCTGTCTCTCTATCTCTCTCTTTCCCCTTCAGCTGCAGAGGGAGAAAAGAGACAGAAGAGAAGAGAGGAGAGGAGGGAGGAAAGAAGGGGTTGAGAAACCACACGCTCATGAGCCCTCTGCTGGCTGTCCGGTCACTTCCGCTATCTGTTCCAGAATCTCTCCATCTGACCTGGACCCTCTGTTTGCCTATTGTAGACCTTTTTTTTTTTTTTAAGAGTTTGTTTCTGCGATGTATTACCTGAGCGACCCCTGTCACATCCAAGGGGACACCCTCCGAAGTTTCGATATCCTCGCAGCGACAGAGGATGGTCATAATCTCCAGAGACAGTCTATTCAGGCAGGCGGACGGACGGGCGGGCGGGCGAAGGAGGGAGGGAGGGAGCGACAGGAGAGGCAGGACAGCAAGTATTACACAAGCAGTTAGCTAAATGAGAAGACAGGGCAGGGGGCAAGGAGTTAGGACTAAGAGGACAGGAGGTAGTGAGTAAACAGACTATTAGTGCCCATCTGACAAGGAGGTTCCACAAGCAATCCCTAATGTCATTATTTGATCAAATACCTAGTTGTGACAAAAGACAAAGGGCTCAGACTGATTGGAAGTAACCTCCAGTACAAACTCGAGGTGGTCTTGGAAGTCAATCCTGATCGGCCTCTCTAATGTGTGATGATAACCAGGTCAAACTCCAGGCACTCTCACACAGAGTCTGTATGCTACATGTGAGTGCCCAGAGTTGGCATGTTGATCACTACCTACTCGTGACGATCAGACATCGGAGTGACTTAACCAGATCTTATCGAGGCAAAGGCGACACCGTCACAGTGGAGCGCTGTGAGCACTGGAAGCTTAAGTGGGGAGTGACCGTCGTCTGTGATGCATTCCTGCCAGCCAAAGATGGGAATGCCTCCAGCCTACCCACACCACAACCAATCAACTGGACTAAGTGGCTAGGCTATTTCAAGCTTCAGCTTCAACAGTTTACAAAATCACACATGGGTAAACAGTGCCGCAAACTAAGCATTTATTCCTAAAATGTATCATCAAATCTAGACTTTATCTCTGGGAAGGGGAGGCACTATCATTCTGAACTACAATGAAAACACTGAAACAAAATGTTTTGAGGTGAGAAGATGGATACAAGCTATGATGGGATATGGCACAATACTGTAACAGTTTTACCACAAAACCACATCACTTTTCTTATATATTATGTTAAAAAACCTTGGTAAATCTGACTGTCTCACAGTCCTTTTCTCTTCCGACTGGGCCGGCAAGGCCTGCTGCCAGAATCACATCAATATCCGAGCAACAGCATCCATTAAAGAGATTACGGGGAACAGGGACTTGCCTTCCTCCCCTCCCCCATCTCACCTCGTCAGCTACAAACCACTTCGCCCATGACAGCGCAAAGGTTTCAGTATGGATGTGGCTCAGATCATCCAAATGCTACCAATACATGGGCACAACCACTTTCCATTTCTGCACAAGAGTGGTCATTTAAAGAAGACAGAATTTTACACTTTACGTACAGTACAAACACTGCATTCACATAGCGCAGAGCCATCTGCCAACAAAAGGAGTCGAATGGAAACATGTGGGCTGGGCTCAATCCAATCAATAATTAGCCTAGATCAATGATGAAGTCTAAGCCTCATAATGTGCAGTTGTGTTGGATATGCTATGGGACAAAATTGACTATCTGAGCCACTTTTCCCATTCCTGTCATTTGTCTACAAAGAAACCAACCAGGGGCGTATTCTGCAACGGTAGTTAGGTGACAAACATGGTTTATTTTACCCAGAGGTAGTTGTAAACCTGTTAGTAGAAGAGCTCAGGGCTTCATTCTCTCAACTCAACAAATGGCAACAGACTCTTCTTCTATCAGGTTTACGACTACTTTGTAGCATACCCCTCAGCATAAGAAAGGCAAGACCTCCTGTAGTCGCGTCAAGCATGCTATCCCAGAATGTGGCAAGGAGAGAAAGACTTGTGTAACCCCAGAAAACCCCCAGCAAGACCAGTTAGCAGGACGAGACACTGACAAACCAAAGGAAAGCCACATAGAGAATGCAAGTTCAAGAAAAGGTACAAATAAAATGTTCCATGTTATTTCATGATTGCAAACAAACAACAAGTTACATATTCTATAGTTTTTTGTCTGTGACGTACAAAAGCTATTCATCAAGTTCATGAAAGCAAGCTATGGATGGCGCATTCCTCAGAAAAAATGTGAAAATGGGGGCATGTTGCATATTAACATTCTTTCTTTAATTGGGGAAGTGGGACTAGAAGAATTCACTCCATTGTGTGCTCAGTAGAGGGTCAGTTGCCTCTGTCACGAGACTAGCCAGTGTGGTATACCACAACATGGTGCATAAAGCACTGGTTACAGGGACCAGTCTGGCTTCATTACAGCACAGCTGGTCCCAAGGCATTAGCAGCTGCCTGAGTCTGTGTAGACATGACTTGCACTAATCCCACCAACGCTGTCAATATTTATCTTTCCAGGGGGAGGGCCTGGCAACCAAAGCTTTAATGTGGTGCAGCAACCGACTGGAGTGATGAGTTGTTTGTTTACATTATGCTTTGGGTTGGAGCCCCGAGTGCAACTGGGGCCATTTTGGGACACAAAGTAATCTGTGCTTAATATAATAGCAATCTACATGTAACTGATGCAAATCTCCACCTCTAAATATAAGGACAGTGGTTGCTAGATATGTCGGATGGGGGAACATGTGAGTCGGTATATGTTGTGGTTTTTAGGATTAATTCACAAAATATCCAACAAAGGCTCTACAGTAAAACTAGTCAATAATTTGTCAATAATATGACATACTTCTCTTTTATATTTTACGAATGTTAAAGAGTAAATGTATACTCGGGGCAACCGTTTGTCCGTGTGTTATATTAAGCAACTTAATACGGGGCAGCCATCACAGAAAGGGCAATAATGTCGGTGACGTGGCTGGGGAGGTCTTACCTCTGTATGTCTGTGACGAGCCACCATGCCCAGGCCCATCCTCCCACTGTGTACGTCTTCTCGTCTGAGCCGCAGCAGCCACCTGTGGACCCAAAGATGATGTGAGCCAATCACAACCCAGGCAAGGAAAGCCATGACATACCACATCTCAGAGCTCATATTATCCATCACACGCATACAGGGCCATAGCGTCAGACAGCCTAATAGCGTGGATCAGGCGAATCATGATCTGGAGTGCAAATGTTTTCACTGAGCATAAATAGCCTTCTAACGCCAGAGCTGCACCCCCGACAACACAGCTTTTAGAGACACGCGGAGGGACGGGAAGCCATTTTTTGTTTAATACGGATCACATTTCCTTAATCCTCAATGCAGCCATTCATCAGACTGGCCCTCATCTCGCAGGTACCCAGGGAAGGGTGCGGTCTAGGCTTGGAAAGACTGCTTATTTTACCCAGTACTGACACGCAGGAAATGTTA
Organism: Setipinna tenuifilis; assembly: GCA_030347295.1. NCBI lineage: Eukaryota > Metazoa > Chordata > Actinopteri > Clupeiformes > Engraulidae > Setipinna > Setipinna tenuifilis. Next base: position 11,376,005 of record CM059272.1, read on the forward strand.
ACTTCACAAACTTTGTCAAACCTTACCAAACACAATTGCAATATTAACAATATGGTCATTTACATGCAAGTTAAGTGACAAGGTAGAAGTTAAGGTAAAAAAAAAAACAAAAACATGAAACTAGTGATCCCTATTTATATACCCCAAAAGACAGATCACATTTCAGATGAACCATAAAACAGCAAGTAATTATGTAAGTGATCATGGGGCATATGGCCTCATTCCCAGAAGCTGCTCTTCACTACAGCTTCATTCCCAGCTGTCAGCTGGTCCTGTCTTGATGACAGATCAATAGGGCAGGCCACACAGATTTGGCACCGACAGAGTTGTGACTCACTCCACACAGCCCTGTGTCCAGCCTGACCAGAACCTCATGTGTGTGTCAGGTCTTAATTACACATGTACACTACAACAGCACATGAGGGACTCATCAAGGTGAGAAACATGAGAGGAGAACGTTTTTTTTTTTTTTTTTGCAATTCGAGAATAAAATTAAAAATTGCATTTTGCATTTTAAGAATCAAATTGAAATGTTGAGATTAAAGTCAAAATGTAGAGAAAAAACTGAAGTACCCATTTGAGAATGAAGTGGAATATCTGAGATTGGAGTTGAAATCAAACACTCAACTTCAACCTTCTCATTTTGACTTCATACTCACAGTATTGTCAACTTTGTTCAGTTGATTTGTCATGCTGACGTCTTTCTCAACATTTCAACCATGTTCTTCAGATGCAAAACATGAACACACCTCTACTTCATTGCCCTAATGCTCCACCACACAAATGACCAATTGAAATTGCACTTTTCAGCCATGTTTACTTTTTCCCCTTTCAATTTTACAATGCATTTCACAACCATTATCCTGCCAATCTTAGGATCTGCTGAACAGAGTACTTGTTGCACCAATATCAGACAACAATTCCAAGCGTGCCACATTGCCACGAGGACACAGTGCTATTATTGGCCCTCCTCCAGCTCACTGGCTATGTCTATGTCTGCAGACACACCCACTTGCTTTTTGGGTTATAGCAAATTCTCAGATGACATTCCATTCCACTGTGGCACTGCAGCTGTTCCAGGGCTACAGGAGAGAGGAGAGGGGTACCACACGAGGGGACCGCAAACACCCAACAGCGCCCCTACCTGCCAAACATCTACTCCTCACGTGCCACTTTTCAGCTGTTTGCAAACACACATAGTGCCATAACGTAACGTCAACATGGACATCTTCGGCGTCTTTTAAAACGAACAAACGCCATTTACCAAAGTGCCTAATATGACAACATTTAAGGATCTGAAGGACCGGTAAGAAAAAATCCATATCTGAACGCCCTGATTTGAGTGCACAGCTATACGACAGATAGGCTAGAAATCTGGTAGAACCGGATGCATCATGCGATATCCCCCAAGTTGTGCAATGGAGAAAATACCACACCAACTACTACACCTAGTTGTATATGCACTGTGGCAAACAACAACACACAGTACCTCTTCTGATACAGAAACATGAGCAATCAGGACTAGGCCTACATGCAACATTCTGCCAAACCTGTTCTCATTGCAATCATAGTTCTAGGACTTAGTACCCATTCTTTTCTTAGAGTAATGCTAAGTATACACCATGCTTCAGGCAAACTAGCCCTAGCCTAGCCCTTCAACACACAGCCATCAGCGTTTAGGTGTCCAGGAGAAAATTTCACTCAGCAAGCAGTATTGGATGTGTGTTGTTAAATTGGATTTGTCAATCAGTCCCTCTTGGACTTTGTGCTGTTGTGATTTCTCAAATTCACACCAAGTTAAGAATTTCCTGTGACTATGAGTTGCAGTCCTTTATCACCACCCCAAACCTTTTGCCATTTTTTTATGTACTGTGATTACTTTTATCACTACATTTTAAAAGCACACTATGGATATAAGTATTGGCCAATGTAACGGTGAGATTGTGTAACTACGTGCTGAAAGAACGCATTGAAACAAAAGAACTAGCCACTGTCTCAGAAAACTCTATTACCAAGACCTTCCCTGTGTTGTCTGCATACTTGGCTCAGAGAGATGTTGTTTCCTCTGGTCCTCAGATATTAAAGCCCTCTCTTATGACTGCTGTGTCTTCTCCACTAGTCACATAGTGTCACTGACTGCCAGCCATTTAAAGCTTTTCTAACACAATAAGCCCTGTTATAGAGCCGTTATTGGGCAGGCAGAGTGTCCTGGCGTAAATAACTCAGGTCTGGAAATCTTGGGGTTGGCTGTTTCTACGGATACAACTTTACAAAGGCATGTTACTATGGCAATCAGTCATGGAAGCACTGAATGAATAGCTTAACCAACAGTTTAGTTAGTCTATGGATTTAGTCTGAAGGAGCATTTACTCACCGAGAGCATACACTGTTTCTTGGAATGCTATATCTGATACACACACTGTTGTTAGTGCTCTCACTAAGCATTAAGCAACTAGCCCCATGATTACTATTCTGTTGAAACTCTTTACTTTCAGTTTTGCATAGACACATACTGTAGCGTGCTTTTACCACAAAGGTTAGGTGTCACGGACTTGTTTGGTTCACTGTATCGCTGCTCAGACATGTTCTGCCACTTTGCTAAATGTCAAGTTTTGAACACATGGCCTACGGTACGGGCATTTGGCCTACTTGCTATTCCTCAAGTGTAGGCCTACATGTGCCTCTGCTAATTAAAGTGGACCATGGCAGTTTCATTGGACATCTTAGTCTTGCATGGGTGTCTCACAAGAGCGGAGCCTCCATTTTTCTATAACACTTGTTACTTCTTCACTCTCTCATTCACTATTGGTGTATGTAACAGTTTTTCTCCCCAAACATTCACTATTTCCTGTCAGTTCTTCTTTGCACAATACTCTGTTCTACTCAACAGAGGGTACAGGAACAACTGCTTTATTAAGGTTCAATTTAAAATTTAACAAATCAAATTTTGTTAACAGAATTTTGTGAGGGAAATCTATGGCGTTATGCTCATAGACATATATGCATATATATGGATGTATATGTCTATGGTTATGCTGGGATTTATAACGTTTGGAAGGCGATTCAGCCAATCACAATCAAGGAACCGAACAAGCAGTTTACAATCCAAAATAACTTCATAGTCAACAGATTCTAGTCAGATTCTAGAGCTCTGGAGTCTTTAATTATGACTCATTTCGGCTTATTGTTTCACCTGGCTAAAATCAGTGCGACCTATCTGTGACTTGAAAAAACTGCCCTCTCAGTTCTGTAATTACAGTACTGTTGATCGCGGCACATGCCAAATCACACCCTCACACCAGCTCAGATTTCAACAAGTACATAAGATAGATAAATTAACCCACGACGATACCTTTTAATTCAAATGGACATTCCGTTGCCATAGGATTGTGACTGATGCCACACCCACTCCAAATTTTCTGTTGACCTTCACTTGCTTCATTCAAACAGTGATTATTTACTGAAAACTATGTGGCCAAAATATCTAATCTAGGTTGGTATTTAGTAGATATTTTAATTGTACAAAAATCCCTAAATCACAACGCCGACAGGGGCGTTGGACAGGTTTAACGGCTTTTACAGCCCTGGCAGACGTATGTCAAGTGAAATGACCACACTGCTGGCGGGCGAGGTAACCATGCTAGCTAAACACACTTGAGGTAGCTAACTAGGTCCTAGTGGGAGATCCGTACTCGATAGTTGAATGCTATTATTGGAGGGAGGCCTAAAAACAGTGCAACTTTCAAGCTTGCTAGCAAGTTACGCGTTGTTTTGTCATTTATCCTGATGCAATCCAATGTAATAGATTATCTTCAACGTTATTTTAAATCACTAGCACTGCAGTTATGAATAACGGTAACGTTAGCACATGCGTTGCATTGAGAGTCGGACACCCAGTTCATCTTACGACAGGGTGGTCAAACCCAAGACGTAAACAACGCTGAACTGAGCAAATACGTCGAGCTAAATTTGGTAATCTGACATGTATGTCATTACTTGATAGTTCACGCTATATCTAAGTGATTAACGTTAAATTCTTAGCGAGATAGAACGTAAGTCGTCGTGTATAAGGTATGTTGAATGTCCAGACCCCCTCATCTCAACAGTGTGAAGTCGCAATTGATACCATACCTGATACTACCAACGCTTCATTTGGTCCGACTGTGTAGCAGTTCCCCATAGTGATTCCTCTGACTCAATAATTGTTGAAAAAATTACATCTAGCGAGCTCGACAAGATTGCGTCTCACATTCGTTTCGTGCGATAATCCACCACCACCTCACCCACTTTCACGATTTAGACGGTGGCAGCGCTGTGTTTTCCCCACTGTCCCCGCCCACTAAAGTAACTCATTCTCGTAGTCGGGAGAAGAGGGAAGCAAAGAAGCCAGCCAGGCAGAAACTGGATATGACGCAGGTCCCACCCAGCGCCTTTGTTTTGGTACCAAAGTGCACTCAGACAGCGCACCCTGTTGCCCAAATGATCTACTTGCAAAATATATGCCTGGCAGAAAAATCATTTTATTACAACCTTATTTCTTCTACCGTCTTTGATTACAACACGCACTGTATTCATTGTTTATTTAGCATACGTCCAGTACGTCATGGAAATGCTCTAATACTTCTACTTATATTCCAAATACGTGCATTATTGACTAAGAGTTATGTGATAAATTTCCTGATAGACAAGCCCTGAGGATTGTTTTGCAGGCATAGAGCTCAGTTACATGTATCTACTCTGCTGGGCTTTTACTAATAGACATTTTTAGTGAGTAAGAACTAGAAACCCACCCATGGACAGCAAATTGACTCGTTTTAAATGACAATATGATTCATGTTACAGTGGAAGGTTTTTGTTGAGAAGGAGTAATAAAATGGAACCATTGGGTATCCCAAGGACATGATAATGTAGCTTGTCTTCTGAAACTCATATTAGGGTTAGGAGTAGTATAGGCGCACAACACTTGTACCTTAGGAGTGAAAACACATTTTTGACACGTTCATTATCTTGTTCTGGTACAGAAACACACAGACATTGAACTTCTACATAAACATTTAAGTTGCAAACAAAAGACTGTAGCATTAACCATGCCATGCTTGTTGCTATAGTCTTTTTCTGTATTTGTTTACGCCTATGTCTTTGTCTTTTTTTGTACTGTTGTGCATACAAATGCACTATATAAATAAATACTTGCTTTAATTACTATACATGTGTTGGCCTCATGTAGGCATAAGCATGAAGATGATTGGCAAAACATTTCATGATACAAAACTTATTCAATAATGAGTTTAATTTGGTAGATTACTAGGCTGCTAAATGCATATCACAAACCTTTCACCTAGATTATGAAAATTCATTTTTCTAAACCGCATTCAGTAGCCTGAAATGTCAGACCTAGAACTTCAATGGAAAAAGCTCCTGCATTGTGTTCAGCAAATTAAATTAGACCGGATTAAATTATGCAGAGTACAAGTACAAAGTAATGAAATGCAATTAGCTTCTAACCAGAAGTGCAAAATTAAAAACGTATGTATTTACAGAAGGTAAAGGGTATTATAGTGTAGCATGGGTGACACTGCTACCTTCAGCATATGTTGCCTATATAGTATAAATAGTATAAGTAGAAGTCTTTATCGTCACTATACAAAGTATAGTGAGATGTACAGAGTAAGAAGCAGTAGATAAGAATAGTTAGGTACAATACAATATATGTTCTGAATGTACAGCAATATATGCAAATAAGAATATAAAACAAATACATACAAGCCTAAAGAGCAATTTACAGTGTCAAGATACAGATAAATAAATAAGGTGCAGATTACGCACAGCAGCAAAGTGGTGTGCACAACAGAGTCAAATTGCACAGAGTCCAATGTATTGCACGACAGAGTCATGTTGCACAGAGTCCAATGTAATGCACGACAGTAGTTATCTTCTACAACGAGTAGGGCAGAGTATTGCTAAGATGCAGTGTAGCAGTGGAGGTGGTAAGTGAACACTGTACAAGGCCTGTGGATTCGTGGGCTGTGGCGTGGAGTGTGTGCTAGGATGTATGGATAGTTAAGGGGGTGAATAAAGTGAATACTAAGGGAGTGGATGAGTAAGTGCAGCAAGTCCTAGGGTAGTGAGCGGGAGCAGGTGGCGCATAGAGTTCAAGTGTCTGATGGAGGTGGGGTAGAAACTGTTATACATAGAGGTATTTTAATATATGTACAATTGGAGGATGCATTATATAACTAGATGTGATCTGAACAGCATGGTTCTGATAGTGACAGCAATGCAAATGGTAGTGAAATATAGAGTCCTGCAATGGAGTTTGGCACAGCATGTAAACACTGTGATATGCAGTTCAGCAAGGTTATAGCCTGAGGACACAAATACTTCCTGAGTTTGTCGTTGTGGAAACGGAGGGTTCTGTAGCACATGGCAGATGGAAGGAGTATGAAAGGTCTCTGGCGTGGTTAGTCTTTGACAATGCCAATACAAATACAATTTTCACCCTCAGGCAGGATTTGTTATATGTTAGTGGTGCAAGGTGCATTGTAAGAAGTGTTGCACATAACCAACTAAAAAAATTAGAAAATGTGCTGCATGGATCTTTGCTGGCCCATGGATCAAGTTGGTTTGACTGAATATATGTGTACATGAAATTGTTTAGTTAAAGCAACCCAGGGCTGTCATTACATATCTAAACGTAGATGGGATTTCAGGTAAGAAAGGATTGGTCTCTCAAAGCATTAAGCAGTGATGAGACCAAGGGTGTAAAAATATTTATTTGGACTGTTGGTTACAGACCCTGGCTCGGTCTTCACTTCAACATTTACCATAACGTGATGTTGGTATGTGCCAGTGGACTTGGACCATTTGTCATGCTGAACGACACAGACTAAGGCATATGAAGAGAAGTAATACAAAATTAAGGAATTTTGAAGTGGATTCAACCTACCAAATATACCACTGGCAGCCCTTGCATGTTTGCACACTGAAGTAGCCAATTTATTTTAAATATATATTTTTTAATTTACTTGATGTGTTACTCCCGGCCTCTGAAAGCATTACTCACAGATGATCCACACTTGTTGGAATCTGTTACTTGATACCTGGTAGCTGCTTAGTCGGGCCAAAAAACTGTTACCTGATATCAAGTATAACCGTTCAGTCTAAGGTGGAAAACAATGAATGTAAGAAAGGGTTCCTCCTTTAGGCCCAAGGGACAATGGACAGAGATGAATAGGTGTATTTTCCCTTAATATAAAAAGAGTTACCTGATCCATTGAATTCTGGCGGAAACAGCATTTTTTTCATGAAAAACATAAACTATATTGACGTTGTAAAGTGTCTTTTTCTTACAGAATACATGTGCCGTGTGTACAAAACAACCCTGTCTACTCCCTTTACCATGTCTGGATAGCATTTCCATTCATCCCTTTCCAACTCCTCAGCTTGCAGATGAGCAGCTTTATAACACACTGGTTATATATTCTTAGTTCAGGCCTTAGTAACATGAAAGGAGAGTCCACTGAAAAACGATAGACAAAAATAATGTCAAAAATATTACAAATAACTTAAACAGGTTTAGGAGATACAGCCAGTTAAAATATCCTTTCCCAGATACCCATCATGGTCACAACCACTGGAGTTTTACCTGGTATAATCAGTGTGAAAACTGTGAGCAACATCTTAAACTCGGCAGGTGCAGCATATAGAGAAAATGATTTGGAGCGTTTACTACACAGCCTGTGCGAAAGTAATTCTAAGTATAAATCTGAATTATGCTAATGTTTACATTGAATTATGCTCACTTACATTGTCACACGGAAAGGTGCATGTACCGATGCGTTATTTACATAATAGAAAAGGCTACACACACACACACACACAATATTTGTTAAAACATTTGTTAAATGTTCGAATATCACACAGAATTTATAACAGGCAGTCGCTGGAGAGCGCACTGGTGAGTGAAACCCGGGTCATTCGCACGTAACATCCCATTCCCCAGAGTAACGTTTGTTGGCGGTGTGCAGAATGTGCATATCATCCTCGTTCTCAGTAACCTAGATTTCATCAAACCATGGTTTTCCGATGAAGTAGGCAAGTATAGGATGCTATACAAGAATATCATATGGGCTATATAAACACGGCGTGCGAAAAATGGTTGTAAAGTGTCTTCGTTACGCAATGTTACGATTTACATTCACTTGCAACCGACCACCTTACCACTAGCAGAACTTCCGCGTTATGGGCAAATGACCGTATGTAGCCGAACGATGATCCGTCACTACCATAAGCACATTCATGTGTCTTTTCGCTCGTCTAGCCGAATGCAGCACCAGTTCTCACTGAGACAGTAGGTTCTGTCTACATCTTCAAAGGCTGGTTGAAAAGCACGACGTCTTAAGGAGATGAGGGATTGTACAGTCATTTCAGATCCAGGTATTTTATGCACTGGGTCCATTGTTAAGAAGTGCTCGCTCACTTCTGTTATACCTCTAGCTAAATAGAAAAGTAGTAGTTGTCTGTTGTCTGAATATGCAATAGCGGCGGCTTTGTTGAGATTTTGTTGAGTCACGGCGAATAAGCGATTTAGCCAGAGAATGACTTTTTGGAGAGTTTGTGTATTTTGTATCTTTTTTCATTATTTCATAATAGGCTATACTATTTATTCTGTAAGTGTAGCTTATATGTTGTTTATTGTTTTGGCTGTGTGTTGATTGTGTGTGTGTGTGTGTGTGTGTGTGTGTGTGTGTGTGTGTGTGCGTGTGTGTGCGAGAGAGAGAGAGAGAGGGAGGGAGAGAGAGACAGAGAAAGAAAGAGAGGGATGCAATGACAAGTAAAACACATGCTAACTCAATCCCTCATTATGTCATATAATTTCATTTTTGTCATCCGTGGACAATGGCCCATTGTGTAGCTTGTGGAAGTTTCGCAAACTTTGAATTCGGTGACATATTTCTGTGCTTCTAAGTAAAAAGGACGGTGGTACTGTGGTGAGATGGTGAAAAGCGATCAACTGTTTTGTTTTCCGGGTGCCTGCGTAAACTATTTCTCCACTTGGGTCAAGAGGTCTAGTGTGAGCGTCATACCCTACAACTTCACAATTTGTCGAGACATTCTGTAACTAACTATATCACTTACAGCTATTCAAAAATAGTTTGTGAAATGTTAATTTCTGAACTAATACATTTTCAACGTTTGTGTGTCAGTAATGAACAGCTTTTCTGATTGGGAAAAATGGTGGTAAGTCGTCTGTGAAGATTCTCATTTATCCAGGCCATGGTAGTCAAAGGAGCTAAGTTGTAATCAGCTGGACTTCTATTTGGGGGGCTTGAAGACGTTTCACCTCTCATCCAAAAGTCTTCCCCAGTTCTGGCCTGATGATGGGGAACCAGGAGCTATATCTCTGGATCACTAGAGGTGGAGCTGTAGACCACACTCCTCATTCCATGACAAAGTGACATGAGGCACCCCTCAAGGAATTGGAGTGAGAGATGGCAAAGAGCAGTTAAACCAAAGATGGCAGATATTACCACGATTCGTCATGATGACCCACTTCCTGGAACCATGATCGCACAAGGCTCCACCTACAATGATCCAGGGATATAGCTCATGGTGCCCCATCATCAGGCCAGAACTGACGGAGCCTTTTGGATGAAAGGTGAAATGTCTTCAAGCCCCAAAAAAGAAGGTGGTAAGTTAGATTTGCCAACAGAACTTACTATTGACAGTGCAGCAGTGGTAGACAGTGTATCAGAGGCAAGTTAAATATAAAGTGATAGGCTAGCTCAAAATGACATTTTTATTCTATCTTTGTTTAGTCATGACATCAGAGGGTGATGCCGAACTTCAGGCCCTCATGGAAAAGAAACTGACTGACGAGAATATAAAAAGTAACCCCAAAGAGATGAATGGCACCTTGTTGGAGCCATTAAGTGCAGAGCTAAACATCAACCATGGGGTAAGTTGGCTGGACTCATGTTTTCATGATAATCTTTTCGGAATGTAAGATTTTATAGAGTAGAGATATATTGTGGGAAGTTTTTAGGGTAACCAGGATCTTGAAGCTTCAGATGTCCACTTTTGATTGTTCTCTGAAACTTTATGCTGTTGGTAAATTAAACAATGTAAAAAATGTCAGCTTTAATGTTTAAGCTTTATGTGATGAATCTGCCAAAAATGTGTCTGGAGACAAGTTATGGGACAGGTCAGAAGTAAGTGACCACCCAAAACCTCAGTGTTTTATTTAATCAGATCAAGTTGAATGTATTTAAATTATATTTCATATAATTTCACATATATTCAAAAGATAGAGTGCATTTCCCCATAACTCAGTTGACCTGTTGGCTAGCTAAAGAACCTCAATGTGTTTGTCACGTGTGCATGTACGGGTTAGCGGCTAGTATAGAGAAAGTTTTATAAGTCATATGAAGTAACTCATATTTATAAAAAAATTAAATGGAAATTTAATGTCGTTAGCTACAATTAGTTGTGCAGCTTACGCTTACTACTCGTTCCCAGGGGTAATCCTGGGTGTGGTTTTATTTTTTTTGTGGAGTTAAGCTCAGCTCCCATCAGTCCTGTGCTTCTGGTGCACTAGGCAAGCTCACCAATCAGAAGTGGGCAAAGAACTTTAGATAAAATGTAGAAATATTGAACTATGTATGTTTATGTATTTCAAAGGGGTGGAGTGTGCAATGATTAACCTATCCATTTACATAAGCTCTGCAAATGCACCAGTTTTGTCTGTAGTCCCTGGTTGGCTGAAGTTCTTAAAAATAAAGAAAAGAGAAGAAAGGAGGAAAAAAGACAAGGAACATACAGATATGAATAAAGGCAGGTGGTGCAGGTTGCCATACCTATAAAGATGTCATGAGAAGTGGTGTTGCTGAAGAAAGAAGGGTAAAAAGAGCCATGGGCATATTGCTTTGTAGCATGTTGATAGAGTTGCATGCCCATACATGCAAATTAACAGGCTGCAGAGGAAGCACATTGATTTATAGACCAGGGTGTGTGCACTCTAGTTTTGCGCAAGCCAGACATATGTCAAATATTTAAGATGTAAATTGAGAAGGACACACCTTAATAAACTTCTTATCACCAGTTATAAACACCCTTTCAAGAGTGGAGTTAACATTTCAAATGTGCCTAAAGCAAATCAAGCAAAACACGTTTGAGGAGATCTTTGGCCAGGCTCCAGATGTTCCAGATGTATATAAGAAAATTTTCCACACCTTCTGCGTCAACTTCTCACATGTCCTGTTTCCAGCCTACCTATTCATGGTTTGGCACTTGCTTTAATCATCATTCCCATCCCCCACCACTTCAACTCACATGCCCTGACTTTCTTGGTTAGGAATGAAATAGAAGGTACGCATTGATCCATTTTGCTTGTCTGCAGTGCTAACTGCCGTGCAGTCCTTTTAACCTGTTAGGAAGTACCATCACAAATACGCAAAAAGCCATGACTCGGAGGTTTTCACTATGATTCAACATCTAGTTGTTGCATCACAGTGTAATCGATTAATTTGCAAATGCTGTGATCACAGTCAGCACTGTTACATGGACATTAATACTTTGATTTGAATCTGATTATTTACCTACTCTGATTAAAAAATGTCATGTAACTGAAACAATCTGATTGAAATCAGATTGATTCCAATTGGATTTGTCATGTAACAGAATACTCTGGTTTCAATTGGAGTATTTTATGCCTTGCGCAGGCTTTAAATGCAGTGTTTGCTCTGGCTTTATCAACTGATTAAACGTAAAATGAAGTCTTGAGAAGTACTATGGCAAATGTAAAAGTGAAAAATCATTTTTGGACAGGACAAAAAGTCATGTGTTACATAAAACAGGAAGAGCCGTCACGAGTTCACCTCTTTCTTAATATCCATCCTTCCATTTTGCAGCCCTGTTTGACAGGCTAAAGCAAACAACCTTTGCAATTCAATAGCAATTCATTCAATAGAATCAGGTGCACTGCTAAGTTCTGAAAGAAAATAATTTTGCGTCCGCACTCCAAGCATATCACAGTCAAATGGTCTAGGTTGTCTAATCGGATTGATCTGATTTCTGTTGGATTGTTCCAGTTACATGACATTTTTTTAATCAGAGAAGGTGAACAACCTGATTGAAATCAAAGCATTAATGTCCATTTCTAAAACTGCTTGTTCCGTTCCTTGATCGTGATTGGCTGAATCGTGTTCCAAACCATTTTACATTGAGTATAACCCATACAGTTTGTCCCCATACCATTGCATTGCAAAATTCCAAAGAATGTTACAATGTTACAAAGTAGTACTCCATGCAAAGGTAAGTACAGCCTTACCAAGCAACCTTGAAGAAGTATATTCATTAGTATGAAGTATGAATGACTGTTGGTCAATAAATTATTTATTATCTTATATAATGATTATAATAATTATTTATTATATAATTATTTATTACCAATCTAATGTGGTAGCAGTTTTAAAAAACCAATAAACCACTCAAGGCCGAGGGTGATGCTGGTCTTACCACAGCTAAGGCTAACGGCACTCCGCTCTGCGTTGAGCCAAACAGCACCTCTCAGCCCTGATAAAACTAGCATTACCCCAGGCCTCTCGTGGCTTATTGCCACATGGTTAACAGCACTGACTGTGATCAGAACATTCGCACATTCACAAACTGGTTACGCTATGATGCAACAACTAGATGTTGACTCATAGTGAAAACCCTTAGTCATATTTGTCATGGTACTCCCTGTGCACCAGTCATGGCTTATTGCGTATTTGTGATGGTACTCCCTAACATATTGACTTCTGGTATTGTGATATATATGGTCTAATACTATTTCAGGATTGTGTAAATATTTTGTGGTCTACATTGTGGACTGAATATGACACGGTATACCCAAAATATAGTACAATTTTGTATGTACTGGTATCTGTGTTTATTTATTTATTTTCATCCATGTCAATGTATGTTCATATCGATGTATATTTGTATTGGTTATGCGCACGGGAATGGTGAAATACTCTAGATGTATGTTATTGTAAATAAATTAATTGGTTTATGGATCTTGCAACCTAATTGCAATCACATGGGAAATGGAATTTAAAAATGGTAGCTGTGTAACACTCGTTGAAGTCTGAGGAAGGGCCTGGTAAACCATCCCCTCGTACTTTACGTGATTTCTTACAGAAGATCTGGCTGTGGTTTCATTGACATGGTTATCACAGGCAGCATCTTGACTGACCAGTTAGCAAACAATTTCCTCCTGGAGGTGTAGACTATGGTAAATATGAGATAATCGCTCATATGAGATAACCGCAACATCTACTGCGGGTGTGAGCTCGTCACACCACAAAAACAAAAAAACCTTGGCATGCACTTGTGTGCACATAGTGTATATGGGGGAATGTTATCTGGAAGATGGGTCTCATCAAGGCTTTGAAAATGAAACTTCAAACTACAAACCCATCATCAACAGATGAAGCAAACCCAACCTTTCCCATGTTGGGGAGCGCAATTTTCCATGTATGCTAATAGCATTCCATTTGTGTTTAGCATACGATCTGTGTAATGTTTTGTACTTCTGAATTTAATATGCACACATGGGGTGGGGTGCTATATATAGCGGTATATCGCAAAACCACAGGAATTTCTTGATTACCGCCCACGGTAAGAAAAAATCCAAACCAGCACAGCCCCACTGCTGAAGTTTAAAACAATTGGATCTGCCTTTGCCCAATCGCTAACATCTGGTCGTGACTCCCTCTGTTCGCTGATTGGTCAGGCAAGATGGGGCTGGTTTACCAGGCTAGCATCTACCCACCCCCCCACCCACCTCCCCACAAATTTCATTCCCAACCAGGAAAGTCAGGGGATGTGAGGGGAGGTGTTGGGGGATGGGAGTGATCATTAAAGCAAGTGCCACGGCTTGAATAGGTAGGCTGGAAACAAGATACGTGAGAGGTTGACGCCAAAGATGTTGGAAATTTCGTCACGCACCTCCCAAACATCAATTTTTAAAGATACCACAAAGGGTTCTGGTATTGTCATGGACACAAGGTAAATAAATAAACAGATCCCCTGACAAACAAGTATTGTTGACAATAACACCAGTAGTGTCTCTGTGAATGTGTATCAACTGCTAATTAGAGAAAGTGATTATTAGATCCATCATAAGTGAGTTATAATGGTTTGGCATATAGAGCTTCAAGAAGCTTACCACAGATAGGCCCGCAATAGGCTCTTAACCATCAGCCAGCCAGTTTTGACGGCTAAAGATATTTTTACATGTTTAAAAAGGCATATCCTTAAGCCATTTCTACGTGTTCTTCTTCCAATCAGCAGATAACAGTATAACAAATTAAGTCTGTCTGCCTGAGTAGCACTACCTGTTTAGTCTTAAAAGTAATACTGTCAGAGGTCAATGCAGGGAGAGATTGTCTTTATTTGTTATTGACTACATGAATGGAAACGAAATAGTACCGATAACTTATGCACTGACCTGCCAAGGTACTACAGATGAGACAATAAGCTTATTTGACAACTCATTTACATTTGAAGTTTAAATGGAAATGTTAATTAATGTCCAAGTTCAAGTTCACATCTATCTGTATTCACATACAATTTGCAGTGAAATGTAGGACTGGCAGACTGCACAGACAGTGTAGTCAAAAGTAAATAATATTTAGTAAAAATAAATAAATAAAAATAAATTTGCTAAATATAAGGAGCCTAATGGTCTGGTGGAAGAAGCTGCTCCTAAGGTCAGTCTTAGACATTAGACTGTAGAACCTCCTACCAGATTTTAGTGATGTGCATTGTCCTTTTTTCAAATAAACTGAATAGAAAAATAAAAACTTTGAATTGTTGCCAAAATTACATGTATTTACTCCCAGCATCATGTCTACATGATTTTCATATCTTCTTCATCAGAAGAGTCTTTTCTTTTCCTTGAGTCCTTTATCTGGATCCAAGGTTTATGTAAGGACAGGCACACATATTCTCACAGCAAGCTTGGCCTGTACAGTACCAGACTTTGCACAGTCATTTGTGCATGGCCCTATTTGTGCGCAGGCATGGTACACACGAGGCCCCTGGGTGTTGGGTCCTAAGTTGGTCTTGTGACATCTGTGATGAGACAGCTTCTTCAAAATATCTTTGGACTTCAAAGACATAGATTTTATGGTTTCGGAGCTCGTATTATGGAAAGTAGTAAAGGAAAAGCCTGAGATTTTCAAAGTTCCCAAGAGCTGTGACCACAGGCAAGCAGTGAGCTTTCATGTTGCTGGGTCAAATGGTGGATTGTGCACCCATTCTGGTAATGGGAAATGTGCTTCGAGGCAGACTTCTTCCGGCCATTGTGCAAGTTATGGCACAAAGGGAGGCTGGACAGCCAAGCATCATTTCCATAAAAAAATCTGCAAGCACTGTAATGGAATATTGCACAACGTCTGCTTTCTTTGGCATTTGACCACTATAGTGTCATAATGGCGCCATATTTGAGTCAGCCCCATGTCACAATTCTGTACATTTCCAGGCAGACACAACACAAACCTTTGGCCAAAAAAAAAAAAAATTATCTGATATAAATGGAGAAGAATATCTGCATACCATATAAGCTCTTGCTTGTACTTTTTTATTAGGACAATGCTTCGACCAGTACTTTGTCAGATGTGTGACACCTGATATACTCATTTCAAAAACAGTATGAATTGGCTGTTCATGGACACAGGCTATTTAATGTTAAAATGGAGAAGCTTTATAAGACTAACAGTACCAGTTCGCATTTTCTGAACTAAATAACTATAATAGTTGCAATGCCATTAGACCCTAGTTCTACACTGACAATTCTAACATTAAAAAGCAAACAGTGTTGAA
Organism: Setipinna tenuifilis; assembly: GCA_030347295.1. Lineage (NCBI taxonomy): Eukaryota > Metazoa > Chordata > Actinopteri > Clupeiformes > Engraulidae > Setipinna > Setipinna tenuifilis. The sequence continues at coordinate 11,391,875 of CM059272.1, forward strand.
TTTTTATTTTTTTAATCCCGCTACAACAGTTAACAGAATGGCCTTTGTTTTTTGGCAAACCAGTTGTTGGTAGAACTTGAGATGTTTTTCGCATTTCCTATTCTAGATGTGCCAGAGATGTTGAAAAAATAATGTACACTCCATATTATTAAAGTTGAATATAATGATAATGCTTTATTGTAAAAGTAAAAGTATATGTAATGTTTCATTGTAGAAGCCAAAGTTGCCTTAGGTAATGTAGCACAGTTTAGCTCTATAACACTTTTGCTGAAGTGAAAAGTGACATTTACAAACAGTGGACAGCAGGTGGCAGAAGGGACATGTCTTGCCAGTGCTTCTGACATCACTGGCCATGTGGTAGACATGAATAAATTCACCTGTAAGAGCCTATTATTTGCCCACAGATTACACATCATAAGGATGATTTTTCAAAGCTGTATATAGATAGACATACCACTACCACGTACGTGCAGCTGAAATGTGCAATGAGTCAATGTGTTGAGATCTCTTTGTGTGGGCTGTCAGAGGTTGTGGCTGAGGGCTTTGGGTACAAAAGTGGACACTAGGTTTTTCAAAACTACAAAAACTGTTGTTGTATAAACAGCTTTGTTAAAGTTGTAAAAAAAAAACAGCTTTGTTATTTTGTGTGTGAGATTTATGGCAGAATATTTTCTGGGGGAAAAAAAGTTTTGTTGTGAGCTACAGAGAAGGACTGCTCTCTGCATCTCATAGAGTCAGACCCTCACACAGTGTTCTGTGTGTGTGCAGTCAGTGTATGAAAACTTGTAATCACATTGGTGGTATGAACCATTCAGTGAAGTCATCCACACAGTTTGGACAGAATAGTACAGAATGAGCCTGTGGAGCCTGTGGAGAAGCATGACCTTGTAGAACAAAACAAGCAGTCCATTGAACCGGCGGTAGGAGTAATCTTGTGTTTTTAGTCTAGCGGGGAGCGAAGGATGCCGGTATAGCCTTGAATACTCTCCAGAAAGACCATTATTGACAGGTATTATAATGTTATCACAGGCATGAATCTGGCCATTATGTGTTGAAAGACTATTATGTCAGCAAAAGGTTTCCAATGTTTTTTCAGTGTGCCAAAGGGTGATCATTTTCACACACCATAAGTGGACTGAAGGCATTGTCTTTATCTTTATTGCTCTGGATTTCTTCCAGGTCATGAAAAACAAGGCCTTTGATACTAGGATACTCATAGTATACCGTCACAATTTTGAAATGCAACAGATCATTATAGAATGTTTCACTATTCGTTACCAGAAGCAGTCTCCTGATGTTAGGTTTTTAGATCTTCATTGGCAACTGTATTTTCATTGACATTGATGTCCATAGAAAGAGTATTTAAGTTCCTCATATACTTTATTTTGGGAGAATTTAACCTGAACGTTACCACCCATAAAATAAAATAGAGCCATAAAACCTTTCCTTCGGAGACAAAACACCAGGTTTATTACAAAACAGATGTTTTCAATGTGTGTCCTTGTTTGTCCTTTGTCAGTTCTAGAGGTTACACTTCTATCTATATAGCTATATATAGCATCTATATATCGGCAGTATAATCATCCTTTGAGACCTGAACAGATAGAGAGAGTTTTTTTCTCTCGCATAGTCAGTGTTTTAGGAAACATTACCTAGTTTCTAAGAGTTCTGGGAATCTGAGTCAGGTTTGGGTCCACTTCCTGCTTTTCTTTGCTTTGCTTGCCTATGTACATGACAATAATTACCTGCCCTTTTTGTTTCTTCAGTATGCTTACATTTATAGTTTTTGTATATTTTGTATAATGTAAAATAGAAATGCATAGTCATTAGTCTGTCATAGTGATTTGCAGATGTGAAAACCCTCTTCATCAGGTTTCTCTGCACTATACTCAGGTAATCATTAATGCTGATGATTGGTGATTACATGACTAGCTTCTCATATATAGTCAGGGGAAAGCTGGCACCCTCCCTCCCCCTCCCCCTCCCGAAGGGCGTTCGGTGCAGAGAGGCAAAGGGGAAGAAGCATTGACAACATGGCTGTGCAAGCAGACAGACCAACATGGAGCAAACAGATAGAGTTCACCCTAGCTGGGATTGGGAATGCTGTGGGTCTAGGCAATGTTTGGAGGTTCCCCTACTTGTGTTACAGAAGTGGAGGAGGTAAGAGCTTCTTTTCATCAAAAACAGGATGCTGTCAGTGTTTTTGTTTTGTTTCCCTGTGATTTATGTAGGTGGGATTGTCATAAACTTTAATTTCTGTCTCAAAAAGGTTAGGGTTTGTGGTGTTTTGTACATATCAGTTTAATTGATCTGAGCCATTCACCAAATGTGTTTGTAAGTGTTTTCCAAAAATGCTGATACACATAAAAGTTACTTGATTAATGAATGACAAATTAATTACATAAAACCCGTCACCCATATTCATTACTATGATATACTATTATCAAAGCCTTGTAAGATCTTTCATTCCAACAGTACATGTTGGGAAAAAACACTATTTTTGGGCATCTGTCAGTGTCAACTTAGATGCTAGTATAGGAATTTCCTAACATGACATCATATGAGGAAAAAAAGTGTGGATTAGCTGATCAAAAAGAGGGGAAAAGCATGTCTTGATAAATGTTTCCCTTTTGAAAAATGTAACAAAAATAATAATAACGTTGCTGAGAACAGGAAATGTGAATTTCATCTAAAACTCTGATCAATGAAGTGTAATTTTATTTGCTGTGATAAATTTCGGGATAGGGTAGGCTATCCAATGTCAACTGCTAATGTGATGTGTGTATCACTCAGGGGCTTTCCTGGTTCCGTACCTCCTCATGCTGGTGGTTCTGGGAATCCCACTCCTGTACATGGAGCTCATAGTGGGACAGTACCTCAGGAAGGGCCCTGTTCATGTCCTGGAGAAAGTATGTCCATTGTTAAAAGGTAAGCTTCAGGAACCCAAAGAAATTGACATACTTGCATTTGCAACTCTTTTGATGTGGTTGTTGATATTGTTTTTTCTTCTTCTCTGTCTTAAAGGTGTCGGCATGGCAACGGTAGCTATCTCCTTCATCATGTGTACATACTACAACGTCATCATCACCTGGGCGCTCTACTATCTCTTCAGCTCCTTTCAGAGCCCCCTGCCCTGGCACAGCTGCAACAACACCTGGAACCGCCCCAACTGTAGCGACCACGCCACCAACAGCTCCTGGACAACCACAGCCAGCCAACAGTTCTTCAAGTACGTCCTTTTAACATTTTGCTCTGGTAGCCAATACAATTGGCCTTTTAAAAAGGCATGCTAAGCTGTCATTTTACATTTGTAGCTAGTAGGGTTTTAAATGGCTTTCACTCTTAAAAGACATGTTAAGTGGTCTTTTTTGCTCTGGTAGCCAATGGGCTTTTAAAATATTTCCTGTCTTAAAGGACATATGTTGAGCTGGTGCTGAAACTATGTGAAACAAAATGACTTGGTGGTATTTGTGTATGCCGCACTGTTGTATGTATGAACTGTGCTATACAAGTAAAGGTTATTATTATTATTATTATTATTACTGTTCAAGTTTTAAAGCAGCACTATGTAACTTTGAGTGTTTTTTTCTGAATGGAGCTCCCTCTAGTTTCTCTAAGTAAATGGACACTCTTGTGAAAACATTGACTGTTTTTCCTTCCCCTCACCCTGTGCTGTTTTCAACTCAACTGATCAGAGTAACCAGTGAATGCGAAAGTAGCCATGTCCACCAAGTCAGAATTTCTTCAGAATTTAACGTGATCCTGCTTCTCGCGATATTCGAGACTTTGTCTCGAGTCTGAGGGTGCCAGGACAGACACCCACATATTGCAAGCATGGTGTTCTGTCCACAGACAGCGGGGGCGGTTGATAAAGTCTTCTTTTTCTTTGGTAATGACTCATTTAGGCATCTACCGGCTTTTAAAGATGATTAGTTAACTCGAAAAAGTTGGCATAGTGCTGCTTTAAAAGTAAATTTTCAGCCACATTGGCTAAGGAAAGTTATCCATTTGCCACTTAAATTTTTCCAACAGAAGTCTCAGGTATCCAGCTACGCATGATCTTGCACGTGTGGCCACTGTTATGGGATAGTGTTGCAAAACATGCTGTAAAAGCGTGGTGTTTCAAAAGAATGAAAGTTCACTGTCAAGAAATGAGATCATGTGTTTATTGCAAAAAATTAACCTGTTCAGAAGTGTGTTTCTGGGTGCGAAAAGAGATAAATCCTAAGTCACAAGTGATGTATTGACTAATTATGACTGCTGATTCACTGTAGATTAGATACCTAGAATTTCTAGGTTAATTGGTATATGTTGACCGTAAAAGGGGCCATCACTGCAAACTTTGGACTTAGTTGCATATATTGTAACTTCTGTTAATTTGATGGACTGATAAATGTGGTTGATGCCATATACAGTTTCTTGCTGTATTACCTTGCCAAGAAAAAAGAAAAAGAGAAAGAGTACAGTGGGGCTGCCCACGCCAGCTAATAATTATTTTTTCCAGAGGCGTTTGTCAGGCTTCCCAGTGGCTGGATTACCACCACACAGCCGTCAAAGACCACCTTCGGGAGCGGCGCAAAAACGCCAGCGTTCGGCGTGGGGAGATGGGCTGACCTCCCTGTCATGCCACTGGCTGTCACGGCTGTGTTTTGTGTTGTCAGTCACAAAGTGCTGGACCGGACGTCGGGGCTCGAGCAGGCGGGGACACTTAGATGGGAGCTCTTTCTGCTGCTGCTGGTCGCGTGGATCCTCATCTACCTCTGCATCTTCAGAGGGGTCAAGTCAACAGGGAAGGTAGGAGGATGCCTGTCGGTCACAAGCAATCTCAATGCTTATACTTTTTATGACTTTTTTGTTGTTGTTTGTTTTTACATTTGCGGTCTGCACACTCAAGGACGTTAAAGTCGGGGGATGGGGATGGGGGGACTAGAACTGACTACCGAGGCCTCCAATGGCAGTAACAGGCCTAGCAAGCCAGATGCATTAGACGTGTAGTAAGAAAGGGGGTCTAGAGAGACTGCTTGTGTTTAGGGCCAGGAGTGAAGTGCCACAGCCCTGTCTGTATTTATACTTTTCCTGAGACTTTTTTTGCCATTCACACTGTTAAAAAAAAACGTTGAGTTTGAGAGATTTCTTAATTGTACTTTCAATGTTTAGGTGGTCTACTTCACAGCTCTGTTCCCCTACATTATACTCTTCGCTTTACTGATCAACAACGTACAGCTGCCTGGGGCATTGGACGGCATTAAGTTCTTCATCGTGCCAGAATGGGAAAAACTGCTGTCTCTTCAGGTATGAATTAACGATTCCTTTGGGCTTCTTCTACAAGTCTTTTCTGGGTCTTGTTGGCACATGTTAAATTTTTTTGCATGGGTTCAGTCAATGCTGTGTGTATGTGCTTTTATATCACCAGGTCTGGGTCAATGCGGCAGCACAAATCTTCAACTCCATTGGGATTGGTTTTGGTGGCCTTATGACCATGGCCAGCTACAATTCTTTCAACAACAAAGTTCTAAAGTAAGCAGGTCGTCTCATGTTCTTTCCTGGCTCCAGGTAAAAATGCTGCACGAACACTGCGTACAATCATAAATCTGTGTGTATATTGTGTCTGTTCACAGGGACACCTTGGCCATCTCCATCATAAACTCACTAACCAGTATTCTTGCTGGCTTTGTCATTTTCTCAGCCTTTGGCTACATGTCACATTTACAGAACATTCCTGTCAGTAACCTGGCTGTGGACGGTATGTTTCACCTCACACCTCATTTCAAATTGAATTTATTATCCCACTAGGAGATATGTACATGTACAATACCATGTATGAAATGTGTCTGTGTATAACACTATAAGTGGTGCTATGGTGCTCTTCACCTAGGTCCGGGGCTGGTGTTTGTGGTGTACCCTCAAGCCTTCGTCACCTTGCCCCTGGCTCCGCTCTGGGCCATCATCTTCTTCTTCATGCTGCTCTGTCTGGGACTGGACAGCGAGGTGAGTCTCACAGACCCGTCTTAATGCCCGTTTACACCAAGAACTATAACTACAACAATAACTATAACTATGTCTTTGTAAAAATCAGTCTCACTTAAGTGAATGGTTCACACATCAACTATAACTACAATGACAAGCTGTACAATATCATTGCCATTACTTTCAGAGCGAGTTCATGCATTTTTAAAAATGCCAGCCTATCAGAAGTCATTACAATTTATAGGACATGCATTCTTTTAAAGGTTGTTTATACTTGTGGTGAGAAAAATGTCATTCAAATGTTCTTCAGTGTCGATGCCAAGTGAGAACATTCCAGGCTAAACAATGAAGCCAGAACTGAACATTCTAAAGTTGCAATACCTCACACGTCCATTGCTGGCTGGTTGCAAAAGCGAGCAACTTCCCATAGACACCCATGTTAAAAAGTCAGTTTTCACAGAACTGTAAACACAAATAAACGTATTTACAGCATGGTTTTGGTGTATTTCAGTAGTTTTCGGGTCCATGATAACTCTAAGAGGGGTTCATTTTTTTAGAATCCATTAGTTTAATCCCCAGATAATTTGCATTGACATTCATAGAATGAATTGGGAAAGATGGCTGTACATAGAACCTTCAATTTAGGCTTCAGCTGGTCTGTGAGAAAGTCTATGAGTGACGTCACAGTGGGTTTGTCTAGTTCTCTTATATACAATGTATGGTGGACGCTCATATCATTATGGTTTTAATTACAGTTGTCTTTATCATTATAGTTCTTGGTGTAAACGGATGTTTATGCCAGTGTTAGGACATGCAACACATGACATCTTTTCACTGGGATGCTGTCAGAGGCTAATACAGCATGGCACAAAATCCCACTGAAAAAGAGGAGTGTGTAACATACTGTTCTCCGGTATTTTCCAAAGAACTTCTCGGACACGTCACCCGGACAGCTGCTTCTGTCCCTGTCGAGGAATATTTGTTTTTACCTAATAGTAAATGTGCAATGGTGGTGGCAGCAATTCGTGTGAAACATTCTTGTGTGAGAAGAGTGAGACTATAGGCTGTATACAAGCTATCACTGATACCTTGAGCTTGTGGGATTACAGGATTCACCAGTGTTTGGATTACATCGTACGTAACAGTGATCATAGGAAGACTGCCAACAAAAACTACGGACATAGTGTTCTAATCTCAGTTACGTTTGGCTGAATAGCCCGGTTCTGCATACTGAGGTCCCTGTTTTTCCAGCCGTCAGTGTTGGCTCCAGGATATCCTACCTTGAAAGACATTTTACTGCTATATGAGAAAGCGTATTGGCTATCATTTTACTAAAGAGGCCTCTCAAATGTCATATATGTTGCCGTGATCTGTTCCCAAAGAAAAGAGACACAGGCCAAAACCACATAGTGCATTGGTATTGTTTTATTCAGTATGTATATTGTATTCTAACTCAAATGTTCATATGTGCTTTGATTCCAGTTTGCTATGGTGGAGGTCATGGTGACCAGTTTGATGGACAGCTATGGCAAGCAAATCCTGAAGTACTTCAGGATGAAGGAGATACTGGTGCTAGTTGTGTGCAGTGCTGCCTTTCTGCTGGGGATCCCTCACGTCATGCAGGTAACACATTTACCAAAATAATCCACATCTATACTGAAAAGCTGCTAAAATTCTTTCATTAAACTTGTGAAAAAAAATCAGTCATTGATTTCATATATTTATATGATGATTGTGTATAAAAACACTGTTACTAAGTAAGAGTATAATTTTTTCTGTTCAAACAGTTTGGGATCTACGTGTTCCAGCTAATGGACCACTACACAGCTATTGTGTCCATCATATTCCTTGCCTTTTTTGAAGTGATTGCAATCTGCTGGGTGTTTGGTGAGTCCCCTTCTATGTGTGACTGAAAAAGAATTAAAATACTGGATGCATTGTGACGATGTTAACACACTCACAAGGAGTTTGGGAATTTTTGGGTGTGAAAAGAATCAGGTGCATTCATCAACTGTCTAACTATCAGAATGAGTTCGTTGATTATCTAATTTCTTAACCTTTTTAACATGAAGGAAAGATTTTGTTAGGAGTGATGTTTGAAAACATTTTGTAGAATTGTAGTAGTATTTAGTCAGTGAAATAAAATAAACAATTGGCTGGATAAGACCCACCTTATTGCTCTGCTGTGTTGTCAAATAAAGAGCAGTGGATTATACATCATGTCATAATTTCTTCACCATCAGGCGTGGGAAGGCTCTCAGATTGTCTCATTGAGATGACGGGGAATCCACCCTGTATGTTCTTCAAAGTGTGCTGGTGGATAGTATGTCCACCTCTGATTGGAGTAAGTACACTGAAGTCTTAAGAGATACGATGAACGTTTAAATTCCTCTTTTCACAGCCTGTATGCACATAAAGCTATGTATACATAGCTTCTCTAGACCAAGGTGACCACACTGATGCTTCTTTGTCTTCAGGTGATCCTGGTCTTCTCAGTCATTGAGTTTAAGCCGGCGCGATATGAACACTATGTGTACCCAGCGTGGGCTCAGGGTGTGGGCTGGATCATTGCCTTGGCCTCCATCATCTGGATCCCCCTGGCAGCCATACATACTTTATGGGTCCTCCCAGGCTCTCTCAAGGAGGTAGGTCCATACTTCATAAGCCAAGGCCGTACATACATGTGTTCTATTTTCTACTGTTTTTACATACATGTTTGACCCACCCTGTGTAACTTTCATTGTGTAAGCAATCTTAATCACGGGCTGGACTGGTGTTGTCAATCTGGCACACAAGAAGGAATCTAAAAACATGTGGGTGCTAGCATTGTCATTAGCATGTCTGCTAGGCAGGAATGCAGGCTTGCACACAGCACAGCACAGCACAGCACAGCACAGCACAGCACAGCACAGCACAGCACAGCACAGCACAGCACAGCACAGCACAGCACAGCACAGCACAGCACCTGCTGGTTGCCACAGACCCCCCACCTCACTCTCACATAGCACCAGAGGTGTCAATCCCAGATTCATAAAGTAAATACTCGTCTACCCGTCTACTGATTAGGATCAGTTGGTCCAGAAAATGGTTGGATCAAGTACAGGTTAGGGTTTTGTTTTCTGAAGGATTGACACCTTTGCATGGCATTAATGTAACCTGCTCTGTGTAGCTTAGCAAAGTCCTGCATCAGAATTGACCTCTGAACGTTGGCCGGTGGGATAGCACTGTACTTTGTCATTAGTACATCTTTTAAGATGTCAGAGAGACCGCTTTTGCATAGCACTAAACACAGAAGCTTTTCCCCTTGTGTTCTATAATTGCTTCGATGGTACCTTTGTAATTTATGTCAACGCTATCTTGGTTTGACTGATTTACCAGTTAGTGAATATACTATTGTATCGAACATAGTAAAGCAATGTAAGTACTCTTAATGAATGCCATGACAAACTGATGCAATTATTAGTGTTAAAAAAAGTTATTTACATTCATCTAATTTTAACTTTTTACTTAAAAAAAACAGAGAATACGCAGGTCATTCACTCCATTTGGCTTGGAAAAGTTCCCGGTCGTCCATCCATCAGGAAGTGGGCAGATGGTTTCAGATATAGCTGTGAAGCTGTGAGACCAAGAGCTGTTCCAGAAGCCTCTCTGCCTTGGACTCAAGTCAACACCAAGCGCCCTAACCCTCTAAACTCCCTTTTTCTACTACTTACATTGCACTGCGACTGGTCATCCCTCTCCCCTCCGCAACTGTTTGTCCAGTTGAGGATGCAAGGACATTCTCTGGTGGGATTCAGGCAACAGATCGATCTCTACCAGTTCAGGGCTAAGCTCCCTCATCTCATCTCCTGTGTACCCTCCTCCATCTTCACCTCAATCAAGGACCAACTGAGGATGTACAGGAGCTCAGAACTAAAGTAGGGTCTATTACTGTATACTCGACCCCCCTCTGTGGCCTTGCCAGGGTATGGGTAATTAGTTGGTTAAAAAATATTTTTTCAATATTTTTTTTTAGAAAATATATAAAACTTTTTAAAATAAATCAACCAAAAAGCCAAAGTGTTCCAGTAAAAACATAAGGGGCTGTAGCCTCTCTTTTTGGAATTCTTGGAAAATAATTGAATAGAACAGATTTGTTACTGCGGATGTTTATTTATATTTATTTAGATATCAACACTCTTGTGTGAATTTTGCTAAAAAAAAAACAAACAAACATTTATATTAGTGCTTCCAGTGGACCTATATCAACTGAGTTTTTAACTTTAGCTCTTTTTAGTTTAGATTTTTTTAAAGTTACCTCTTTTTTACTCCATTTACTACATTTACGAATAGGTATGTGGTGTTTAAATGACACTTCAACTATGCTCCTTCTTCCAAACAACCTTGCAAAACCCACAGTTGTACAAGAAGCGATAAGTTATTAAGTTATTAAGTCCAAAGGTGAGCTCTTAATTGTAAAGTGACCAAAGGCAGCCTCAGCTTGCTCTTGTTGCTGTGTTATCTTTCAGCAGCATTGCTTAACAAATTGGAATTAATTTATGACATGATGTAAAAATGAAATGAAATTATGATGAAATAATTGAACTTTAGATTACTGAAGATGTGTGAATATTGTCATTGGTGAAAAGTTGCAGATATCGCTGTAATCTCACATATGGACAAAGATACATTCCTTTAGTTTTATCTAACTTATTTTTATATGGCAAGTAATAGCAGGCATTTTTATAAAGCCTTTGTCTACATGGCCTACAATGTTCATTTTAACATAAATTACCATTTTTTGTGTATGAGGGTCTGTACTGTTTTTAATGTAATGTGGTCTATTTCATAAAAGGTGACTAAGATTTTTTAATGAGTTTCTGCCGGCTTAACCTCTGCAAGTACACCACATCCTGAAGCCGTTTCCAGACTTATTAGGTCAAGAGGCACATAATGTGTTTTAACAAATAAATCACTCAAAATCTTTTGCATATCACATCTAAAGAACCTTGCACTCAGCTTCCCATGTACTTTTGTCCTTTGCAATACACTTGACAATTATGAACCCTCTGATAAATGCTTCTTGAGAACAGTGACGAAAACCTAGGCATAGCCAATCAGCTGGTGATAGTCTATTCTCTGAATCAGTGATGAAAACCAATTGACTCTGTGGATGTCAGGCACGCCGGGCTGCATCTTTTGGAGATCTTGTAACTTGAGGCAGTGTGTAGGTCTTTAGCTTGGCATGGTGTATTGAGGGGACAGTGCTGGACATGGCTTCATAGATAAGACCTGGTTGAAGAATGGCAGCTTTGTCTCTTTTGCTGCTAGGTGTGGCCCTGAAGGAATTACCTGTTTGAAGACAGTTCTTTAAGGGTCTGTTGCATAGGTGTGACCTTAGCTTTTCGCAGTAAACAATGGCCTCTGGGCTAGAGTTGGCTTGGGCCCCGGGTCTAAATATTACTACTTAGAACAGCCTTACCTTTGTCAGAAATAAGCAAGATGTTACTGCCTTCTGATCAGTTTCTCCTAAAACCACCTTAAGAGAAAAAAAACAGTACAAGACTATTTTAAGATCTTAAGCTGAACTGGGATTTAGCTTATATCAGGCTTCAGTGGACACCCCCTATCCCCTTAGGAGAAAAATATAAATATTAGCTTAATATAAGACTGGATTTGTTACTGAAAGACAAAGTCAAGACAGCTCTAAGTGGCAATACTTCCCACCAGTCACAACACAAGATACTACTGCATTTCCAGTATAGTTTACACGGTACATCCAGAAATTGCCCTTTAGTGTACGGTATAGTGTGAGGAAATGGACACCGCAGACATGTTGGTAAACTGTTGCATTTTCACATTGTACTTATGAGAGTGACTTAAGGGGTGTATAAGAAAAAACATTCAGTAGGTTTTCTTTCATTGTTCTGTAACACCAACAGGGCACAAAAAATGAACAGTGGACATTTTTTTTTCTTGTAGTTTTTCATACATCTATTGCCTGTCAGTGTTGATTTCAGTGTTGATGTCAGATTGTTTCATTGAGTATCCGTTTTATTCCATAATGAAGTAAATGTGCAATTTGGTTGAATGATGCTCATACCCTTCCGGGAAAAAATGTCAGGATGGTACAACAGACAGAGAAAATTATTTCATTTTAGGGTGACACTGAGTGTAAGGCAAGTGAACTTCCATCCTACAACAGACAGATATACCATACCAAGTCTATCAGGAAATACTACTGAAGACTACTGAAATAAAAGTCACTGTTGGCCCCAACCCCTTCCTGTTTTCCACCAAAAATGCGTTGTGATAATGTATGACCAAAAAAAAAAAAACCCTAAATACATCTTATTATACAGCTGACTTTATGCAAGACAGCAACTCTTCATTTTTTGTTACAGTTGTTTTCATGGCAGAAGGCTATTGACAACCACACACCTTGGATGTGCAAACAACAGCTTTTTTCCCCAACCAAGAGGAAATTACACCACCTTGCAGTCAGGGACACAGTATCCCTTTCGGGAAACGAAAACAGTCTTGACGTTTTTTGTTTCCTAGAGATGAACGTTCTGTGCCCGTCAGGCTTTACACTAGGTTTTGTCCGTAATCACCTGCAGGTGGCGCTGGCGGACTGCGGACCAGCTGCCAACACTGCTGTCTTCATGTGCTCCTCCAGTTAGGCTACTTCGCACCCATCATGTTGCTATAGCACCTGTTCCAGTGGCCACATCTGAATATCTGCTATCTAAATAACAAAATATACACATTTTTTAAAATGCAAAAATATAATTCTTAAAGAAAAGAGCAAACGTATATACTTCCTGTGAGTGCACTGTGTTTTTGTGTAATATTACAACACTTACTCCAGTTCTCAAGTTCTCAACTCAAGTTATTATTACCAATGTCTTGTTCCCCAGTGAGAAAGACTTTATTTACCTGAACATGTGGAGGAGCGCTAAGCACATACATAACAGCATTGGCTATGTCCATGGCTTTCAAACACTGGAAAAACAAGCAGAAAAAGAGGTTTATACATGTATATTTTCCGATGACCCAGTGACATTTGTATGCTATGCTGACAGAGTAGACAGAATACCTTACACAGACCTTTATACTTTCATATGCAGCAGCAGCCTTCTCTGGGTCTGTGTTATGGTGGCGGAAAGCAAATTCCGTCTCCACTATGCCTGGGGATATACACTGCAGAAACAAAAAAGAAATATCTTGCAATCCCCCAAAAAAATGGGGATGAGGTGGCTTGTTGGGGCCGGGGGTGGGGGGTTTGGCTCCAGTGACATCCAGTGGCAGGGGCGTGCAAATGTGTGTGGGGTAGGGGGGTATGCGAGGGCTATGTCCTTCATGCTATTGTGGGGTGGGCGGTGGCAGAAGTGAGGGCTGTGTCCCATATGTGTGTGTGTGTGTGTGTGCGTGTTTGTGTGTGTGTGTGTGTGTGTGTGTGTGTCTGTGTGTGTGGTGGTGGGGGTGTTAATCAGCTAATTAGAGAAATGGGTTTTGTCGAGTGCACAAACCAAAGGAATACATGGTAGGGTTTTTACTTCCTAAAGCCAGACTCTCCAGCTCTGGAAGGAACTGCTCTGCTGCTTACCGTAGCGCGGATGTGTGTCTTGGCCTCTCGTAGCTCTTGCCGTAAGCCCTCTGTCAGGGCAGTCACAGCGTACTTGGTGGCGCAGTAGAAGTGCTCGTCCGCACTGGGGAGCATTCTGTGGCCTCCCATGCTGCTCAACGCAACAGAGACAGAGAGAGAGAGAGAGAGAGAGAGAGAGATCAGGGAATGAGCTAGTGATATAGATGGGATTGCCAAAGGACAGAAAAAGCAGGAAAATAGGGTGGGCCATAAATATGGGACACAGTTTAAAACGACATCTAGTCCTAAATATATTTTATACATAACGGATACTCTTGAATTTACATGTTATCTAAGTTTTTGCTGTTTTCTTACAGGTAGTTGGTGTTATAATCCAAGATACTACCATTTAAAATGTGTCCGGTATCGATGGCCCACCCTGTATAAGGAGCACATAGAACAGCGTGGCAAAAATGTGTCCATTACACTCAGTGACATCATTTTCATATTGTTTTTTTTTTTAACAAAAAGACCAGTATGCCTTGAGACCACAGCAAACCTAGACTGAACTTAGGTACATGCTGTTGTTTTGTTTGTTCGAGCTTCACTTTGATCTAATAAAACAGAGGGTGACGTAATATGACGAGTGTGTGTGTGTGCTTGTGTTTGCCTGTATGGTACCTGTTGATGTTGATGATGTGTCCATCATCGATATGTCTTTCCTGCATCGACTTGAAGGCCTCTCGTGTGCAAATGGACAGGGCCAGCACATTAACCTAATCAAATGGAAAAAATGGACTTTGTTATAGCAATCCCTCGACTCCACATAAATCTTAACCGTTTAACACTCATAACTAAAAGACACATGCCAAAAAGGATTTAAAGATTTTGATCTTTGTGTAATTGAAATCACTTTTTTGGTATGAGAGCTTCAGAGAATCACAGCCACTTCATGGTGAAGACAAAGCTCCAGCTTTCGCATCGTTGTGTGTGTGTGTGTATGTGTGTGTGTGTGAGTGAGTATGTGTATGTGTAGACTACAACCCTTTCTTGCCCCAGCTGGAGTCAGTTGGGCTGTCGTGAGTGGACTGTCTAATGTGGGCCCATCGTGCAAGAGGAGGAGTGGGAGACGAGGGGAGAACCGGGTCGGAGTCCAGATTAGACGGGCTAAAAATAAACACATTCTCGGACTCTTTCACACACACTCTCTTTTTCACTCTCTGCCACTCTCTCTCTCATTCTCCCTTTTTATCCCTCTCCCTCTGCCTCACTCTCTCCCTCTCTCATTCTCTCCCTCTCTCATGCCCTCCCTCTCTCCCTCTCCTTCTCCTCCTCCTTCTCCCTCTCTCCCTCTCCCGCCGTGCTCCTGAGTACAGTCCCCTCAGCTCCCATTCATTTCGGATGCCATGGCAACTGATGGACAGGCACTGGAAATGTACGCTTGGAGTGGGAAGAGTTTTTTTTTTGCCACCGGGGCCCTGAATGGTCAAAGACCTCTGAAGAATCACACCACCGAGGGAGCCAGCAGACTTGTACAAGTGCAGCTCTTGTGTGGCGTGATGTTTCTACGAGCCAATATTTGTGTGTATAGAGGCAGCTTTTCACAAGGCAAAAACCTGTTGATTTTGTTAAACGTTTAAACAGCTGACTTTATGAATAAGTCACTTTGACAAATGAATACATGCAAAACTCTGTACTACCTTTTGTGTATGTTGTTGACAACCATGCCAACTAGGGAAGGAGATTGACATTCCCCAGGAAATGTTAACCTGAATTTAAAAAGCAATTGTCTGTTTGTTTATGGGGTAGGACATTTCAGCAAGCCCAGAATTTATCTATACACTGATAACAACCTGTCAACTTTGTTACTTCGAGAAGAAACTGTAAAATATACTTGTCCTTGACCTGAAACTGACCCTGAGGGCAAAGCCCTGCCTAGCCCTACCCTTAGGTAAATGTATTTGTCACTTGTCAAGTCATCAGATAGCTTGCTGACAATGAAGAGTTGATGCAATAGTGTCAGTAGCAGTGGTTTCCCAACAATTGTAAGGTAATAAATAAAATATATGCTGAGATGTACCTGTATACATCTCCCCCTGCCTAACACACACACACACACACACACACACACACACACACACGCACACACTTCACTCACATCGACCATGTTCCTCCAAGCGTCCGTCTTTCCGCATAGCAGTGGTTCACAGTGGGCCAGGCCGGCGTTGTTGATGCACACGTCTACGCCATGGTGTAGCATGCGTATGGCGGAGAACATGGAGAGGATCTCGTCCTCGTTGGCCAGGTCACACTTGTACGGGACGAGGGTCCCTCTGTAGCCCGCACTCTGGCACTCAGCCGCCAACCTCTGGAACACACACACACACTGAAACTCAACAGCGCCCATGCAAGTGGACAGTTGTACTACACACACAGAAACAGAGGGGGAAAATCCCTCTAAAATAGGAAGAAGTGACATTCATAAAGTAACCATAAAAGGTGTCACACTGACAGCAAGGCCAAAAAGCAATGTTATGTACGTTTAACCATGTTTTAATGATCATAGCTTTAGTTGAGGCATAGCTTAGAACACTGTGGCGTGAAATAAAATTTTGGTTTCTTGATGAACACAAAAATCCCTGGAAGCATTTTAATGACAGTGGTCTTCCCTGGAAAACATTCAATACCTCAAAAGTAAATTAAAAAAAACCTAAACGATTTCCTCCAACTTGCTGTGACTCTAAGAAAAGCCTATTACTGATGTTTCCAGTCAGCATGTTTTAGCATGAGAACCAGCCAGCATCTACTCTGTGCCCTGTCATCAGATTGCTGACATGGATCAGAGCACTAATTCATATTTTGGGTATAAACACTGCTTGTTAAGAAACACACCACTATTTTGGGAAATTAGCTCATCAGCTGCCCCCACCCCCCCTCCAAGTAACACGACATGGTATTAAACCTCTCATTTCCATGTCATGCCCCAAGCCGGCGGTAGTGCTTTTAACTTAGCTTAGGTTTTCTTTTGCACCAAAATAAAACTTTTGTCAACATCCCATCTGTGTTGTTTATAACTCTGCAGGTGCGGCATACAGAATAAAGCATTCTCATTACTGCTGAGGAAGCAGTTCAAAAGTATGACGTAATGTTCTGTGTTCACAACCTCCCAGGCATTACACAGAATTATTTAGACAAACAACACAAGTACAACAATTCAAAACAGAGTACTCTTGGCCCTCTTCCACTTCCTTTTCCTTTCACATGCAAAGAAAAGGAAAGGAAAAAAAAAAGATTCTCTCAGAAGAAAATGAATAGTGACTGTGCTATAGTGTGTGCCACTGTGTTCCCAGCGTGGGGAGACATGGCCTCTGATGTGGGATGATTAGTGCTGATGCCCCTCAGGTGGCCATCCCCCATCAGTAGAGCTCTTTAACTGGCCCTCTCAGTCCAGCAATCACCATGGCAACGGGGAGAGGAATGCAAGATAGGCCAGAGAGGATCACGGACAGGAAATGAGGTTGCACACATGTACCTGCCAGTAGGCCCATATGAGAGGCCGTATAGGCCAAAAGTATCAGCTACTCTCTTACACTATCAAATTCTCTCACACACTATTAAACTCTCTCTCACACACTATCAAACTACAAATTAAGAAGGTTTTATGTAAACAGATAAAATTTAATTAATGGTGACAAAAATATTAACTCATGCCAAATAGACACATTTGTAATAATTAACAACTATTACCAAAGGGTTAGGCTAGTTTGCCATTTACCAAGTGTCCATGGAGGGAGAAACTGTGCAATACCAGGTCATTTTGTAGGGCCAGCATGATCTGATAGCACCTGGCCTGATAGTGTGAAAGCGGCTACTAGCCTGCCCTGGTACCATGCATGTATGTATGTATTCTTGAGGGATGGACCCACATCTTTGAATGATGACGCAAGACTGGATGCCTTTAAAAACATCTGACAAGAGAATCCTACTGCAACGCACTGGCACTTTTAACAATGTGAAACAGGCAACCAACACCTCTTAATTGCTAAAGGCTAGACTTCCAGTCAAAGATGACGACCAAAAAAATTCTGAAATTACAAAAGGTTTGGCACCATGGAGATAAACCTGAGGAAAGGTGTGCCTTTTGGCAGAGGCAGAATTGGCTCCACCTAACACCTATCGACAAGGTGGAAGTCCAAAGGTTGGCGTGAGAGCAGTTGTACGCTCAGTGCTGTTCCTGCTACTGATAACAGCCCTGAGAAGACCATTTAACAAGAGCCATAAAGGCACAGAAAGTTGGACCAATAACTACTAAACAATAATTGCCTTTTAATGTGGTGTCACAGGAAGGAAAACACCTTCATTAAAAAGAGATTCAGGGCAAGACAGACAAGCAGTAACACAACCTGAGGGCAAAATTAAGATGACTGAACAATGGTTATGCATTTTCAAAACAAGACACATGCAGTGTAGGTAAATTAGCCTCTGCAGAGTTGGGTAAAAGGCTTAAACAGAGATCAGTCCTCGTCCATGGCAGGAGAGTGAAGCCAGGACAGTACTGTGCGACAACACTGCACCAACCGGTATAGCCAGAATTCATCTTACATTGTCCTATTGTTGAGCAGCAGTTTTCCAATGAAAACAAGAGTTTTTTTCTATAAATAGAGGACACCCAATCTGTGAAGACATTCCTGGACACACACAGTGGCTGTGGTTTTGCAGTGAATCAGTAAAACAGAAAGCAGTGCGGGGTGAGCAGGAAGATGTTCAAGTGTGGTTTTGGGAGAAGCCGTAGTTATGATACTGATAGGGTGGGTGTGACTGAGGTTGAAAACATCTCTAAAATGCTGTGGTTGTGTTTCACAAGCACCAGTCACAAGATAGGTTATGAAGAGGCCTTGCTTTATATCTGATATACAAAAGTGACTGCTGACAGACAGGGAATAAGGGGCTGTTTCCTCAAAGGTAATTTTTTCATACAGAATCACTGAAGTGCTTGAAACTGATAGTGGTCACTGTTCCTGACATCCATCAGCACGTCAACGACAGAATTTCTTGTTTCTGACAAGTCATACGGTTTTAACCACAGTTATCAAGGTGAGTAGACCATGCATATTCATATTTGCTGTGGGATGTATTTTTATCCATGCAGTAACACTGGTTTAAAAGACGAGCTATACATTTCTCTCTCAAAACAAAAACACCTGTGTGACATAACCAAAAGAACCTCCCTGAAACTACTAACATGTTCAGACACCAATGCTTCGTATCCTCCCTATGTTCAATTCTGAGTGAAAAAGGAAGTTCTCAAAGTGTTCAGAGATGTAAAGTGTCATGATGACAAATTGGCGAAGGAGATTATGACAGTAACCCAGGTACCAAGCACCTACTGCTTTGCTCCACCCAGCAGTGGGGCGTGAGGCACAACCCACAGCACAGACCAAACGGAGGAGCGAAACATTCAATCTTTTCTCTCAACACATGAGTGCACAAGTAGGGTCCTGAGTAAAATTCCTTCCTTTCCTTGACAAACTGTTAATAGACATGGACAGAGAAACATCCGAGGCATGCTTCACAGTTAGGGAGAAAATGTTAGGGAGATGACATGATAAAATGTGGAGTCCACAGTGATTCTGGGTGTTTACACTTACAATGTGGGCTCAGCTGACTTTTGTGAAGGCATGTCACTGATGACATACTTTCACATCTAGATAAGAAAATCTGCTGAGAAAATTACTGTGTTAAATGCAGTGAGGCTAAGAACCGTGTTATACATGACATTTATTTTGCTTATCTTAAAGCAACACTATAGAGAACTACATAGAAAAATACAGAGAGACAGTCAGCTCCTCCAAACTTACTTAGTGTGGTTATAGCCCATTGAGGGTAGCAAAGCAAATTCAGAAGTGCCTTTCAGCCTGTTGCAAGTTCATTAAGCACTGAAACAGTTTTAGAAACATGACTTAGTGTTACTTTAAGTATGAAGACCACAGCAATCTGATGATGTAACTGCCTGCCTGAATAGAAAAAAAAAACATTGAGGTTGGCAACTGCTGGAATTTGGTGAGGTCGAGTTTTCTACATTGCTGCGATCACTGTAAAAAGAAAAGAAGACTATCACTGTTTAACAGACATGTGCTATAAAACGACAGACATACAGTGTGCCCCATCTGTGAAAGATGAAAAGAATAAAATGGTTGGAACAAAACAATAGCACAGGATAGCCATGTTCCTCTTCAGATACTTAGTTATTACAGTTGGAGAGAAAACACTTTTATGCAGAGGAAGTGCAGCATTCCATTAAATTCTACTACAGTGAGCAACTGGATCTGGGTCAGCTTCAGCGGAGATGTTTTTGCCCACTCTGTCCTAGCCCCCCTCTCTGAGCCTCTCTGAACTCAGTGAACCCAAATCGCTCGTTGTTCAGCCTTACGATGCCAATCGCTCTGTCCAAACACTGCACGGAGTCTTTTTTCTCATTCTGAACCACACAGCCGTCTGTGCCAGCTGTAACATCACTGGGCTTCCCACACAGCACTTCCAGACATCCAAAGGGCTTTGATGGCACAGGACTGTGCTAAAACTACATTAACATAACTGCTAGCCACGGAAGTCTATGGTAATGCTACTCTGGGTCAGGCAATTTGTCCAGAGAACACTTAGAAATAGACACAGCAGCCCATGGAGCCCAGAAGACTAAGGTACCTGCCATCATTTGAGAAGACTATAGGGCTGGGCGATAAGACGATCACAAATCAGGATCAATCGTGATAAAATTCAGATCAATCATGATGATCAGCCTTGGGCATACCGTATTTAATTGATCACATGGCACATCCCCGAAGCTGATGTCATTTTGGACAAAAAAGGTTTCACAGTGTCAGTTGTGTGCATAACATTTGGTTATGTCCAAGGTGACATAGAACAAATAAAGCCGGTATGCGAGATCTGTCGGTGCCTTGAAAGAGAGGAGGTATCAATCCAGCTGCTTTCAAATTGTCAGTATCAGGAGAAAGAAATTGTGATAAAAATCGATATCTGATGATATGGGAAAATATATCATGATTTTTTTTGCATTATAATCCCATACAATAACTTTCATCAGGTGTAAATTGACAAATTGACAACTTGTCAGTGTAAACTCAGACCACAAGCACACAACTGTGTTAAAGGTGATAAATATGCAATGATGTATTAACAGTGCATAATAATGTATAATGTATTAGTTAATACACATGTTAATATATATCAATTAGTATATGTGTGATTATGTGCTGACTAATACAAGCTTGTAAACAATACAGACAATATTGTATGACAATAAAATTATATCGTAAATAATAAAAACAATTATTTATTATATTACATTGTCCATTCTGACACTCCTTCCCAGACCGACTTACAGTGAACTAACCACATGGATGGAGCCCCTGGAGACACTGGGGGTTAAGAACCTTGCTCAGGGGCACAGTGGTGGGAGACACAGAGATGGAGGTCACAACATTCTGGTGTTTGTTTTTGCAAGTACTGATGACTGACTGTTATGTCAGCCATCTTGTAACACTGACCACCAGACCACGACCATCACCCGATCATTTTGACCAGATAATCACCATTACCATTCAATTCCATCTGAACTCAAGGGATGTTTTGCAATTATATTCAGCTAGGTACAGCATATTCAGCTTCAGCAACGTCTGCAAAGGAGACTGCTATTAAATTTGATGCTGAAAAAAAAAACGGCACAACTTGTTTATTTAGGGTCTTGATTAGATCATGAAAGTTTTAAGATGGTCAGCATTTATGTATGTGGGCGATCCAACATTTACACTGATAAAATAGTGCAAAGCTTGCAGTGGTTAAAACCAACCATCTCTGTTATGACCAAAAACCTGATGATGCATGTGAAAAAGTTTAGGCCTTGTCTTTCCCAAGCACACATACGCGCGCACACACACACACACACACACACACACACACACACACACACACACACACACACACACACACACACACACACACACACACACAAATTGTACAAAGCAGAGGGAAAGGGCTATGTTTCATCAAATCACCATCCAAGATGTGACACTCTATTACTGACAGGCCACTTTGACCAGAGCAGAACACAGAACCAGGCAGGAGCAGATCCAGCGCCTGTCACTGGTGTTACAGAAAAGTGATTAAGTACCTTCCTCATTAAAAAGCAAGGCTTGGCTGAATCTGTTCAGTATGTCCACTGGATTTATATCAGATTGTCTTGGGTTTGTGAAGGATCAAGTCACTGGTATATGCTACTTAAAAGTACCAGTACTCTCTCTAAAAGCACTCTTTAAAGCACTCCATCCTTTAGTAAACAGAAGCTACCACTGAATGTCTCACGCTATCCCAGAGCATTGGGATTATAAAAGTAAATGGTTAACCTGCTTTGTATCTTCACTAATCCACTAATATCCAGTGTAACCAAAACACCAACTTTGCAGAAAATTACTGTAATATGTGATATATGGAGAGATATTATGCAAGTTGTGCTTGTATAATCAGTATGGTGGTGAACAGAAAGTCAGTCGTGACACCAAATCGGTTGCCATCCTAAAGTTGCTTGATACAAGTAAGGTACTTTATACAAGTAAGGCACTTTTTGATTCGAGTGCTGATATAGAAAAGCAGTTTCTCTACCCACAGGCAGTTTAGCCTCCAACTGATTCTTCTGGGGTCCAGCACACTGGTCCATTTAACAGCCACAAAGACCACTTTACAGGAATTGGAAACCTATTTCAAAGTGCTGGAGGATGTGTATGAAGTAGTTTAATGAGTATAACTGCTGAGAATGGGGGTCTTTCCCAGGCCTTATCTGTAATTCATTGTCCCAGCATCTTAGAGAGGAGAGGTGAAGGACCACCCTGACTCATCGTGTCTGACCATTTTCACACAGTCCCTTTGCACATTAGAATATTTTTTTTACCATTTGGTTGACAACACATTAAATGTAAATGATGACCTTTTAATTTACATTGTTTTGAGAACAACACCCCCATTAAGAATGGCCGTTATGAAATGATGCAGCAGACCACAGAACCGCGGCCAATTCCACTGCCACACCCTTCAACACTTGCGACCTCAACATCTCATTGACCACCTTTTAGCATAGTCAGCAAAATGCTCCTGAAGTGATTCCATGTGGGAAGCAAAGAGGACCGCACAAGCTATGCATGTTTGACTGAAGGCTGCGCTAAAGGCAGGGTAATAGAGGATGTGTGTATCCTGACAGCGCAGCTACCTTGCAACACAGCCTGCTCTGAGCTTTGTGCTGAAGTACAGCTTTCACATTTCAGACAGACAGACAGACACTTTATTGATCTGGTTGGAAATTTAGATATCAAACTACAATAAAATCCAGACACCCAAGACCATTACTTATACACGTTTAGAGCACTATACATTTTCATATTCAATTACGAACAATTGTTTTAAAGTGCTAATAGATAGTCTTAACTTAAAAAAAAAACTGAACTAGAACTCCCTTTGTGTAACTCCAATATTGCTTGTCAAACCAACTTATATACAACTAATGGGACTGAACTAGTATACATGTCTTAAAAGTGTGGTCCTGGCCTCAAGTTTCATCCTGTATGTTGGTGAAGCTGCCATTCCCACCACACCATTCCAAGCGGAAAGCCATGGTGACCACACGCGTTCATCTCAATAGTCTTACTTCAACTGCTGTCCTTTTGAAGACAGGCTTGAAGGAGCTGCCAAAACATTTGGCCAACTCCAAATTGTGCTTGTCCATTCAGTATGATGATGGTAAACAGAAGGCAAATCTTGACTCCAAATCTACTGCTATTCAAAATAATTCAAGTGTGATGTCCCAAAAAAAAGCGGCTTTGGAAGAATGAAGTTGGTATATTTGTGTTCTAGTATTGCACCTCCTTGCAATATTGAACATTGATTGTATTCATACAGTTTGCGTGATCATGCGACTGAAACCAATGCCACTCCACAAGAAGATGTTATTATGCTTCTTTACTACTAATATTCTTCTTATTTTTACTCTTCCCCCTGTTTTTATATTGAGCTATTTTCGTGATTGCTCGCACTTCCACTTCTTCAACTAAAACATACAGACAAATCAAATAACTGTTTATTGAGCACAAAAATCTTCTCATTTAACAACTAGAGGACACTGCAATAAGCCGAAATGTGCTCAAGCTAATAACTGCAGATGAGTTTGTGTTTGCTTTAAAATGAGTAATTCTTATGTCTGGCAATAATGCCAGTGGTTCCAAGGCCAAGACATGGCAATTTATTATTACAGCCTAATAAATGTTGCCGCCATGTTGGATTTTACAGAAAGGTTTTTTTAAAAACCCTGTAAAGTGAAAACCATATTTGGGTTGGTAACAGGAAACATATCAGAAAAAACTGTCTGAAAATAGGCTGAATACCCCTGAAGCCCATTTTACTGTGCTAACTGTAAAACACATCCTGCTGATGTCATAAGAATAGAGTGCCCCAGTGACTTCCGTTTTACTTCCGCTACACGGGACCTCGGAAGTCAGAAAAAATGAATGGGGTTCAATGAGAGCAAAAAAACTATTTTCTGGTCCCGTATGAATTGTACCATGAATGGGACATATGATATTTGTCAGTTTTAAATATAATTTTTCATACGAAGAAAACCACGATTCACAGCGAAGAAGTTTGATGGTGGCAGGTTTTGTGAGAGGCCGCTTTGTGAACTACAGTTCTTCGCTGCTGTCGACGCGAATGAAATACGTCATCACTGAAATTGTGCGAAACGAAAGAAGGAACAGCCATTCCTGCTGGAATGCGCACATTGAGGCACAAAACACACTGGCATCTCTGTTATAAATGTATATTTACTGCTAACATAGATCGGAGAAAGAGTAGGCTAATGATGGGACGTGACGTCAACAACGCGACGTAGTCTTTCTCAATTTTGTTTTCGCTACAGCTTTTATCTGAACAACAGCACAACAAACGGTAAAACGTTTTACATGAAAAAACACCATTTTAATCCACAAACAACATATTTCATTTCAGGGGCATACAACGACTGGGACCAGAAAATAGCTATTTTAGTCTCATTGAAACCCATTCATTTTTTGCGAGCTCAGAGGTCCCATGAAATCGAGCGGAAGTGGCGTCACTGGGACACTCTATAGGTTTAGCACAGTATAGCCAATCTTTGGTATATAGCACTGCATGGGTGGTGCCTTAGAAGCACTTTGAGCCTACATGCCTACATCATCCCAGCACAGACACTACTGGTCTGTATTTTCGCCACTTTCACACCTAGACAAATTTTACTTAGCGTTAATTGACAAGTTGAATAGTAATTATTGATTCTGTGGTATGAGGTGACAATAATGTTTGACTACTGAGCCTTAGAGCCACGCCCCTTTTCAGGAAAATCAAGTTTCCATAGGAACTGTATGTTATGCTCTTCTGCTTGGCCAGGGTCACTTTAATCCAAGAATTTGGAGCATTGAGGAAACCACAAATTGCCTACAGTGGTTTACTTTACCTTTTACTCATACCTCACCAGTGCCACTACTAAAACATTTACACCGTTTTCTGTGTAAAATTATAGGAAGCCTAAGGGAAACTAGACTTAGTCTTAGTCTACTTGAATGTGACTTAAAGTGTTAAAAAGCGCTCATAAAGCACTCTTGTGGATTTTTTCTTGTGGTGTTTGCAGACCCTGGTACCATTCACTAACGAAAGCGATTAGAGCAAAATAATGTTCTAGTTGCTATCTGGGCAGCAGTCATAAATGATGCTGAGGTCATAAAAGTATATACCACTTATTAACTATCAGTGCTGGGAAACATTTCGACTGCCTCTGGCGGTCTGTGGTTTCAACTGGCACGGAAGGATGGTCGAGTCAAACTGCCAGAGCTGCTCCTGCCAGAAGCGACAGGCATGACAACTTCCCAACAACCATTGCAACCCGATGGTAGGATTACCAGCCAACAAGGTAAACATTGTAAATATTACAGAAAGTGTGTCCATTGGACGCTGGATAAGGTAGAAAGTAGCTTTAATGGGCCACTCACCTCCACTTTATCGACACTTCTGGCACATCCTACCACTTTCATGCCATGCTGAACGAGTGCCCGTGCAACAGCCGCTCCAATCCCGACCGAGGCGCCTGTTACAAGAGCAACTCTTCCGTTCCAGCGTTCCATTACTTCTGGTTCAAATGAAGATTTATGAAAATATGAGGTACCTCATACAAACACTGGGCTGTGCCAAGTTGATCACTTCCGCGCAATTTCGTATCGTCAGGGGTTCAATTAGCTTCACATCAGCACGGACCAATCATTTCAGTTCGTGACAGGGCGGGCGGATGTATTGTCCAACCCTCATGGAGTCAAGGAGGCGTTCAGGAAGGACCTTAGAGAGGATTGTCGACAATACACAAACTGCGTCCTGCATTAAAATATGAAATAGTATGCCAAAGCTTTCAAGCACCGTCGCTGGTCACGATTGTGTAGGGTGGACATGATTCCACGCTAGTTGTGAGTCTGCTGGCAAATTTTAGCTGTCTTCAGCCGTCTGCAGCGATTTCAGGTGAGATTACACTTGTACGCATCAGTTGGCGTGGTGCCCTCACAGCAATTTAAGGTACGCACCTGTCATTCCAGTACTGGCTAACGGCATGGACTAAAAAGCTCGTGTATTCGGCAATAGCATGTTGTTCTAATATCCGCCAGTTGTCCAGAGAAAACTGAGATGTTATTTATGTATCCCAATTTTCGTCTGCGTTATTGCATATAGCTTACATTATGTTATAAATAAAAACGATTTATTAATGTAAATAGCATCCGAATTGTCCTTTTTCTCAGGTTGTGCAGGCAGTGGAAGTACAATAATGTTATGGACACATTTTACATTATGAAGTGTGCGAATCCTTTGTCTAACCTGATTATTTTCAGTGGTTTAAAAACCCAACACAAAAGTTAAAAGTCTACACCCAGAGCTCCCTTCAACAACTTAGTCCCTTATTAACCAAGACTTCCACTTTAAATTAAGAGTTACAAAAACTGATCATGTTCCATTTCCACTGTCCACCCATTTTTTACGGTCTGTAGTACAAATGATTCAGGAATATTCCAGGCTGTTGGACATCTCCACCTAGTGGAGAACGTTGTGGACACCTTTACAGTTTTGCTTCACAACATTGCTTGACAGTATCAATTTCTCATTTCATGAGAAAACTAACAATGGCACTACATGCTTCAATGAAAATAACCTTCATGAAACCGTAAAAAATGAAAGTGCTATATCAAAATCAATGTAAAAAATACAAATAACTTTTGCATATTAATAAATATCTTTATTTTGCAAATTTTGCACATTGCGCTCATCATTACATCCACATGTACACCCATTACACCCAAGTGTTACAAATGGATGATTTTTTTCCTCCTCAGTAAAGTCTTTATATTCAGATAATTTCTGTACACATTTACTGGTAAATCTTTTGCCACCAAAATGTCACAGGCAGTGAGACAAAATAAAAGACAAAAAGGAAAGGAAAAAACAAAAACAAGTCTATCAGCATCTAAAACCTAGTCACGGCTTTACAAGCTTGATTTCACTCTAAACCAGCAGCCCTACTGAACTTGAGAAAACATGGGGTTTGGTCAGGTGCAAACGAGATGAGATGTGGTGAAGGGGGAATAAAAACGATGGAGGACAAAAAAATGGGGGGGAAGGGTTGGTTTGGGTGGGATGGTTGGACAAGGAAAGAGAAAAAAAAAAAGTGAAAAGGGATTCTGGACAATGAAAATCACATTCACTTTTCGTGGAGGAAAAACCCATAACAGAACGAGAATGAGTGTCTAAAACATCAGTCTTTTTTTTTTCTTTAATTTTCAATTCATATTTTTTTCTATTTCCTTTAAAGGCATTGCAGCAGTAGTAATAGTGAGTTTTCAATTTCATAAAAAGATAAATCCTCTAGGTGTGTGTGTTTAGTTGACGCTGGTGGTAGGAAACCATTCTGTGCTGCATACGGACTTGCTCTGCTCGTTGGAGCGGCAGTATTTAGTGAAGCGATCCTTCAAGTGCTGTCTGTACTGATTCCTGTTGCTCATGAAAGACTTGTTGCTTTCCACAAACGACTGGATTTCGTCCTGCGTGAGACAGTTCTCTTCGTCTGAGGTCACTTCTGATTCATCCTGTTTTCACACACACACACACACACACACGAGAGAAAAGGGGAACCAGTGGTGTAAGATCTGTCAACTAGCAGAGGGCCTTACATGGCACTATGACAAATTTCAAGGGTAAACAGTGTTCAAAAATATTGCATACTAAAAGCAACGTGAAATATCTTAGCATAGGGAACTGCATTTAGGTTTCTGCTACGGTTCATTTTATCTCCTTGAGAACATCATACTCGCACGTAAATATAAAACGCATTAATGTCTTCATATAAAGGCTTCATGTGAAGGCCCCAGGCCTCATTCACATTCGTGAGCAGTGAACAGACGTAGCAGTGAGTGTCTCTTCTGCGTGTCTGCATTCACACTAGGCATGTCTGCGGCGCAGTGGGTCCATCTTTAAATGCACGTGACCCTTTAATGTAGCTCTGTCTTTAAGTGCACATAGCCCTGCTTCCTGTTGATATCGCTTCAATAAACACAATGGGTTTTTCTTTTCTTATTTTAAACAATGATTAAAAAGAAATTGTAATTGTTTTCCAATTAGCCTTTATTCAATTTTTTCACCACTTCTGTAAAAGTTGTGATAAACTCTGCCACTTTGGCAGAGTCAAGGCCTCCGCACACCGGTTCTGCCAAAGTGCAGAGCACTGCGCTTCCAACATTCCATTCCATTGGTTTCAATACAACCCCGCACACCAGCACCGAACTCTGCCGCCGATGCCGTGCCGATACGATTGAGCTCGGAGCCGCTCGTTGTTTATCCATGCTCTATTGTGACGAAATTACGGCAACCATTTCTGTAGGTCCATACGATGCATAAAAAACACCAATGATAAGGTTATGGTATAATCTGACAAATTCTGATTTCCTCTAGATTAGACTAGATAGATTTCCTCTCTCAAAATAGGCTATAGCCTCAGTTATCACTGCCTTGATTACAACATTTTAAATTATTTATTGATATCCAGCCTAGGCCTATAAACAGTTTAGTATAAAGTCTAACCTATGTAATTAACCGTCAAAATTAATCTGAAACCCATATAGACTTGAAGACATAGTGACCGTTGATGATCCTTGGAAGACGGTGATTCCAAAAAGACTACCATGATCTCCGCAGCGCGCCGCCAGTGTGCGGGAGCAAGTAAAATTGTCGAATTCGAAAGTGCTCTCCAATACTGTCGGAAACGGTGTGCAGAGGCCTTCAGTCACAGTCAAAACATCTGGTATGACAAGGTCAGTATTGATGGTTTTCCAGCTTTTGTTTTATGAAATTATAGGTGAGTGGTTATATTTTTCAGACAGTCGGGAGGCTTTTGAGGCATCCCTGTCAATACAGGTTTTGATGTGAATGACGCCTCAGTACACAACAATATAATGCTACAGTTCAGTCTGGATCCAACCCAGAACAGAGCACATTCTAACCCACCCTATTTTGCAGAAGCCACACAGTGCTGTGTAATTGCTGGTTAAGCCAACAGTAGTGCGCCTTCATGAGGAGTTCCCCAAGGAAGGCGTTTACACTCACCAGCAGCTCCATAAGGCTCTTGGTGCCGCAGCCACCCTCCCGCGGGACACACTCTGGGGGCGGACCTGGGAAGGGGGCGGTGCTCTTCCGATGCTCCGCCCACGGCAGTTGAAGTGCAATGCTAGCGAACGAGTCGCAACACAGCTGTGTGCAGGTGTCCTTCGCTCGGCACGTGTGTGAGGACGTTACGCTGTGGACTGTTCCCAGGGTCGCTCTCCTGTTGATGTCCCCCATGCAGCCCTCTGGCTTGGAGCCCTGGAAGGGCCACAGGAAGAATCAACACTCACACTCACTGGAGATGTGCCATTCAGTCAGAACACAGTTACATTATACTTAATATATACACCACCATAGTGTGTAGGATTTACTCATTTCATTACCCCCTCCGCAAAAAAAAATTCTTACATTTATTCAAATTGTATAGGATGATAGGAAACAGATGTGCAAAAAAAAGAATAAATGATGTAATGCTTTAGTGGACAAGTTTTTTATTCTCAGCTTTAAGTAAATAAAATTAGGAATTTAATTTCGAGTCGGTGGAATAAAAAAATAAAAAAATAAATAACATACAAAACTGGTCACAGTAAGCGTACCTGATCACTCCCAAAGACTCCGACCTTGTTCTTCCTCTTCTTTCTCTTGTTCTTGCCCTTGAGGTTCTCCTCGGAGTTGGCCCAGCACTCCACACAGCTGTCCACACAGTCCTCCTCCTTCTCCTCCGAGCACTGGTGACTGCATGAGTAATCACCTGCAGATGTGCACACAAACACATCAAGACACGCAAACAACACATGCCTTAGAGTTTGTCTGTCAGTCAGTCAGAGCATGACTGGATATTTACAATTGTAACAGGCCACCATTGGGTTGCTCTTTTTTTTTTTTTTTTTTACTTCTTTTGTTTGCATTTCCTGCAAATACTCAAAATCTTTAGGCTACCATGTAAGAGTTGCCGATGAAACTGGTCTGAAAACAGTGGAAACATTCAACAGGTTAACCAGTCATAACACAAAGTATTCAGGTGCATACGTCACTCATCTGCCAGGGTTAAATAGTATATTTATGTGAAAAGCATTAGAAATGGACAGTCTGGACCATGCACCCCCACTACATGAGCGCAGTGTCATTTCTAATTTGGTGTGAGGGGGTACCAGCTTTCAAAGCCTTGTTTCTCCAACAACTACCTGACAGAGAGCTAACCGAGCACCAACTCTTGTGATGCTGCAGAACCAGCGGCACTGACCCGTTTCATCGTGGTTGCAGATGCCCTCGGTGCACGCTACGTCCGAGCCTTCCCTGGAGCCCGTCTCGCTGCCCTCCATACTGGACGAGTAGCCACAGTCGCTGCCGTTACTGCGGGGTGGCGTGCCTGTGGAAACAGCCCAAAGAGGATGAGGTGTGCTGATGTGAATGGTTACCGTGAAGACATGTAGTCACTCACTTCCTGAAAACCACTCTTAAAACTCTTTACATACACACATATATAAAAACATAAAAACAAAACGCATACATCCATGCCTTGCAGATAGTCGGCTAAAAACCCCATAGCTTAATTTAAGGTGGAAATAAAAACGTAGATTTCGTAGTTAACTCTGGAGGGGCCCAGTAGGGAGACGTACCTTTCTTAACTTTGGGGGAGCCCAGTAGGGAGACAGCGGGGCAGCTACAGGAAGAGCCCTCGGGGGCGACCGTGACCTCCCCGCAGCTCCCGGACTCCTCTTCGCTCCTGCAGTCCTTACAGACCCCGTCCACCGATTCCGTGGAGCCCTGCGGGCGGTAGACAGAACAGGGGGTGTGAGACGCTGAGACCAGAAAGAATGCAGACGTAACGGATGCCAGTTGGCTTAGCTTGGTGTTAGAAAGTTAATAAGCCGCCTTCCCGACTACTGACCCTTCCCTTCCCGCGCTACTGACTTAGCCAATGACCAATGGCCACTTGGTAGCGCATCCGGAGTCGCTGAAAGGTGGTGGATTTGAGGCTGGAGCTGGACCGCACAGAATGACCTCTGTCACGCAGACACAGACTGCATATTGGGCAGCTCTCTCAGGATTTTCTCACTAGCATTTTAAACTAAGCTGATATGAGAGTCCTAAACTCTCTACTGAACAACTTCCAAGGTTCATAATCCTGCCCAGCAATCACCTTCCCATCATGCTCATGGGTTAAGATTATGCTGCCTTTTAGCAGTGCTGTAATGACTGGTGTTGCCAGCCATTGGCCAAATGCTGACAAAGGGATGGAAATGAAGATGGACATTAATCTGTGTTAAATCTGCCAGCATTAAGCATATGGTCTACCATTACAATGAAATGTCATTGATACTGGGGGGGTTTAACAGCCAATCAAATCACACCTTTCCCCATCAAAGCTTCTTAAATAACATGCTGATTGGCCAAAACAGTGTTTGGAGTTGTCACAGAGCCAGGGTTGTGTACAAATACAAGTGTACTACATTGGAATAGGATTAAAACTGTTGTGAAACTGCTTTTTATAAACTGTTAAAAGGCACCACAGCTTTATCTTAAACTGAGAACACTATGAAGGTTTGTCAGCATCTAGACTTTAGTTGAAGGGCATCCCAATTTAACCTGTCCCTCCTTTGGCCTTGTCCGCACTGCACTGTCTTTATCGGTTTAGTTCTTAAAATTAGTATAGGCAATAAATGGGTGCGTTTTATAAATTTAAAAATATTTATTGTGTGGTCCATATGCAATCTACCTTCAATCGATGCAATAAGGTGGTTAAAAGTGGAGAAAAAATTCTGTTTAAAAAACCTGGCACAAAAGCAATGAAATCGGCCAAGCAAACCAGTCTGTCCCAACCAGTGCCATACCTTGTCAAGATCCTTGTCCTTGCAGTCAGTGTCCGGCTCAATGATGTCAAAGCCACACTTGTTTTTACGCCGGTTTTTGCGTTTCTGTCGCTTCTTCTCCTGCTTTAGTTCCCGAGCTCTCTCCTCCTCTGACAGCTCCTCACACAGCTGCTCCAGACGGCTAATGCCTTGCACCTTCTCCACAGCCATCTGAGGGAGTAAACACAGACATGCAAATATTACAATAAAACAAGACTTACCTTCTGGGTTACACTAGATATAGTCAATGATTCAGACATTCTATTTAAATGTAGCTTTACTGTGATCAACCATAAAACATATTTTCTGGTATTGTAAAATGTAAGAAATAGCAATATCTTGTGGCAATTCCTGCCCCTTCCATCAGGGAGGGTTATCATTTTCATTCAGCTGCATTATTTATTTTTTCCATTTTACATCAACACCTTACCAATCAAGATCTATATAAAAACACTGCAATATCAAGATCTGCTAGGGTGTTAGTCCCAATCAGAACTTTTAGAGCCAATTTAGATCCATCTAAGACAAATGATGTGAAGCCCACAACTAATACACAACTTAGCTATTAAACATTAGTGGGAAAACAGCCTTGCAGCAACCAAACACATTCTGACTGTAAATGCCTATAGGTCCCACTGCAGCAGAAGAAAATGTATACACATCATAACATGGGTGAAACTTGCAAGTAGGCCCTTTTCATATCACGCCTAGTTATAAATTATGATCTCATTCTAAATATAGGCACAAGATGTGACTGCAGGAGCACAGCCGTGTCGTACGATACCTCAAAGCTTTTGCGTAGTGCATCTATGCCCAGATAGAACAACAATTGCCAAGTCTGCTCCTCGGCTCGCAATTTTTGCCAGATTCGGTGCAGCCTCTCGTAGAGGTGTATGCCCAGACAGGTCAAGACCTCCTCTTGTGCGATATCTATGGTTTTGGCATGTCTTTCTCTGCGTCTGGGTAACAAAGGAGTGAAACACATTTTTCTATAAACACACATGTGCAAACTTCAAAAATGCTTAGCATGGAGATGAATGCGACCAACATCAAGCCTATTCACAAATAACATGAAAGATGCAATCTAAAAATATAGCAGTTTATTACAAGGTTCTCCAGAATAAATTCCACTGCATTGCCTGCTGTGCACTGGAGTCCTTTTAGTATTGCCAGATATCTTTAGCAAGACAATCGGACTACAAATAAAATTTGCATGTTTTTCAAAGTTACCCAAATTATAATGGCACCATATAGTTGTACCTCCAAAAACTCTTTTACAGACAAAGCATCCAAAAAGCATCCTTGTAAATAATAACAGA
The DNA here is from genome assembly GCA_030347295.1 of Setipinna tenuifilis. Classification (NCBI taxonomy): domain Eukaryota; kingdom Metazoa; phylum Chordata; class Actinopteri; order Clupeiformes; family Engraulidae; genus Setipinna; species Setipinna tenuifilis. The sequence continues at coordinate 11,425,300 of CM059272.1, forward strand.
TTACATCAGTATACATTTAGAACCTTTTTAACGGACCAATCAGTTTTGTATGGCTTGTGGATGTATTGGCCATGATAAGATATAAGGTAAAACTAAAAGGCCACTGCAAATTTCCACCTGCCAGACACTTGAACGATGTTAAAAACAGATTTTCATACTCATATCCGCCAGCGAACTCCGGTTCAGCTCGACCCAGGAGGTGTGCGATGAAGTCTGTTTCGCAGCACACGTGGATGTGGTGTTCGTGCGGGCAGCAGCGGAGGCCCTCGTACAGAGCAGCACAGTAGCCGTTCTCCTTACTGCAGTCCAGCTCTCCCACCAGGATGTTGTAGGCCCTCAGCACCTTGTTTTTGCAGTCCGTGCAAAACCTGTTGGTGAAGGAAACACACACACACACACACACACACACACACACACAAACTTTGACAAGATGTCACCTCAATGTGCTGTTATGAAGTGTATGAAGCCTTCAGATGCTCAAAAGGAACAGCCAGATCAGACAAAGATGGAGTAGAAGATTTCAGTCGGTGGCACGGAGTGAAAGCACACACAACAATGTGCAGTTGACAGCTGTAAAAGTGAAGGTGGCAGCAATAGGCCCCCTTACCGGTGTTTGCGCAAGTATGTCTCTAGGGTCTCCAGGAGACAGGCACTGTCAATCAGAACCACTTCATCTCTGCACTCCTGAGACATGAGCTCCCACACGTCCATCCAGCTTCCGCTACGCAAGAGAAAACACATACATTACCATCGATAATTTTTCACTCTGGCCAGATTCAGTTTGCCAAAACACAGTGTAATGAAATCTGTCCATGGAACACAATGCTTGCTTGATTAATAACTGCAACATTTTATCAGCTCAAAGATTATTTACACAATAGGCTGATGGACAGTCGCAACTGTTAAACAAAAACAATTTCTCAGCACAAGCCTTCCTTACTTTGGTATAGTCACAATGATTGGCACAAAAGCCCAAGAGTGTCCCTACTACCTACCTGCTCGGAGACTGAAACGGTCCAAAATGAAACTGGATGCTACATCTGACTTCCTTCCTGGTTGACTCTCCACTGTCTTTAGCTAACACTACACCTCTCTCTGCACTTCCTTCTCTACAGTTACATAAGGACAGACATCAGGAAACGGCACATTTGCCTCCAACATGGTCACTGATATGGGGAAGTGTAATGACAATGTCTAAAATATTATGCAAAAAAACTTTAACCATTTTAGGCCGAAATTTATATGCAGCTTATAAAAACACTGACAATCACAACTATAAACAGCATGGACAGGAAATGATACTCACCCTAAAGGCTTAGGTTTGTGTGTATCTAAGGAATGCAACTGGCAGCGCTTATTCTTTCTGCTTTTAGGGATGGCATCGATCATGTCATTCAATTTCGACCTGTGGGAAAAAAAGCAATGTCCACAAATGACTACTGTCAATTAACAAAATAACACATTCACACATGCAACACGTCACAGCTGATGTAATTATTAACATCAAGGGCAGTCTATGATGCTTTCAGTCGTTAAAAACACATGACGCAGCTGCACGTACCCATGGACATAGAAGAGTGTGTAGAGCTTCTTGGCATCTGCCATGCAGGCCTTGGTGACTGATAACACACCCGTGGACCGCACAGTTAGTGGCTCAAGGGCTGGATTCCCGGACTCCACCAGCTGTGAGAAGAGCCGCTCCACGCTGCGCCGACACCCCACACAGGGCACCAGCTGTGACAGGGCACTGAACACCTCCCTGGACGTCACCATCATTGATATACTTAGGTCCTGCTGCTTTAGCATGGCGTGATACTGCCAAAGACAAGGGAGCGTGTGATGAGAAAAGCAGCCGTTATGCCCACTTGGCAATTAAAGGGTCGATAGTTATGACACTGGACAAATCACTTACCTGAACAAACTGTTTCAACTGTGAGGTGTTGATCTGATGACTGTCTAGGTCCAGGACACTGTCTGAAAATTCCATCACCATCTGACAAACAAAAGCTTAAATGTTTACACCACAACATACCGTGTCTCGTTTATAAATGCCAGTGATACTGTGCACCACTCTTCACTTGTTTCGAGAGGTTATTAATTAGCATGACTGTCCATATGTTTGACAGCCCAGCTAGCATGTATCCTTAGCCAAATAGGCCTTGCAATGCTAATACCTAGCTGACCGGCTCATTTTGACCTGAGTTTCCTGGTATTAATACAAATTATCTACGAGACAAAGTGCAGAACACATAGACACCTCTAAACTACTGTTGTCTTGAAACACATAAAAGTAACTTACTGTCAAAGTGTCGTTGATGAAGAGTGGAATTTGGCGTGCAAGGAACTGATAGTCCTCCTCTCCTTCCCTACAAACGGCAACAAGACGCGCCATGTCTCCTCTCTATTCGGGTCGTAGCTGTGGTGTCTGTGAATAAGGGCAATGGGCAGCAGTTATTCCCTCTTATACAACCGCATTTTCAACACTACGGTTCTTTCGACCAATCATATAGAAATCTAGTTAATGAACAAACGAAAAGGCTTCGTACTGAATTGTGTTAATTTTCCAGTTAGCTGTCAGCATTGTAGAGCTAGGTATCCTACAATCCCATAGTAATGTAGCAATAGCTGAAACACAGACTAGCCATTTACCCCAACTGTTCAAGTTCAAACATCACATGTCTGAAGACATATCTTTATATATCTTATACAACACGTACACCCCTTTCAAGTCCTGTGCCTTGCGACAGTCTTGCAACAATCTGTACAGAAAACTCGAAGATACTAAAAAATACAACTCCAGAGACCTAGCTACCACAGAAACCGTGCCTGAGTAAGTCACTTAGCATTTGCATCTTCAGCGGCTAACCACTTGTACAACTATCTGGACTGTGTTATTAACATTCTCCCCAACCAACTATCTAACGCAACCAACAAAACAATGTAGACGCCAATCTTTAAGAGATCTGATGTTCCAAGCATTTGTCCTCAAACAGATAACTGATTACGAGCTCACAATCTAGGTCAAAGAGGGAGCAGGTTAGACACTGTCAAGTGGCTAGGGGCATCATAGTGCTTCAATGAAGTACGTGCTATGAGATAAAATGTTATGTGTCAACTAACCTTAACGTTATCTGTCGATAACAACGTGCTACAGTTATTTGAAGCTGCAAATCGGCTGAACAATTAATGCCAATGTCGACATGCATGATTAGCAAGTTCGGGAAGTTCACGTAACCCTGACAGTTGGCTAATGTTACTATCCTAGCGATAGCTATGCTGGCTAATTTTTCAGACTTTGTCGTGTTGCTACGTAGCGTTAACTCTGTAAACCTCTGATGTACTGAATTATTCGAGCAAGTTATGAAATGTTCAATACAGCCATAAAGACACTTTGCTATATTAGTGATTTTTTTCGAAAGATGACTTATTACACTCATCAGGAGTCGTTAGTACACTGTGGTAAGTTAACAAGCTAGGTAGCCAGTCAACTGACATAGTGGCTAATGTTATCAAAGTTTGCCAGGCAGCATTAGCAATTCTGTCAGCTAGCTATTAGAAAGAAGTTTGCTAAGCAGCGATAAGTAACATTAGCTTGGGAGCTAATAGCTAGGTTAACTAGCCATCAGGACGTTGTCAGTTTAAGACAAACTGCTGGCAGTTAAGTGTATTAGTAACTTTCGTTGTCATGCAAAGTTTATACGGTTAGCTAGCTACATATGTGTTGTGACAGTTTATTTGTTCACCCACAAGCTACCACCAATGCCACAACTTAAGTTTGAACAAAATTGAAGCGTCAAACCCTCTGACAACTCTTCGTATTTCTCTGCTAGCCGAAACGTTACTACGGGGCGCTGGCAAATCTATCGCAAGTAATTCACAGTGAAATGTATCATTTTAAAAATGTAATGCAAAATTAACATTACTGAATTAAACATTGTGTCTGTAACGGCGGTGAAGGCTGTTGTCACGCTCACCTGCTTTCAAAAGTAGCTTTTTTTCGTATAAAAACAAACAAGTGCGACAGAGGCGTATGTGGCAGCGGAATTCTCTTCTAACCTTTGACCCAAGACGTGGAGTAGGGAACAGGCAAAGCGACCGCCCACACATTTTAACGTGACGCTCCCATAACGTAAACTACGTTTCAATTACTTACCACAGTCAATAATGCTCCTGTAATATTATAATCTTTTTTTTATTCAGCAAATCACTGGAAACTTGTATCTCGCATAAATTGTTTAATGAATACACATTAGCCAATATTTAACTGCGATTTCGTCTAAGCCTCAGTGTTGTGGAATAATTATGGCTTGAATATTATATGATAATTAGCAATGTGTAGGCTTAAAAGTTGTATTCTATAACGAAACTAAGAGAATGTTAATTAAAACAAACTTGAGTTATATTGTACCTCCAATTGGCCTACATTGCATATTTTTTTAAAGAAGAAAAAGTAAGTGTACGCAGAGACAGTAAAAGAAAGACTAAGCCATATCCTTTATTGGCCAGATGAGGGCGATAAAACACCAGAACATTCAACCATAGACATAATAATTTATGTATATGCGTTTAACAAGGTGCAAGAGAGCAAGTGAAGATACTGGAATGAATGACTTTTGTTCGGTCCTTTGTGCGTTCATTGTGGTATAAACAAATATGACAACTTTTATTTGGCTTGTAGCAATGTTGCACAAAATGTTTGTGCATAATTCTCGCCCTAAAACATGCATACCCTAAAACACGCACGCCCTAAAACATGCACGCCCTAAAACATGCATACCTATACAGCATTTATGATTCAATATTTCCATTGCTTGTAAACAAGGGTCACAAAATTGTAGGTGTTTGACCATCTTCATTAACCGTGCAGAATTACTTACACAAACATGCTATGGATTGTTCATTTTTCTATTTATACAAAAGTAATTGTAGCAAGGCTTACCAAAACTTAAAAGTAATTTCTTTGCAGTGTAATAGAAAAATGAGTGCACTATTAGCAAACATGTACATGATCAAAACACACAGTGAAAACAAATCACTACTACTGACAGTATCTACAATTACATTCGTAAGTCCAGTCATTAAATTTGCAAACATGAAAAATACAAGCTGATTTCGGTTCACAGATTGAATAAGACATAAGCCTTCCATTTCCTTTCTTAGGTTCATTTTTTTCATTTCAGTATCTTGATGATGCCAAGACGTTGGAATGATGTAAGAATTTGTCAGTGACTTTGCAAACAGTAAAATAATATCAACAGCACTTAACCAAGCAATGAAAAACAAACACTCAGCAATGATCCAGATACAGTACGGCAGGTTGGCCATACGCCGTGAAACGGGTTCTATGTAAATTTGACATGGGTATAGCACCACATATATCAACAAACTTACAACTACAAAATTCCTAATAACCTTAAACCATTCTTTGATCAGTGGCCTGCTTTCCATTAGGTACAGTCCAGTTTGCACTCCTGCCATGTAAATAGCTACGTAGCCAAAAACTGAAAAGATACCCTCTCTGTTAGCAGAAAGAAAGCTCCCAGTCCTGTCATCACTGTGGATGATGAAATTTTTTAGGCCAGTTGTTTCCAAGACAACTTGATAAATTCCACAGATCAAAACTGCAATAAGCCACGATGCATTGACTGGAAATATAGCCAGTAGTAGAGATGCTACGACTCTTACAATGGCTAAAGTGAAGAAAAAGTTCCAGTGAACTCCATACTCTGTCACATGTTCCTGATACCCTGACATCTTTACACTGATTAACCTGGCCATCCCAAGCAAAACCAGGGGCCAGACAGACCACAGCTGTCTTACAACATGGCTTAAATGTGACCCTTTTTTTTCTTTTCTCCGTGCCTCAGGACAGACAATTGCATTTGCAAGTATGTAAGCTCCCACACCTATATCCATGACACCAGTTCCGTATGTCTCTGTTTTTGCATAACGTCGTGGGAACACACTGAAGTCGACAGCAAGAATGCATAAAGCCGTTTTAACATTAACTTCCACTCTAAAAATGGTTATAAATGGTACCAAATCAGACTCAACTTTGCTCTGTATGAACCGTTTCCATGCATCAAGTAATGATGCTGGCTGTTTCTTCTTTTGCCATACTTGGTACAGCAGAGCAATATCAATTACTACAATGCTTATGATGATAAGATGTAGCACAGGACTGAACACCGTGGACAACAGGATCAAAGGCAGAATCAGGAAAGTAAAGTCCAACAGAAAGTGACACTTCCAGGAGAGTGGGAGAGTCCCTTTGCCGAGATAGTAAAGGATCAGAAACAACCCTCGGTTCAGCACACACAGAGGTGCTACGAAGGATCCAAGAGCAACTTCTCCCAAAGATGTGCCATTCAGGTTGCTGACGAAGGCCTCCTTCAACAACTTCTTAGACGTAACCTGAAAAATAAATATTCTTTTAGTCATAAAACAAAAATGTCATATATGCATGATAATGCCATAAATATGTCCTAAAAGCCTTCATTTTAGGTAAAACAAGTGACGTGATATTTGCCTACCGGTATTTATTTTCAAACAACTCCAAATTCTGTTTCTACTTGTTTATGATTCTAGAATTTACAGCCATACAAACAAGAAACAAACTCAAATCGAGGCATCCACCAAGTTCACAGGAGATGGAGCAAAACAAATTCCTAACTTACCCCATCCATTGCTGGAGAAAAATAGTAGGTGGAAACACTAGCAAGACATTGGCTTTGTAAATCAGCTAATAGAAATGACTATGTCGCGAATAACAGAAATTTCGTGTAAGTTGAGTGCAGTCTGTCGACAATGGCTGTCGTTAGCTATTCTATATTAGCTGACAGCTACCGTATCGGTTTGTTACATGCGGGTACAGTAAAATCGTTCCGTTTCAGTATTAACTACATCCATGACAAAAAAACTATTGCAGTCTGCTGCAATTGTGTTTCTTAGCTGCTTATGATGTTACTAAAGTCCAGTGGTTTAGCCCCACGGTCCCATGTCTGCTGCAGTCTTGTCATTCATTTCCGCGTTGGATAGTGGGCGTTCCCATGTGGAGTGTCAGAGCAAGACGTCTTCTTTAACTGGCTTGAAGTGCGAGGAGGGCGTGTTTATCCATTCGTGTCAGTAGTTTTGTGACGCTGGGGCATACTTTCAGCAACCGGTGTGAGATTTTGAGTGTACAACCAGGCGGGGAGTGTTTTGTCCTTCACAGTGGAATTTTATGACACAAGAGCAGGAAAAATGGCATGCTGTTTGAAATGGAGGAATAGTGGATTGCGCTGTTGGTCTTGAAGTTTAAATATATATTTTTAAAATGACAGATAACAAGAATCCTGTACAGAGTGCTTTATCCTCAAACAGCAATAACCAGGATAGTGCCAAATCCACAAATTTCGAAACGGGACGAAGAATTCACCAAGACAAGGTGGGGCCGATTTAGCTAGTTAATAGATTCATGTTCTACCATTTTATGTGTTATGTCGAAAAGAGACAATATTTACTTCCACAGCAAACAATAATGCCCGTCTATTATGTTCTGGGGAGTAACTTAACAGTCTACAAAAGTTCCTTTGTTGCTAATGCTAACGGGACTGCCCATGGGACGTTTGGTGTAAACCATTTTTCTGGGAGGGGATGTTCTTGTCATAGCTAAAGGTTAGCAGGAGTCAACATACTATCTATGGCTTTATGGAAGATAACATGGACAGCTTATATTGTTATAAGAGAGAAAAAAATACATATAATTATCTAGGGTTAGACGGATAATCGCATGTTACACAGTGGGATATGACATACGACCATAAATTAATGGATAGTCACATACAGATGTTGATTCTTTGAAATGTACAATAGGTGGCGTTCCTTATACAACTTCTGTAATGCAGTCGCAGGTGTTGTGGGAAATGCTGTCACCTATTAAAACATGCTTGTACCTTACTGTCGTTTAACCGATTTTAGTATTAGTAATTTGCGAGATTAGACGTTTCCAAACAAGCACTGTGCCGAGGCGCTAACTATCCACACCTTCTTAATCCCAGCGTTTACGCACGATGCCATCTCATTGAGGAGTACATCCTTTAAGCCGTCAAATTGAAATAGCATGCCTCCCGCCAAACACTTTTTATCCGATTTATCATCCCTATGCAAATAAGGGTTGAGCGCAGTAGAGTTTGGTATGCCAAGTGTAGCCTTACTGTCATGTGGACACTTCACCAAGAACACTTTATGGATTAAAACTGTTCTTTATCAAGCGTCGTTACCCACCCTTTGCAGATTACCTTCCCTAGCAATGTCTTCCTAACGCCTCATCAGAGGTTGCTGTAATTAACGAGACCATGTTACAAGTCCATGTCAAATTACTTTTTCTATTCTCCTGACAGTGTCTGATTTATAACATTACTAACGGTGTATGTGAAATTGTGTAAAAACAAACCTTGGCACATGTGGACGGAAGTTTTGTTTTGTTGGTTCCAGGACTGACCCAAATGTCTTAATGGCATCACAGTGTTGGCCAAGTGGCAATTATAACCTGTGTGACGAACTAATAGATACTTTCCAACAGCTGGATGGACAGTTGGTCTAAATGATTCATATAGAATACACCATCTGGGAAGGATTTGTCAGTGACATTCTGTATTGCATAACATCTTACTATAATCCCTTATAGGTTGAGCGGGCGATATGTTGTGTAGCTTAGTCACAACATATCCCCTGACCAAACTAACGGCTCGGAATGTGGACAGCTTCAGTGCACTAACAGAGGCAGTAGGGACGACCTTGATGAGTGTACTGCCTGATATGCTGTGGGTCCCTGCATTAAGGGTAGTTTTGAAAACAAGCTGGGACCCGGGATGCCAAGGCCATTCTCTATTCCTGTGCTTACAAGAAGAAGAAGAATTTGTGTGCATCCTGTGAATGGGGTAAACCAGTCTAATCTCCTGCCTGTTCCAAAACAACCTCAGAAAGCATCAGTGGATATGACCCCTAAGCTCACTGTAAAACTAGCTCTTCTGAATATCAGATCACTCTCTAACAAGTCATTTTTAATTAATGATTTTATTTGCACACACAAACTTGATTTTTTACTTCTTACTGAAACCTGGCTGGAACAAGCAAACAGCTTTACTACCCTTATAGAATCAGCTCCCCCAAATTTTGATTTCATGAGTGTCACAAGAGATAATAGACGGGGAGGAGGAATAGCAAACATATTCAAAGCATCTTTTCAGTGCAAACAGACAACATTTGGCAACTTTACATCCTTTGAGTACTTAGGTGCACTCATTAAGTGTTCTCCTAGTATGTTACTACTGACTATCTACAGACCACCAAGACTCTCAGCAACACTTTTTCTGGAGGAGTTTGCTGAACTATTATCGAACATTTGTTTGGAATTTGACAGTCTTGTTATTTCAGGGGATTTTAACTTGCATGTAGATAATGTGGAAAACACCTCTGCCAATGAATTACTCACACTGATTGATACATTCAACCTAACACAGCATGTACAGGGACCAACACACTCTCATGGCCATACCCTTGACCTTGTCATCACAAAGGGTCTTAATGTCTCTACAACTGTTATAGATGTGGCCTTATCTGATCATTTCTGTGTTTTCTTTGATGTTTCTATGTCCCCTCACATTCAGAAGCAGTCTATGGCTGTAAGAAGGAGAGTCATAAACAATGACACATGTCTTCTTTTTGAGCAGGCACTCCCACAGCCCCTAAGTCAACCATCAGACTGTGCAGATGAATTAATGACAAATTTTACTTCAAAAATGACACATATTATGGATAGTATTGCTCCTTTAAAACTCAAAAGAGTCACTAAAAAGCAAAAAAAACCCTGGAAACTGAATCCATTGGTTAAACTGCTAAAGAGAGAGTGTAGAAAGACTGAAAGAAAATGGCGTAAATCTAATCTTCAGATCCACTATCAAATCCATAAAGAGATGCTCCGTAAATACAACTCGGAAATTTCTAAAGCAAGACAGTCTTTCTTCTCTAACATCATAAACAGCAATGTCAACAATGCCCGTGTGCTATTTTCTACTGTTGAGACGTTAACAAACCCATCATCACAATTGCCTCCTGAGTTTCTCTCAGTTAATAAATGCAACGATTTTGCATATTTTTTCAAAGGTAAAATTGATAAAATACGAATGAATATAACTTCTCAATTGCAAATAGCCCAAAATCTGGAACCATTGGCTCCAGGGAGAGGGGACCTTAGCTCAATGCCAACATTTAGCTTAATCAATTACGATACTCTTGAAAAAACTGTACAAAATCTCAGTTCATCCACATCTGAACTAGATATTTTGCCAACAATCTTTTTCAAATCTGTTCTTCACCTAATATCAACAGATGTACTTCAGATTATAAATACATCACTACAGACTGGCATTTTTCCTTCCTCTTTGAAAAAAGCAGTTGTAAAACCTTTACTCAAAAAGAATAACCTTGATGTTTCAGTGCTTAACAACTACAGGCCCATATCCAATTTACCATTTATTGGGAAAATAATTGAAAAAATAGTCTTCAATCAATTAACTGCCTTTCTGACATCAAATAATTGCTTTGATAAGTTTCAGTCAGGTTTCCGTGCCAATCACAGCACTGAAACAGCTCTGATTAAAGTTATAAATGATATACGTCTTAACTCTGATGCTGGCAAAACATCAGTCTTGGTGTTATTGGATCTTAGTGCTGCTTTTGACACTGTTGATCACTCCATACTACTACATAGACTGGAACATTGGGTAGGATTCACTGGTATAGTTATCAATTGGTTAAAATCATACTTGCAACAAAGGAGTTTCTTTGTTGCCATTGGAAACTATACATCAGCACCTGTGTCCTTGACCTGTGGTGTCCCTCAGGGGTCAATCCTTGGTCCATTACTATTCAATCTCTATATGCTCCCACTTGGACAAATCATCAAGAACAACTCAATTAATTATCATAGCTATGCTGATGACACTCAAATCTACTTAGCTCTATCACCTGATGACTATGCTCCGCTTGAGTCTCTCTACAGGTGTATTGACCAAATAAACAACTGGATGTCCAACAATTTTCTTCAGCTGAACGCAGACAAAACTGAAGTTATTATTTTTGGGAAAAAGGAAGAAAGACTTAGGATCGCCACTGCTCTTGAGACTAAAGGGCTTAAAGCAAAAGATACTGTTAAAAACCTTGGTGTCTTTATTGACAGTGAACTAACTTTCAACAGTCACATGAAAGCAATCACTAAATCTGCATTTTATCACCTAAAAAACATTGCCAAACTTAGAGGTCTTATGTCAAAACAAGATCTAGAAAAACTTGTACATGCCTTTATTTCCAGTAGGGTAGATTACTGCAATGGCCTTTTCACAGGCCTTCCTAAAAAGACCATCAAACAGCTTCAACTGGTCCAAAATGCAGCAGCAAGGGTTCTTACAAAAGCAAGAAGAACTGAACACATCACTCCAATTTTAAGGTCCCTACATTGGCTCCCAGTAAGTTATAGAATTGACTTTAAGGCATTGCTTCTTGTGTTTAAAACACTAAATGGGTTGGGACCAAAATACTTGTTGGATATGTTCTTGCTATATGTACCAACTAGGTCTTTAAGATCACAGCAGAAACATCTGTTGGTAAAACCTGCTGTCACAACAAAATGTGGTGAAGCAGCTTTCAGCTGCTATGCAGTTCAGCTATGGAACCAGCTTCCAGAAGACATTAAAAATGCTCCTACTGTTGGAAGTTTCAAATCTAGACTTAAGACTAAACTGTTCTCAGATGCTTTTTGCCAGTGATTCACCTTTAATTAATTTATTATTTTATCTTTCATCTTTTATGTTTACCTATTGCTTTACTCTATGTCTTTTACTTATCTTACACATATTTTAAACTTATTTTATCTTTTATCTTTTTTTTGCTCTTATATTGTCCTTTGCTTTTATTTTTGTTAAGCACATTGAACTGCCTTTGTGTATGAAATGCGCTATACAAATAAACTTGACTTGACTTGACTAGTCTTTCTGTAGCAAAACGACTGCATCTAAGGTCAGGTGTAACATAGGTGCATTGTATCTTTGCCTGTTCTTGTAAAGGACACACCCTTACATTATTAATTGCTAAACATGCGCAAAGTCATGGCCTATTGCCTGGCTTCCTTCCCTCTGTTGTACACTGACCATGTGTGCTGCATCGCACAGGTCCATGGTCTGCGTGAGAGGGTTCAGGCCCGCAGGAGGTCCCTCAATGACTCTTTGGAGGGAGAAGTCAGGGACTTCCTGATCAATGAGGCAGAGCTCCACACCTACGATGACCTCACCAAAGTCAACCCAGTCACTCCAACCACAGGTATTTTACTCAGTAGAAGTAATCATATTTAGTGCTTCATATTATGTGTCACATTTGCCTAAAGGTATTTACCTTTCCTGTCACCTTTTTGTTATTTGTTAAATGTACCCTTTTAGTTTGATGGCCCAATTGCCTTAATTAAATGCCCTTTTATGTTTGTATTCATTGTTTACTCATTATTGTTGATAAGCAGTCAGTGATACTATAAGCAGTCTACAAGCCATTCACCTTTGTTTACCTTTGGCTGCCTCCTAAGCGACTAATGACAGGAAGTCATTGGCTTCTCCTTCTGATTTTATACTCCACTTGTTTTCCTGCTCCACTAGTCCTCAAATGCCTGCAGGCCAGGTACAGCGCCAGGGTGTTCTACACGCATGCAGGTTGCACCCTGGTGGCTCTCAACCCCTTCCACCCCGTCCCTCACCTCTACTCTCTGGATGTGATGAAGGAGTATCACACTGCTCCTCAGCCCCAGGTCAGTGGACACCTTGTGCATCACTCATGCATCATTCATTAAACATGAACGCATGCTTTATAAAGGCGTTTGCACACCTGTGCGCAGATGAAAACTATGTTTACCATACAAAAAAAAAAGCAAGAACGCTTATGTCCGACACACCTGAGTGTGATGACCCCTGAAAAATGAAAGCTTAAAAAAAAAAAGATACTACTTTCAGCTATTGGTTGTATGTACTGTGTAATTACATGATGACGATAAACTCACCAAAAAGGCAAATAACTGATACACTCGTCATGTGGTAGTGGTGTATTGTACTGTGAATGGCATGGTGCCTTTTTAGTCGGTCTCTTTGCCTTTGCATTATTTAAGCATATTCATGAAAATTCTGAGGAAAATGTGAGCCTGTGCAGGAGCTGTAAACAGCTGTAGGATCAAAATTTAAGGTTGCTTGGGCAACTTATAAAACTGTTTCCTATTGGCATAAGCTATGGAGGCCTAATGTTAATTAGTGAACCCCTCTAAAGCAAGTTGATAATTTATTTGACTTTGATGTTTTTATGCAAATGTCAAGCATTTTCAGGTTCATATTCAAGTGCATGCAGGACCTTTGCAGAAAAAAACTAAAACATAGCTTTTGAAAGTTAATCATTGATTGTTCCTAAGAAAGGAAACCTTACTCATAATTGGGAGGAATACTCTTTTACAATTTGCCAATGTTAGTGACCGTCCTGACCCTCACTTGGTGCTGGACAGAACCTAACCAATAGAGATTTTTAAGAACTTTACCAGTTTTGATTTTTGGGTTTCTATAAATCCTAAAATAATTTCTTAATGACAATATTTATCTGATACTGATGGTGTTAGCAGGTAACACTTGTCAATTTCACCCTAACAGGAATTCAAGCCACACATCTTCATAGTAGCCGAGGCAGCGTACAGAAATGTGCAAGGCCAAGTTGAGCCTGCGAACCAGTCTCTTGTAGTCAGCGGAGAGAGTGGTGCAGGGAAGGTATGACGTTTGATTTGCACTGCAAAATTTAAGTTACTGTTGTTAGTCCATAGTAATGTTTCAGCAGAGTGTGAAAGTCTGTTTATTCTTGCAAATCCAGTTATTTATGGCTTTGGTGAAAATGCAGTTTCCTTCATGTATCTATGGATTATTGTTAGGAATGACTTTAATTACATTTATGCACTGCACAGAAATGCTTAATTTTATTTTACATTGCGGCTGCATTACCAACTTGTACGTGCAGTTGGCCCCTTATTACCATGTTGTCCATCATCCTTTACTGATCTATCTGTTAAACATGCCTGTAGACATGGACGTCACGGTGCCTGATGAAGTACTATGCCACAGTGGCTGCCTCCTCCCAGGACTGCCAGGACACTGTGGAGAGGATAGAGAAGAGAGTCCTGGACTCTAACCCTGTCATGGAGGCCTTTGGTGAGCCCACATCTGACTATTCTAGTAACTCGAGGTTTTATAAAAACTATGGTACTGTGGGTCTTCTCCAGAAACTGAAAACTGTGTCTTTCTCTTTTTCCCCACAGGAAACGCCTGCACTTTACGGAATAACAACAGCAGTCGATTTGGAAAATACATTCAGCTCCAGCTAAACAGGTCCTTCTGGTCTTCATAAAGCCATTTACCCCATGTACTCTGCTATTATCTAAAAATATTATTCCCTGATAAAGTAGATAGTGCACCTGGTGCCCTGGAGCATGGGCAGTGGAGGCTGGTGCAAAGCCTGAAGGGCAGTGTGTCCTTTTGTCATGCAGGTCTCAGTTGCTGGTAGGGGCATCGGTCCAAACCTATCTACTGGAAAAAACCAGGGTTGCCTTCCAAGCTGCTAACGAAAGGAATTTCCACATATTCTACCAGGCAAGTTGAGATTTGAACAGATGTTGATGCTGTGCTTGCAGATTTGTCCTTCCACATGAAATACTTGCTGCGCTTTTTTTCATTGCCGTTATTATGTAATATATTACTTGCACAGTGATGTGCAGATTTGGTTGAAAGTTGTTTTATGTAAATAATTATGTTTATATAAAGATGATGAGAGGGGCCACGGAACAGCAGAGACAGGAGTGGAAGATGCCACGTGCCCAGAAATTCAACTGGTTGCCAAATGCTGAGAAAATCTTGGAGGGTGAGTTTTAGACACCTCATCTCCGGCAACATAAACTTAAGGCTAATAATAATAAAGCTGTTTTTAAATAATAGGAGGAGCATCCACATCATCGAAGAATAAGAATTAATAATAATAATAATAATACATTTTATTTCAAATATAAAAGCGCCTTTCAGGACACCCAAGAAAGCAAGAATTCACTATTCTTATCAGAGTGGGCTGGTGTATGGGTGTGTTGACATCACATATGTGTTCACTCACTCCTCATTTGATTGGCAGAGGATTGCTTTGCGGAGACACTGGAGGCAATGGTTCATCTGGGCATCGACTCAGAGAAGCAGGCACAGATATTTAGGGTAAGACGAGTGACTCAAGGCTCAGCATCTTACGTCATCCTTTGGTCAGACACGTCACTACCTGAGCTCAAACCTGAGTGTTGATGTTCTCTGCTCTGTCAACTTCCAGATTTTAGCTGGCATCCTCCATCTGGGAAATGTAGCCTTCAGTCCGCCAACAGATGAATCTCAGCCCTGTGACCTTGAAGAGGAGTGTAAAGGTCAGTAATTCAACACATCTAATAGATATAATAAATAAACTGATGTAGAACTTCTATATCTACAAGCACTGTATACCAGGAATGAAACCCAGCACAATGGAAAAGATGATGTGCATTTTGATAACTTTATAATGGTAAAAAAAAGTAGTAATCTATGTTCAGCTTTTTCTCAGTGTTCTTGTTATTATGGCAGTGGTAACTCATCATAAGTGTGTCATTTGTAGCTTTCTTGCAGACGACTGCGGACTTGCTGAGGATCCCTGTAGAGGAGCTGCAGTCGTGCCTGCGCATCCGTACCCTGAAGGCAGGCAGACAGAGCACCCTGCTCAAGCCCTGCTCTCAGGCCGAGTGTAGCGTACGGCAGGAATGTCTGGCCAAAGTCATCTATGCACAGTGAGTGGAGATTAGTCTTAATGTTGATACCAACATTTCCCTGCCTCACTTACCTCGCTTTCTCTTTATTTTTATTTAAATGCTAGAAAGCAATCACTAACACTTATCCCTACTGTTCTGAACAGACTGTTTGATTGGTTGGTTTCCTTCATCAATAAGAGCATGTGTGCTGACAACTCCAGTTGGTGCAACTTCATAGGTGAGGTTTTGTTCATGTAATCCCATGTTGTTCTCAGAAACATGATGTCACTGTATGTGCAGCCTGTAGCTACATGCCCCATATATCCCATTAAACTGTTTTTTTTTACAGGATTGCTGGATGTCTATGGCTTTGAGTGCTTCCAAAAAAACAATCTAGAACAGCTGTGTATCAACTATGCCAATGAGAAACTGCAGCAGCACTTTGTTGGCCACTACCTCAAAGCCCAGCAGGTATGATGTGCATAAGGGGAATATTTGCCGATAGCTGTGTCCATATACTGCTGTGGTGTGCTGACTTGTTTTCAGGCTGTACTTGGTGAATTTAGGGCTTATTTCTAAATGTAAATATTTCATGGAAATGGGTGTAATTTTTAAGCAAGAGTTTAAGCGGCTAATTTTGTATTTTTACTGTAGTATTGTCATTGGTTTTAGAAACATTGTAGTACAGTTGTAGTGATAATGTACGCACTGTCTCTGTGTTCAGGAGGAGTATGTATCTGAGGGCCTAGAGTGGTCCTTCGTTCAGTACCAGGATAACCAGGGCTGTTTGGATCTCATAGAGGGCAGTCCCACCAGCATCTTCTCTCTGCTCAATGAGGTTAGTGGAACATCCATGAGTACGATATTCACATCAATTTACTTTCACCTGTTCGGTCCTGCCGTATTCCGGCTAGGAGTGCAAAAATGACTTAATGACTTAATATCTCTGCCTCGTCATCACAGGTCTGCCGACTGAACCGCGCCTCTGATGCCAAGCAGTTTATGGTTCGCCTGGGAAAAGAGCTGTCCAGCAATGATCGAGTGAGCTGGGATAAGTTCAGCAAGCAGCCACATTTCATCGTGTCGCACTACGCTGGCAAGGTTGTGTATCAGATTGAAGGCATGATGGAAAAGAACAAGGTATGTTTGTGGTGTGATTTAATAAAAAATCTTGCTCATGTTCAGGATATTTATCTCCTTAGCTTGGAGGCAGAGAGTAGTAAGAACATAGTAGTAGAGTGCTACTTGTGTAGGGAACTAACACACTTATGTTCTGCTAAGATAAAATGACACACTTATGGTCTACTTGTAAGATGAACTGAACTGACATGCTTGTGCTCTACTTATATGATGCATTGACATACTTATGTTCTTCTTGATGACATGCTTGTGTAATACTTGTCTGATGGATGGACATGTTTGTACGTGCCTTATATTGTTATTGTATGTCCGGCAGTTGACTTGGCTATCCTTGAGCTGCTATGTCTGTGCTGCCAGTGATCCATCAGCGCTGTCTGTCTAACCAGTGCGTTCCCCATCTGTCCTGCAGGACCCAGTGCCGCCTGAGCTGATCCGGCTACTGCAGCAGTCTGAGGACCCTCTGATGCACAGTATGTTTGCTGATGCCCATGCAGAGGAGGAGTCCGCTCGAGGACACACCAAAGTTGTCACTGTGGTCTCCAAGTTTAAGGTATGAAAAAAAAAAAAAAGTAGGGCACTGACTGCTGTTTTTTTCCCCACTGTAGTTCATACAATCTGTTTTTAGGGTCATTGGGATTTTATTTTATATCCTGAAGTCCAGCACAATCTTGTGTGGAATGGCTTAGTTAATACTGTTACACCATTTATTCATTTATTTTATTTATTATTTTATTATTATTATATACACTGAGGCTGGATGGCAAATGCATGATCCAAGCACAGGTTTTCAGTAGGTGGACAAGTGTGCACGTGTTTATAAATGTTTTCACCTTTTGGTCCACATGTTCTGTGCAGAACTCTCTGGAGAGCCTGATGAAGATACTGCACAGCACCACACCTCACTACACCCGCTGTATCAAACCCAACCCAGACTGCAGGCCTCTCACCTTCAAGAAGGAAGAGGTGAGTACTAACTGCCGATTGTTTTTTTTTTTTTTTTTTTTTTTTATACAATTACAATTAGGTTATTGTAACACTTGCATTGAGTTTCAACTGATGTTGATGTTGATTTGCAGAGGGTTTAACTAAGAAATCGGCTATATTTGGCACAATTTTTATTTGTCCATTTTTCACATTGTTTGTCAAAATTTGTATGTTTATGGCATTTATTGAGTTATTGGGTGTGGACATGTCTCATTTAGTTTTACATGTGTGACTGACTGTTTTCGTGGCAGAGCATTGAATAACGAACCATTTGGCTTCTCAAAGGTGATTATTCAGCTGGAAGCATGTGGTATTGTGGAGACCATAAATATAAGTGCAGCAGGATTTCCTATAAGGTAACAGCTTAAGCCACTCACTGTGAGTGACTGTTTGTTTACTTTAGGTTAATGATGAGATTATCGCTTGCATATTTTAAGTTAATTTTAGCAGCATTGCAACTGTCTAATGTACTACGGTTCTTTACTGTTCCATGTACTCAGGATTCCTTACACAAGTTTCCTGCAGCGGTATGGTGTCATTACACATTCCACAACCCTTGCTCAGCTGACCAGTCAGAATGGTGAGTGGATTAGGGCAGCAGGGGCAGCTTATTAAGTGTTTATACTGTATACTACTGTTGGTAGACTCAGGTAAAACCTGTTCAAATGTTGGGACTTTTCTGCTTTCATCTGCCATACCAATTTCGCTTGCTAATTTTCAGGCTCTCCCATTTAAATTGTAACTTTGTCCCAGTTCTGTTTTACTGCAAGGTATTACTTTGACAATTGACAACTTTGCCCTACATAAGTGAATAGGAATCATAAAGCTAAACTAACCCTGAAGCTTTCTTGGCTCTCTCACATTCCTCTGTTCTCTCTGTCTTTTCCATGTCCTTCAGTTCATGTCCTTCCCTCTCTGCTCTGTCCGTTTCTCTGCTATTCCTTCGTTGTGGTACCTGTGGAGCTTCTGTTGAATGAAGCGTACCTGTGGCACACGACACTAGTGCCCTGGTAAATCCATGCACTCATCACTGGTAATAGGAGAGCTTAATTTGTGTGCCAGAAGGAACCACTGCATGTTAGGAGGAACTATGCACAAAACTTTCCAACCTAAAATATTAAGACATACTTTAACACACTGAACATACTGTAATTTAAGGTATTAAAGGGGCACGTTTGAACCTGTATCTAACTGTTACATGTTTTTGTGTGCTTTCTGTAGCCAAAAAATAAAAATAAAATGTCAATTAAAAATAAAATACATATATTTTTGTAATATTAAAGAAATAAACATATCATTAATACAAATTCTGAGTTACATTGAAAGAGGTTTCACGGTAGGGGTAAGGCTGGCCAAGCATCTATTAAGCTAAGCAATTAGGGCAGATTTTTAATGTAAAAGAGGACGGCATTTTTGTGCCAACAAAGAAAGCGGCACATGTCTTTGTAAGGTCAATGCAACATGGCTGATGGTCTGATAAAGATGACACTATGTCTGTTTTTGCTCACAGACACTACCGACAGTCCGTAAAGGCCAAAACTAATATACTAGTGTACAGGTTTAAATGTGCCCCCTATTTATGTATTATTTATACAACCGATTTTAATTTGATTTAATGCAACATTGCCAACTATTACTTTGTTTGCAGAGTCACAGATAAAGTATAACACGGCTTATTGCAGGGTACTGCAGGTTTCCTCAAATGAACTGACAGTTGAAATTGTGACGTAGTATCCAGCCTCAGTTCAAAACCAAGCTTGTTTTTAGTGCACGTGTAGTTTTGCGGAACAAGTATGTTCATTGTTTTGTCAGTGTGTTTGTTTATGTGCTCTGTCTGTCTGCTGTTGTTGAAATCCCTCTCTCGGTTCCAGGGTACGAGTCTGGGGATAAGGACAGCCTCGGTTCTGCGGTGAAGGATGTTCTCCGGGCAGTTTTAAAAGGACACACCTCTGATCCCCAGTTGCTCTCGGACTCCACCAGCCACAGCTCCCTGGTGCATTGTGGGAGGACTAAAGTCTTTCTGACTCATGCCATGGTCAGTATTCGTGACGTAGTATGATGTTTATCTGTCTAATGCTATGAACATAGTCATTGAGTAAGAGGGCTTTGATTATGACTTGTCAGGGTGGGGGAAGGATAGCTAGTCATTTTTTAAGAAGTATGATGCATTCATACTTTGAGTTTCAAGCACTAAGTGTATCTGGATTCTTTTCTGACTCACTTATAATGTACTGCAATGTGTTGTATTGTTGTTGTACTCCTTCGGTTGTGTACACAGCTGGAGTTGCTGGAGGAACAGCGGGCCAAAGTGCGCTCTCACAAGGCCTTCCGCATCCAGTGCTGCTGGCGGAGATATCAGAGACGGAGACGGGAGGCTGAGAGACGGGCTGCTACCCTCATCCAAGCAGGTATGCTCTAGAGTCCTTTTTCCATCAGATTCTGTAGCGAATTAAAAGATATATCGCATTATTTTGTAGCGATATAAGATGCGTTCGGTTGGTTTTCCATCAAACAAGTCCAGGGCCGAAACAACGTCCGCCTCCCGAATGACGTTTAAAAAAAGCAGAGTCTCTGCTCTTGACCAGTTGTTTCCAATGCCATCTGCGCCTGCGTGGATGTATCGCATTAACCTTTTCCATCATGTCTGTAGCGATACAACTTAGCCCTAGACCACCTGTTTCGAGCGAACTAACTTTGTGCGACAAAACAGGCGTTAGAGCGATATAACCGTTTTTCCATCACATGTAACTTCTTGATGCGCATCACAATAAAGCGAATCATATTGTTGATGGAAAAAGGACTTATATGGAACACTTATGAGCCAGATGACTGACCTGAACCATTCCTGAAGGTCCCCTTTAATAGAATGCATAACAGAGAGCAAGGGAAGGAAAGAGACAGATGTGTAGTGGCTTTAAAGACAGGCAGGGTCACTGGACACTGATTTTTTTTAGGAGGTAGGAGAGGTGTATGAAAGGTCACCAGGCTGATGCCCTGGACTTGAGTGTGTTTGGCTGTCTGGCCAGAAGATGGCAGCTGACAGACGTGTACACACAGTGTGAATCAGCAGGCTTCACCTACTTATCCCTTTGAATGGAAACAGATTAGACAAACGTACATGTGAATGTCTGGCTGGCTTGCTGTCTGGCCTGTTATTAGGAGCTAGCATTGGTATTAATGCCATGCCTACTAATTGAATTACACTGATCATTCAGACTGTAAATTACTGTGGCAGGTAGTAAACAAATACTGTAGCATGTAAACACTAGAGTGCAGATTTTAGGGAATACCTCATAATTTGACTGATAAGAAGTATGTTAATGTTAAGTTACTATTTTGCTTTGTTAGAATGACTTTGCACAAAACAGTTGTTTTAGAATGTGTTCAAAAATAAATCTTGTCAGATATTCAGGTTACTATACTTTAAAATAGGCTGGGGAGGATTTTGTGCAAGTGTGAGTGTATACATGCTGATGTCTCATACGTGTCTGTGTTGTGACAAACACACACAACAGAAAAAAATAAATTATTGTCCAAGTAAATTGTATTGAAATTATTGAAAGTAAATTGTTGTCCAAACCTTTTTTGCAGTGGTGAGGTCCTGGTTAATTCGACAGCAGATAAAAAAATGGACCAAAGCTGCTTCCGTCATCCAGTGCAGATGGAGAGAGTGGAGAGTACGTACTTTTTTTGTTTTATTTATTTCCAAAACAGTTTATCATTGAATGTTCAGTAGCTGTTTGTCATCTGGTGGTGCTGTTACCACTGCATCCATGCTATTGGTAAAGTCCTCTGGCGTGCATTGCCTTCCCCATTTGATGCTGATGAATGCCGTTGTTGACCTCCCCATCAGATGTTGATGGATGCCCTAGCCGAGGCGGAGCTGGATGATGCTGAGGACATGCGGGAGGAGACTGTGGCGGCGGGACCCGTGCTGGATCCGCTGGTGAGGGAGCGGGGCTCGGTGCAGCTGGCCAGCCTCCCGGAGCCCGTGGCGGTGTACAGCTGGCCCCTTGGCCTGGCGCTGGCCTCGGCACCCAGCATCACCGTGGCTCTGAGCGCCAGCGGCTTCCAGAAGGTCGTGTCCCTCATGGCCACACTCAGGACATCCTTCAGGAGTGCGGAGTACAGAGTGGAGACCAATCAGTTCAACCAGGGTGTCGCCTCCATACGGGCACAGCCACGGGTGAGACCCTGCAATGACTGTTTACGTACAGGGATCCTATTGGTCATGAAATTTATGAACAATCATGGAATTTCAATACGGTCTGTTCAAGACATGGAAAGTCAGAGAATTTGATCATTTTGTCACCAAAATTGTTTATTTTACGTTTTTATACATAAGCTCATGGAAGTTTGCTTTTTAGTCAGGAAAAGTCATGGAAAAGTGAGGGAATTTTAAATTTGACTCACAATGGGAACCCTGAGTTGATCTGAATGTTATTTCTAAAACACTGTGTTAACTGACTGGCTCTAACCTGCTTCTGTTCTCTTTGTCAGGGATCCATTAAGATGCACCTTCAGAGATCACCACTCCTCTATGCAGACATGTATCCTGGGCACAAGGGAGATGGGATCACAGGTTTTAACCAGATCCTTCTGGAAAGACACTAACAATTTGTGTAATCTGTCACAGTTGACACTAGTATGTACCAAATGAATCATTGCACCTTCAAAACAATGTACAAAATGACCAACTAAGGGAAAATTCCTGCAGCTGCCTTATTTAAATGTTATTTAATAATGAGTGTTCCAGAGGGTTCCATGTTTTGACATTGTGGCTGATAATGTTTAAGTGCCTTAAGTTTATAATTAAATGATTACTTACTGTTAATTGATTTTTAATACAAAAATTATAATGTACTTTTATAAAGAATTATACTAGTGTCAATACTGTCTCCACAGTACCCAAAGATTCTAAATGTTTATGTAGATTGTGATCAGTGATTCTGAAATATTCTGGCTGTATGCATGTCTATCAGTTATTACTTGAATAGAGGCATTACTGATTGTACTTCCTTGTTCCTCAATGTTCTTGAGGCTCTGTTATGACCATGCATTGTAATTGATGAATTTTATGCAGTGCTTCCACCCTAAAACCTGCTGCAAACCCCAAATACTGCTCGGGTTAGTTTAGAAAGGCATTATTAAGCAGTACGATTCTTAACTTGGATCGTTCCAGGGACTTTTACTTGTACAGTATTAAATAGAGTATTCAAAAAGAACTGTCTTGCCTCATTACAGTATCGTTATCATTATCAGTATCATTATTTTCTTGATCAAAAAAACACCTGGGAACTCTACCTGACTGTTGACCTTTTTATGCTTGTCTATGTTTTCCTGGCTTGGTGGGTGGTCAAGTTATTCAAAACAATGGAACTGGTAATGGCTAATGATGTATTGTACAATTGTTATTTTGATATTGATTTATGAATCAATTTATTCAGGGCGTTTTATTAACATTTCCAGTTTCTGTAATATTGTATATAATGCATTCTGCTTAATGATACGACTGAGTAGTAGGCAACTGAAACCTTGATAATTTCTGCAAACCTCCATGAGGATTTGAAGTCAGGAGGAAGTCAGTGATGAGAAGTCTGCCTGGCCTTGTAAAGACTCAAGATGTGGCAATAAAAACCATTAACACATTGAGTACATCTTTGTTTTGCAGAAAAAAATACAGACACACAGTAAGGCAGTATAGAGGGAATACAGATATTCTTTGAACTATGACACTTTGTGTAGTTTGGAATGTTTAAATATTGTATAGCATAGTAGTAAATGTATAACATCAATAGAAATGTATAGATTAGTGAAAGCTTGTAAAAGTGTTGATCAATCAAGTCAATGTTTTCAGTATTTATGGAGCCCCCTACTGGGTAAAGTGGGAAACTGTTTCCTCTGGTTATTATTCTGTGCCCATGGATTTGTAAACTGCATGGTTTGCTTGCTGCACCTGCAGGTCACAATCAAAGTGTTAGGCTCCACTACAGTTATTTACCTGTCTTTTCCTGTTGCTAAAAAGCACACTAAACTTAACTCCATGTTGAAAACTGTAAAATAGTGCGAGTAATGCGAAATTCAACATTCAAGATGACTCCCAATGTTTGAATATATAGGCACAGATTATAAAACCCTGGACACACTTAAGGCCAGTTTACAAATCTGTGCACAGAATTTATAAATCTGAGGCCACAGGATGTGATGATGTAGAACATATACAAAATTCACTTGCAACCAGTCCATTAGACCTTTATAGGTCTGATAATCAGTTCTTTAATATTATTTCTTTGTATTATGAACAAAGGATACAGCTCTCTCTCTCCAGGTGCTGGTCAAATAATTAGAATATTATGAAAAAGTTGATTCATTTCAGTAATTCCATTCATTTAACAATAGCCCCGTTTACATGGACACAAAATGTCACTTTTAATCTCTTTATTTACAGAAACCGATTAAAAACGTCCCATATATACAGTCAAATAATCGGATTCAAATGAAACCGTTTAAATTTTCAAACCGATTAAAATAGGTGGTTTACACCTTTCTTCAAACGCGAATCTCTTTATTTGAGGCTCATATAAACAGTTCGGTAGAATTCTAATAATCTGATTAAATTCAATCGGATTCAAAAAAGGTGTCCATATAAACGGGGCTATAGACTGACATATTTCAAGTATCTATTTCTTTTAATATTGATGATTATAACTGACAACTAATGAAAACCCTAAATTAAGTATCTCAGAAAAATTAAATATTGTGGAAAGGTTCAATATTGAAGACACCTGGTACCACACTCTAATCAGCTAATTAACTCAAAACACCTGCAAAGGCCTTTCTGTGGTCTGTCAGTCTAGTTCTGTAGGCTACACAATCATTGGGAAGACTGATGACCTCACAGTTGTCCAAAAAATGACCATTGGCACCTTGCACAAGGAGGGCAAGGCACAAAGGGTCATTGCTAAAGAGGCTGGCTGTTCACAGAGCCCTGTGTCCAAGCACATTAATAGAGAGGCAAAGGGAAGGAAAAGATGTGGTAGAAAAAAAGTGTACAAGCAATAGGGATAACTGCACCCTGGAGAGGATTGCGAAACAAAACCCATTCAAAAATGTGAGGGACAGTCACAAAGAGTGGACTACAGCTGAAATCAGTGCTTCAAGAACCACCACGCACAGACGTATGCACGACATGGGTCTGTCGCATTCCTTGTGTCAAGCCACTCTTGAACAAGAGACAGCGTCTCCTCTGGGCTATAGACAAAAAGGACTGGACTGCTGCTGAGTGGACCAAAGTTATGTTCTCTGATGAAAGTAAATTTTGCATGTCCTTTGGAAATCAAGGTCCCAGAGTCTGGAGGAAGACAGGAGAGGCACAGAATCCATGTTGCTTAAGGTCGAGAAGTTTCCACAGTCAGTGATGGTTTGGGGTGCCATGTCATCTGCTAGTGTTGGTACGCTGTGTTTTTGTAAGTCCAAGGTCAACGCAGCTGTCTACCAGGAAGTTTTAGAGCACTTTATGCTTCCTGCTGCTGACCAACTTTATGGAGATGCATATTTCATTTTCCAACAGGACTTGGTACCTGCACACAGTGCCAAAGCTATCAGTACCTGGTTTAAGGACCATGGTATCCCTGTTCTTAATTGGCCAGCAAACTCACCTGACCTTAAACCCATAGAAAATCTATGGGGTATTGTGAAGAGGAAGATGCGAAAGAGTTGAGGGCCACCATCAGAGCAACCTGGGCTCTCCTAACACCTGAACAGGGCCAAAGACTGATTGACTCCATGCCACGCCGTGTTGCTGCAGTAATTCAGGCAAAAGGAGCCCATCTAAGTATTGAGTGCTGTAAAATTTCCAGAAATCTTTTTTGTATCGGTTTTAAGTAATATTCTAATTTTCTGAGATACTGAATTTGGAATTTGCATTAGTTGTCAGTTATAATCAAAATTAAAGGAATAAACATTTGAAATACGAGTCTGTGTGTAATGAATGAATAATATACAATAATATATATTAATAGAATATATGCATTACCTTTTAAATGGAACTACTGAAATAAACAATTTTTGTATGATATTCTAATTATATGACCAGCACGTATGTCTGTGCAGTCAGCACTAACAAATTGCCATCTTAGTGACTATACACCTCTGATGCTTACATGAAACATAACCCTTAGGGGGGAAAAGGGTCATGCAACATTCATGATAGCATGTGACCTGGCTCTAGTTTCCTTGTGTTTGCAGGTTTGAAGAGTGCATAATGCATATGTAAACAGGTTTTTGGTCTGCAAATATAGTTCTTGGCTGCAGCTTGGAGCAGCTTTCCTACCCTATCCTACTAATCCCTGGAGATGACCGGTCTTTGTCGCCACCCAGTGAGTGGAGGAAAACAAACCTTGCTCATAATGCAGAACCGAGTCACTTTATACAAGAGGAAATATGAATGGAGTTTACAGGGATTTATGCACAGTACCCTACTTGTTTAAACCCTGATTGTAGACAATAACAGTTTTGTAATGATCAGAGGAACCACATTTTAGGGTACATTCATCTATTTCAAGACAATCGACAACCAAAACACATGACGTAAAATGCAATTTATTTTCAGTAAAATACACAATATTAGAAAATCATAAAAGTGCGTCAAAACACCACCGACAACACACAAAACACCCAAGCTATTCTTGCACACTGCTGTAATCCAACACTGGGCATCTTGTGTTGGCTTGAGCGAGAGGAATAGGTGGGTAGGCTAGACTCGTAACAGAATGCAAGGCCCTTCAGAGGCCAGGCTAGAGTCGCCATGCTCCACTTGTTTTCAAGGAAAAGGCAAACGAACAATTGGACCACGTTCCAGTTCACATCTTGGCCAAAATTGGGTTCTGCAAAAACAAAGGAGTCAAGACATGAAGTAAGCGGTCTCATTTCAAAGGCAAAGGTAAATGTAATGCCAGCATATAAACCATGTCTAAAAATTTCCAAGGAAGTTGCACAGATTTGTTACACAACACGAACATGCCCCGACATGTTGGTTTTGACTCTACACTGACCGAGAAATAAATAAATAAAGTGCACAAATGCAAACAACTGAAGGAATGAGTTTTCATGCGATCGTCTTACCAAAATCCACATTCTAAGACGATGCGCTTTTGGTCCTACGGCGTTTTAGTTCAGTGTTGCGATATTTTTCAGCAATTTTGCGCTCGTGGCCAGCTGGTAAATGGCGGTTGGTGTTTAGCTCAATTTCTCTCTTAGTTCGCCCTTTTCCTCCAGCGTGACAAGAATAGTCGACGAGATTGTAATATTCGTACTGGTCGTAACAAGATTCCTCGAAATTAGCCAGCCTTTCGATATCAGTTGCCATGTTTAAAAACAAGGTTAACGAAGAGCGTTTAGTAGACGTTGCTCGACGAACAGTGCAAAGTGAAGAGTGTATGTAAACAAGGTGATGTCAGTTTTTATCCTTACGTATGTGGTCTAACCACATGGATTGGCTGAGTGTTCGTTGCCGTTAACCTATGAGCGTGAGCTTCAGTATTCTAGCCTCACGTCGTCCAATATGTTTAGCCGATGTTTGAAAGACATTTTTCCAAATATTATGACAGCGGACGCATGTATACTACAAAGTCGAATTAGGCAATGCTCATCCTGTCGGCTACGATGCAATGTTTGATACTGTCTTCACTTTAAGCTATAAACTATCACTAGCACTGGGTCTAAAAACATGGCTGTGTGTTCAGCTGTCACTCTTCAGTGTTTACAATGCTGTGTTTTTCAGTTGCGAATTGAACTTTGCATTACCCAAGACCTTAATAATTTCAGTCCATTTGACACCACTGGGTGGCAGTGATGTTTGCTGTTTGCATTGGCGAAGGCGAGAGTTTACATTGATGTAGCCAAATGTTTCCATTTGCCAAAGCTCAAAAGTTACAATGTACACCCAATGTTACTAATCTACAATGATCATCTTCGCAAATATTGGTTGTTTTTCAGTAATTATTCACTTAGTGAATTGTGAACTTCAATTAACACAAGTGTGTTAACATTGTTCTACCATCAGCGATCTAACCACAAGTGCCTCTTGCCAAAATAAAATATTTAATAAAATAAAATAAAATATAATCACATTTTCTAAGACTGATAAGACATAATTATGGTGATGTGCTTTCTGAACGCATAGCCTACCTATGGTATTCTGGTTGTCGCATTGCAACATGAATCTGGTGTCATTCAAATTCAAATTGAAGTGCATGACGAAAAAAAAGTATAATAACATGGTTGGTTTTATATGTGGTGGTGTCTATATGTTAAAGTGAAGTAGGCCTGTCACTATGAATAGACTCGGACTCTGAAGACATTGTGTGAAGACATTGATCAGCCAAAATGTAGAACAGTCCCTGCTGCGTTTTATGCAGACAACTTAACACAGCACGTTTCACACAAGACAGGGGAGGTGCAACATTGTTAATTGTACCACCCTGTCAAATTCCAAATAATTTGCGTCAAACCTGGAGTATGTCGGTAATGGAAATGCAACTGCATGATGTTGAATATGTAGACTGTTTTGTTATGTAAGCACAGTTAGCCCCTAGTGGACGAGAGATGGCGAGACGGGTGACACGCCCCTGGTGGAGTTGTACATCCTGACGCTTTTACACGTAGCAGAGCCCGTAGCCCTCAATGGTAGGTGGCTGCGTGTGAGAGCAAGGCCGGGAAAAATGGCGGCGCCCGTCCTGAGAGTGTCCACCCCTCGATGGGAAAGAATAGTCAGGTTCCTTGTATGCCTGCTTGGCATCATGTTGTCTTTATACGCCTTTCACGTAGAACGAGAAAACGCAAAGGACTCGAATTATCGGGCACTATGCGACTTGAGCAACTCAATAAGCTGTTCCAAAGTCTTCACCTCCAGGTACTGTAACGTTAAATTCAATGGGCACAGGCGCTTGTTCGTGAGTAAGTTAGCAGCGTTAGCTGGCTAACGTTAGCTTACTGAACCAGCGGTCTTAGGTGGTAGCTAACATCACTCACCAGCTACCATTGAAACGTACAGGTTAACATATTTCAACAGATGCTTGGCTGATTGGTGTAAATTAATTGGCAAATGCCTATATCAGTTACTGTATTACTGACTTGGAAAAACTGTCTTGGAAAGAGTTGGACTGGCATGAATCCTGAATAGGTAGCTGCTGGGAAGCTAACGTTTGCCAATTAACATTAGCTGTTTGGCAAACTGGCTATATGTCAAATGAGCAGATATGAGCAGGCTCAGTCTTTGCTTTAATGCTGTTTAACCTAGGCCGTATTACCTGTTATGTGATGAAACGTTGCTTGTTTTGTTCTGCATTCATAGAAGTGAGCTAGCTGCCGATCAATCAGCAAGCTAACGTCAGTCATTGTGTTTGAATGCTTAGCAGTCGCTAGTTTGAAGGCTAATCTAAGTTAGCTATGTCATTGGTTGTTCAACAGCTTGGATGTTTGGCTATGCTTATCCGTCCATCGTCGATTATCATCTTTATATAATTGTTGATCATGAAACTAATTGATTTGTGACTTTCCATCGGAACTAGTTTCCCGAACTTAATGAAGTTGGTCTTGAGATTGTCAGTGTCAATGATTAGCGGCTAAAGGCGCAGTCAGCCTTCAGAGCTTGAGTTGAGAGTGATGACGCCGTGTTTTGACCAATGCACCATACCTATATGGAATGAGAAGTTTTATTGTGCATTTCAGGTGTCTGTGACCCAGACAAATGCCTGTACCCACTCTTGAAACGGAACGTGTTCCTATATTATAGCTAGCTACAGGTCATAATTGGCTGGCTGCATATCCCTCTTATCTTCTGGGTCCATCATGTTCATAATTTGGTTTTGCGGTTTTGATGTAGCGATATGGTTATCGCAGTTGGTTGTAGTTGTGGTGTTTTGCTGCAATTTAAATACATCTGACACACTTCTCCATCAGGTCTGTTTTGAAAACTTGGAAGATGTGTGTTTGGGTAGTAACGCATCAAGGCATGGACTTTATTTACTATGCCCATCACTTGACATTCTCTGTTTGGACTCTTGACTGTGTGTGATGCATGGTCTGCATGGGTTTGAAGTCTACTGGCTTCCGATGCGGTAAACATGAGGGGGAGGCTATCTGTTGGAGTCATGAGAACCAGGCTGCTGACCTGTTCTCTTTTTCAAGCTTGCACGGCTCCAGGGTCCATCATGTGAGTCAAGTCATGGACGTGCAATTTTAGCTACAAAAAAAGTAGCCTAGTAAAAAAAAAACACATATATTTAGTTCCAGCAATGAGATTGGTGTGGTGCACATCAAGGGTTGCCGTTTTTAAAGCAATGATTACAAGAGGTAACGTGGTTGTCATTCTGGTCTTACTGAAGCACGCCACACTGAACTAGTTTTGTAACCCGTTTTTGTTGCATCTGCTGGAATCACATGAACCTATGTGTTGTTTATCACTGGCAGTGCTCTGTAACTTGTAGCTGTGCTGAGCCTCTGTTAGAAAGCATTGATCACAACAGTCTCTGTACACTTTATCATGTGACGACCAGTAATTATGTTGAGTTTCACCAACTGGGAAAATTCTTCCTAAAAGCTCAATTCCACCTGAAGAAATGGGGATTTTTGAATCTGCAGTGCACTGGCAAACCTAAACTGCCCAGGGTCTCTCAGGTTGATTAGGTACAGTCAGGTTTGATGCAGTAAAAAGCGTGTACACGCACACCACATGTCATTGTATTTTTTAAATAGCTGTGGAGTTGGGTGAACTTAATGGTGAAAATGGGTGGACTTCTGCAAACCTTTTCAAGTAGGAGAAATACAGGATTGGCCTAATTACATCATCATGCAAATGGAATGACTGTTCAGCTCTGTGCATATGTAATGCCACGTATTGGGTCTGAACAGAATACGTTAAGCTTGTTTAGAACTGGTGTTGGTAATGCTGTTTTTTAAAATAGCCCAAATTGTTGACCATTGCATAACATTTTGACAAGCCATCCTGTAAAACAGTGCTTTTGAGAGCACGTCTTTTAGATTCCTCTTATTTTATAATGAGCTACCAAAATTCCAAGATGCTTTCATCATCAGGGAGGCACTCCCAGAGAGATGGGTGTACCTGCTTGGCTGTCACTGGTTGAGTGCACAGAACACTGAAGGCTGTAGTCAAACCACTGTGACCAGATCTGGATGTGGTCACGGAAGGCTAAAGCAGCATGGTCCGACTGTCCCCAGATTGTCACAGCCACAAGCAAGTTGACCGCACTTGTGCATTTAATTTATAAGCACTGACCTGGCGCTGGGAGAAGCCAAAATTCGCTTAGATCTTTCCTTTTACTTAGCAGCCACTCTTAACCAGTGTGGCTTATAGAACAGATGATCATTGCCATTAGTGTGTTTGCATGCTTGGTATTAAAACTACTGAACACACCTGCTAAGAATATGACCGTTTCAGTTGCTCCATGCTTTAGAAAATAATAGCTAGTTCTATTCCCATTTTAAGGTGAAATATTGGTGTGATGAATTTGCTGCAAATTCATAATGCGATGACATTTTTTAAAAACACTGACTAAGTGATTAAACCTTTGTGATCAAATACATGTTTGCAACAGCAAAACAATTATGCCATACTTATAAGACACACAGGTACGAGTCCATGTTGTGCGAATACAGACACTGCGATGCTCTTAAGCTGTGACGGATGCTGACTTTGAAAAAGGCTTGTTGGCATTTGACAGAGCACAGCGATGTTATGTGCACAATGTTGCGCTGGTCTTTATTGTAGCCTATGTGTTTATAAGATGATTAAGGCATCAGCGGTATGTTTATAATGTAACAACTTTTTATGTTATCGAGAAATGGTTTTACCTGCCATTTCTTCTGTTACTGTTTTGCCACGTACTGCATGTAAGTCACAGTCAAGTCTGTATTGTCACAGCTGCTCACCTACCTGTGAAGATAAGTGTGTCTTGTACACTCAGCTGAACACTGAATGAATGAGGTTCCAAGATATGGTTGGTTTCAACAGTGTTGTAAGTGCCTGTTTAAGATGTTTTCCTAAAGGGTTCATCAGGAGGTGTCATGGTCCTTGAAAAGTAAGCACCCTTACAAACTGACAGGAACTTGTTGACTATTGGCATAGTTTTGGGTGACAATAACCTGCCTATCTTGAAAATGTTTGACTTGGATGAAAAGAACTGCCATTACAAAGCCTTACCAAGCGGATTGACCCTTAGTATCGGATGAGAATCGCATGGCACCATACAGCAGTAATCATTCCGGTGGAATGTGTGTCTAAGTACTTTATTAGATTACACAGAAACCAGTCTAGGTCATAATTACTTGTGCAATAACACTTGTAATGCATTCCACATCTAAAAGCCTTTGCATTTTTTCGATGGCTTGATTTGGTTGAACGGGGTGGTGGGCTTAGCCTATGGTAAAAAAGAGACACATTTGTCCATCTCAGTGAATCAGGGAAGTCTTTAGTAATTTTGTGGTGTGCCATTATCATGAAGATATTAACTTATGTCAGCCCATGTATTCCACATTCAATAAAGATTTGGGACAGGTCCTAAGAGCACATTGCTCAAAGTCCGTCCTCGACAATGCGGTGGCGTAATTTTCTGAGAGGAGGCAGGGAGGGGAGCCACTGAACCAGCAGCCAGAGGTTGTGTCACAGGTCCTTCCAGCCAGACTAGTGGGCCAGATTTCCCCTCTGTACACTAACTGGACGACCCAGATGAACTCTCGAAACAACGCATCATGTGAGGCCCAATTGAACAAAGGTTGTTTGCATACTAGGAGTCCCTGAACATTTATGGTGTTGTCATGGTGTGATTGGTTATGGTGGTTTAGGTGACATCATACTATGCTCTTTGTTTTGTTTGTGGTTTATCCTTCTTTATTGGTTTTAAATGAAGAGGAAAAGATGCCTTCACACTGACGTTAGAAAGACAAAAGCAATTTCTCTCCTCTGGAAAATAGATATTTTGTGGCCATTTTATGCTGATGGAATAAAATTATCTGTACTGCAATGTGAGCAGTGACCAAACCTGGAAACTTAACATGTAAGCCACATTTTATTTTTATTCTTTTAAAGGGGGTTTAAGTTGGTAATTGTATGTCCTTCACAGATCAAAAAACTGCCCTTGTGTCATGATGGATTTGTCAGTCATCTTGGAAAATCCCAGCCTGAAGAATTCAAAAGATGTGTGGTGTATGACCAAGGCGTATTTTTGTACACCTACTTGTGATTTGTGTTCCAGATGGGGGAGAGGATTCGGCCTCTTGGGCTCCATCTTTGGCAACGACAGCGCCATGAACCAGCCAAACAGTGTCTACGGAATCATCTTTTACATCCTGCAGCTGTTACTTGGTGAGTATTTCATATCTGTTAGATTGACGGTGTATAAATACAGGTAATCTTTCTGGAGTGTTTTTTTTTTTTTTAAATCTGAAATATGTGGTCCTTTTATTTGTTTTGTAGGAGTCTGCGAGTTGTCACAGGATCATTATGAGCCTGTGTCTGCTTCAGTGCTCACAAGTCTCACATAGTGCAGTGATTGACTACAACTGCTGTCTACATAAATTGGTTAACAAGTCATTAGTGCACCAGTTATTAAGTGGCCTTTATAAACTCAGTACAGAAAATTCCTACATAGACTTAAGTGAGAAAGTTGCAAGTATACACCAGCTCTGAAACAGGATTGCTCATTGAGACCCACGGATGGCCCGAAGCATAGTGAGAGTCATCTGTGTGCCATAAAAAAACTTGAATTTAGAAACACTAGTTGCTGCTGCCAGTCCCCCAGTCAGTCAGTGGGTGAGGGTATAGAGGTGAGGCGGTAATCTGAGCCATCCCAGGGTAATGGCTCAACTTTGGCCAACTACTGCTTCCCTGAAGGGTACACGCTCTCTTTCAAGGAATCATGTGCCGCCTACACAGCATGTTCACACTGCATGGAATGAGTGTGACTCAACCAGTGCTCAGTGCAGCACGTGCATATGTGTTTAATGAACTATCTCCATGCTTTCCCAATCGCTTGGTTCCTAGAAGATGGCGGTGTATCGGTTGTGACTAAATGTTATCAACAAGTAAACCCAGAGGGTGGTGAGTTCAGCCTCAGTGCACATCACTTACTCGGCCAGCTGAGGCCTGCTAGAGAGTTTGGGCTGGGTTGAGTCATCGTCCCCGTCTGAGAACTGGTTTTGCAGGTGCACTGAATGCATTGCATGCCTTTTCTGTCATCGGTGACGAGCATACACAGGCCTTCCTAACAAACAGAATAAGGCTTTATTTTCAGCAACGCCTGACTCTGTGGTTTGAACTTTGTCAGTACAGTGTTGGCGTGAAGCAGCTATTCAAATTTTATCGCACAGCTATCCATGGCAGTCTGTCCCAAGTGGCTTTATCAAGAAAAGAGAGGCTGATAAAAATATAATGTGACAAACTGCTATCATAAATGCGTGCAGTGTGTCAATAGTATTGGAGGCATGCAACAGATAAAACTGATGGGAGTTCCATGCATCAGTTGGTGTTTATGGTCTTTCTTTGTATGATTGTGCGGCCAATTGAGGCCGTATAGTTTTTTGGGTCCTTCAGGTCCAACCATTTTGCTTGTTGGCCTCTCGTGTAAAATTTCGTGCATGCTTCCTGACTTCGTTCCTGTGATGGCTGTGTGCAGGAGCCTGTCCCCTTCGCCTAATGAAATCTTGCCACTATAAATAGCAAGCCGCACGGCACACGTGCATGTGTGTGTTAAATATCCTCCATGCAGAAGCCAGCTGTCCTCCTCCTCCTCCTCCTCTTCTTCATAGAAGAATGGATCGAAGGGCGGCTATGTGTCTCGCTGAGTGGGGTAAAGGTCATCCTCGTCCTCTACCGCTGACAAACCAGCGAGCGCTTGGCCACCTGGATAGGCATGTTGCAACCCCTTCAGCACTGGCTTCAGTGCAAAAGTGCAAAAAAAAAAAGGCCTGGAGTGATGTGAACCTGTGGGGTGTCTGAAAGTGATCTTTGTTTGTGCAACGCGCAGCATATGTAGATCAGCTAGGCCCATACTGTAAGGGCCCAGGGATGAAATATCAGCTGAGCAGCCCTTGTCACTTCTGTCAAAGGAGTAGCCTAAAATGGTTTGAACTTCCTGCTCAGGATGTAGACTCAAGAGTCTGGTGTCAGCTCATTGATGGTTTATGGGTAGTGTGAAAGTAGATTCAGGAAGGGTATCGCACCTTTTAACAGCTCTAGGCTTAGCAGTTGCATAGGTGTCAAAAGTAGTCCACGCCTGGTCTAGAAAGAACTCACACCTCTACTGGGCATGCAAAAACAGTAAAGCCATTTACTTCGTTTGAATTGAACAGGAAAAAGTGCCACCCAGCGAACTAAAAAAAAAAGTGCAAAATGTTCTCCAGCACCAGTCAGACCATCATTAGTGCAGGAGTTGTGGTTCGTGTGAGCCACATGCTTCATTTACAAACCAAGTCACTATTGTCCGTCCCAATTTTTGTATTTAAAGAATATTGGTTATTACACATACCTTAATGAATTGTTCAATATTTGTTTTGGTTTTTACACATACAGCAGGGTGACACATTTGAAAGTTCATGGCGGGCTTTGTCAGATTGTAATGTAATCTAATTGCACATTTCCTTTTCCCTTTCCTTTTTCTAATGAACTCGTAGTAAGACCACTTCAGGGCTCTGCTGGTCCGTGGGAAGGTGAAGGGACCTAACTTAATTTAATAAAGACGCTTCCCATACAGACATGCACTCATATGGTTCTTGTTATTGATAGGATTATGGACTAATGAATAGTACGGGTCAAATATCCCCTGCACACACACACACACACACACACACACACACACACACACATCCTATGGCCCTCCCTGTTAACAACTGAGCGTAAAAAAAGTAGCCTGCCTCCTGTGTGAGTAGTTGTACTTAAGTACATGCATCTGTGTGTTGTTTTGTGGTTTTAAATGTGTGTTTGAACAACAAAAATGTGTGAGGTGCAGCTCTGTGTGTGTGTGTGAGTGTGTGTGTGTGTGGTAAGCTAGTTGGTGCATGACTGAGTAAAGCTATGAGGATGGGCACAAGTCCAGGCAGGTGTGCGTGCGTGCGTGCGTGCGTGCGTGCGTGCGTGCGTGCGTGCGTGCGTGCGTGCGTGCGTGCGTGCGTGCGTGCGTGCACTCTGAAGGCTCTGACCTCTTGTATGTGTGTGTGTGTTTGTGTGTGTGTGCGCGTGCGTGCATACAGGAATGACGGTGAGTGCCATGGCAGCCCTGATTCTCATGAGCACGTCCATCGCCTCGGTGATGGGATCCCTCTACCTGGGGTACATACTCTACTTCGTTCTGAAGGACTTCTGCGTCATCTGTGTCACCACATATGCACTGAACTTCATTCTGTTTGTCCTCAACTACAAGCGACTTGTTTACTTGAATGAGGCTTGGAAGCAACAGCTCCAAGTCAAGCGGGACTGAGAAGGAAATAAAGAAGCAAAGAAGGAAAAAAAACAAAACAAAAAAAAAAAAAATGTGACCTCTGAACTTTTGACTTGCCACCAGGAGACCTTGCTTCCATACAATGTTCATTCTGTGTCTAAAAATATTGTAAACGAAAAAAATTAGGGGCCAGAGATCACAGGTTTGTTGCAAACAAAGGAAGGATTTAAAAACGGAAAAAAAATATCTATTTGTCCATATTCGCTTTGTTAGATTCCCTTATTCTACCCAAAACGAATACTCACATAAGGGATGGGGTAAAAAGAAAAACGAGAAACAAAGAAGAAAAAAAAAAAAACAAGCACTTGCAGAATCTCCAGTACTGACCATGGATGACATCCTGCTACTGAAGAGGAAAGTGGAGGCAGAGAACGAGAGCGAGAGAAGTACAACGGGACAAGTGGTGGTGTTTACTTGAAACCTAGTGGATGGTCCTGTTCCCGTATTCCTGAACTGTACTGAGAGGAAGATGAATTATGGGTTTAACAAAATAAACATGCATGATCATGAAGTTACTGTACAGCTCTCAGATATGATTCCACAACGAGATACAAGGATTAACATCAACAAAAAAGTGTAATTTCTTATGTTTACAGTAATTTTTTGAAGAGGACCACTAATTTTAAAAATGGGAGAATGTGAGACCTTGTGTGTACATCGGTTCCTTTTTTCCTTTTGTGTTTTTTTTTTTTTTTTGGCAAATCTGTAAATAGCTGCTGAGCAATATTCCAAGCTAGATTGTCTTTTAGTGTTGACAGATGTAAAGGAAAAAAAAGAACAAAAAAAAAAAATCCGCAATAAGGAGAAGCATTCTGTTGTCATCTGGGTAAACAGGTGTGGTGATGTGCATGCACTAGGTGTGTCCCTCACAGTCGGCCAGCAAGAGTTCTGCTGTCGCTTGGATGCTTTCAGAGCACCTACCAGTCAAGATGTTCGGGAGGTTTGAGTCCAACCAGCCTCCAGTCTTCAGGGCCAGAGTTTTTTTTTCCCCTCACCTCTGTCTACCGCTCTCTCTTTCTGCTAATCCCACTCTCCAGAACCCCACTCTCCAGAATCCTAGTCTCCAGAATAGCTCCTCTTTCCTGTATTTCTTTCTGTAACTTTGTAAATATGTTTGTTCTAAGCATTCCTGACACACAGGAGAACCATTAGACGTATGTGCCTAACAAAACCGTGATGTGAAATACCACCTTCTGCCCCCCACACTATTCTTACCATCACTCTTCTCACTCAGTCACTGTCTCTTACATTTTTTTTTTGTACTGTACTTAACATTGTTTCTTATGAAAATGGTTAACATTGAAAATGTCTACCACAACTCCTAGACACACCCTCTTATCTGTGTCCAAGTGTGCATTTAAATAACCTGCTGATGGATGGTGCGAGAGTATTTAAAAAGGATACGACAAAACAGCTCTAACCTTTATTTTGTATGCAGCATGTCATACTAGCTTCAGTAATTTATTAGCCGTTCTTTGGGGTATGTTTTCACTGCTGTAAGCAAGGTCTAGATCCCTCCCACAGTGGTCTAACATTTTGTTGCTGTGTTTTTAAAATGGAAACTACATTACCCACAATGCTCAGTGCCCTAGCCACTACCTCTCAGTATTGTCCCCCCATTCGATAACCCCCCCCCCCCAAGCTTGCAGGATTTAGCTTCAGACGATGCCAGCGGAGTCTTGACAGACGTAGATATCATAGCGCCCCATTACTGGTTGATGGTTGACCCATGGTAAGTGAGTTGTGCTCTCCTTCTTGAGTGGAGTGATATCGGGAGCAGACTGCGCAAGGTTTACTTATCTGTTTCGTGTCCCAGATCAAATGTCACTGATACGGTTTGATTGGCTTTTGTGTAGGCTCTCTTTGGTGTGACGTCCCACACTGCAGAACAGGGGTCAGTGTTCATGTGTATTAACTGTTTTCTAAATGGGGTGTCAAACGATGTGCACATTCATTGAACATAGGTTTTGTTTTTTTGTTTGTTTGTTTTTTTTTTTTTTTTTCCAGTTGTCTTTTAGGTCGGGGCTTTTTCACTTGTGTAAATACCGTGTGAAATTCCTGGTGAATAAAGTCTGTGTCTCTTTGTGCTAAAAGTACAGCTTTTTCAGTTCACCCACTCAAGGTGATGATGCCAGAGAGGCTTGTTAATGACAACAGATTGTTGTGTGTCGCTAGCTTTATGTCATTTTTGAGTCGATCTTTAAGAATAGCTTGCTTTAGAAACACTGGATAGAGAATGTCGCAGGCCTTTTTTTTAAATTGTAGACAGGCTTCCCGTCTGTTTAAAGGCAGACCATCATCCATCACTCAGTGACAGCTTGACAGTCTGTATCAAAGATACCGATACTGTGGCCCTGA
Organism: Setipinna tenuifilis; assembly: GCA_030347295.1. NCBI lineage: Eukaryota > Metazoa > Chordata > Actinopteri > Clupeiformes > Engraulidae > Setipinna > Setipinna tenuifilis. The sequence continues at coordinate 11,464,153 of CM059272.1, forward strand.
ACATAAAAATGATTCCATGACCATGAGAACCAAGCTGGGACACAACTATTTGAGCGAGGATTTGTTGCCTTTTTCGTCCGAGTCCTGTGAGCGCCTCATCTCAGAGATCCCACAGCATATTACTGCTTCTTGACTGCTCAGAATGATACGAACACCTTCAAGTTGTGAAGTCACTACAGCTAGTAAAGAAGTGTGTGGCTTCATGGCATCCACAAGAACAGCCAGTTCAGATCAAAATATCTTCTTTTTCAACGCTGGCGAAACAGTAGTAGTGTTTTGTGTTCATATGTAGCGCACAGTGTGAACCTCCCCCAAACCTAAAGCAGGCGAGAGAGTTGCTGCAGCCATGATGTCCACTAAAAGTGCCTTCTGTATGTTCTCTGGGCTTTGGCCAGTGTGGAGCAGCAGTTCAAGCCTTGTTGGTCGAGCAGACAGAAACAGGCACTACTCCTGGGCCCTGTTTCAAGCACGTGGTTCAGTGACAAACTTGGGCAAGTTATCTCAGACCTCCTGGGGCAGGTTTCCAGAAAGCAGTTTTAGTAACTTATCTGAGTATGTTAACTCAGACGAAGTGGTAAACCACCTAATAAAAAGCCCCATGGCTCTGTTTTGATAGAAGAATGAAGGCATTTGACTCTTCTATTATCTTACGACTCATTCTGAGTTAAGTTATTGGGGTCACCAAACCACTTATTTGAAATACCCCCCTGATGGAAGAGTCCTGTAGCCTTTTTTTAGCACAAAAATAAAGCCATGGGGCTCTTTTATTATAAGGTACACTACTGAGTGAACTTATCTTGGTTTGCCACTGACCAGTGCACCAGAAGCACCCCACCTGCTTGTCTTGGAGAAGGTATACACAGATGAGCCTGGAGGTCACTCTAAGATGTGTAATGTAACACAGGTATTGGATGTGTATGTTAGCAGAGGCCCACAAAAACCCAATCAATAAATGACAAAATTAAAAAAATAAACATAACATTGTCTGGTGTTACATTAGTTCCTGTTTATTCTTTGTTTGCCTTCCATTCCACTTTTTTACCCCCCGCCTACCCAATTCACATTTTCATCTCATGATTTAGAGGTAGCATATTTTGTTTTGTTACTGTGTCCCAAAAACCTAAGAATGTTGAGGTGGAGTCATTAATGTACTTGTCAGGCTGGTGATCATTTCTTTTCAATGTGACAGGGCTGTGTTTTGTGAATTCTAGCCCTTTAGCTGTCTAGACTGTTAACATAATAGGTTATTTTAGCAAAGAAAAAACAAGGATTGGAAATAATCTGGGGTCTTGTCAATGTCAATTTCCACTTTTAAAAAAAAATCAAGGGTTTCTTTTTATTTTGCAGGACAACTGTGTTTAGGTTTGCTTCTGTATTTGCCAAATATAAGTTTAAGAAAAGAAATGCTGTATTTTCTTACATGGAAAGTGTTACAAGAAAGGTGGAATAGTGCAGGAAAAAAAACAATCGGATAAAATCCACTATTTCTTAACTGTGTTTGAGGAGCAAGCGGGAGAGAATACACATCAGTGAACAATATTTAAAAACAAAAAAAAAATCTCATTGTTGTGTGGAAATGGTCTACCATTAAAACATTCCCTCAGAAAAATGACCTCTGCTCCCTCCTTTGTCTGCTGTTGAGGTGAATAGCACAGTGTATGAGTTTGTGTATAAGTTTGTTTTTCACTCCTTACGTACAAGATAACATCACACATCTCACTTTTTTATTTTATTGACATAGAAAAATAACATTCTGATTTCTTCCAGCATGACTCCAACAAATGTCCAAATCTGTACTTGCTGCATTAGGCACTTACAGGCATTAAAAGGGTGCTTACAGTCTGCCAATTAAACAATCACCAGCAGATATCTTTGACAGCATTTGTTATTATGGGCACATTGTGGCGAATTACATAACCGCTGCTTCATGATAAAATTGTCTGGCAGTGTGGGGACATCGAACTACTGCTGTTGTGCTTTGACAAAGAAACATCTACTTGACTGGGACACCATAGGTCACAACGTGGACATCTTTATGGTAGCCCTGCTACTTATAGCCTGGGTGGCCATGATTTACCAGGGGTGTCGCATTAAGGTTATTAAAGTGCCTTCTGCCATTGGGGGAAAACCCCACAGTAAAGGACAGGCCAGCTGCACCACACACTGACTGAGGCTGCCAACCTGTGCATTTATGTCCAGTCTCTGAGGTTGCGTTCTGGGGTGTACGTACATGGATGCTGCAAGGATTGTACATGAGTGTCTGTTTTCGCCGGTGCGCACAGTTACAGCAGATGGAATGTTTTGGATGTTAGGAATGTTCTCAGTACAAAGGGTGAATTGATGGACAGTGTTTCAAAGGAAGGAGACTGAAATGGGTAGCTTAGTGGCTATAAAAACAAAGTCTTATTTACCTCCGTGTTTGAGGTTTAAATATGTTTGCTGTTCAAAAGCATATAGTTAGAATCAAACTTGTAGTCCAGTAATTATGAAATGTAGATGGTTCAAAATAAATGGGGCTGTATAAAACAATGACAAAATGCTTCCGTCGATTAACTAGATAACAATCAGCATCCCACTGCTATATGAGGCCTTCATGAGACAAATTAAAAATATGAAAGGTATGCATAAAATCTTATTTGTGGTTGTATGGGTATTTCCTCATTAATACCTCAAGCCAGTATTACCTCAAACCACATGAAGGGTAAACATCAAAACAAAAGCAGTGTGCAAATCATCTGTAAAAGCAGTGTTAAAAAACGTCTGTAATAAAAGGAAATACATCTCTCAGGCTCTGCCAGATCTGTGTGAACAGATACAACCATATTCCAGCTCTGATGTAGATTCACATTTGAGGCTCACAAAATAAACTCTTGACAGCATAGGGCACTTTGGTACTTGTATGTGCAAAGCCAAGTCTACCCGGCGCGTCAAGAGCAGGGGTACTTAGCCCAGACCGGCAGGATTCCCGTCTCATTGGCTAGTCCCCAGTAGCGCTCCCTCAGGATGTAGGCTGCTGACTTGGGTTGCCTCTGACGAGTAAAGACGCCCTTTTTGTTCCCCACGACACGAGTGATGGCTAGGACAAAAAAAAAAAAAAAAGAGAAGGTGAGGAGAGAGGGTTATTTGGGTTGTTCTGGCGATACAGACTAGGAAAGTAAACAAAAAAAAAAAAATCAGGGCCTATTTTGCTTTCAGGAAGGAATTTGTGGCATTCGGTCAGGGTAATTTCTCTGACCTTGGCCTGGCAGGGCTCTGCGGAGCGGGTCGGAGCTCGAGAGTTGCCTCTGTAAACCTCCTCTGTAAATTCCGCCGGCTCCAAAGCAGGCATGCCAACACTCCCACATGGCATTGATACGTTGCAGGAGCCTCATGGTTTTATTCTTCACGGCAGTGCGTCACAACTACAGCTGTATTGCACTACAATGTACGTTTAAGGATACTTCATGGATGGAAGATGGGGAGTCTGGTTAAGGGATGGGGACAACTAGACCAAGAGCCAAGTGAACTTTCTAGGCCAATGTAATGCCATTTTAAAGAACTATGAGAAGGTGTTTCACTAAAAACAGAAATGATTACCAGTAAATGGCGAAGCCACCACTTTGGTGGTGACATTTTTAATTGACAGCCAAACTGTCAAAGCTTCACATAGGTCTAACACCACCGTTTTAAAATGTCTTGTGACACGCAGCCATGTTAAGAGAGGCAAAGTTCATATCAGGCCCTTGTGGGACATGTCACCATACCATGGTGTCCCATGATGGAAATGCCTGCGGAGTACAGCATTGGCAGTCGCATGTATAGGTGGCAGGGTGTGTGTGTGTGGGGCTCGTGGGGGGGTGGGGGTGGGCAAGAGGTGGGGGTGGGCGGGCACACTTACACACTCGGCTGGCAGGGAGATATCCTGCCAGTCTGCCACCCCCACTCAAGCTGCCCTCACAGGCAGGAGTTCAGCCCTTTGCATACCTGCCACTGGCCTACATTCCAGCAACACCACATGCAAAGGGCCTTATTCATTGTAGTCTACAGGGCTGATCGGCTACTGCATTATTGAGATTTCATGTACAGAGTACAAAAAAAGGACAATTCATGTTGAATAGGTACACTGGGCAAGGGGGGAGGGTTCCTTACTTTGAGCAGTCATGAAATCGGCGAAGTTCCAAATTAGCTCGCCAATGACGTATTGCTTCCTTTTCTGGTCAAACACTTTGTGGTAATTTTGCAGGACCTGTTTCTGGTATTCTTCTGTAAACATCATAGGAGGATCCTGCAAAAAATGTAAATACATATATTTGTGTACATGTTACATCCTCAAAACATCATTTTTAATGCTTGTACGGTCAGTGTATCAGATAAAGTCCAACATCAAATGCCTTTCTGAGGCACCACAGAGGCACAGTACAGCAACACGGACATAAGGCTGCATAACAGCCAAAAGCTTCCTCGGACTCTTACATTGTGCAGTCCAGGTACTGCATCTGCTCCATACTCGCTCTGGATGATGGGCTTCTGGTATTTTCCGTACCAGTTCTCAAACTGGGTGTTGAGCTGGATGGAGATGACCTCCAGGTGACCAGGGTCATGATACCAGGAGAAATAACTGTTCACACACACAACGTCCACATAGGGTGCCTGAATGTAGGAGGGGAGAAAAGATATGTACACATGCCAGTTGTGTAAAAATACTTAGTTGTTTAGCATATTTCTGCAATCTTAAGGTATTGCCAAAAGTTGGTAGCAGCTAAAAGTATTCATTTTTGGCAACACTCCCGTTCTGAATGGATAAAGCCAAGAGCCTTACTCCCTTGTCCATGGCGTAGTTACTGTTACTGACGAATGTAACCGGTCGTGTTGTATCCAAGGATTTTGTGTGAGATATCAATGTCCTACAGAAGGGAAAAAGAAAGGAAATAATGTTCAGTTAGAGTGTAAAATGTGCAGTTTTATGTCTGTACAGGTTTTACAAAGTTTACAGAGATTATATAGAATTTTCTTGAAAGGCACTGAATGTTTTTTTAACAAATCGCTGAGGTGAGATGATATCCAGAACATAACCTGCTAAAAAAGGAACTATGGGTAAATAACTGAGAAAAACATCTATATTTTTGTATAAAGCAGGAAGTTGACTGAACAAAACATGCATTCAGCTAATGGGCAAAACAGCCTTTTAAAGCAAAAGTAAAAATGTGAAACCATCTTTTAGTGTCATCTTACAGAAACAGCAGTTAGACAAACTGGTTTGAAAACCACAAGATGTACAAACTAGAAAGAGGACTACCTGCAGACAGGTGTGCATAAAGAGTTAACGGGGACATAGTCAGCATGCTTTAAATAGCTTCACAATGTTGTAATGTTTTCACCCAATACGGGTGTGGTGGACGTATTTGCTGTGTCCATGGACCAGGGGAAAGAATAACAACTACACAGGACCCTGACTTGTATCCTTCATTTTGACACGGGTTTGCCTTAGGGGGTGTGTATGCAGGACTGGTGGAGTAGTTATTTGAGTTGCCATGCTGAAAGAATGAGCTAAAGGGGCATTTTGAGGATGGTTAGCTAACACATTTCACATAGCTGTTTTCAGTCGAAACCCACATGGCCTAGTGAACCCCTCTTTGGAGGATCTTGTAAGTTTAAGTTTATGATATTTGATGTAATGCAACATACGATACTAAAAGCACTACATTAAAACCAAAAACCTGCCCATTTTCAAATATGAACATTTCAGGGAAAACTATATAACACACACACATAGGTTAGTAACAGTCAAAAACAACCTACTTAACAGCAAAAATAAATAACAGGAAATTAATTAAGTATAACCTAAAATTATGCGTCTCAAAACATCCTAAAAGAAATCTCTAAACTATGACTGTACCCAACACCTAGTAACCATGTGCTATTCTGACAACCTCGTCCCACCACACTGCAAGTCTTAATCTAAATTAAGGCAGGCACGTAGCCAGGCCAAGCCAAGCCAAGCAGCAGCAGCTAAGAAATGTGAGGCTGCCAGAAACTGCTGTCCAGATTGGACTCTAGCAAACCCCCCCTGGGAGAGACCTGTGGCTGTCTGGTCTGCGCTATGTGGGTTACACCTGTTCTCGAGCCTGACAGAATGATAGGCTTCAGGTGTACTCTTCCGCCCAGACTGCATTCCTTTATTTCACCTCAGACTGTGTGTGAAACACAAACCCTTGGCATGCACGCACACACATACATACACTCACTTACTTACGCTGTGGGCCACAGCTACCCTACACATAGCAACAAATATGAACTGACTACATTTTGGCCGACAAAGCGGTCAGCATGTATGTGTGTAATATGTACGTAGTAGTATGTATCTGTGTCGTATAACTCTTTTACAGTTCTCAGTTTTTAAAGATTACATATATAAACAATATTTAAATATTGTGTGTGTTGAAGTATTTGACTTTGTGTTCCTTTAAAGTTCTAAAGACATGAACTTTACATGTATCCATAATAAGGTGTGAGTGCAGATAAGGCAGCAGAGTCTACGGTCTCACTTGAAGTAGTATCCTGCTGGGGGCATCTCCGCTGCCGGCTCATTGGCTACAGACCACATGACCACAGAAGGGTGGTTCTTGTCTCGGCGCACCAGCTCGTTCATGACAACCAGGTGATGGGCCAGGGAGGCGTTTTCAAAACTGCGTCTAAGGGGCAGAACAACACAGATGGGTTAAGGGGGAAAAAAAAAGAGTCTTATTCCCTACACTGTCAGTTTACAGCCCAGAGAGATTCACAGTCTCATTTGAAGGTGAATATTTATCATTTCCACTATTGAAAGTCAGGAGCAGGGGCATAAAATGGGTGGGCCCAGAAAAAAAAAAAAAAACAGGTTGGTTATTGGGTATTATTATTGTCAATCAAACAAAGGGAGCCTTCAGATTGAGTGTGCCTGATTGAAAGGTGTGTGTCAATGCCAAGGCCCACTCACAGCTGCTGCTATTCTCAGGAGTAAGAGGAAGAAGAAGAAGAGACGTACATGTCCCGAATACCCACTCCGGGGCACTCGTCTATGACCACGATGCCGTGGCGGTCGCACATCTGCAGGATCTCCTCGGCGTAGGGGTAGTGGCTGGTGCGGAAGGAATTTGCGCCAAGCCACTTGAGCAGGTTGAAGTCCTTAACAATGAGGGGCCAGTCCAGACCCTTTCCTCGAATCTGCAGACCGGAAGTAAACAGAAATCACTGCCAAGTTAAAACTACAAAGGGGAGGAGCACCACTACTGTGAAGTTTCCCAATTCTGGGCTCCAAATCATTCAAAGCAACTGGCCACCTGTTGTAGAAGATGGCAGACATGACTATATTAAAACTACTGCTAATAATTAAAACAAGCAAGCTTTTTCAGATGACAGACAGATAATAGTAACAACAAAGCTGTACTACACTACAGGTGTACCAACACTGCATCAGGGATGAAGTAACACGGCCTAATATCATTAATCGTTCAATCACGTGAAAGTATGTGACTTTGCTGCCCCCTGCTGCTGCTTACATCCGAGTCCTCGTGCTTGTTGACTCCATGGAAGTAAAATGGCTTGTTGTTGATGATGAACTGAGAGCTGGTGACCTGTACTGTGCGTATGCCAACCGGCAAGGTGTACATGTCCTCGGTAAGGCCATTTCTGGTTTCTGCGGACACCTGTACCTGAAAAACAGGAACAACTTGTGATTTACTAAAGAGACGCCTTAATGCATAATAGCAGTGAGCACACCCAGTCTGCAGGTGTAAGACACTGGCTGGATGCCTAATCAGCACTTTCGCAGCTGTGATAGTTCCACTAAACAAAATGCATGCATTGGTGGTCACAACTTTTTCTTTCTAGGATGTGGTATTCCTTTGGTCGGAAGATGCATTTAAAAAGTTGAATGGAAACCTGCTTATTGTAATTGTTGAACATGTGGGAACGATTAAGAAGTGATGATTAAGAAACTATATTGTGCCTGCAAGAACAAATCTTTACAGCTTTTAAAATAACAAGGGTCTACGTGTAAGTCACGAAGGGTATAGTGCTGCAACCACAGCCTTTTTGCTTATTTGCTAACATGCCTTCCTGTCATGCCCAATGTTGCAAGTTCAGGCCGAGTGCAGGACTGTGCTTGTCTGCACTACAGAGATTACATAAACACAAATGTGCACACATGCTGAGCCAGGCCAAACGCCTAAGTGGTGGGTCTGTGGTTAAGGGGAACATCTGCAGAGCAGAACTAACTTATTCAAACTTAACTGACTCTACGGCTGTTAAAAGGTAAATTTCTCAGCATACTACATCTACCACCCACAAACAAGTTGTCTTTCACCCTCAATTCTCATTTGCATATCAGAGAACAAAAAGCTATATATCTAAATATCAAAGGACAAAAAAGACTACAGTTGGGAGCTCCATTGAAAGTGGGATGGCCATTGAACCTGACCTACCTCCATAGAGTACAAGTATCCAGGGTTGTCATGCATCAGGTAGGGCCACCAAAGGTTAACATTTGCCACTTTGAGGACACCACTGGCTCCACTGGAAGAGGCCACGCATTTACCATCTTTGTCCGTGAGCGAGACCTTCACAGAGGCGTGGTCACTCCCAAGCACAGACACTTGATAACTAACGGCCCCTAATACACAAAACATGTGCAAAAACAAAACATTTTGACTTAAACCCTGAGCATAATGTTGACAAAACAGTGTACAGCATACTTGTTATGGCTCAATATCTTTTATCTAATATTTTCACAGACACAAATGAGGTGACATTAAATATCAAGGCACTAGAAACTTGGAACAAACTAAGCACTCAGCAAGAAGAGCAGTTGTTGTACCAGTGCTGTCTGAAAAGGTCGTCTGCACTGTGATGTCATCGATGTACGCAGAGGGCGTGGTGTACAGAAGGACAGAGCGGTGGATGCCAGCATAGTTGAAGAAGTCAAAGTTGGTGTTCTGCACGAAATAGCCTTTTGGGTATCTGTGCATGTGAAAATATTTTTTTAGAGACGACAACATAACATCAGGCTCATGTGTCCCAAAATAACAACTTTACTCTTGTTCCAATAGCAGACTCATGTCGTAACCATATGACTACAAACCGTATAAACTACACAAATAAACAATTTTACAAATACTGTTGTTCCAATTACCAAATGCAATGTTGAGTTACTGGCCTGATAGAGACTAAAGGATTCAACAATTTACACATTTAAAATGTTATAGTTATTATAACTAGTGCAGAGCCCGTTAATGCAGCCGTGTTGTGTAGAAGAGGGAGTGGCAATGGTGCCTACAGTGTCACACAGACAAAGGCAGTTTTACCGATATATTTAGCATTTGTTCTCCTAACAGCATGAAACTTGGCACTGCACTCACTTGTGCCATTAGCAAGACACCTACCAAATGTGAGGTTAGTGGAACAAACAAACGAACACACACACACACACACACACGTTCCTTTATAGATAGATTATTATTATTATTATTATTATTATTATTATTATTTCAGTGGAACTGATGTGGTGATTGGCTACCTTGAGGGGTCATTCATGTGCTGGATGGTCCCTGGTGGCAGGGTGTGGAGGTCAAGGGTGTTGTTGACTGCAATGGTGATGCGGCACGGTGCTCCAGGAGTCTTTCGGGCAACCGAGCCAATGTCGGCTTCAAAAGGCAGATGGCCACCCTCGTGTTCGGTCACTTTGACCCCATTCACCCACTACAACATTCCACAGGAAAACACAGGAGAGGGATAAACACGGGACTGCTTTTAATAACACCCGGCGGTGTCTGAGTCATAACAAGGTTTTCATATCAGTGGCAAAGACTTGTGCCAACATTGACAGAACAGAATAAAGCTGACATTGTGAAACAGGCTTGGGAAGACTATAAACAGTTCTTATACTGCCATACTTACAACCACAGAATAATAGTGAGCACTTCCCACTCTCAGGACTATCCTTTGAGCCACATCCTGCAGCCAGCGACCAGGTATCCACACCTCTCTCTCGTACCAAACCCAGCCAATGAAGTCCCTTAGCATGACATCCTGAGTAATATCATTATAGCTGGCAGGCACGGGCATATCAATCACTGGACCTGTCTGAATCATACAGAGAGTTAAAAAAAGCAGTGAATTGATTTTTAGATTAGACTGTTCTTCCACCTTCAGGATCATGCAGAGCCAAAAAATCAAATCATATAACTGTGGGGAAAAAATCAAAGGTGAAATGTAAAGTCATTATGCAAACATAGTTTGTCATCATCACTTCTCACAACTGTTACAACCAATATATAATAAAGCAATATAGCAATAACACTGTGAGTGCACTTTTTTATTTTAGTATCTACTAAAGGCGATCATCACGCATCAAAGGTCCAAAAGACATAATTTTTCATATTGCACAGTTCATGTCAGAGCTTCTGCCCACCTCTCCTGTATGCTGATAGGTCAGCTCGCCTACTCTTCATGGCAACGGTAGCATACTTACCATTGCAAGATCGCAAACTGCAGACAAAAAATAACCTGAGGTGCTTTATTTTTCACAGCGAAATTACTTAATACTAACAAGACTGTCATAACCTGTACATTGATTATCGGCAGGTAAACGAGAGGGGAAACCTAGAATTCGAGGTTAATGCACCCTCTGGCGTGCACTTTGAGCTTTTGCAACAGTGCAGGTCATTTACATCCACAAAAAGATAGAAAACATTAAAATGAAAAAAAAAAGCGAAACCTAACCAAGTATCCGAAGCCCCATTTAATGAATGACTAAGATTATCCTGTAGGAGATGTTGTGTTTCCTATGGTACATTGTTGTTATTACACAAAAATACTGGTCACCTCGGGTCAAAATGACACACGCTTGATTTACCTCTGCCAGCGGACTTTGAAACCATGATTTCTGAAATCCTAAATTCCTGTCCTTCGAAAAATCCGCTCGGAATGCCCATAGCCCGTTCAGTTCTTTGATTTCGCGGCTTGGAGATTCGCGTGGAAAGAGCATTCCATTTTCCAATGAATAACCAACATTCCATAAACTGGACATACAGATTAAGCACAAAAGCTTCATTTCTCCAAGTCGTCCTTCTCAACCTCTTTGGTCCTGCATTGAAAGGCTACTGTACTAACTTTACTGATGACTTCCGCATTTACTGTCACATGATTTTGGTCATATGGTCTTCGTTAGTGAAGTCACAAAAACAAACCACATTTGAAAGCGGGAAGGAGCAGAGCGAGGGAAATATTGACGATGTAGCCTATCATTTATTGTGGATTCGTCATAGGCTAGCGTTAGTCTTTTTGCCTAGCCTGGTAAACTACTCCCTCGTACTTCACTTCGTTTTGTACAAAACCAAGTGAAGTACGAGCAGCTGGTTTACCAGGCTATTTTGCCAACTGAACAGCCCCCTAAGTGAAAACCGAAATATGTCAAGTGCAGGATGTTTAAGTAAAGTCCATTCAAAGCGTTCTGCCATTCGCAGAGCAAAGTTAGATGGGAACCCAGTTGTTGTCTTTTTTTAGCATCCTATGGGGTAGAAAATGACTGATGGAGTCATCCATAGTTAGTGGAATAAAAAGAACTTTGTAATGCCAATTGTTAATATCAACCTGATTTCCGTATCTGTCACCACAGTAATGTAGACCAATAAGAAGTTTTTCCCTGACTAGTTTGACCTGTCATCGGATTGCTTTATTCAGAAATAAAAGTTACAGAGCCAAGTAGTGTGTCAAGTAGCTTCAGCTTTTTTTTATGACGGTAAATCTATCTACTGGTCGCCAGAGGGCAGCATCCACTTTTTAATTTATGCTGCCTTCTATGTCAATCCCAGGTAGGCTACTCCATCAAAATAAATAAATAAAACGCAGCATGTTGGGTTCTAAGCATAGCTAGGGGGTATTTTACTCTACTGTGTTTATCAAAATTCTATATACTTACATATTTCCCACTGTACTTCTATACACTATACATTTTAGAACCTTATGTGAAATACAGTGATCGGAACAGGAACATATTACAAAATTATAATAATAACACACATTTTTAGCATTGATATTGTTTCGTTGATGTAATCATAGATGCAAAAAAGAGTGTTGCCTGTAAGACTGGGTTTGATCAACCAGTAGCATACGTTCTTGGGGGTGGCACCCGGGAGATGAGAGGTTAAGTAGGGCACACATACTTCAAATAGTTTACATATTTCGGTTATTATCCTGTCTCAAAGGGTCTCCTGGAAAATTAAATCAAACTTGTATAAACTAATACAAGGTATTACGTTGGGTCGCCAAATTACAACACTCCAAATATATTATGTAATCATCATGACTATAGCCTACTCACAACATGCAAGTTGAGTTAATTTCCTGTGCAAAACCCGACTCCCACACATCCCTGCAAAAACATTGACATTCAGTTTGCATGGCTCTTTGCATGGTAGGGTGAAGAGAAGGTTGTGGTTTGTTTTGTGAAGTTAAAAATGTTCTTATCTTCTTCATTCGATTAATTGGATCCCATCAGCTGTTTTGTTTAATTACGTCTTTACTGTCTGAATCTGTGAGAGCTTATCCCATATCTTGCTAATGATTTAATCTGTTCAGGGCTTTCTACTGCAATGCAATGCTGAAATCCCTCAAGGGTGAAGTGTGGTGGAGGCCTTTATGTAATTCCACTGCTTCACTCCCATGCTCACCCCAGCAAAATAGAGAAATACAGCCTGTCTGTGTTCATTCATTATTCATTAATTAGATGTGCACTCTTAATCATCACACAATTTTGTCAGAGAAATTGACTTGCCTAGGTATGCTAATATTTGTTGTTAACTTGATTACATGATTTATTTACAGGTAAAAAATAGTCATAGATTTTATGCAGAACTGATGGACTAACTTGGATAATTGTGCCCGTGGTTTGCTGCTGTGTCCTGCCGAAGCTTTACGTGCCTAGTTAAAAATGCATACAGGCTTTCCCTGGAGAGCCAACAGGGATTGACAAGGCAGGGACAGCAAAAAAGAGAAGTCTGCATTTCTGCTGCCGTCTGCCACTAATAAGATGACGTTAGAGTGCTACTGCGGCCACGAACTCAAGCATTGCGACCACTTTCTTCAAAAGACACACTTTCTGACCTACTTTCTGTGTCCCCAAAAGTTATTTGTGTGGAAAAACCTGCATGTTTGTGAAACTCTATGTCCACATTCACAAGTTGAGGAAAACACTGAGGTAGTCAATGAAAGAAAGTTGATATGCGCAACCTACCAAGCTAATGATGTAGATGCAGACTCATGTAATTCCACCCCTCGTTCTCATCTCTATGTTTCATGTTCAGACTTATTACTTCTAAAGCTTAGATGTGTTAAAGCTGGTCATTTAGAAATTACAATGTACACCTCTAAATGCCTCTAAATGTGTACTTTGACACATAACATAGTTAAAAATGACAATATTAAAGACATAGCCAATGCTGATTAATTACAAGGAGGGGTTGGGGGAGGGGATTGTTAGAGACCAAATGCCTTTCTGGAAAAGTGTGTTTTGAAGTGCAAGTAACACTGCTCAGTTAACTCATCTTGGTCTGTTCTTTTTAGTTGTTTGCTTGCAGACACATTATGTAAAGTCAAGAGCACCGACTGGCCTAAAAGAAAAGGTTATTTGGGAAATACACAAGCCATGCATCATTGATTAGTAAAAGCAATAGGGAAACCATGTTGAACAAAAATACTCTTTTGGTATTACAAAGTATTCAAAATCGTTTAGTACACTTTTCATAAAGACAGGCAGAATAATTATTAATTGAAACCATCAGTAGGCAAATAAGCCTTCAGTCCAGAACAAACACAGACTTTAAGATCAGCTCACTGTTTGTCTGGTGATACAACAGAAAATGTTCTTCTGGCACAACATAAATTCCACAGGGTCACTGGTAGGCACTGCTGGTGAGCTCACGGTGAGTTTTATGGCTGAGAACAAGCCTGTCTAGGATATGGGACATGAGTAATCTTAGCAGGCAAACTGAGTATGTCCAACACAATGGGACTTCCTTCTTTAGAGGTCTGGACGTGGCTGAGTATATTTAAGCAGGCTATAGTTTAAATAATTACAAAGAAAAAAAAGAAGTATTGGATTAAATGGGAACTTATATTGTGAGTTTCATTTCATGGAGTAGTTTCTCCTTGCCAGTGTGTTTGATTCTAGACCACCTTGCCTGCCCGAGACCTTTTCAAGGTGTTAATACTTTCAGCCAAACAGCTGATCATGTTGCAACAAATCGAGGCACATGACACTTGAACATGAACGGGCTCAATATCTTCAGGAATATCTCTGTCGGAACAAACAGTATTATCCGTAGCCAAGTAAAGCACTTTGTCTGTGCGCACTGTGTCCTGCTTTGTTTGTTGGTCAACAACAAATCTTAGTTGCTTAGCATCACTGTGCATCAGCAACAACAATAAAAAAAAAATGAAAAAGAAAGGGAAAAAAAAGTGTGAGGCAGTCACGGTGCTGCCATTCTTCCTGTTTTCCACACCTTTTTGTGTCCTGTCTCTCCCGGTTGATTGTCAGCCCCTTGTTCACCCAGCATGAGTAAACAATTCCTGCTCAATGCATAGTTTGTTCAAGAAACGTGACACAGACTGGGCGGGAGACCTCCACATCCTCCCGATTCCGCATTGTATACATCCCCTCTATAGCCCCCCGCCATTATAGTATATTTCTTCCTAGTGGCTGCATTGTGGTTCAAGAGGTCAGGTTTTTTTTTACTCGTCAATGCTGCAAATAAATCATGCATGGTTAGTAAATCACAGGACATGCTGTTGACATCTCCACCCAGTGCTGTAGGCTGTGTATCAGGAGGCATATGGAGGGTAGGGGGGGGGGACTTTTTACATCCTAAACCCCTAATAGAAGATCCATATGACTTTATTTATTGAAGGAATGAGACTTAAGAACTCTCTGTTAGGCAATTTATCTCTTGCTCTGAGTTATCTTACCCAGGTATTTTGCTAATTGTGAGTTCTTTTTTTCCTACCCTGGAAGAATTGGCAGTGTGGTTATTCTAACTGCTTTTGCCTCTTGCTCTTGCTGGAGTCCCTCTTCCTGCTGTCCCAGGCTGGAAGTGAGAGTGGGCAGTGAGTGGTGTGCCGTACCGTGCTTTGCTCTGCCCACGCAAGGTCAACATTGGAGAGGAAAGGAGTGACTAGGCGCTGCATGGTAGCCTAGCACCAGCAGTGCAGCAGCAAGGTGAGAGAGGGCAATTTATCTGTCCGCCCGCACCTGCACCTCGCCTCTCGTCTCACCCCTGGTACCTGGCAGCTGCCGCCATGATGTGACTCATCTCAGCCACACTCCGGCTTGAGGCAGCCACTCAGATCTATGCTGAAGGGGATGGGGAATGTGTGTGTGTGTGGAGGGGGTGAATGAATGAATGTATTTTATATTTCCCCTCACGTACTTGCTAAAGCAGTCATCAAACAGCTGCTTAATGTCTGTCTCTTTCATATTCAGTGAGTACAGACATATAGCAGTGGCAATTATTTTTGAAGGAGTGTCATTTGATTTCATCAGCAGCACCGGTAGTTAATGTCAATAAATACACACTCAAACGCATTCATCTGTTTGGGCTCACTGTCTCAGACTCAGACAGAGAGAGAGAAGCTAATATATGAGAAGCAGTGAGTATGTAGTAAGTAAGTATTTATTTATGTAACACAAACATTCACAAAGCACTTTAAGAAGGAGACAAGGGCAAAAACAAACAACCAAAAAGCCTACATAGGCCAAATGGCCAAACTTAACAAATTAGTTCAACCTTTGAGCACTAATGAATAAAAAGCAGGATGTTTGACACACACCAATCAGAACTTGGAAGACAGGGAAGAGGGCAGGGTTAGGTGGAGAAGCAGGAGGAAGCAGAGCTCAGCGCCAGGGACAGCCGGTGGCAGATTGTCTGTGTGGGCAGCTGGCGTGACTAGGTAGGAAGCGAGCTCTTAAAGCACGCTGTGCCACCTTACCTCCTGCAGCCGGGGCTAAGGACATGCGCCAGGCAGCCCAAAATTGCAGTGTCACCATTTTCTGCTCGTGACGCTTACAACAAAAGCCAGTTACCTTAGGCACAATAGCTTCAGGCTTGTTTACTTTCACTCTGCCAAAAAGCACTTAGCATGATAATTCCCTCGTATAAGTGTGTTTTTTTGGGGGGCAGTTTTGTTCATGTTCCTCTACATTGAACTTCACCGGAATCACAAAAAGCCTGAATGAAAACTGGACCACAAATCATCCGCTGGAAACAGATCCAGAAGGTGGTGGTGTGCATGATGTAAGCAGGCAGGGCATCCTGTGTTGGCTGCAACCCTGCCGGGGAGGTTGGAGGGGAGGCAGCCTGCATGTGTGCCTGCCTGCCTCATTGAGATTCATCCAGGGGCAGTCTAATCTCTCTCTCTCTCTCTCTCTCTCTCGCTCTCTCTCTCCGTCTCTCTCTCTCTTTCTCTCTCTCTCTCTCTCTCTCTCTCTCTCTCTCTGCCTGCCCCCCACCCCCCACCAACACCTCACCTCCACATCACCCCCCTGCAACACCCATCTGTTCCCCCCACGATGTCTGTCTTGTGGGAACATCTCCTCAAAGCAACGCCGCACGGCTGATATATGACAGCACATTAGGGTTCCGCTCCCCCCCCCCCCCCACTCCTGCTTAAAATGCAGCGTGAAACCCCCACGATACGAGTACCAGGGGAGGGATGAAGAAAAAAAGTCGAGATCGATTCTCATCCCCCCAGCTGTCTCCACGTGGTGAAAAAGATGTTTGGGCTCCACTTAATTTACCTCAGCTTTGAGATGGCTATATAGGGCGGAGAAATGGATTAGGCAGGTGGTGTGTGTGTGTGTGTGTGTGTGTGTGTGTGTGTGTGTGTATGTGTGTGTGTTTGTGTGTGTGTGTGTGTGTGTACCACCTGAGGCCATGGTGTGGGGACTTTACAACACCCTACAAAAAACCTGTGTAATGCTCTGATGAAGGGCAAGTCAGATGTAGAGGTGATGCATGGCCATATTAAAATCTAATCTTTGCTGTTTGGAGGCATGTGGATGAGGCTTCAAGGGCTTCGCAATAAAAGCACCTAGAAGGACACAGCTGTGTGTCAGTTTTTTTGTTTTCGATGGAAACAAATAAGGCCGGTGAAGATAGGAAATGGATAGGAAGGGATGCTGAGGTATTTTTCTTCCCGCTCCCCTGCTGTGATGTTACCCTCAGCGTAGCCTCTCTTCTCAGTCACTGTCCTCCTCCTCATCCCTTTTTATTCCTGCATTGCGGGGAAAATCAAGCACCCAACATGACTCACTGGATTGAAGGAGGTGGAAGGCATAAAAAAAAAGAAAAACAGAAACAGAACTTTAGTGCACACATCAAAACAAAGCATTGTTTTTTGTCACTGAAGAATGCAGTCATGTAAAATTCAGATCTCAAACTTTGACTCGGCACAAAGGCTGATACGGTCTCTCTGGTGTAGGTGCTGTAGGGACACAGGACAAGGGTTTGAATGAATTGGTAAACGGGTCAAAGCAGTGCAGCCGTTGACTGTCAGTGTGTGCCTCTCAACCCAACTCAATTACCATCTTCCCCACAGCATCCTAGTTGAAAGGATTCTTTTATTAATGCATTTATTTATAAGAGGAAGAGAGAAACCCCCCGTAGTCAAAGAAGTGTCAAAGAAAGAAAAGAATGCCCCCTCTCTTTTAATATGTTTATTTGTCTCATCCGCCCCCCCCCCCCATCCAAGCAATACAGCCCACCCCGAAGTGAGAACTCAAGACAGCTTGTGAAAGAAAAAAATGGACAGAGTGGGGAATCCAACAAGAATAAGAAGTGAAAGTGTAGGAGGAAAAAAGCTTAGAGGGGTAAGACAGTGAGTACCCCACCTCCCCAAGAAAAGAGTAAAAAAAAAAAGAAAAACTTGGCATCCCTCACATTAACTTCCCACACAGAAATGCAACTGTTGAATTATTCATAACACCACAGTGCTGAATAATGAATGACTGTGTGATTAAAAGGATGCATACTAATGAACGTGTGTGTGTGTGTGTGTGTGTGTGTGTGTGTGTGTGTGTGTGTGTGTGTGTGTGTGTGTGTATGTGTGTGTGTGTGTGTGTGTGTGTGTAACTGGTAGTCTAATGGGAATGCGAAGCATTTTGTCACCTGCCACCTGCACCAATAAACAACTTTAGTCAAGAAGACAAGCAGAGAGCGAGTGAGACAGAGAATTATCCCAGGAGCCTCATAAAAACATCCCTAAAATATCACCACATCACCACAGAGATGACATGAGGGCGAAAAATGGGTTGCTATATATGGTAGAGGTATACATAGAGACACATAGAGGTACTGTACCTTATTTAATAAAGAGTTGACGGGAAGAAGCCATGACATTGTGCTATTCTACACAGAGCTGGGGTCGTTACAGTATTCTCTGAAAGCCTGCCATACTGCATTACATGTTTTAAAAATAAATAAATAAATAAAAGGAAAGAAACCCCGAGCAGAAGTGAAGTGTGTGTGTGAGAGAGGGTCCAAGCAGTCAGGAAGCTGGGGTGTTGAATAATGCATTCCTGCATCCTAACAGGGACGAGAGCAAGGGGTCGGGGAATCCTACGCGAAGCTACGCCTAGGGAGCCAGGATTCATCTGCAGTGCTTTGTGCTGGGAGTGTGTGTGTGTGTGTGTGTGTGTGTGTGTGTGTGTGTGTGTGTGTGTGTCTGTGTGTGTGTGTGTCTGTGTGTGGGTTAGAGTCGATGGGCCATGCTAAATTTGCTACACGGGTTGGGAGGTATGGGTGTTTATGTGTGTGTGTGTGTGTGTGTATGTGTGTGTGTGTGTGTGTGTGTGTACACACACATGTGTCTGTCTTTGTATAGGCTTGAGCTATTTGCTGTTACATCCTCCGCTGTGTGAAGAGTGTGTGTGGGCATGCTTATGGACGTACAATATATAGCACATACGTCACACACATGCAAGACAAAGGAGCATGACCTGAAATTTCAAATATTTATAAATACGTGTGTGCGTGTGTGTTGCAACATGCTTTGGTAACAGAGGATATGCATTTTGAATTTTCTATTGAATTCATATATGCAGCCAGGGTGCTATTTAGATTAGATTAGATTTTAGACTAAATTGTGGCAAAAACTCCCCACACTGTACACAGTGATTTCCTCTTTAAATTGTTTTTCATTTATGAAACATTTTTTTTTTCTCAGTCCAGGATTTAGCCAGTAGAACAAAGGATGCAGCTTCAAAGACGATCACGAGCCAGAGGAAGTTGGCACAACGTGCATCATTTCAGGGCTTCCCAGCAGGCCTTTCTGCCGCCTCTCAGACGTTCAGTCATTTATGCATTCCTCGCTTTCTGAGTCTCTCTGTCTCCGTCTCCGTCTGTCTGTCTCTCTTTCTTTCTCTCTCTTTCTCTCTCTTTCTTTTTTGTAAAGCTCCATATGGGCCATACATCTGTTAATTGACTGAGGGTTTTTGGTAAACTCAATGGCTGTTAGCTCCTTACATGCCTTCACTGCTTATCTCATTCCCAACAGCTGCAGTGTGTTTAAAGTTAAAAAGGCAATGCGTATGAAAAGAAGGCCTGGTTGAAATGGTAGTTTAAACGTTCTAAAACATTCCATTCCATTCCACAAGACTAGTTACGGTGCAGGTGGACCCAATACTGAATATGAGCAAGATTACAGAGTGGCAAATATGGGCGAAAGTTGTTTGTCCAGCTTGGCAATGGCATGCTTCAGGCATATTGTGGCTTGTGCTATTGTTCTTGAACTGTGTTCCTAGACAGGGCATGGCACACCCATCCCTGTGATAGACAGGTACAACTTTCTCTCTTTTTTTTGTCGGGTGAAGAAACAAATGACTGTAGGCTACCTTGGCTTTTTTTGTAGTCCTTAAGATCATACCATGTTTTTAAGTGGCTTATTAACAAAAATAGATTTGCATTCGTAAGTATGAACCTATTAAGGAGTAGTTACCTCTATCAAACAGAAGTGTTCTTGTAAACTTTGAATTTGTCATTTATACCTAGAGTTGGTGGGCTCAATGGTGGATGTTGTGCTGCCATTTTGAGACTAACTATGAAAATACAGATTTTACATTTCTCACTGTGATCTCACTGTGAATCTAAGGCAGGATTGCTGTAATAGTGTTGCTGATGGATTCCGTACTGCACTAAAGACAATGGCTGTTGTATTGACACTTAGTTCTGTCTGGTGATGTTACAACTGTCTATTCTTTGTCTGTGTTATTTCTGGTCTTAATGTTTACAGTATTTCAGTGGGACATCTCCTCCTGCTACACTATTATCTCAGTGTGTATAAGTTAACTACAACAGCCTCATAACAATCCAGCTGTTCCCTGTGTGTGCTATACAGTGCAAAATGTCAGTGTGACATTGTCATTGTCTTATAGGCTGAAGCATCTATCTGTGATCTAATACAGATAGATGCTTATGATGGTCTGAATGGACCATCATAAAGAAGACAAACAGGGACAGGGTTATCGGGTGAAACATCTGGTCCTGAATGAGTTGTTGTGGCGGCTCCTTTCGAAAAAGTTTGACATGATCGTCACAAGACAATGCCTCGCCCCATGACACAGTACGTGCCATGTTATGTGAAGAACACGACCAGTCGTGACATGTAAGATTTTTGTGGCATTCTAACAGGAAGGCCATCTGATCTAATTTTTGTCCTAGGTGGAGACCCAGGCTGGGGGGAGCGTTTAAGCTGTGTTGTCTTTGCTCCGCTCTGGACACCAGGTCAAGTCCTGCGGGCTAAAGAAGAGTCCAGACTACACGAGGTCCATCAGCTGAAAAAACATCTCTTGTTTTCATTCGCTGTCCTTAAAGGGTCCCAAGTGGCTAGCTTGTGACTTTGCCTGAACACAAAAAACACTCTTTTACTAATTAGATTTTTTTTGTGTGTGTTCATAAATTCTCTCACAAAAATATCTCCAACAAGGAAAATGTGTGTTGAAATATTGATGAAATGTACAGTCCTGACTGTACAACAACACACAAAAAAGCAAAAAGGCCTGAAGCAATTCCTCCTCATTATTTTCGCCTGCTTAATTAGCCCTCCTCTGTGAGAATGTCTGAGGAACAACCAGAAGAAAGCTCATCTGCTTACATAGGTTTTACATATCAAGCAAAAGTCACATAGTTCTGGGTTAGAAGATCCCAACCTCTTTTACTTATTTTTTTATAGCAAGGAAGGGAGAGAGTGGACACAAACAGGTTGTGGTATTTGTGTTTCAATTTCATTTCATTTGTTCCAAATTTAACCCTGTTCAGACACAGCAGTTTGTTTTGTGTTTTTCTATAGTGTTCTCTCAGAGCTCCGCATCTCAACTGCAACACATAAAAATACTCGCTACTTGATTTTGTAACAGTTTCTAAAAGCGTTACTAAACTAACAAGGCAATACCATTATCATAGCCATACATCAGCCATATAGTTGTACTCTGTAAGAAGACTACAACCCCAATGCATGCTGTTACTTCACAAAATTATAATTGTCCTGTCCTCAATGTGTGCAACAAAAGGCAAAGAGCACGTGAAGAAAATGCATATGTAAACTTGCCCATAACCTCAGCTATCTCTCTTATAGATGACGGGGGAGGGGGCGAAAGAGGTCAACCAAACACAAACTTCCTTTGCAGTTGTGATCTGGTATCCCATTTACCGGTGGTATGATTTGCCAGGCCCGTCTGACCCTAATCTGGGCTATCATCCCAGTAAGGTGCGGCAGTGTGGTGTGATAGCCTACTGCTATCAAAAGTTGATCTCAGCTCATGTTTCACTGCAGCAAATGTGGATTGGCAGGCAGCGTGGCAGAACACATCTCAAAAACAATCATATTTGTCAGTGGGGGCACTGTTTGAGATGAGGGCTGACAGAGATAGGGTTGAGAGCCTGTCAACATGAGGTGGACCAGAGCAATTGTCTCCCGCAGTGTCAGGAAATCGAGGCGGCCTTTTGTGGGACGCACAAAGTAAAAAAAAAAAAACACCCACTCCCGCTGACATCTTTCAGTCAGTTGGGGAGTTTTGTCACCAACTTTAAATTTTTCGGTGTTCACTTTAGAGGATGTCTCAGTCTAGTGGACCAGACTGTTTTACTTTGTTTCACTTCATGCATATAGTCTGGCTGCTTCTGTTAGCTCCCCATAGACATCTGGGACTGTAGTTGAGGAACCTGATGGAGTACTTTAGCGAAATAGAATATTGTGTGAAGGGACTCAATATTGGCGCTAGCCTGGCGAACGGTATCTTACCTCTTTCACAGAACACATTCAACCCTTTATGAGTAGGCCAAGGCTCTCTGCAACAGTTGAGCAAGCACACTTTACATTTTCTCTGAGACCAACGCTAGTCTAGTTCTTATTTCGTCTTCTTATTTCCTTCTTCTTGGCATGATCCTGGTGCGCTAATCAGCCACCTGATACAATTTAATATTTCGCTTCATCCAATACAGGGGCTATTGAAGGAGAGCTAGAAAGGGAAAGTGTGCCCAGGAGATACAGTCTCTCAGAGCTGCAACATCAACATAGCCGCGAAAACGTATATGCCCTGGCGGCAGTTTTGCCATCGTAAGCTTCTTGTTGTTATCAAGTTGGGGGTGGATTGGCTTCTCAAATTAATAATTGCGTTTAGCTTACCTGCAGACCCAGACACAGCTGCCATTATTTCGAGACTGGCAGAGATTGGCATCTCAATGTCTGAGGTGTGTGTGTGTGTGTGTGTGTGTGTGTGTGTGTGTACTGTGGTGCATAAAACTGAGCAGGCAGGATTGTTTGAAATTATGAATCTGGAAATTGGCATAAAATAAATAAATATATAAATTTCACATACATACATACATACATACATATACACACAGCCACGCACACATACATACAATAATACAAACAGACAAGCCCAATTTTAATACCTGTGGTCCTTTAGTGAGGTTTATTTAGAATAATGAATGATTTTGTAACTGTATGGGTATTTCCTGAACATTGATAACATATATTTGTCTAAGGACAATAAAAGCTGGTCAGTCAGTAAATCATATTAGTCACTGTTTTCAGCAAACATTACACAGTTAAAACTGCTCAGCTCAGATTGTTGTAGTTGTGCATTTATGGATTTTTATTTCCTGAACATTGATAACATGTATTTGTCCAAGAAAGAACAATGAGAGCTGGTGATCTGTCCACCATCACCATTAGTCATCACTTGTTCAGCAAACATTACACAGCATAAACTGCTCTCACCTTAGTTTGCTCCTGTCCTGGCCGAAGTGTATCGAACACCTGAAATCAATGCTATACTCACAGTCTTGTGTGTCCACACCATTGCTATTTGTCGTGGCACCCATGCTTGTCAAACTGCCTGTCTCTGAACTTTGATGATCGATGTGCTTCATCCAGTCCCTGCCCCAGGTCCTGACCCCAGGGCCAGTTCTGAGCCCTCTAGCTGTCTGTGGCCAGTGCAGGACACGGTCATGAGGAGCTGGCTCTACTGCTGCTGCTGCTGCTCGGCCCCAGTATCACTTCGCATTTTCTCGAGCTGCTGTGAGACTGTCATGGTTCACAGCTTTATTATTCAAGCAAACTTCACCCACACACACACACACACACACACACACACACACACACACACAGAGCATGGTTCATTGCCGTCAGAGCAGCATGCAATCCTTCATAAGCTGCAGTATAGGCTGAAACAATAGCACCCCTGCCCTTGTGCCTAAGGCTTCTCTTCTACCACACATAAGCTGCATCTACATCTCCCTAGTGTTGTTTATGCTTGACATGGGGGTTGTGTGAACTGAGCGTATTACCTCTCTGTATGAAATATGCATTGTTTTGTATTTAGCCACTTCATCGTTTATGGTTATTTCATCAGGAGCTTTCCGTCAGGTTGAATAGATAACGGAAGAGCATATATCAGGGATTCCCCAGTCATCAGACGTCCTGTGAATAGGTTGCGTGCAGACATTACTGTGCACTGTGCTGTTGCGTGGCTGTCTGAGCGCTAAGGTGACGTGTGTTTGGTAGGCACCACCTCCACACTGAAAATATCAGCCGGATGACTGTTTTCCTGCAGTGTTGCTTGCACTTCACAAAAAAGGGGCAGACAGTAAGGCTGTACCCTGCTTGCGTTGCATTACGTTGCATTTATTTGTAATATTATACATTTATAATATAAAGTTGTCTGCCTCAAATCAAACTCAATTTTATATTCAGCTGGCACCCCCAACCTCCCCACCCCACCTCCTCTGAACTTTTATTTTACTGGAAGGATGATAATCAAAATTAGACACATTTTTTTTCACAGACATCTCACACCTCATTTTTGAGCCATAAGAGGAATCGAGTATCCCACCTTGTGCATTTAAGCAGTGCCACCCTATTCTCTTTGTCTGTATAATGACAGGCACTATTATTACACTGCATAGAGTCTATTATAAAATGTGATTTAATGTAATGAAGTTATTATTTTGTAATAATAGTATGGACAGTTTTGGGTCTAACAAGCCTGCAACACCAAGGCCTACAAAACATGCCCATGTTAGTTACCTGGGTGGGGTGTTGATGGGCAGACTGAGTGTCTACAATGGGCATTTAGTGGATGTGACAAAAAAACTCCAAATCAGTTCTGATTAAAATTGACCCATGTCATCCAAAGCACAATCATACAGTGGACTCAAACCTTCACCCTCAGAGAGAAAAAAAAATGAGGCAACTTAAGGCATCTGAGAGTAAAAGTTTTCGTTGTAGTTACTTCACTTTTCTGTATCTGCTTGGAACTGGTAAACAGGCCTACCCCATGTTATTTCCTCATGGCCTTATCCTCAGTGTTTTTTTTTAAAACACAATCTCAGTGTGGACTTAATGACATAAGCACTGTCTGTGCTCTTTCACTTTTGGCAGCCACACATAACACAAGGTGTATATAGCAGCCCTGTCAACACACAGACGGGCCTATTAATAGCTCCTGTGAGGGGGAGACAAACCCTTGTGTCAATAGCAACCCCCCATCATCCCGCTGCCTGTGCCACTGGGGAACCCTTATCTACCACTTCACAATCTGCTTCCACTTGGCCAAGGCTGAACCAAAGTGGCTCTAATTGAAGATGTGCTGTCATCTCACTACTGCCTTGGCACCATGTTTAGGTAAATTGAAAACTACCTTGGGTACCCTGTAGTGTTGGCAGTGTTTTCTGAGAGGCCCGAGGAGATTTGTTTGTTTACTTTGTGTCCAGCCAAACACATGACATATTGCAATCTGTTTAAAAGCATGCACATACCTGTGCTATAGTTTTCAGTATCTTTGTCTTTGTTTTCCACAAAAGAGTAATGTTCCAGGAGGTGTATTAGAGCATATCAATTGCTTACAATTAAAAAAAACCCACATACATGTGTTCATAATCTGCACTGGTTGTCTTGCATGCATTTCTGCCTGAGCTTTTTCTGTTTGTTCTATCAGTTTCTTTTTGCAACAGTGCTGAGTGACGCACTGCACTTGTGAAAGAGATCTGTCAACGCTGTTGCCTAGAGACAATGGCACTCACACGGTGGGCTCCACAGTTGCGATCTACACATCTACACTCTTGATGAGATTCATGAAGCACCACTTGGCTGTTAATTCAGAGACTTCTAATTCATATGACAGCCTTCTGGGTTTCTCACATATCTGTAAGTGTTGTTTGCCATGTTGCGTGTTGTGCTTGTCACAGCTTTTGCTAGTAATATAGCATACAATATATAATATTCAAAGTATGAGGTTTTTGAAATGAAACAAATATCACTTCATAATGGTCTGACTTTGCAATGCTATCAACCAATATTAGCCAAAGTACCACAAATGTTTTAATGATAGAACAGATTGATTTCCGTCTTAATTTTGATCCTAGTGTGACTGAGACTTTGCTCTTACCTCCTCTAATTGCTATTTAATGAGATGAGTCCCAATCAGCCAATTATTGTCAAGGTGTTAAAGCTATGGTGCAAGCAAGTAGATAGATTATGCAGGGCACTTCAGGGAATAATTATCCGGAGTCTCTGACCTAGGTCAAAGACCACCAAGTCTTAATGACTTTGGTCAGTGAGGATGTCTTCACAGGATATGTGTCGCAAATCGTCTTTTAGCAGCTTTCACAATGTGAGACCTTGGAGGAGTGAATGACAATGGTGAGAGGGAGGAAAGCAAACACTTCCTCTAGGCAAAGGTAAAGCATTCTGACCTGCCAGTCAGACATTAGCCTACACAAACACTGTTTCATTTATGACCGGCACGTCTCTGTGGTACTAGACAAAACTAATATGTTCCTAGTTTTAGAGGAGTAGAATGGTTATAGACATCTTTCGATTAGACTAATATCTAATGTGAGACCACAGCACAGGTGGGTTACATTTATTAACCCAGCTACTGCTACAGGCAGGAAGCACAATATAGGTTATTTTTTATTGGGTAAATGGCCTTGTCTATTTAGTAATTCATTAAGAGAAAGGCTAATCAATGCTCTAGAAACTAATCATAGATCGGTTAGTAAATGTAGGCTTTTTTGGATTTAAAATAGAACTATGATAACAGCTTGTTGGTCCATGTTACTATATGAAGGAATCAAATCTACTGTCTAGATGAGGTGTCAGAGATGTTTGTGATTCTACCTGTTAGCTTTGACTGTGGACCAGTCGCACCTGCAGTATGACTCAGTGTTTCAGTCTTTTTTATGTGTCTAGTATCAGTATCTAGCCTTGTCATTGCAAGGAGATAAGAGGAAGAGTATTTGGTGGACAACTCAGTTAAGGAAACCCTTTGGCTCTTCGCCCTTAAACTCCTGGAAATCAGACTCAATTCTCTGCTCTGTTTTGTCAGAGACAAGTCCTTGGTCAAGATCACTGCACACATGATTAAACCTGCATGTAGACACCGCACGCGAACCATAATGGCCCATTAGTTACATTCTTGTTTTGCAGGATATCTTTTACTGTTGTGTTGTGCCACGTGTCTCTCTAAGAATCATCTCCTTATCAGTTGAGCCATACCGATAATCTGCACTTCTGTCAAATAACTGGATTTTGACTGTTGTTGGTGGTTGACTTGACCAGAAGTAATTCAATTTCGATTGTTAGGGGGGAAAGTCATTCATGTAATTATTATGTTATGTTATGTTATGTTATGTTATGTTATGTTATGTTATGTTATGTTATGTTATGTTATGTACCACCACTTGGCCATTATCTATTTGTTGGCCATGTCATGTCAGTCCTACAGCGGGCCCTGCAGAGGGCAGTGAATGCAGCAGAGTCTATGAGAGGAACACGCTCGCTCACCTGAGGTATTTGCCCTCAGACACACATGCAGGGCACTGTGGAAGATAGCGAGTTTTGCGTCTGAGATTTATCCAGATATAGCCTTATCACAGCACACCCATATGAAAACAAACAGCAAATAAACACATGGCACACGCTGCCTCAGAATGCAAAATAATAGATACAGCTATAAATTCCAACACAAAGGAAGCAAAGTAAAACTTGTAACATGTGATGGAAGCATTGTAAATTGAACAGACACGTTTTTTCTTTCTTTGTGTACTACTACTATATTTATGAAGCCTTTACATAAATACTTTACACGTTCCATTTTAACATTTCCATTTTTTCCCCACTTCTTTCACTTTTATGTATGACTTCACAGCAGACATTTCTGACAGCTTGTTTTTGAAAACAAGCACTCTTTTTTTGGTTAAGTATGTGTTGCAGATTTCATCTCCAGACTGTTACCTGTATTCAACGTGTCCTGATAACCATCTGTTCCAGACTATGATGGCTGAAGCACATTGTAGGACACATGTTCCAAACGCTTTCTAAGAACTCTCAAACAGACTCCTGTGTTTTGACATATTCTATCATGTCATTCTACTTTGTCTGGCATTGTCATAGTGCATACCATTCAGTAACACTGTAGCATTCTGAACATGCCTATCATTTAATGACCTACCTTGATAACCCACCTTCTTTTTAGGACCTGGTCAATTGTGTACAAAAAATAATTCCTTTAGGCTATGCTTTAGTTTATGTTTGCATTTCATGTTCTTTCATAATTGAGGTATAACATGATTAACATTTCAGTTAGGTCGCGTATATTTAAGAAAGTACCAATATTTGGTATGATAATTGGTATTTGGTATGACGCACATCCAGTGTCACCTTTGAGGAAATACCCCAGAACACATTCCAGGAACTGCACCTCTCAAGTCTGTCTTATCAAGAGCCATTGATCGAGACTCAAACATTTTTCTTTCCTTCTTACCTAGTGTACTTACATAGGCAACCTGAACAGGGTAATGATTGCAGTCTGTTGCATTCCTTTGACTCTAACCTCATCTTATATCACTGTGCAACTCACAGTCTTTCATATCAAAACATTTTAAAAACTAGTATGAGTGAGCCGGTAACCAAGTATTTTGAAGGATGTGCTGTCCAAGGTCCTGAAATAACCACACCCATTTCTGGGCAGGTACAGGCAGGCCAAACACAGCAAAACCATGAGGCTATGATGTGCTCCTGATGTCTCTGGTGAGATATCTATTCCCATCCTGACCTGCTCGTGTGTACAAATAAATCAGGGACTGAATGAGACTGGTGTCCTCTCTTGAGAGAGCAGGACAATCCACCACCACAAATCAGTTTAGACAGAAATGTGCACTCTCTGGCTCTGTCTAAGCTGGATAAAAATGGAATTCACTTAGACCAGTCTGTCAGGACAATTTCAGTTCAATGTATAACGAATATGTACCTCATAGAATCCCTGTGAAGACTCTAAGCACCTTCCCAGCATTAACTGAACTTAGTTATACTCCACAGCAAGGCCAAGACAAGCCAATGCCCAGACCAGACCTTTCCTGTTACTAGTATGGTACAAAGGTATGTGGTTTTGGTATGCGCTTCGTAATGACAAACAGCTGCAGAATATTTCTGTTGGCCTATGTATTATTTTTACGAAGATAGCACGTTTGTTATATTGACAAATATTATAAGCATATGTAAAGCATTTAGAATTTGAAGTTTCATGGTTTATAAATGTGAGTTGTGTGTATTTTTGGGAAGACACCTTTTCATGACCTTCCTGGCAATGAAGCGTGACAAACAAGACATTCCAACTTGGAGCAGGGACATAACAGCAGCATGTGTCTGATTGCTCAGGAAAAGGGCAGAATCACATGTTTTTAGCAACACAGTTCTTGGGAATCTGCACTTAAAACATTTATAGCACAAAACATATTTAGTGATGCATGCAAAACCACAATGACAGTAAAACAAACATCAAAAAACAGCTCCAATCTCTAAGGGGCTTGTGTAAGATTAGGATGGAACAAAAAGTCTCTTCCTCTCCATTGCATAACCCCTTCAAACGTCCTCCACCACTATTGATCTAGAACCGACACAAGCAATCAATGGTGAGGATGATTAACTAAAAAGGGGGCTGCTTTGCAAGATTGGTGGCACCTTCCTTTCAACTTTTGACCTGGGTCTTGCTTTTTCCTTACTGTCGACGTGCCTGTAACTACAACAGCAGCCATCAGCTTTGGTCTCATCAGCAATCAAAAGGGCTGCTCTTCCCCTTCCTGCTCTAGAGTGGTCTAGGATGCCTGATTACGACCAAGGCGCAACATACAGTATATACAGTATACATACATCTATATATATAACTGAGGACTATATAGCAGTGTAAGGAAAGGAGGAAGGCGGAATGTGTGTGTGTGGGTGTGAGAGACGGCTCTGCCTTGGTGGAATTGTAATTATCCGCATCCTCACTCCATTCATGGTCAGCATGTATAGTACACATGAACAATATGGAAACACCCAACAACATGGAAAACGTGTGTAAGACATTGTTCTATGTACGTGCTTATCACATGAATTACATGAACATATCCATGTCTGAAGGCCATTGCTATGTATAATAGACTGTTGGTAAGGGGGGGGGGGGCAGCAAAAGAACAGATACTGCTTCTATGAATCTACATTTCTAACCACAGGACTTATCATCAATAATTTATTGCTATTGGTATTGACCTTTCACTGTACATTATTCCTTGCCTGTCATGTAGGATGAACTTCTAACATTTCAGTGGTCATGTTGGTTAAGGCTGCTAAGCTTAGGTCAACAGAATTATGTTGCGAGGTCAAATGGTTAAAAAAAAAGAGTATGTGTGTACATCCCTCTTCAGTGAGACCAGGTACAGCATGAAAAAATGCAGTAATTAAAAGAGAAAAGAGTTTGAACGCCGGTATATTAAACCACAATGGCAATGTTTCTTTCAACCAGCTACAGTCTTCCTCAGGCCTGATTATTTAACCACAATGACAACTTTTCAACATCAAAATGTTGGAAACATTTGAAGCATTAGAAACATTCAAAATGTCAACGGTCACAACATGGCCATTGTGGTTTAATAAACCTTTTGGGAACTATACCTGTATGTGAACACTCCCTCAGAAGGTCAAAGGTCCCATTGGTCTAAGAGTCATTTTGTCATATTTTGCCCCAAAGATATAGAATTCTCCCACTGTACATCCAACACACACTATGGTCACTTATCAGCATTACAAAAAATGTGTGCAAACAATAGCAACACAAACAACTTTGCAGGAAATCCACCTCTACTTGTGAATATCCAAAAAAAAAAAAAACAGCACACAGGTCAAACACAAAATCTCTGACAGGATCTAGAAAATACTTACCAAGGCTCTGAGAAAAAAAATACACAGTATGGTGAGTGCAGGAAGCTGGCATTATTTACACTTGTCATAAGCAGAACGCCATGCGGTAACTTGCCTTTAAGTTGCACTGTTGAACGATCTGACATCCTGCTGAAAGATCAAGATATCTCCTGTGGTGCGAACATGTGCCGAGCCCCTTCATGGTGCTGAGAGAGGGAAAACCATAATGTATGGGCATGAGGAGGTGGCACCGCCTTTTCCTAAAGCCATTAATCCCGGCGTCACAATACCCATTTACAGTGATAAGGCATCTTTGGTTTTAAGCCTGATTCATACATTGTGTTCCTTTTTGTACGTTATAAAAGTATATTCCATAATGCACACCAAGAGACCAAACTCTACCACAAGACTAAACAATGTGTTTTTAAATCAGTGGGTTGTTATTAATTAATTATTTTCATTCCCTTACTTGCCACCAGATGATAGAGATATAGCACATACATAAAAAAAGTAGTTTCTGAGAACAAAAACAGACTCTTACTTGATGGCTATTGTACAATAAAAAAATACATATAAAAATATTTCTAATGTACACAGTGTTCACATACAGGCTTTGCTTTATCAAGTGCTTGATCAGTACATCGTAAAGGGCTTATTGTTAATGCCATAACATTAACATCACGCTTCATTGAACACAGGCCAAAACTTGTGTCATCTGTAGTTGTGTTGCTTTTACTCTAATGGGACCCTATCCAAAGACCTCTGAATAACTTCCGCCGCTCTCTGTTATAACCGATAGCAGAGTACTCTCATCGGGCCCACCACGCTGCGCCCACCTACCCCTCTTGGATGCTGTCCATCTGGCCTTTAGGGCATGGGTGACAAGAGGAGGATGGGTATTATTTAAACAGGGTGTTACACCATTCACCTTAGTTCCAGTTATTCAGATGATTGGGTATTCAGAAAAAAAGACCCTACAACAACAGGATCATGATTCAATCTGTGTACATCCCAGAGTTCACTGTGTTACTGTGTGTGTGTGTGTGTACAACAGGATCATGATTCAAGCTGTGTACATCCCAGAGTTCACTGTGTTACTGTGTGTGTGTGTGTGTGTGTGTGTGTGTGTGTGTGTGTGTGTGTGTGTGTGTGTTTGCCCTATGCCTCACACTGGCGCTTTTGGGGAGGGAGGATTTCTCAGTTCCTGCGGTGGCTGGTGAGCCCAAACACAAAGGGGCAGCCTCACCTCCTGGCGAGGGTGATAGGGAGGCCGAGGCACGGTTCAGGATGAGACCGTGGCCAAACAGGAGGCCGCCGTTTAGCAACGCCTGGGTCTTCGGGGAACGATTAAACAATAAGCGCAACAGATTTCCCTGCCCCCTGACGGCAATGAGACCCGGTCGGCCGGCGTTACGCCTCACTTACTAAGTGGCTTGTTGGGAAGGAGACACACACTCAGGGGGCACAGCTTTTGTTTTGGGTCCATGAATGTCAAGAATTTCTTTTAACTTCCCCCTTCACGGCATGACTCTTTTCAAGACAGCGGCTCACGTTTCCCAATGTAGCAGGTTCACTTTTTTTCTCACACTGTGACGTGGCATTTGGGTATCCAGTTAAAGGCCATTGTTAAAGGGGGGACAAGGTGTCTCAAGCTTTTTTTTTTTTCCCCTTGCGGTGCCTGTTGGGGTGTATTTGTGAGTGCGTGTTGCTTTTCCTAACACTTTCATGCTGGAGAGTCTGTTGGACTACCAACACAAATGTTGGAGTGACTAAACATGGACAACCGGAAGATTAAAAATGAGTCGTACTGTCTCTAAACATGACAACATTTCTTATATTGGGTTATTTATTTTAAGTAGCTTGTGTCTG
The DNA here is from genome assembly GCA_030347295.1 of Setipinna tenuifilis. NCBI lineage: Eukaryota > Metazoa > Chordata > Actinopteri > Clupeiformes > Engraulidae > Setipinna > Setipinna tenuifilis. The sequence continues at coordinate 11,496,772 of CM059272.1, forward strand.
TGTCTGCATGTGTGAGAGAAAATTGCTGTATGGAAATCTCAATGTTTTCAGTTAAAAAATCCACTTTGCTTATGAGTTTTATCTGCAGGCTTTTATTAGATGTTAAGCCTTCTTCTCTACATCTTTCTGTCTTTCTGCTTTTTTTTCTCAGAATGTGTGTAGTAAGTGTGAAAATTCAGTAAGCTTTGGAATAAAAAAAGCAAAGCAATGCCAATTTTATTTGTAAAACATGTATCATACAGCAAGCATAGACCCAGTGGAAATACAAACAGTGGTGAAACCTAACATAACTCAGGCACAGACTTAAAAATAGAAATAGACATAAAACATTAGGCAGATTGCAGATTAAAAATAGGGATAAGGAACATCTACATGTTTGCCTGCATCGCAAAGCAGACCACCTTTTTTTGCCAAATCAGTGCAACTCAGGAGCCTTTCCCTATGAAATATGCAATTTGTGCTCCAAAAGTATGCCAGAGCACACAGGTGCTTGGGAGGGGCTTGGCCTGAGGAGGGCTGTCTCTCTGACTCTTAAGTGCACCTTAGAACTGCACACTGGGCAGAAATGTTCTTGCACAAGCAGCACAGAGAGGGAGGGAGCGACTAATGTGGCCCAGACCTCGGTGATCAGTCTCTAGTCTCGCCCCATGGCCTCACGGCCTCGGCCCTCGGTGGCTGCCTCTTAGGATGAAAGCCAGACTCCAGCTGACCTCTTGTAAATCCTTCACTTCACTGACAGTGCATCTCATCAGCTTTATATATATGTATGTATGTGTGTGTGTGTGTGTTTGTGTGTGTGTAGGACATACACAAAGAAATCTGTTTCATATGTTGGTGCAGTGTTTTTTTACCTTTATATTGTGTTATCATTGCCTTTATATCACTGTTGCTCCATTTTTGTGCTTTTGCAAAAGTGATTTTTACTATCAGGCTGATAAAGCCTCTAAGAGAATGGAATTTAAAGATAGATAGATAGATAGATAGATAGATAGATAGATAGATAGAGAGAGAGAAAGTGGATGGCAGAATATTGTTTAGTAACAGTAACATACTGTAACAGTAACATATTGCCCTTGTTTGACATCTTTAGTGAAGTTTAAAAAAAGGAACTTGTGCACTGTTGACATCATTGCCTTTGTTTCAATGGAGACACCTGGTCTATCAAAGCCCCCCCTCGCTGTCGGGGTCCGAGCTATAAGGGTGCCTTCTCTGGGGGTAACGTATGGGAGGGTCGTGATTAAACATCCCGTGACAATGGTGGGAAATGGTCAGTAATCATGCGGGTGGTGCTCCGACATGAGAAAGTCATGGCCTTGCGTATGTGGCTGCACGCCGACCATAAACAAACCCGACCTCGTACGCAGCAGCCAGACGGGGGTTGGGGGTGGGGGGTGATGGTGTAAGTTTAGGTCTGGGGGTTCCAACATCCGCCATACATGACAATGTATGTTAGACGTTTAAGAGCCTGTGCAGATGCCTTTCCAGGGCCACTCGGCTCACCTTTGTGTCTGTCTGCTCCGGACCGCGCCGAGGCCTCCACTATATGGGGAACACCCCCCACGCGCGCCTTCCTCTCTCTTCCTTCCCGCCGGAACCTAAACAAACTCCTTTGCTCTCTAAATAACTCTGACGCTGGACTTTAAGGAAAAAAAATCTATTTCTTCACCCTTTTGTTATGTATAACCTCAGTTACATGTTACAGCCTATAATGGTATTGTACATATACAACAGTTATTATTGCAGTTTTTTAATTGGCTTAATCTAATTGGTCTAAAGAGGGTCCAGCAGCCCAACACAGCTGGGCAGTTTTATATAGTCCGTCCTATCACCTTTTTCCATCATCTCACCCTTGACCTTTGGCATTGAGGTAAGGTTGATCAAGGTAAGATGTGAAGGACAATTTTGTTAGGACTGGAGAGTGTGAACTACACTTACACCTGGCAATGTAATTAATTGAAAGGTGGACGTTAATGATAATTGTTATTAATGCAAAGATTAATGGGACATCGTACTTTTAAACGGGTGGTCAAGTGTACCTTATCCCAAAGGAGATTTGAAAAATTCAGGCACTTTTCTTTAGCAGTTAGAGAATCTGAACAGCTCTTATACTCGATACCAATAAGATATTCCCGACTTGGTCATTTGGTTCAGTTAGACCCTTCCTCAGCAAAACAAAAAAAAAGAACATGAACTCAGCCTTCAGACTCCACTCCACTATTTGATTGTGGCCAGAGATGTCCAACCAAGTATGTTCCCTGGGTTTGTGTGATCTATGGAATAGATTATTGATGGCCTCTATATAGCAGGTCGCCTATAGGCTTATTTCATAAGAAAGCCATAGACACAGACCAATCAGTCAGTCACTACACATCCCTATCTTCATTAAGACACCTCTGCTGACTAGCACTCATTTTTGCAGTCAGAACAGAATACAGATCTGGTAAATGTATAAGGGACTAAATTGTATAAACAGAAGTTAAAAGTTCAATGCGCATCAGACTGACAGCACAAGAAGTGAATTTTTGCCAGCAACTGGCAAAAAGACAGTAGAAAGTGGCTTTACTGCCAAAAAGGTGAGCAAATTGGGTGCACCTGAGTGACCTTACTTTAACTTTATTTAAATGTCATCTCTTCAAGTGCAGGATATGAAATTCTTCAGTGGATGTGAATGGAATAGTAAACATGGATTTCATGGCAGAGTGCCTATTGTTGGATGCCCTGACCGTGACCCAATGAGTCACATGGCTTTCAGTCCTTCTAACTGGTGATGTACCGTTTCTATTATCAGAAGCATCAATGGTTTTAAAGCTCAAAGCCTTTATGGAGCTGTATGAAGACTATTCATAGATTGTACACTGCAAAAATGCTTTTACTCACCTGCGTGAACCTCACCGTAAACACAGTCATACTACATCAAATTGTGTATTTTTTGAGACTTAAAAAAATATAAATTGAAACACAATTCATTAAACACTAAATGCACTGCATAGCTTATAGCTCAACTGCAAGGCAGACTCGATACAGAATATTGTGTGTGTGTACACGCATGTGTGTGTGTGTGTGTTTGTATGTGTGTCATGGTAAAGACATCTAAGTTCAAATTTAACATTTCTTCAAACAATTCTTTTAAGATTTATTACATTTCTATTCTATTCATCAGCCTGTGGCGGGTACGCTAGCCCTCTCTTGCTTTAGAAGAAACTGTTTTTGAACCTACCGAACAAAAACAGTGAGGCTTACAGTGAGGCCGCACGGTTGACAGACTCCTGGACCCCGCTGCTTTATGGGGTGAGACGCCCAGTGCGTATGGAAAAAATCACTCCAGTGCGCTTCAGGGGTCAGAGGCCAAGGGTGGGTTGGTCGTATATCTAGTACGGCCCTGGCCGGGGGGTGGGGGGCTCCGTTTGAACGCTCTGGGACATCAGGTGGGAACCCTCTCGGTGATGGTGCACATATCTCTTCATCATATAAGACATCTCTGCTAACGCTGCAGGCTGCAAGTCGTTTTAAATATTTAAAAAGCACCAAGTGACTGGTCCTCCAGTAAGTGCAAGTCACAAAAGAAGAGACCTTATTTGACATGACCTGGTGCTTGTTTGGGGGACACTGCATATAGAGGTATACCTCTATACACTCTCTATGCACAACTTATTCATCCACCCATAGGGCAGCCAGAGGTCATTGCCATGTCCCGGATCTTCTCACAGGATAGGAAGTAAGTGGAATGGATGGCTGAAATCAGGGTTGGCAGGGTTGGCCATTCAATGGCCCTTTTTCTCTGCCACTCACCTGTTCTAAAGAATATAATTTGACACAAGACCTCTTGAGTATTTTTGGAAGTTTTTAAATTAGCTTCTGGGCCCCTCCCATATGAAAAATGAATCCACAAAACACAATTAAGTGCACACATACAGTAAGTAAAATGCATGATACTCCTATTCCTAACACACATGTATACGCATCCTATGTCCTCTAGGCACTTTACACAGCCTTCATTTACTAGTCCGATGGCTGCTTTTAAAAGTCCCATAACCTTAATAAAACATGGCATGACCTAAATGCTTTATACTCCAAAACTAGAGGAATACAAATGTAGACCGGAACATTCTGTAAGGGACGCAAAGAGCTCGAGTAGATTCAGATAATGGACCACTACTTCTCCAGCAAAATGGTCTGGTTTTAAGTCGTCTGTCCTGAGCGACAAGAAGTCCCCACTGTAAGTGAGCTGCGGGCTGCCGAGACAAGGTCTAATGGAACACAGCATGTGTCCCTTTCAGAGCTGTTCCACTTCAACACAACTAGAAAACTTTAAGTGTGCGCTCAAAGCTAACACTCCACACTGACTGGAGTTAACACGCTAACTTTTTAAGTGTGCTCTGACACGTCGCTTTATAACGCACAAACATGCGCGCTCACTGCAGAGTGTTCTTCCCTGTGAACACGTTTGCGAGCGGGATGGAGATGACTTCATTTAGCTCCGATAGTGTTTGTCATCGACTGCACTCAGCCAAAATCCCTTATCATCGAGGCAGCAAAGGACATCTGACACGCGGCACCACAGCTGTCTACACAATGGAAAGAAGAGGAATGTAAAAAATGGAAAGGCGGGGGTTGAGGGACTGGGGGTTTTGGGGGTTGAGAAAGAGAGGGGTTTCACCTCTTCCCCTGGCTTTCTGACCCTCTCTCTCTCTGGGGGCAGGGAGGGACCTGCAAGAGACACCCCACCTCTATCAAAACACACACACACACACACACACACACACACACACACACACACACACACACACACACAGACACACACACACACACACAGACACACCCACACACACACACACACACACACAGACACACCCACAAACACACACACACAGACACCTCCAACGCTCAGCACTTAGTCAGCACACTGGGACAGACCAAAAGGGATATTTGCAATCAATGCATTATAGACAGAGGGAGAAGTTGAGCCATGGTAGACACACACACACACACACACACACACACACACAATGGCAGATGCATGTGTAAAGGATATTAGCACACCCTTATTAGACCATGTTGATCCTGGTCACATATGGAATATTGTTTTGGGCTTAACTGTTTTGATAGTATGGCTGCTATGCGTAGCTCGAATTATGATTAATGACTTGGAAATCCTTTCTAAAACATTTGTGTGAATGTGGGTCTTGATTTGATTATACATGTGGGCCACTTTTATTCATTTGAGCGTTTTACAGTATGTGTTACTGCTGATGTGCAACCACAATACTGCATAAGGCATATGCCAGTGGGCCCAGTGTGCAGTGGGCCAGTCATTTGGAGGAAATTAAGCATATATATATATGTGTGTGTGTGTGTGTGTGTGTGTGTGTGTGTGTGTGTGTGTGTGTGTGTGTATGTGTGTGTGTGTGTGTGTGTGTGTGTGAGAGAGAGAGAGAGTTAGTGTGTGTGTGTGTGTGTGTGTGAGTTAGTGTGTGTGTGTGTGTGTGTGTGTTTGTGTGTGAGTGAGTCAGTGAGTAAATAAATGTTTGTGTGTGGTGTGGGTGTTTGTGTGTGTGTGTAACTGTGTAGGTGTCTGTCCAAGTCTAACTGGCATCCTGAGTCACTAAATCCCATGCACACGATCCCTTTGAAACGAGAGAGCTTATCCAATGCAGTGTGAAAACGTTTGGGTCTGAACCTGACACCACCCTGCAGCAGGAACCCTGACTAAGGCAACAAACAGGCCCAGGTCCAGTCCCGCTGTGGGTGAGACTCAGGGCTTTTGGGGGCACCTTATGGTATGCCCCCCCACACCCACACCACACATACACACACACACACACACAGACCCACACACAGACACACACACACACACACACACACACACACACACACACACACACACACACGCACAAAAAAAGTACAAATAGACCCTGTCGTTAAAACCCAGCCCAGCGTCGTAAGGACGTGGTTACCGTCACTGAAAATGCACAGGGGACATTTTGATATTTCCTCTTTCCTCCCCTTCTTCCTTCCACTGATCATAAAGGGCAGCATAGTCGGCATAGTGACCCCCACCTCCCCTTACCTCCACCCCCACACCCCCACACACACCCCCGCCCCCTGCCCATCAGAATGCTATGTGGCTTTGGCACCATCTGGGAGAGCTAGCGCACACCTCTCCCCAGGGAACAGTGTTGTGGCGTGTAACAATATACGGAAGACTTTTCTCAGCTTTTTTAACAAAGGTCACAGCTCTTTTAAAGCAAGCCAGCCACACAGGCGAGAAAGAGAGTGAACATTGTGACCTCTGTCATACAGTTGTTAAGTGTGTTATGACATAGGGCATAGGGCATGAGGACTCCTCGAAAGCAAGCCACCGATTTTGTGAATAAATGCCCATTCAATGACAACAGAAAAAGCTGCTTGAAGTTTATTGTATTGTAGTCATAATGGGATTTTAAAAACCTATAAAGAGTGAAAAGCAGTTATGAACCATGATTAAATCTGTGTTCGAGTCTGTTTTTGTTTCCTTTTCTATACACCTAAAAAGAGCAATCTGTACAGCAAAAACAATGCTAATTATACATTATACTAATGATAGCACTATTGGTTAGATTTTTTTGAGTCAGTACATCTGAAGCAGGAACACACATCTAGATTACCTAAAATGAGTGAAGAAATCCCCATCAAATGTAGTCGTAAAATGTAATTCAGTCATTGTCTTGAACATCCTCTTTCTAAACACAATGCAATGGAACCGACTTGCAAAAGCTAACGTCCTGTTGCACCAGTGCAGTGCAGTTAAATGAATTACATTAAACGGTGCACTCCCATTTCCGTCTGCCTTCTGGTTTTTACCTATGGTAATGAGCTGTGATCGGAACTCGTAGGCCTATTTTTTTTTCAACCCAGATAATATGGCAGGTAACCCACTACTATACATCAAAACTATACAAGAGTTTGAGACTGAGTTAACCAAGGAATTGATGTCAGTATGTCACTTTATGGAATGTCAGTATGTCATTTTATGGAATTAAAAAATTTATATATATATACACTGTGGGCTGAGAGCTGTATGCTGCAGGCAGGTTACAGTCACCTGAGTAAAAGTATTTACCTTGCTATCGAGTTGTCCTAATCAGAATCAGCTGATTTGGTAAATAGTTGGTGTAAATATACGCTTTGGCCTTTTACTCTCTCTCTGAAGCCTGATTACCCACCTCTACAATCATAAAAGGTATTGACACAAGCCTGAGAGCAAAACAAGCCCACCATATGGGGTTTTGGGGGTTGAGAGAGAGAGAGGTGTTTCACCCTTTCCCCTGACTTTCTGACCCTCTCTCTCTGGGGTCAGAGAGGGACCTCCAAGAGGCACCCCCATTCCTCCTCCTACACACACACACACACACACACAAACCAAGAAGGTCATGCCTCGTAGTAATATCCCATAAATAGGATATCACTGCACAGTTACAATAATTGAGGACACTCGTGATAGCACCACCATGACCCACCATTTGGCCATTATGGCTGTCCCATAGACTGCAGACATGGCATATGCACTCACACACACTCTCACATAGTCTTTATCGTCTCATGTTCCCTCTCGTGGTGCCAATCTACTGACCTGGGTGATAAACCAGTCAAACACACAATAGAAACATTCGCATACAGGCTTATAAGAAACATGTGATGGATAAAGCACATACTACTGGAAACCCCACAACTGACCCCATAGACCAATTGACGGTAAGGTTAGTAAACTGGGCTTTTTCAGTAAATATCTACATACTTGCGCAAGGTTTTTTTTAATCATTGACACACTAGAAGTCGATGTGTTGCAGCATAGGAAACCTTTGCAAAATGCAAAAAAAAGCCTCCTTTTGATTACTGCACAGCCCGATTAGCCTGCTAGAACTAGTGTCAAGGAGCCATTGTCATGGGGTAAGCACCCTTGTGACAATGTGTAATTTTAAGGTCATTACATAACGTTGTTCATGTAACCAGCCCTTATACCAGAGGTGCTCAAGCCCGTGTCATGGAAAGTGTGACAACTCTGTCATGGGTAACAGGGGAACTGAGCAGGGAGCAGACCCAGACACAGAGGGCCCTATATGGGAAGCAGCTTTTGCCTCTTAGCCATGCTTAGACTCTTGCCAGAGCAGAGCACTCACTAACACAAGAGCAGATTCCGCTCGCTAACAGGGCTCCCGGGAGCCTGTTCTGTCACATAAGTGCTGGTGCCTTAACGTGACATACTGAGACAGATTTCCTCCCTGATGGCATGTATGCTGCTGAACAGTGCAAAACCAAAGTGGAAAACGAGGAGGAACAATATGTAAGACAGTTAGTGTCAATTAGTGGCTGATGGCAGGGGGACATTTGCTTCATTCCTGCATCTCTGAGGGGGTTGGGTTGCATGAATCCCAAGGGTTAACAGCAGTGTAATAGCCAGTGTTAAGCACAACATTCATTTTACTCTCAATTTGTTAAAGCTGCTCATTCCCTTGAGTGGAGAACCCGCGGGTAATTGTTTAGCTTAGAATTTCAACCCCCACCGGTTCTTTTTGGTGACTGTGCAATGTGCTACATGTGGAAACAGGGTTAAATGTGGAGACTGTGACTTTGTTATTATTTAACATTACCAGCCAACCAGATTAAACCCCTCCGCACTCTCTGTGCTCCGAATCTGCAATGTGTGGAATGGCTTGAAATGTTTATGTTGAGTCGCCAGGTTTGTTTTTTCCATTTGCAGGGCCAAGGGGGCAGGATGCTCACCATAAAACCTCTTTGAGGCTTGGGCTGGAGATCCTCCTGACCTGTTGAGGCAGAGCTGCAGCCATGCGATCTTGAGGGTGGCTGCTACTGTATGTTTTGACCCTCTGACCCAGGTTGTTGGCGAAGTGCAGGGCAAAACACCTGAAACTGTCATCATGCTCCACCTCAATACCTTTCATCCTACCTTTTGCTTCTATGCTTTGCTCTAGGCACTGTAAGTAGATCCTAGATGTAGTAGTACTGCTCAGCATCTCTGCTGTTCTTTCTTGTTTTTGGTATCAGATAGGACGCTCAGATTGCATTGTCAGGCCTCCAATTTGTGTCCAGTTCATTGGTTACAATGTGGGATTTTGAAAATGTTTTGATTCTGTTTAACTGACACTCAACATGGCTGATATTTCACTGATATTGGCTGTGTTACATTTCATTGGACATATTGGACATGTGGCATAAAATTGGACATATTGCACATGGCTGGGGGAGGGACAACATCAGTAGAGTTGACCCGCTAAAGGAGTTAGGAAACATTAGTCCGAATGCTCATTCCTATGGCTGCCATGAATTGCCTCCCATGCCGTGACGACATTAAGCTGCATAGCCTGATTTTTATTCATTGTTCAGGGATTTGACATCAGTGGGACTTCCATTGTTCTTGGTCTTCCTCTCTGCTTCCTCTCCTCAAAGGCATCTTTTCTGGCATACACGAATGAGAAAACAGGCAGCAACGTTTTGGATGATGGACTTTGAGATTCCCTCTTTTAGTGAAATCAAAGCAACCATACAACCGTCACAATCAAACTGAGTGCATGGCCTTACAATGAGCATACAGTACATCACCTGGGGGCAGAGTTCCTGGACCCTCTTTTGCACCTCAGTCATGGAGGGCGCCCCCATCATAGTGCTCAACCATTAGGCCATGTGCCTGTAGGGCTCCCCTTTGTTATCTGACTGAGAATGGCTGAGGTATTGCATGTTGTCTTGGCAAAGGGACGGAAACCAAGAAAATCCTCTTTTATTCTCATTGACGTCATAGACACATAGATTCTGGGTATCTGGGCAACATGACAGAGTCATGCACACAACAGCCAGTGCAGTATATCAGTATTGGTCCACTAGTTCAACTGAAATTTGTACAGATAGCATTGATACACCATCATCTTTACCACTGACTGCCACTTAGACACAAACAAAACTTTACATATCGTTAGCTTCATAGCATAATTGCCTAAGTCATTTTTTGGTCAAATTGAGATTTTTGCATAACTTAACTCCCCTACCATTTCTGCATCATCCTGTCTGTCTGCCTATGTCATTGGCCAATCACAACACTCATAAAAGTAAAAAAAAACATAGCTGCCTTTGACTTAGGCAGTTTTACCATCGGACTTAGGCAGTTTTTATACAATCAGTTTGACTTAGGCAGTTTTGATGTATGCAAAATAGCTGAGAAGAAGAAGAGGTTATTTTATATTCTCAGAAAAACTGCCTAAGTCATAGGCATAATCTGCCTAGGTCACTTTTATTTCATAAAAAAAATAATGTTCGGTGAAGTTCTTTTTCCAAACTTTTTCTCACATCTACTTGAATGTTCTGTGAAAATATCAATAAAAAATATGCATGTGATTTTTAGAAAATGTGTTTTTTCTTGTTTTCCAAAAACACAAAAAAATGACTTAGGCAATTATGCTATCAAGCTAACGCTATGTGTGTGTGTGTGTGACCAATGTTACAAATGTCAGCACCAACCCTATCAGCACCAATAGGTGACCTGGGGTTTGGTTGCTATGGAGAAGTTATTTGTGACCTCTGATAAGAAAACTGTGACAGCCACAAAATAGTGGTTAAGCAATAAAATGAAAGGAATGCAGACTACATAATCTATGGAATCATGTATTGGAAGAAGTCATTCACGGTTTGTCATGACAGAAGCATTCATGGTTAAGTAATCGATGTATTATGACCTCAGAGTAAATCTACACTGAAGGCCAGTTTGCATGTTGCTCAGGTGTTTTTAAAAAAGGAAATTCTATTATTTTTAATCCTAGTTTTATTCACACATTTATTTGTGTGAAAAATATGAAAAACAGTAGAGTTTGTGATCTGTTTGTTTTGGAATTGGGAAGTCTTTTATTTACCAAAAAATAGGAGCTGCATGTTTGTTACTGAAATACCTGCCAGGCTCCAAACTACCCAGGTTTCCAAAATGATTGGTGCCAGACAGTTGGTTACTGTCTCACACCTAACTTGTTGTTATATCTCATAGTTCGTACAATATCACAATGTTCAGGCATATGCCTCAACCGTGAAGTTATCAAGAATGTCAGGAGGAACTATGTGAACGAGCAAACGTTTGAATCAGATGGACTGCAAATGAAACACACCTCATCCTGCCAAATCTCTAGTCCAAGGCCAGACCTTATCCTGCCAGCTCTCTAGTGCTAATGTCTGCCTAAGCAGGCGAGTGAATGGATCAGGTCATTGCCCATGAAAAATCCACAATAAATGTGCGCGCAAGTGAGTGAGTTTGTGTGCGTTTGTGTGTGCGTGTGCAAGTGATCTTATGGGATGGCGTGGAAAGGCACGTCACTTTGCATGTCATAGAAACGCGTTTTTGCACTATCTTGTATCATATTACATATTACATAGTACACACTGATATGTAATTGTTCACACAGAAGAATAACATGACTGTAACACTATTAAATAAGTATATTGTGAATCCGTTTTAGCATCGAAAGGCGTTGAACAGACGGTTAGGGTTAGGGTTAGGGTTGGAGTTAGGGTTATTGGCTTAGAATGCTTAGAATGTTAACACGTCACACAAAGTGAGCCGTTACGTTCCGGTCAATTGGAAAACTGCAAGGTAACTGGTAGCGTGAAATGACACGTGAAAATGTAAAACAGCCTTGAAGTAACACGAAAGGAATTGGTGTCACATTCCAAGCCCTTTAATGAGACCAGGCTGGTTCTTGCACGTGTTTTTTTTTATTTTATTTCATATTTTCATTAGGATCTGACACATTGGGCCAATATGGGCCTATGACTTTAGTTTGACCTTTACTAATGGGACAAGCTATGTATTTGACATCGGTGGAGGTTTGCACTTTGTAAGTGTCCATGGTTTGCAGATGATATAGACTAAAATACATACAGCTTAGCAAGGTTTGATTTAAATGTTCTAGTCTTATTTTTCAGGCCATCTGTACATGTATTGCACTATGATGCTTTATGTTACACTCTGCTCTAAAGTTTTGTGGCTTTTTTATTTTCAGTGAGTGTTGGTGATAAAAAATCCCCGTTTTCAACTAATTAACACACGCTGGTTTTAATCCTCTATATTTTCTTTCTTTTTTTATGAATATGTTACACATACGCACTGCTCCAATATCTTTTCTCAGTATTGCATGTTCCTAAATGTAACGACAGTAGTTGTCATAGTGTGCTAGGAGGGTCTCCTGTCAGTGCTGGGCCTTTGAACTTTCCCTGACATTACAGCACCCAGATAGCTGTAACACAGCATGTTGCAGCCAGTGTGTGTAGTTGTGAACCTGACCTGAGGCATCAACATTTCATAAGTAACAAATATTTACTAGATGTGATATGAGCTTCTCTGTGATAAGCATTGAGTTACATTGTGATATACTTCCCCTCCCTTTTTTGAAAGAGTAGTGAAGTTTGTGAAGTGGCGGACAGTCACATGTGATGTGGCCCCTCTTAAGTGTCTGTTGGTGGGCGTCAGCACTATCTGTGACACTGTATCAGCAAAGGCGGTCCTACATGTGCCCAGGACGGCCCGTTCCCTCTGCATAGCCTCCTAGTAATACTAATGAAAGTATCACTCTCTCCTCTGCTCTGTATCAAATTTCGGTCTGTTTGCAAGATTTGTGCCATCCGGTTTTCAGCATTTTGTTTTTTTCTGTGGCAAGGTCACTTATAGAGGTCTGCCAAAAAAACAAAATTTACTGGACAAAAATCAACACCGGTGATAAAAAAGGAAAACAACATTCATATAGTTTTTTTTCACATTATTTACTGCATTTATTAACATAAAATAAAACATAATAGAATGTTATGTTTTATTGTAGATTTAAATGACATCCTGCTTGGGTCTATCTATAATCAGTTTCTAATTGGACGTCATTGTGAATTCCAAGAACATGTTCCTCTTTAACGCGTAAACTCAGAAGCAGCAGAGAAGAGAGAGGAAGCCATGGCCACTACAGACATTTGTCTTCATCTGCTTAGTGCAGCGGCTGTCTAGTTCCAAGCCAACTCTCTCGAGGCCTTTGCATGAGACTGCCAGTGAGGGCTTCCTTCAAATCTGTAAATATTACTGTTGAAAAGGAACAAGCCCTCATTTTTCTCCTGTGCCGTCATATAGTGTTTCGAGTATTGGAACCAAAATAATGTCGCGTTGGTTTACTTTCCCATCGTACTTCCATTTGTGTTTGTAAAAACAACAGAGGTCATGTGGCAAACCCTTCCTCACTCCCCCACCCCCCAACCCCAACCACCTCTATTAGCAATGGTGTGTGTGTGTGTGTGTGTGTGTGTGTGTGTGTGTGTGTGTGTGTATAGGTTTGAGAGGTGGGTGTGTGGGGGTGGCATCCGGGGCTGGGTGTTTGGCAGCCTTTGACGTTTTTATGATGTATTGGCAGCACTCAATTATTGTCACAGTGGCGTCTGACTCCTGTGACTCATGCAGGAGAAGCTTGGCGATTGGAAAATAAAAGGAAGAGCTTCTTCCTTTCCGCCTGGCGTTCCCACTGAGCGTAGACACCATACCAGCGCCATACCGCTGCTGTGACGTGGGGCTGTCTCGCCCTCTGTTTGGTGAGACAAAAGGGCACCAGACCGCTGGCTTCAGTAATCCAGACAACAGTCACCAGGAGTCACCAGTAGTCATGGGAATTTCATTGTTTCACACAATGAGGAGAGGGACAGACATTAGTGACGTTACTGCACCTCTAGAACTCTCTTGATGATGTGTATAACTATGGATACTAGTAAGCAAACAAAAAGTGAATTATCTTACGGTTTTAGAACTCCCAGTATTGTACATCACTATATTACTGGCCACCACAACTACTTAAAATTGACCCCCATAACAACTTAGGTGTCACCAGCTGGTTAATGAGCAATATATTGCATGTGTCACAATGGAGATAGGATTGTTAACAATAAGCACAACCATTTTACCAAAGAAAAGTTGTTTAAATTAATCCATTTGAGTGCCAGCCTGCAGACCAGTCCCTTGGTATGCAGGGACAGAAACTGTGACACCTAAGTGTGGACAACATTGACATCAACAGAAACAACAAAAGAAGTGGTTCATTAGGCTGCTAGAAATAATGGAAAACTTTGATTAATCTCAGAAGTCTTGTAGATTGGATAAAAATGATGGGAAGTCTAATCCAACCTTTCACCATCTAAAAGGCACGAGCATTGGCCGCTCCATGCTCCCTCTTACTCTATGTAAACAAAAACAATGCTGTCCGAAATAGACAGTCCCCAAACCTGATTGTTTTCTTTTTTTTTTGCTTTTGTCCTCCATGCTCCACCCCTCCTCTTGACATATCTTTGTCTCAGGAGAAGGCCTGTCTCTCACCCTTGCCATTCTTGCCTTCCTGTTGATGCAAAATCTTCGGCACCGGCATTCCTGGGACTTCACAACTTATTTCTGTAATAAAATAACGTAGTATTGGTCCCATTTGCTGACAGATGACCACAATTTGCCAAGATTAATTCCCCACACCAATTAAAGATATTAAAATGTGAATGACTGTAATGGCATGTAATGTTTTTGTTCTGAACAAGAGCCTCAACCTTTCTCTCTCTCTCTTTTCCTGCCCCCCCCCCCCCCCCCGCCCCTTCCTACCCCCTTCATTTCATTTGTGTTATGTCACAAGAGAAAATACATGATTGCCAAAGGAAAGTGACACTTAAGCCACAGCTTGAGCCCCTTCCAAACCAACCTAAACCAACTTAAGGAGGAATGCAGCTCGCTGCAGTGCTGCTCTGTGTCTCTCTCTTTAAAGCTGCTACTGCCCTGCTGATAGTGGCTATGCAGGAGAGGAGGGGATATTAACACATTCTTCTGCTAAATCCAGATCACTTTCACCCAAAACAGTTGTTCTAAAGAGGGATTAGGATGGTTGACCCAAAGCTTTAGTTGATTATCATGAAACTGAATCTGAGATCTGTTCACCTGAAACATCTAATGCCTCACATGTAAAACAAGCACACTTACAACACCAACACCACCAACCAAGGCACATTCTGTGGATGAATGGACCAGACTGTAGCAATAGACACTGTGTGTACTGGAAAGGTCTTCTGACAGTCTTTAGACTCTGACCTTTCAGGATAAAGGTTTAAAAAATGTGCTTGAAAAATCTTTTGGTTGAATGTAAGCAGGCAAAATCAAATATTTTTTAGTCCACTGGTTTCCTGTTTGTGTTACATCTGTTGTTTTTCGTCTGAATAAGATAAGAGTAATGCTTTCTTCCCTCCTAATGGTGAATTGGGAAAGAAGATAACAAATTAGCACCTCAAGTGTGGGTTAAGAGTCACTTAAACAAGCACATTTATACTCAAATGTAGACAAAGTGCTGATGTCTCTAGGTAAAAGTTTCAGAACTAGAAGGGCCAAGAGGTCATCACAGAAAACACCTCGCAGCCTGGCCTCATTTCTCATGGTATCATTTCAAACATATGGTCCTCTCTGGGTTAACTGCCAAGTGATATATCACACTATACATTAGTTAAAACAGACCACATCCCCTTCCCGAGATAACTCCACTGTGCGCATTCCCAGACTCCCTACGACTGAGTGGCCTTTGAACTTCTTCAGGAAGCTTGCATGTTGGTCATCGTTAGTGCTAGGACAGTGGCAGACAGATAGAGGGCTTTGGTTGTATATTCAAAGTTCAATTTGTTCTTTTGTCAGCAGTCTACGGAAGCTTATTGGGTTGAGGAAATGCAAACGTAGATACTGTCAAGGGCTGCATAAACCAGTGGGCAGTTATCAGTTGTACAATACAGCTCTTGGTACTACAGTTTCTCAATGCATGTAGCATTTACAATTATGTCTTATTATTTTACCCCATAGGCTATCAGTAATTTATGGTAGTTACTTAATTACTAATTATTTATGTTGGGTGACCTTGTGTAAATTCTTAACATAAACAGAGATACAGTGAAATATAATTTGTATAGGTGTGGCACCTCTTACTTGTTGATATTGTGACAGTACACCTTAAAAAAATAAACAGGCCAGTATTTCTACACTATCTGGCACATTCTGCTTACACAGAAAGTCTGCTAAACTCATTGTAGTTTAGGCATATCTGGACTCAGTGACAAACAGGCCAATGTGCCAGGTGACCCTTTGACTTTGGTCTGTTTGAAGATTATCTGCTTTCCTAGTTGTCGATGGAAATGAATTTTCTTGGGGGGGTGGGGGTACAAATGTCTGGCCAGGCCAAACCAGCATAGCTCATCTCTCTATTGTGTAAGTATCCTACGTTAAGTGACATCACGGCAACCACTAGTACTGTCCTTGTTTGTTTTGGAGCTGAGGGTTGACTGACTCCCTGTCCAAATGTTGTTACTGGTCTGTAAACCCATGAGTGTGTGATTGTGTGCATTGCCCCAGTTCTTTGCGAAAGGCCCTCGCAATGGAGGTGTTCTTAGGAGCTGTTCAACTTCCTTAATCTGATGGGCTCCAAGCAGAGGCACAATGAGCTTGTGGATGCCTCTGGTTTCTCTGGTGGAGAATAGGACCCTTTGTCCAGAGGAGGGAGGGGTGGGCAGGGGGCCCTGCCACCCAATCTCTGGGGGCCCCTCGGGGGCAAAGGAGGCCCCAACCATCCTGCCATTTCCTATGTGGCCTGATCAATCCATGATATCCCCACCCCCCAAAAAATGTTACCTTTGCATGTCAACCTGTCATCTCATGGAGCTGCGCCCTCCCTCACCTCTCCCACCAGTGCGATGAATGTGTTCCTCAAAGGAGCCCCACATCATGGGAATTGAAGCCCTTCATTAGGCCAAAGGACCTGCCTTTATTTGAGGCGCATCAATTGTGTCTGTTTTTTTTCCCCCCGTCTGTCACAATGAGGCTTTTGATTCCTCCGCGGGCTGTGGAGACACCGGCCCAAGGGCCTGTCCCAGGTGACGCGGTCTCGGATCTCCTGAAGAAAGAGAGGGGGCGCAGGGCTACTTACTTTTCTTTAAGTGCAGGTCTGTGTGGTATACATAATGTGCAAATGCAGGTCAACACTCCTGATCTAATGTCGTACCTGTGTGTGTGTGTGTGTGTGTGTGTGTGTGTGTGTGTGTGTGTGTGTGTGTGTGTGTGTGTGTGTGTGTGCCTGTTACTCTGTTTGTATGAGTATGTGTGTGTGCGTGGTGTGTCTGTGTGTGTCAGTGTATCAGTTTGTTGGCACAGTTATCTGCGCACAGTTGTTCAACTACATGCAAGTCTGAATCTCTGAACTTGACCAGTGTGTACAGTACTTTTCTTTCTCACAGCCTCAAGGATGGCAGTGCAACTCAATTAGAAAGGGATTAGACAGAGATATCTGCTGGCATTTCCCATCCGGCTCTCGGAGTCCTTGTACAGGAATCTGAGAACCACGCTACATGCTACACTGTAGCTTGCTGCTGCTTTCATAAAACTGGCTATTGAAAGGTACCTTCACAATAAGAAAGCAATATGACTTACACTAATGCTTTGGACACGGTGGTATTGACAAAATTGCACTGAATATATTAGTGTGTGTGTGTGTGTGTGTGTGTGTGTGTGTGTGTGTATGTGTGTGTGAGAGAGAGAGAAAGAGAGACAGCAAGACATACAGAGAAAGAGACATAAACAGTAAATGTAAGTGTAAACTTTGGGTAAACTTCAGACACTAAAAATCTTCTGGTTCTTTAAAGGAAGCACATTACACAACAGAGGTATCATTAAAAAGGCAATTCAGTAGTTTATTATTGTATTGGAACGCATTCCTCTATGTCAACAATAACTCAAATTCAACAGAGATTTAACATACTTTACATCTGTCACATGGTAAACCTTACTTTCTGAAAACAAATTTTATCTAAATAAATCATTTTCTGCTGGTAAACGTTTACATGATTTTTCAGTTGATTCCAATTTCAATGACAAAAAAAATGATACGTTGAACTTCATTCAATGAGTACACACATCAATACAAATAACAAAAAACAGTGTCCTTCTTCATATCTTAATACAGACATACATAAATAGGTAAGTAAAGATGTGCAAATGAGACTATAAAAAATATAACGAGGTGCGTTAACAATGGATAACATACATAATCCTTGTTTGGTCCGCACATTGACCTTGTCCTTTCGACAGAAGAATAATATCTACATACAGTATACCATGTCGAACCTGAATACAGTTGAAGCCCTCTATACTGACAAGGTTATTAACTTCGATCGGATATAGACTCACAGTAAATAGGATTCAGTGCATCCAAGACCCTGTTAAGCAAGCCACAAACACAATTCATGTGTTCTATAATAGGGAAATGTAGTGTATTAGACCAGATGAGCAAAAAGAAACCATATAGTGGTATTTTGTGCTGGACATATAACATGGTAATGTCAGTCACAAATCATTACAGAGTTCCCTCAAAACATGACAGAACACCAAGCAAAACATGCAAGACTCTCTATGTATTACAGCGTCTTACTGTTACCACACTGGTCTTACGGCTCAGAGCAGCTATGTATGTTCATGGGCATTCACGTTTTTTTTTTTTTTTTTTTTTACAAAATGTGCTTAAAGGCCAGTGCCCCTTGACAGCTTCTTAAATCCAATATGAGTCACTAGGGTGTAGATCGTTTGCCAGTAGCTTCTGATGGGCGTCAATGCTAGAGCTTAGAATACTGTTCAATTTTGGTGTCTCTAGAAATGGTTTGGTTTTTAAATCAATTACATTTATATATGTTTCACTGTCATTAATAACTGGCACCACCTCTTTTGGCACTGGGGGGGTTAAAAGCATGATGTTATTTTCCTTAGTAACTAAAATCACTAAAGGTTTCTCAACAGGTCAGCTAATAACATCTATCTAGACATTGATATGTTGTACTGTACTACAATACTACATTTCTGCCGTTATCATACTTGAAACTTTCACCAAATGTCTAATTTTTCAATATGTTGATGGTTCGTGGACAGTCCAGAATTTTACACTCATTCCCTGACTTGCAGGAAACAAGCACCATCAGTGAGCACTGGGCTTATTCCGCTAGTTTCCTCATGTGGCTACGAAGCTATCCCTTCAGCACCTGTAGTGCTAGGCGCTCCCCCCTTCCCTATGTCAGCACGTTCAGAACCTGCCCGTTTAGGAATGCTCTCATAACATTAGCGTTAATGCGTGTCATGTGTGTCAACCCCTGTCTATTTTCAGCAGTGTGGTGTGTGGTGTGGCGGGTTTGGATGGACTAACACCCCTAGCCCCCCCCCCCCCCCCCCCCCCCAACCCTCCACAACACAACCCTGCATCATCACCTCCTGAGGCCAGAGAGTGACACAGGAGGCAGCTCTGCAACTCAGAACGTTCATGGAAGCGTTCCTCATGTGTCAGCCTGTGCCCTTTGTGTGTTCCAGAATTATTTTGGAGAGGTGACCAGCCCTGTTTGTTTGGGCTCAGTAATGGCTACATGGCGGCTGCGTTTGGTGTGTGTGTGTGTGTGTGTGTGTAAATATGTGCTCTGTTCTGTTTTGGTGTGCATGTTTTTCCCTCTCTGTCCGTCCTTCTCTCCTTCTCTCTCTCTCTGTATGTCTGCATGTGTATATATATATATGTGTGTGTATGTATGGTTTTGACATGTGCCTTGGTTTGTGTGTCTGTGCATACTTGGCAGTGTATAAGCGAGGTCGTGCATTCTCATCCCCCTTCCCAGAATGCCTGAAGCCAGAAACAGGAAAGGGTTTAAAGAGTGCTCCTATAGATAGCGATGAGCTTTTCACTCTTTCACTCTTCCCATTCAAGCCATGCAGTGCCCACAAGTAAAGGCATGTGCAGCGGCTACTGCTGTTACATGGCCACCTGAGCAGTACTGGGGGGGGGGGGGGGGGGGAGGGCGATGAGGGAGGTTACCTAACAGCCAGTTGGCATCATCTAATTAACCTGGCATTAATCTGCGCAAGTCTACAGGTCTCACAGATCCCTTACAAATCCAAAGGCGTGCTGAAGTTTAAGTGGAGAGAGGGGGGTGGCCTTTTTTTTTTTTTTTTTTTGTTGCGATTGCTTCTCTTGTTTTTTTTTTTTTTCCCGGTTACTTGATTAGGAGGCTCGGTAAGAACTCATTGTGTTCATGCGTGGATACGGACGTATGGACAGATGGCTGGACCTCACACCCCTTAGTTGGGCCGAGACAGATGCAGGGCCACAGCCATGGAGGTCAGGAGAAGGCCGACGCTGGACAGGACTGTCGTGCTGCCTGACCGGAACACCTGCCTTCCGTTGAGAGGCTGCACGGGACGATATGTGCCGACCATGTTTTTCCCATCGGCAAACTTCAGGCTGGAAAACGCTGCAAGCTGTAAGGAGAGAAGATGTGTTCATGAGGTTGATTAGTGCACTGCTGAATCAAGCCTTACTCTCACCTGTGCAAGGAAAAAAAATGAACAAACCAGACAAAGGGCAAGAGCAACAAGACAACAATATCATTAACAACACAATGAAGAAAAAGTGAGAAATGTATAATATAATAAGAAAACAATAATAATATCTAGGAAAGAAACCAGATAAAATGGTGTGGAAAGCAAATAAAACAATGAGAATGAAAATGATTTTATGGTATAACACATAAAAGTACATTTTATGGAAAGTTATAAAGACAAGGACTGAGGGAGCACTCTCAATAACTGCTCATTCCGGTATCTGCAGACCATTAGGAGAAACACCTGTGCCCCCTATAATTTTGACCCAGACTGGACTGTGGCCAAGGGAAACAGGGTCAGCAAATGTGAAGGTGAAGCAGGGGCACAGCACAGCACAATAAGGGTAATGTGTAGAGAAGCCTAGGGTCCAAAAGAACTATTGAATTGAACCAGTATAAATATGGATGGGTAACTGGGTGGAAATCTCCTCCTTAACCCTAATTTGCCACGATGTTTGTGTCATCATATGAACAAACACCACTGAGCACTCTGTAAGTTTCATATCTTAAAAAACTTAGGCATTTCAGGAAAGATGGTTTTAATGCACGTTGACCGACCATTATGTAAGCAGTCGATGACTATAACAGCAAAACCAAATTGTCAAAACAGTACCATTTGTCAAAATTAACACTTTAACCATTTTGAGTCTTTAATTGCACAATACTGGACACATACATTGTCTATTGACACATACATAACTGAGCGTTCCCAGTAACCAGCACCTCTACTCTTGTCTGCCCAGGCTGTGCTGTTGAGGTCTGTGTGCTACTGTATGTTGTTCTTATGGCTTACCTGAGCCTTATGAAGGGGGATAGGGTGTTCAAACACAGTCCAGACCACTGACTCTGTGCAGCCTGGGGTGGTGAGAGAGCCCTTGTAGCGGTAGTAGCTGGTCATGTTGGCCTCATTCAGGATGAGCTGGTGTAGGGAAATGGGATGTGACAGGTCCTTCGTGGCATCTGCAGGCAAACAAAATGTCAGTGTGGTGCCTCTTGCTGGAGATGCACTTACAATCATCACGACAAATATTCTATTATATTTGACGATGTATCTCTCAGGAACAAAGCCACAAGGGTTTTTTGCACAGGGTGTTTTTACCTTTGTCTGTGACACTCTGCAGAGCTGCCACGAAGGGTTCATAGTTTTTATTGGTAGCTGTGGCTGCCTGGAATAACAAAAATAGAAACATGTTTGTGAACATTTGAATATTGTCCCAAATCAACTAGCTGTGTCATAGGAAGTTGAGTTGGTGGTTACAGGCACCGTTAACCTAATGATGCTTAATTAGCTTAATTAGTTTTGCAGACTGACCTCATAAAAGAATCCGAGAACTGCGACTCCAGTGGGGTCATTCAGGGCATCTCCAAGAGATGTGTACTTGTCCTTCATGTGCACAATGTGCAACTACAGATGGAAAATGCAAGTGTGAAATTTAATGACCAATCTTCAGAAATATAGAAACAAATCTATCATACATATAGTGATGATGTGATAATATAATGATATCATATAGTGGCAAAATTATCAGCTCACAGTGTTTTATTTGCTCCATGGTAATGTCATGACACCATTTGTAGACATATGGGACAATGTCTTGATCAATATAAACATGGCTATATAAAATGTATGTGTTTCTTTATACAAAAAAACATCAATTAAGTTGTAGTTTCCTGCCATCCATCACCATTGCATTTTGTGATTGGAGAATGGTTGTTTCTGTGAATGGTGTCTGTACTACATGTGTTTTTTTGGTGAGACCAAAGACAGTTTTCATGTTGGACATGATATTAAAGTCTACTCATGTTTCTATGCTCAAGCACATGATATATAATGCCTTGACCGTAAGCTTGCACACACCTCCATTGGGTACTGCTCCCCATCGATGGTGTGCTCAGACCCAGGTCCCCCATCTGTGCCCCAGTGCAGGTGAAACTGGACAGCCTTGTACACCCCCTCCAAGCCTCCTCCACGGACAGTTGCGTCGTGTTTGACGCCCACACTAACTGCAAGTAAGAATAAACATACCAGAATGAGAATCAGAATCTGATTTATTGACCAAGTATGCTAACATACACTAGGAATTTGACTCCGTCAGATGTTGACTCTCTAACATGCATTTAATAGACATGTAGTGATTCAATAGACAAAGTGATGAATAAGACTTACTGTACAACAGGGACAACAATTTGCAAGTAACATAATGTAAATAGTCAGCAATATAAACATCATGTACAAAGACAGTACCAAGGCCTGTTTTAGTGACACAAGGTAGATAGAAGGCCATTTTCTTGTAGCCCCTCCTAAGTGCTGAGATTGTATGACTTGAATAAAATGAAAGTTCTGCTCGTTTTGTGATTTATATCTTGAGTGTTTGTCTAAGGGGTAAGGTTTGGGGTTAAGCAGGCCAACAGGATGTGATGCCATTGTGTCATCCAGCTATCTAGCACTGTCCTGGTCATCTTCATCCGCAGGATCACCTTTCAATAACAGTGCTGAGTTCAAGGTTGTCTTTCCACTAGCTAAGGATGTACACAGGGTTGTAAAGGTTGTATGTTTTCCATTGGGTAATAACATGTGCTGTTGAGAGATAGAGTGACAGGAGAATTCCACCCCGTGCACTAGGAATGAAAAAGAAAAACAAGATCGTTACCAGAGTGGCCATTGTTTTTGAGCTGGCCTCTGAAGGCGTGGTCGTAGCCTGTGAACTTGAAGGCTGTGAGCCGCTCATCGGGAAGGGTCTTCCTGGTCACAATGTTAATGGGAGACTGGTACCTGCCTCCACAGTCAGAATTCGCCTCTGGCCACTGCTCTGGTCCTATACAAATGACACAATGGTCACAAATGTAGTTTATAGTTAGTTGGCCAATAAGGTCAAGAGCATCTGAAGTTTGTGTTGTTTTTTTATTATTTGCTATTTGCATAAATATGTAAGCTGTGAGTTATATAAAGTAAAAAATATGAACTTACCCTTACAATGTGTGTCACATGTCACTTGGGTTTGGTAGCACCAGTCTTAAGAGGAGAGACAAACACAAGTGCAATATATCAGCACAGGGGAGTTCAATCTATGCAATCTATGACTGACAATTTACAAATCACTTAAACAATGACATGTCATTTAACAGTTAACAACTATTGATGTATTTTATGAAGGTGGCCCATCTATTTCTTGATAATCACTGGCCAATTTAGAACTCGGGGTTGAATTACAAGCTAGCAAGCAAGCCAAGCAAGTTTCCAAGGTCATAAAAATGTAGCATGTAGACTGACATTGTCAAAAAAATAAAAACAGAAAAAAATGTCCCATGGTTATCAGAATGGGATATTTACCATGACTTAAAGTCAATCATTATTATCCATGCATTATCAAAGAAAAACTTCCGCTGGAAGTTTAATCCGTAGTTTTGTTATTTTTCGAGATTTTAATTGTTATATGCAATAATATTTATCAGGCATGTTAGCAATAGTTTTGTTTCCTTTTTCGACAAACGAGGAATTGTTCCAACTTTGCCCCTACAGTCAACTGTTGTCCCGGCTATACAAAGTACCCAAACACGCAGGAATTCTTCCCATTGTTTTGCATCTCCTCCAAGACACACAAGCTGTGGGCAGTGGCTCTATCTTTGCGCTATCTCAATGTACACACAGCTTCAAGCCTTTCCACTGTAGGGGTCGCATTCTCACTTGTTTGTTTCAGTGTATTAATATTTCACAATGGAGTTCCATGTTTCCATCATTTGCACCAAAGCTCCTGCTATCTCCGATATTAAATATTAATGAAAAAACCTCACAAGCCCTTGAAAAAAAAGGGAATGCCCCCTCCTCTCCCCACCATCACCGTCACCGCCGCTTTGGTGTCTTATTTTGTGGCACAGAAAGTGTAATGAATTACACAACGCAACTCGTACAAAAACATTTAACTGTGATTGATTTTCTTCAGTGGCGCCAAGATGATCTGTATAATACATTCCCATGGAGGATGTTGCTTTTGGTGTGTTACCTGCCCTTCCATTCTTCCGCACAGCATATTTACAGACAGTGAAAACCTGGAACACGTCGCTGCATGGATAACATCACCAGCTCTATACATCAGTTCATTGCTCTATACATCAACTGCTATTTTAAATGCTGCCAGTACATTCCCTAGTTGTTTCTGAAACGCATATGTAATGTATACCTATCGCTTATAATATATAGGCTACAATATCCTCAGCCTGATGCCAGCCTTAGGCTGATGACGTTTTCAAATAATGCCACGGCTTTACTCAGATGTAGTGCAAAGCTCTCATGAGAAAACACATATCCTTTGTTAGCAGTGCTATCTTGCAATTAAACGTGGGTTCAGACTTAAAGCTGTGGGTTCAAGTGAAACGGCTCAACATTATTGAGACCTCTCGTCTAACGTTGGCAGCATTTCTGCTTCTGGGAGCGTATTGTTAGAAAAATAGTATTTCAATGCAGTAGGAATGAGCCAGTTGGAAAGTTGTCAAATTAGCTCCACGATATTACCCATTCATTTGCGCTATCTACTGAGACCTTTACTTTGATCTCTGGCCGCTCCGTGAGCAAAGTAACACTGAACAATGGGTCTCAATAGTACAGAACCAAATCTCCAGAGACCACGTTTGAACGGCCGAGTAGGAAAACGACAAAGAAAAGCAAAAGACAAAGAAAAGAAAATAAACATTATTTTCTGCACGCCGTCTGGTTCAGAAAAAATAATTATAGATGCACAATGTGATGTAAAGCTCTCTCTCCGCTCTGCTCATGAGATCAAGGCTTTCTCAATCCTGCCAGACATGAAACGAAAATATACATTACACACAATATGCTAACCTGGGTTCATTAGACAAAACAAGTCTGGCTATATGTTTTACGCGTCTGCGTAATAACGCACACAGGGCAGCCTAGCCTACGTGTTATGAGTGAATTCGTCACCATTCCTTGCGCTATTGTAAACATACCGGTATGCCATTCCAGTTGATGCTGTGGACATATTTGTCACGAATGCAAAAAAGGTTACCCTTGCCGTGACAAGAAAGTGACAGAGCAGACACATGTTTAGTATCGAACTGTGTCTCCATATAATTTTCATTCACTGCGTTTAAAATGTGTAGCCTTAAAAATCAAGCCATCTGAAGTCTATCCTTATATCATCAGCAGAGTAAAGGCGAAAAGTCAAAGAAAAGAAAATGAACACGCATAAAAGTTCTGTAATTTCGCAGATCTTGGTTACTTAATTAGTTATTCGGGTTGCTTATGCCAGTCTTTCTTACACAAACCGATACCAGCTGAAAAAAATAGTAATACAACAATGAATGGATTTGACTTGAGCCTGCTGCCAGTGTACGCCCGATACCACGCTGCGCTTTGGAGCAGTAGAGCTTCTGCGCTCCGCTGAAGCCAACACGCGAATCTGTCTCATTGGCTCGTGCTGGAATCCACCGAGAGAGGGAGTGCAGGTGCACAGCGGGGGAATGAATGACCGCGAGACCAAGTCATTTATATGATTCGAGTGGAGCGATGGCAGGTTAATATAGTGTTCCATAAATAGTTTAGTTCTCCGTAGGGAAATCTTTCGTTATTATTGTAATGCACTTGTGGACAATATTTTCTCTTACCATGGCGCATTTATTGTGACATTTGAGCGCCCTTGGGAAATATTCGTGAAACGGAGGATCTACATTTTTGACGTCTTGGACTGGGGTGAATAGCCTATGTACTCATTCTGACCAGCCAGGTGATACGGGCAGTATGTGCGCCTTATGTTGTTGTAGCATTTCATATCAATGTTTGAGGCATAAATGACAGATGACTTAATTTACTTAAAAAGGTGGCCATATTCAGCTGTCTAATAATAACACTGTAAGACAAGGTGTGAGATAAATAATTTAACTCTGTAGTAGCATTCTATATTGTTCCATCCTGACATAACAGCGAAACCACCAACCAAACCCAATATACAACCCGCTCTAGGTCTAGTCGCTGTGCATCAGATTCTGTGAACATTGAATCGATCTCTTACTGTTTTTATGATGTCTTGCAAAGACGCGAGCCTTCCAAACAGGTAGGTTTTATTGGTTGTGGTAGCAAAATTACAAATTATTTTGAAAATTCAACCGATTGTCTTGCAGTTTCATCTGATTTTCTGTTAAAAGCCTAGAAACTACAACCAGCAGCCAGTTTTCAATTTGTAACCAGAATAACGGAGAATAAGAAGCATTAATTGATTCAATTAAAACACTCATGCGTAGACTGTGCAAACTGTAAAATTAAAAACAACAGGCTGCAAACGAATCTACTCAGGGTTGTTGATATCCTTTGCAAAAACAAGACTGAAAACAAACAGAGACACATGTGAGATATTCATGTAAATACATGCAATAAACTTACCTGCACCATAGGCCACTTTGAAAAAGAATGCCATGAAAAAAGTCGAAATTAGGAACTGCATCTTGAATACCTCTCTTCACCTGATGTGGCAACAGTATGGGTTCGGTATTAAATGTGGTCACTATTTCAGGGGGGTCTAATACTTATCTATCACCCAAAGGCAAGACAGGAAAGAGCGTGTGGCCCCTCCCCTCACGACGCACCTAAAATACTCATCACTCCGAGTCATGGATTCATAGAAGGCTGCCAAGTGCTATCCTGCCTAAACATTTTGTCAGCATTTACCCAGGTATTGATGCAAAATTTGAAACCTTGCAGTGTGAAGAATGAAAAAATGTATAAGTTCCACTGGCTTTCTAATGAATAGGCTACCTTTACAATGCCACATGGCACGGTGTAAATTACAGGAATAGCGGATTTGATTCTTTATTGGCTCACACTTGGGAAGCTGTTTTCTGGCCACTTATCTCTCGCTAACTAGCCAGACATGTTTTCAAAATTCGATCCATCAGTTTAATAGAGAGAGAGAGAGAGAGAGAGAGAGAGAGAGAGAGAGAGAGAGAGAGAGAGAGAGAGAGAGAGAGAGAGCGACGCAGTAGAAAGTCCTTTGCTGTTGATTTGATGTGCAAATTGACTGAGTCAGACGTTTCTGTCTGTCTGTCTGGAGAGTGTCCTTCAGATGCATCGTGAATTTCTAATCATGTTCCCCATCCCAAAATAAACGAAGTGATTTAGTCGCACAGACACAGGATGGGCTGTTATTAACATTTACTTGATAATTAGAGGGCAACAACCAGTATCAAGACTAAGTAGACAAGTAGTCTATTTTCTTCGTTTGTGATGAACTATTTTTATTTTCACTTGCGCCCCAGACACATTGAAATGACAATTGATAAACACCTGTAAACACCTTGATAAATTGATAAACACCTGTAAACCATGTGATTTGACATTAGACCATCACCACGAAGCTAGGGAAGCACGATAGAAGCAGGATTTGAGAATAAATTCATGTTCATTCAACAACCTCTAAGACTGTTGCCCTGAACTGAAATAGCTGTCTCTGTAGTGCATCAAAAAGAAGTTCAGACCATCGGTAAAACTTCCGTCTGTTTACAGGATTTCCTCTTACCTAACATGAGACGTGCAGACACCGCCAGTCCCACACTGCTGCTTCATTCATGCATGTACACAATCAATTACAAAATGATATTAAAGCAATAACTCCACCCACAGACATAACTCACCTTTATTTGGTGGAAGAAAGACGCCATGCAATTTGTCTAAACCTCTGCAGCCCACTGACACAAAGTAGGTTTTACATCCACATGTGGGCGACATCTACTGGACATTTTTGAACATTACATGCGCGAGGAGAGATGAAATGACACACACACACACACACATACACGTTTTACAGTTTACATTGCCGGCCACAGATTGTTATTGTTAAGCGGATGAAGTGTGGTGCTCATTAAATTACGCCCGACACATAACTATTCCCACTAGACAAATGTTTGTTATAGCTCATGGTATATCCTACTTCATTACTTGTGCCACATGATATCACACTAACTAAAATTTGGATAGCTACTGATGATGACAGTTTTGTACTTTACATGTGTTGTTTACCACTGCAGTCAACACTTTATGCTTAATACTCTCCTTTTACTCTCCTCTCACCGATCAAAGAGTGTCTGAGACTCCCACTACAGCGTGGGCAGTCACATCAAAGGCCTGAGGTAAGCGCCATCATCCGGGGAGCCATCGGTCAGTTTTGGGGGTGACATTTATATGGCAGATGCTGTTTCCACCCGGGTGTAAATTGCTAACATTGTTATTCACACCCGGGGTAAATAGCCATCGCTGCTATTTACACCTGGGTGTATATTAGCATTGTACAATAGACTGGCACCCGAGTGTTCCTAGTCAGAAAGGCTATTTGCACCCAGGTATTCCTAGTCAAAAATGCTATTTACACCCAGGGTGGCGGTTCTACAGTGTCTTACTCCCCAGGCGAGACCACCTCTCACCTCTTCTCCGGTGCCTAAATCCGCTACTGTAGGCTTATGTATGGGCGGGCACACGGGTGTACATAATTAAAAGTGCTATTTACACCGCGACATGCATTAAATACAGTAGCCTATGTACAACATAAGTGAAGCTCAGTTGCAGCTAGTTGTTTTTCAGGCAATTTCTCAACATTGCCTTTGTGTCATTATTGAACTCACATCTTTTAATACATAGATGTCACACACCTGGTATGGCCATATACACATGTGTACTTTTTTACTTTAAAGTCTTTTAAACTCTTTCTGCTTTCTGTTGTGCAGTCAAAGTAAACAATAAAAGTACATTTCATCATAACAATTTGTTGTTGAATTATAGATATCTGCAATTACTTCTTTAAAAACGACATTCAACTTGTCATACTGCTTAAATGACAATTGCAGATATCTTTAGAGAGGAAGGAGAGAGAGAAATAGTCGTCTTGTTGTGAAACGTAATGTTGAATGATCAATTCTCGCTGCCAGGTCCTGTCTTGCACGATCAGAAGGATTAAAAAGTCTATTTAAAAACTCATTCGACCTCTGGCTACTCCGACATGTTCCTAATTGGTGCTAATTACAAGTTAACACTAACAGTTAACAGGTAGCCTATGTGAACACACTCTACTCCCGCCTAAAGTGGGATGTGGGTCTAATTTGCATACAAGTATCTGCAACATAATTTCGCCTAGTCAAAGCTCTAATTTAAGATATCTGTAATTACATTTTGATAGGCAGAATAAAAGTTGCAGATATCTAATCAGATTTAAGATATCTATAACTTGATTATAGACGATTACATTATGACTATCCATAACTCCAGTTTGAGATGTCTACAACGTCATTTTGCATAGTCAGAACTGAATTTAAGATATCTGAAAACGAACATGTAGATATCTTGAACTGAGGCAAATTATATACCTTGAATTGGAGTCATGACTAGTCATAATCAAATTGTAGATATCTTTAACTTGAATTAGATCTGTAATTCAGTTGCAGATAGGCCTATCTGTAATTCACGCAGTTAATATCAGCAACTGAATTGTAGCTATCCTTAATGATAAACCCCATACAAATAAATGGCAAAGGTGACGTAATTTCTGAAATATCTGAAATATTCGTTTGACTAGGCAAAACTGAATTACAGATATCTACAACACATATCCCATTGTTAAATGTTAAACTGGCTTGCCATAAATGTTAAACTGGCTTGCCGTAAACACTGACCCACCTTTCTGTCATACCCATAGACAGTAGTAGGCCTACTTGGCTGTTCTTTGGAAATGCCGCCACTTTCTGGTTCTTCTTTGGCACTGCCGCCACTTTCAAATTGGCGCTTAACCAACTTTCACAAGAAATTACCCAACCAAACACGGAATGTTTACTGCTGTGCTTTTTCTGGCGCTGGGTGTAAGTACAAGAATCGTACTTATTTCACTATTAACACCCAGGGTGCAAATAGACACTCAGCATTTATATACAGCTGTCTGGTGAAACTATAAAGGCAGATGCTACTTGCAACCGGGTGTAAAACGCGAACATTGTTATTCACACCCGGGAAATAGCCATCGTTCCTTTGTTCTCTGCCGACTGAGATGCAAGATGTTTGAATGGTCCAGTTTATCGACTATGTATCAATCAAACGTGGTAGGACTTAACTGAGCCGGTTGAATAAACGTCTGGATCTATGGTTCGTGGATGATGTTGGAGAGCTGAATAAATGAGCCGAATATTTTGTACAATAGAAAGGCACCCAGGTGTGTCTAGTCAGAAACGCAATTTCCACCCAGGTGTTCCTAGTCAAAATAACTATTTACACCCAGGCTGTGTACAGGCTGTATGTATGGACGGGCATCGGGGTGTACACAATCAAAAGTGCCATTTACACTCAGACATGAATTAAATGCACAATTTAACTGAAGCCCAGTTGTAGCCAGTTGTTTTTATACATAGATGTTACACACATGGTACGGTATACAGCAGGGGTGCTCACACTTTTTCAGTGTGCGAGCTACTTTTAAAATGACCAAGTCACAAAGATCTACCGACCCATAAAAGCGTATGTTATTTTAAAATGTATTGAAACTTCCAAGCCAATATTGCAACAAAATAAGCTCTGAACATGTTTTTGTAATTGCCATATAATAATAATAATAATAATAATAATACAGTGACAATGTATAATAATAATAGTATTAATAATTAGTTCAGAGTTTAATTCGATGACTTGCACTGCATTGACTCAGCCAAGGATGAGTAGTAGTAGTCACTGGCTTGAGTAACGAAAAGTCTTGGAAACGTTTGTCAAACTCTGACAAACAGTTGTCAGTCTGCTCCGTGTAGCGTGCGCTGCTTAGTTGCGCACAGGCCTTCCCTTGCGTCTCCAACTCTGACTGCAGGTTCGGGAAATTTGCCAAGTCATGGCGCTGAAGCTTTGAGGACAGATGTTTCATTTTTCGTTTGAAGGCATTGACTGAGCTGATCATGTCGATCACCGTTTTGTCTTTTCCTTGCAGCTCTTGATTAAGGTCAGTCAGCATGTTTGTCAGATCGGTTTAAAAGCCAAATCCAGCAGCCACTGCTCGTCATTCAGCTGTTTGTATTCTGCTGAATTTCTGCATGTCCACTTTCACGGAAAAACTCCTTGATTTCTGGACAGAGCTCTCGGAGTCGTTGCAATAATTTCCCGCGATTAAGCCACCTCACGTCAGTGTGTAGCAACAACTCAGAGTGGCCGCTGTCAGCCTTCTCCATATGTGCCCGGAATAGCCGTCTTTGAGAAGTGCTCTAGCTTTATTTGAGCAGGCGATCTTCGTTGCCACGTCCATGATCTCTTTCATGTTCAGCATCTTCGCGCATAATGCTTGTTGGTGGATAATGCAGTGGTAATTCACGAAGTCTGGAAAAGCATCGTCCTGTCTGCACCTGGCAATGAACCCATTCACGCGACCAACCATTGCGGGCGCTCCATCCGTGGTGATGGACACTAACTTGTACAGTGGGAGCTGAGTTTTGTCGCTAAAGTTTTTAAACGACTGAAAAATGTCCTCTCCTCGCGCATGTTCTTTCAATGGAATCACTGTCAATAGCTCGTCCTTTGCAGTCATATCACTGAACACCATACGAATGTTAATGCACACCTGTGCTGTGTCACTCACGTCCGTAGATTCGTCCAACTGCAGTGAGACCTGGCCCATCAACTGGCTCCAGCGCAAAGGTTGATGGGTCCAAATGTTTGGAGACAGCCCGCTAATGGCTGGGTGATCGCTGTGTGCCGGTGGATGCGTGAGGGGCCATCAGCTAACTAGCATGTGCAGGACGAACAGGGAACTTTTTTTTTTTTTTTTTTAAGTTGTATGCGATCTACCAGTATTGGCCTCGCGATCGACTGGTAGATCGCGATCGACGTATTGAGCACCCCTGGTATACAGCATATGTAGCCTACTTTTAATACTTTTGAATAGTTTTTGAATCGCTGATTGATCAGTTAATCGCTGTAAAAGTACAATAAAAGTACATTCCATCATAACTATTTGTTTACCTTAGTGTTGTACAGCCATAGAAGTTTACAGTAGTATGCTGTGCTCCATATTACACCAAGCTGTACACAGATAATACTTTTATTTTACAATTACAGTTTTTTCAACACTTTTTAACCCATGTCTTCCAAGTCATTAACGACCATGACAAAGAAACTTTGTATTCAAATTTAGGTCTTTAATTTAAGGTATGAAGTTACAGTGATCTGTACTACTGGGTCAGTCTTTGTTCAATGTGTTTTCTCAGTCTTGACATGTGGTCCTGCTGGACTGTAGCCGCATCTGCATCTTTGAGGAGTGCCTGCAACTGATTAGCTGTGGCCTGATAAGTAGGGAGTTGGTCTCAGGATTAGAGGGTTACAGGTTCAGTACCTGTACCAGTAGGAACCAGTGGAAAAAATGTGCGTGGGGGAGTGAATAACCTGCACCCTGTATTCATGGCTCAGGTGCCTATGAGCAAGGCCACTAACTCCAAGTTGCACTGTAAGTCGCTCTTGATAAAAGCGTTGGCTTAGTGTGATGTAATGTAACAGCGCTACAGACAGGTGACGAGGTATTGTGGATGAGTGCCACCTGCCAGTCAAACCTCTTTGGGCTCTATGTGAACTTTGTATTGGTGAGAATACTTTGTACCTACTTTCCCTAAAATGATTAAGCAACTACAAAAAAATGCGGATCAGAGGTAATGGTGGATTTTCATAACACTTCTACACTTCATAGGAGCGATGAGCCTTTTTAGTGGCCCTTTATATTCATATTTCACATTCCATTCCACTACTACTCTCACACTTTACCCTTGCCCAAATTCCCACTCCCAAACCATATTTATATTATTTTGCATATGACTGTATTTGTATATTATGTTTGTATTTGCAAAACATGTGCGTGTGTATAGTCTGTTACTTGGGACTGTTGTGCCTGTTAGACAAAAGTGATATACAGTCGGAGGAAAAAATTTGCACGCCCTTTGGAAATTTTTACATTTCTGCTTAAATTGGTCATAAAATATGGTCTGGTCAGGAGAAATCAGGAGAATTCCTCTTTGCAAAACTGTTGCAACTCAGCAAGATTCCTGGGATGCCTGGAATGGATGGCTTTCTTGAGGTCATGCCACAGCATCTCAATTGGGTTTAGGCTTTGACTGGGCCATTCCAAAATGTGTATTTTGTTCTTCTGAAACCATTCTAATGTCGATCTGCTTCTGTGTTTAGGGTCGTTGTCCTGTTGCACGATCCATCCTCTTTTGAGTTTCAGCTTTTTCACAGATTGCCTAAAGTCTTTTTCTGCAAAATATCTTGATATACTTGAGAATTAATTTTCCCATCGACTATAGCCAGTTGTCCAGGCACAAAGCAGAGGCAGCAAAGCACCCCCACACGAAGATGCTCCACCACCTCCATACTTAATGGTGGGGATGAGGGTTTTGGTGATGTGTGCTGTACCAGATTTCCTCCAGACATGATGTTGTGTCTTTCCCCCAAACAATTCAACTTTGGTTTCATCAGTCTACAATGTTTTTCCAGTGGCACTGGGAAGCATCCAAATGCTTTTTTGCAAACTCTAAACGAGCAGAAATGTTATTTTTGGAGAGCAATGGCTTCCTCCATGGCCTTTTCCCATGAATTCCATTCTTGTTCAGTGTCTTTCTTATAGTAGACGTGTCAACAGAGATATTTGCATGTTTCAGTGATTTCCTCAAGTATTCAGCAGACACTCTTGGATTCTTTTTTTACCTCATTGATGATGACTCGCTGTGTCTTTGGAGTAATCTTCACAGGGCGGCCACTCCTTGGCAGAGTAACAACCGTTCCAAACTGTCTCCATTTACACACAATATTTCTAACTGTAAAGACACATGAACGCCAAGGGTCTTAGATATTGTTTTGTAACCCTTTTTAGCTTTATACAAACCAATTACTTTCGGTCTTAAGTCTTCAGACAGCTCCTTTGTGCGAGGCATGATGCACATGATGCCTCTCATCAAAGCACACCTTGTAACTGGTTTTCCACTGGGGTGGGTTGCTTACAACATACCTCAGTGATTGGACTTCAGGTTCGCTCACATCTAAGTCAAATTGTCTAATCATCTACTTAAGTCGAATTAGCTCTTGGAGGAGCCTTAGCTAAGGGTGTACTTATTAATGCCTCCTTATCCTGTCAATATTTCCATCTTATGTCCAATAAAAATATGATAACATGTAATTGTTTGAGTGGTTTTAGTTCAAGCAGACACTTTTGTTCATTCTTGAGGTTGTTGGAGAGATCAGACCATATCTTATAACCAATTTAGGAAGTAATGTAAGAAATTCCAAAGGGTGTACAAACTTCTTCCTCCGACTGTATAAGACAATCACAACATACTACATCTATATGTTGAATGTATACTAGGGAGTAAGCATCTACCAAAGTCAAATTCTTTGTGTATGGAAGTATACTTGGCCAATAAACCAGATTCTGCTGCTCTAAACAGTAAGCAACTGAACTTTTTTTTTCATAAAAAGACGTCCAGTTGCTTACAACTTGGCTCCTTTTACTACAATGACCTGGATGAACGAGAATCTAAACAGACACAATGGTCCGATGAACACTGACACAGAGTCAGGGCAGATGGAAGAGACGTGCACCTCAGACAGATGATACAGATATATCCTTTATTTACCCCATGGGATTTCACTTGTACAGTGCATTTCCTGAAAACAATTATCCACTAAGTGACACATTTTAGTCACTAGATCAGAGAACTATGTTACATTTCTGGGATCTTTTTTTTTTTGTTTGTTTCTGTCATCAATCGTTCCTTCATAAACACCAGTACAAAGAAAGATAGAAAACAATAGGTAACATCTGAATCATTAGGATTCGGCATCCTACTGTCATCTTTCAGTGAGCATCATGACTTCAAGACCCAACAGACAACCCTGCCGAACTTACAAAGTTATTTTCTCGTTGTTAAGCAGCTAGCTATTTTTGTACCATTAACATATCGAGCAGTTACCGATTATTAGTAACCAGGTGTAATCCATGAGAAAAAGGCTTTAAAAACAAAACAAAAAGATGGCACTATATATAGTTTTTTTTTCAAGGAACACCATTCAACAACACGTACATCGATGTTTGGGAACCACAGCCAATTATTATTATTTTCTTTAAAAAGGAAGTAACAGAAAGTTGTTGTAATATTGAGCGCAGAATGACACCGTGTCATGACATCACATTCGGAGACAGCAGACGAAGCGAAACAAGGACGTACAAAAAAATCTCTCACAAACACCCCCTCCCCCACCCCACCCCCGTGCAAAAAGTATGTGGGCTTAACCTTAACCTTTTGGATACGTTACAGAAATCTATACGGTCAACTTATCGTTAGCAAAAAAATTAGAACAGAAAAACGTTTCTGTGAAACACTACGATTTTTATTTTGTGGTCTGGCTGACTCAAATTGTCCCATAAAGGAGATGAGACCTGCTGAATAAGAGTAATGTATCCTTGTTCCAAGGAAGAGACACCTCGACACAAACTGCTTTGAATTTTGCTTAACATTAAGAAAAGGACAACTAAGTGTTGACTGTGCAGGACCTTTTTTTTTTTTAACCCACTATCAAAGGCAAACTGTAAAACCGCACAAAACACGCAGCTCACTGAATGCGCGTGAACATCAATCAGTCAAGTCCCCCTCAGCAACCCCCCAGTAATCGCACTCCCGATCACAAACATATTACATTCAAGCATCGCAGAGCCCACAACCACACAAGACAGCAAGTAAACAGCAGATGTATCCCTTTTGCTCGGGTTTGGTCTCAAATTCCCTCAAATATACAACAAATAGTGTAGTGCACAAAAATAACAAAAAAATAAAAAAAAGAAAGATTTACTTTAGCAGCGTTTTCTTTTTGTTTTTCTTTTTTTCCTTTAAATAGTTATGCCTCCAGTATGGCGAAACAAAAGGCTTCCAACTTTAGGGGATGTGAGAGATTGTCCTCTGAGGTGTGTGGTTGTGTTTTGTGTGTGTGTGTTTGTATCTGTATGTATGTGTATGTGTGTGTGTGTGTGTGTGTGTGTGTGTGTGTGTTTGCAAGCAGTGGGGCAGATCATGTGTTCACCCATGTCCAGGTTATAAGGATGCTGGGGCGTTGGAAGCTCCAGTTCTTGCCACAGGCCTACTCAACAGCAGAGGGCGATGTCGGGAAACAGCCCTACCACCCCAAACACGGAGGGCCAGAGCCAAAGCCAGAGGCCAGCAGGACGCTGCAACCTCCTAGCCCGGAGACACCGTCTACTGGAGCAGGGAGGAGGGGGAGCTCCATAACAATAACCAGCATTTCTTCAAAGACACCCATCCCCACCAGTCCCCCCCCGCCTCTCAAACCATCTGTCCGTTCTCAAGTCATCCTATTTCAGTCAGGTATCCGTATCTCATCTGTCCACCATCCCACTGAAGTCCAATTCTCAACGGACTTCGAAGTCCTCCTTCTCCACTCCACTCCACCGCCTAAAAGGTCAT
This sequence comes from Setipinna tenuifilis, assembly GCA_030347295.1. Taxonomy (NCBI): domain Eukaryota; kingdom Metazoa; phylum Chordata; class Actinopteri; order Clupeiformes; family Engraulidae; genus Setipinna; species Setipinna tenuifilis. The sequence continues at coordinate 11,533,720 of CM059272.1, forward strand.
CACCCTTGAGGATGGTTTCAGGGCACTGGGGGTGGGGGAGGTCAGTGGATGGGGGGTGTAGCTGGGCTGGGCTTTGCCAGGCCAGACGGACGGACGCATGGCTGGCTGGCTGGCTGCAGACCCAGAGCCGAGCGGGGCGGGGCGGGTGGGTGGGTGGGGGATAGTAGTAGTAGGGCTGGAGGGTAAAGTGGGCAGAGACGGGGCAGATTCGAGGGGCAGGCGAGCTCCCGGAAGGCTCTCAGCTGGAGGCGGTGGCGATGGGCTTCTTCAGCTGCTGGCTGCGGATCTCCCGCGTGCGCGACTCCAGCAGCAGGTCGTGGCAGGTGTTGCACACCAGCACCGGGTCGTACAGCTGCTGGTCAGGGATGGGCAGCTTCAGGTGACAGCAGTCTTTGCAGAACACGTTGCCGCAGTTCCTTTAAAATAAACAACACAGCAGTGGAGGGGATTAGTTTAAAAGCAGTTTCTTTCATGAATTAAAAAAAGACGATAACAGACTGAATGTCATTCCTCCATCACATAGCAGCAGTTTGTCTATGCATTATATGTTTGTCCTTTTCAAATAAACAATCAATCAAAAGACAGACAAAGATAGATATCTAGATGGACAGACAGATAACCAGACAGACAGTCAAACGGATAAACGAATAGATAGATCAACAGACAGATCGACAGACAGATAGATACAGACAGTCAAACAGACAGACGGATAGATGAGCATAGGCTTGTGTGTAAGTGCTGGGTATGTGCAGCATTAGAGGAACCCACCTGCAGTGGTGACGTCTCTTGGCAATCCAGAACTCACAGTCACAGTTAAAGCAGTGAGAGGCCATGTGGTCGGGAACCCACCGAGTGACCTGGGGCAGACCAAACACACACTCTCGTTAAGATACAAAGCAAATAAACTCACAGATAGAGACAGACACACACACACACACACACACTGTAATCTCCTGCATTCTGTATCAGTAGAGTGAGTTGTACCACAGTAGAAGCAGTAGGCCCAGGGCCTCCTGGACAATGTCCCACAGATAAGCAGCCCCTGACTACAGGCCACACACACACACACACACACACACACACACACACACGTGTTGGAATTTAGCAAAATCAGTCTGTGATCCACGGTTAATATTCAGAAAATTACGGTACACACACACAGCATAACTTGCGCAGCAGCCCATCCTGACAGCAGAGAGGAAAGCAGTGGTTGTGTGCCAAGGCTGTGTGTGTGTGTCTGTGTGGATGTGTGTGTGTATGTGTGTAAAAGGGAGGGGTGAGAGAGGTGCGGAAAGAGAGCAAGAAACCTGCAGAAGGCTACGAGGAGCGCTGCTGACCTCTGTGTCCTTCCGCTCGATGCGATCCCAGCTGCCCTCGCTAAAGCGGTCCTCACTGTGGTCGGACAGAGAGTCCTCTTCCGCACTGTCGTCAGACTCCCTCAGGCACGTCTGAAAACACACACACGTGCACACACACACACACACGCACACACGCACATACATACACACAGAAGTCAGCACTAGCACCACAGGTCAGCTATAGACACTCAAATAGCTCACGAAACGATTCACTCGCCTCAGCCAAAGTCCCCTCTAAACATAACCTAAATTCTTATAATACACTATTTTCCTTTTTTTTTTCTTTTTTTGTATTCTTATCTAACCTACTTCTCCTAAGGGGCAATGGGGAACAAGTGGTATCTCAATATGAGTGGGTAATTTTTCTACACTGAAATATGTGCTTGTAGCGTAAACAAGTCTATTATCCGTGTTATCATTTTGATGCAAAATCAATTTTCAAATAAACATTCTGAGTGGCTATGCCATTTCTGACTATGCCGATACTAGGATCACGTCCGATAGTATTTGTGCGGGTGTAAACAGACTAATGAACTTAAGTTAGTTAAATATTGCTGAGGAGAGAGGGAAAGGCTGAGGGAAAGAGACAGAGAGAGAGAGAGAGAGAGAGAGAGAGAGAGAAAGCAGCAGAGTAGAAGTAGAAGTCTTTGTCACTATACAAAGTATTTTTGAAAAAGAGAGAGAGAGAGAGAAAGACAGAGACAGGCAGGCAGGCAGAGGCGTAGTAACTCACGATGTCGTCCTCGTAGTCCATGTCGGGCTCGGAGGGCGGCGTGCAGTACTGCTTGCTCTCCAGCCTCATCTGCAGCTGCCGCACCTGCCTGCGCAGCACCTCCACCTCCTGCTTGTACGTGGCCTCGATCTGCCGCAGCCTCTGCTGCACCGCGTCCAGCGCCACCGGCAGCCCGTCGTCGTCCAGGTAGGCCGGAGTCTGGCTCTGCAGCACGGCCGTGGCGTTGGTAAGAGGAAGAGGAGGAGGAAGGGGCGGAGACGCGCTGCCCGAGGGCGAGGACTGAGCGTGGGCCAGGAGCTGACGCACGTAGGGCCCCGATGAGCCGGTGGAGGCGCACAGCGCGGCGTAGCCCGTGTTCTTCACCGCCGACAGCCAGCTGGAGGACGAAGCGACGCCGTTGTTGTTGTTGGCTGCGGACGATCGAGCGGAGGGCTCGCGATCCCGGTCCCGGTCTCGGCGGCAGCAGTGGCCGTTAGTGGCGGCGGTGGCCGAGGCGGAGGCTCCGTGGGCGCGCAGTAGCTTGCTGGCGAGGCGTCGGCTCTGGTACCCGCCCTGCTGGAGGGCTCCCCCGCAGGCCGACTGCATCAGGCCCTGCACGCTGCCCCACGGCGAGCCCAGCAGCGTGAAGTCGCTCAGCTGGCTCTGGGAGACCAGGCGACGGGCGGCGCGGGCACACTCGGGCACGCCACGATCCCGCGCGGGCACCAGCTCTCCCCCTTTACACACACCCTCAGTCCTTCTGCCCTCCTCCTTAGAGCAGGCCTGGGCCTGTGGCTGTGGATGTGGCTGTGGCAGGGCCAGAGGTTGAGCCTGGGCCTCGGCTGAGTTGGCCCTGGGGAGCGGAGGGTGCTGCGGCCGGATGCCGTTCTGCTCGGTCAGGGTCTCTGTGGAGTCCTCCAGCAGGGTGGAGCTCGGTGGCCGCTTGATGGCCAGGAGCTCAGCGGCTTCAGCGGTGCACCCCTCTAGAGGCTCCTCGGGCCCCTCCGGGTGGAAGAAGCCGTTGAGTTCGGGAGGAGTGCTGCCGTCAGCAGCAGCAGCAGAACGGGCTGGATCCTGGGGGGACCAGGGTGGTGGCTCCTCTTCTTCCTCCTCCTCCTCTTTCTCCTTCTCATCCTGGAGAGGCAGGGGCGGGAGAGGGGGGCTGGCGCTGCTGGGCAGGGCCTGGTGGAGGACGGGCGTGGGCAGAGGGAGGTCTTGGCCCAGCGAGAGTGGGTGGGGCAGGCAAGGTAGAGGCTGTGTGGTCAAACACGGTTCCTCCTCCTTCTCCTGCCTCGGATCCACAGGAGGATGGTGGAAACCCTGGCCGCTGGTTGCTGGAGGGGTCTGGGGCGGGGTCTCCTCGCACGTCTCCACGTCGGGGTCCTCGCTGCCCAGCCCCGTGTCGGGGGTGTTGTCCTCCAGGCTCTCCTCCGTGGGGCTGCCCACTGTGGTGTCCAGGGCCGAGCGGCCCTCCTGGCAGTGCTGGTTGAGGTTGGGGTCGCTGGAGGTACGCGTCAGGGTCACCCCGTTCTCACAGGCAGAGATGAGGTTGTCCATGGAGCGTGTCTTTGGAAGTCTGCAAAACAACAACAACAAAAAAAAAAAACAGGTGTATTTTACATTCAAATTGAATTCATATTATGAATAAAGTAAGCCTTCATAAGAAGCAAATACCATAATAAAATGTATTTCACTGACAGGAATAGAGGATGTTCTTATTGCGCTAAAGGCTAAATACATAATAGACTCGTGGTCAATACCAACAAGCATGGCTTCCTAACCTTCTAGAACTTTCAACGGCACTGCTTCTGATCACCACTAGAGGTCAGGCTCTGCATGTTTTCATAACGGCTCGGTACAGTACGGCTCGACTGTATTCGCTTTTGGCCCTTTTCCACTGGGGGTTGAACCTGGGACCTATTACTATTTTTCGTACCTGTTTCAGAGGTGGCACTAGCCGTGCTGAGCCGGTACTAAAATGTCTCGTGAACGGTGCTGTCCACTGATTGGTCAAAGGAAATGTTGCTTGCTTGCGACTACTGTAGACAACCAAACAGGTACCATTTGCGATTTCACTTCTATAAATTTATGACGAACACAACAAAATGCTCCTCGATGTTGTCTCTGTTTGCGCACAAATGAAGCTTATATATCTTAACAAATACATGTTTTATATCTTAAAAAGTTACATGTTCAGTTTTGAACTGTGTAAAAATTTCACATGTATCTTATGTAAGTTATAAGTGAGATAGCAAACAACGGCATCGTTAGGCTAGCGTTAGGCTAAGTAGGCTAATGTTACTGTTTTTAATCACAGAGAGCTCTTCATATTAGACGGCCTCTTCCAAGTACTGGCCCAGGTCTGACAATAACAAAATGTGCCAGATGACTACTCCATTGACAGACAGATAGGCAGCCAGACAGGCAGGCATGGGGGTAGAGATGTGAGGTGTGTATGTGTGTTTGTGTGTGTGTGTGTGTGTGTGTGTGTATGTATGTGTGTATGTGTGTATGTGTGTGTGTGTGTGTGTGTGTGTGTGTGTGTGTGTGTGTGTGTGTGTGTGTGTGTGTGTGTGTGTGAAGGGGGGGGGGGCTCACCTGTCGAGGGAGCGTGAGGTGAGCTCGTCGCCCTGGCTGCAGGGGGACAGGTAGATCTCCATGGCGTCCTCGGCAGCGGTGCAGGGGGAGGAGGTGGGGAGGTAGACGGCCGTCCACAGCTGCAGGGCGCGCGTGTGACACACTGGCTGCAGCACCTGCGTCACACACAATGTCACATAATGCAGCCATTACATAACTGACAGACAAAACAAAACACCCAAAACATCCATGTCTGAACACGACCATCAGCTATGCTGTAGCACAAACAGAAGGTCACTGGCGAGGCACCATTTCACCTCAAGGTCACATTTCTTACCTGTTCAAGCATGACAGGACCCGCTGTGCTTAAAGGGTATTGGGAAAAATGGGGTGACCGAGTTTAAAGGAAAAATTAAGCCTGACCTTGGCTGGCCCCAAACATCACAATGTGCCACAGAGGAATGCTAACCATCAGAGAGCCAGACACTCTACACTTGACCCCGTGACCTTAGGTGTCTAGCCATGGTGCACATATATATCAAAGGCATTTCAGTCCTAACTTTAACTCCTGAGCTAGGGAATAACCATATACAGCAAGCTATTTGCCAAGAAATAAACAACAAAAAAACAATAATAAACAATAATAATTCTTACAGAAATAATAAAGAGTTTTGCATCTCCAGTGCCTTGGACCCTAACAAATGGCAATAGCATGGAAGTTAACACATAGGAATTGCATATGCTTGTACTGTACCATATCGTGGCTGGGTATGTAGAGAAAGTTCTGGAAGTTCTTGTTGCCGGTGCGGAGCAGGGACCAGACGGAGCACGTGCGCTTGTAGATGTTGCGGGCCTCTCTCTCCCGAGCGTTGTTGCACAGGAAGGTGCCGTAGAGACACGAGTATGTGTGTTGGACCAGTTTTACCTGACAGTGCAAAAAGGACATACATTTTTGCCTCTCTCGGCCTCCCACACATGCCGCTTTTGAAAGTACACACGCTACATGTGATTGTAATTAAAATGTATTACAAACTGAAATATCTGTCCACAAATAAATATTTAGGACAATAATGCAATGCAAAAGAAAATAATGCCTGTACATGCATAGATTCCTTTGCTGTTTTTTTAAGTGAAATCATATCTACAGTATATAACACACAAGTGTGTGGTCTGGTTTCTCAATGATCAGGATCAAGTAGGTGGATTACACTGGTGCAGATACAACAAAGTGTGTGTGTGTGTGTGTGTGTGTGTGTGTGTGTGTGTGTGTGTGTCTGTATGTGCGTGTGTGTGTGTGTGTGTGTGTGTGTGTGTCTGTATGTGCGTGTGTATGTGTGTGTGTGTGTGTGTGTGTGTGTGTGTGTGTGTCTGTATGTGCGTGTGTATGTGTGTGTGTGTGTGTGTGTGTGTGTGTGTGTGTGTGTAGTAGTAAGGCGCACCAGGAAGGCCTCGTTGAACTCAAACAGGCAGGGGAACTGCTTGAGCAGCTGGTGGACGCAGTCCAGCCACTGGAGGAAGACGGGGCACTGCTCGCTCACGTCGTCCGCGTTCTCCTGGTGGCCACAGCGGTCGCCAAACTTGTGCCCGAAGTCCAGCCAGTCCGTCTCCACCAGCACCTGGAAGCCCTGCGGCGGGCGGGGGACACAAAGAGGGACACGGTGTACTGTACTGCACTGAGACTGAGACAAACGGCTCCCATTAGGCACAGGTGTTTTTGTATGTCAGTCTAAATATACATTATCTTGGCTCAGCCAATGTTACTGACTAAAGGCCGCTTCACAACAGGAACTATCACAATGGATTAAATAATTCTCATTGAGAGTGTCAACAACTACGGTTATAGTACCGATTGGCTAGTAGTGTAATCAGTCATCATACTTCTCTGTAATTGATCCCAATGTTATTATCTAGCTCTTTCTTTGTGGTTGTAGTTAAGGTGTGAGCTCCATCGAGCTACAATGGGTTTTAAAAAGACATTATTACAGTGTTTGTTTTTTTCATTACTCCTTGTGTAAACAGCCCTTTAAAACTATCTGGGCAAAGTTACAGCAAAGGGACTCAATAGTATGTCAGGAACATGGAATCTATTCTCATTAGTTTTTCATTCATTTAACTGTAACGGCTGAACGACTGCACAAATTGTCTGTAAAAAAAAAAGAGCCTATAGCAAATGGACTAAGTCAGTAAGTCAGGAAACTAAGGAATGTATTTTTCGTTCATTTAATGTGTGGCTGAGTGATTGTACACAGTCTTCACCTCCATGGTCCTGTAGAAGGGGTCCAGGAGGATCTTGGCGAGGGCGACGATCTGAGGCGTGCGGTCCCAGCCGTCCGAGCAGTGCACCAGCACCGGCCGGCCCTCCCTCTCCACCGCCGAGCACACCAGAGTGGCCGCCTTCAGCATGACGGACAGGTGCTGCAGCCAACGGGTGCTCTCCAGTGCGGAAAGCCAGCTATAGGAGGGGGGGAGAGAGGGACACACACGCACACACAGATAAATATATAAGAAATGGTCCACTAGAAAAGAAGCCACGCCGTTTTGTTTCCTTATTGATTAAAAAAAAAACAAAAAAACAAACAGGAAGTCACAAGTTATAAATCCTGGAGTCAGAGTTCAGTGTTTAAAACCTGCGCCCCAGATTGTGGATTGACACTGCTATCTAGGTCAGGTAGTGCTTATTATAGCCCTGGGAAGCACTGCAGTGCTAACACCGTGTGCAGAAAAGGGCAGCGAGAGTATCACTTTACTGTGCTGACAACACCCATCCCCAACAGCACAGTACCACAGCCGAATGCTTACAAAACACGCAACCAGATACAGTACATGCTCCACATACGCACACGTATAAGCAGGCACACATTCTCAACTACAACACCGCAACGCAGGCAGATAAATAGATCACATTTTTAGGTTTGAAGATTTGAACCACAGTCTGTAGTCCCATGCAAACTCGCTACACGCCCCACCACCTCCACCCCACCCCCAAGCCCCCACTAATGCTCAGCAGGGACAGCTATCATCAGCGAAAGGTGAAAAATGTCTGGAAACCTGGGAGGAGGGGATGGAGGTTATGGGAGAGCAGCATGATAGGGGTTGGTGGTGGTGGAGGAGGAGGAGGAGGACGTGGTGAGGGCATCAAAAAAAAAGGTCAACGGGATCCACTTACTTGCCGGGATCCGGGATCTGACTGCACACGGCTCGCAGAGCCTGGAAGCTGTTCCTGATGGAGTGGATGTTTGCCATGCCCATGAACATCACCTCACAGTTGGGGTAGTACTCTGCGCACACACACACACACACACACACACACACACAGATGTGCACACACACACACACATACACACACGCACGCACAGGAGAAGGACATACTGATTCATTAGATATTCAATATGACACTCAAATAGAACAGAGAGGTCTGGCATGTATATTGATAACTGAATGCTTTCGTTTGTGCGTTTCTTACAGTGCCAAGCCTTGAATGAGATAAGAGTGCTGAAGAAGTACAGCATGAGCTGAATGATTATGCAGGTTGACTGGGATTTGTCATATTTAGGTTCTGCTCAATTTGCCTCTACTTGACAGGCAGGCACACACACAGGCGGGAGGAGAGGAGAGGAGAGGAGAGGAGAGAAGAGGAAAGAGAAGAGATTAGGGGAGACAGGGGGTGATGGAAAAGGCAGGTCTTATCCCCAACTCCTCCACCTCCCATCATGCACAAGGCATCTCGAAGAGATGACAACAGGGCTGGGAAGGTAAACTAATCCCCTCCACCCTGAACGCGCGCACACACACACACGCATGCATGCACAAAAACACACACACAGACAAACACACAGACAAACACACACATGCAAACAGACAAACAAGCACAAAAACACATACACACTCCACCCAATCCTAGTCACACACACAACCCTAGTCACACTCACACACACACACACACAAACCCCACCCAGAGTCTGGACCAACCTTCACACTCGCAGCCGCCCCCCTTGGCACGGTTGGCCACTGCAGCCGTGTAGGAGCGGGCGTCCAGGATCAACAGCTTCTGTGGCGCAACGCTGGCATCAGGGCCCGGGCACCCTGTCAAAGATGAATCTGCAGAAGAGACAGAAAGAGAGAGAGAGAGGGAAAGAGAGAGGGAGAAAGAAAGAGAGAGACAGAGAGAGAGAGAGAGAGAGAGAGAGAGAGAAATAAGAGAGAGAAAGAAGATAAAATGGAAACATTAGCAGCATGATAGATAGTGCTAGCCTCGGCCGTCCTCTGGAGAAAAAAAAAAAAGAAATCGATAGGGCCTCCCGATGATCACTGCAGCAGGCTTGGCGCCATGGCAATGCAGATACATCTCCACCACGGCAGCAAATGGGGCGACTGCCACTGGAAACGTGTGTGTGTGTGTGTGTGTATGTGTGTGAGTGAGTGTGTGTGTGTGTGTGTGGCCACCAGGTCTCTGGAGTCCATCATGGGGATGCCATTAGCGTTATTGCTAAGTGGGCCCTATTCATCTGGTTCATTTACAAGGAGCACTGAGACAGCTGGACTCACTGCCTGTGTGTCTCTCCTCCAACTATCTGCTATGGGCACACTCTGAGCTTGTTTTTACTATCTGGTCCAAACAGGCCTCGATTAGCACCACCATTAAAAGTGATACTCATTGACTAACACATTGCAGGACACTGCAACTGGGTGCAGTTTAATGACAGCGCTCGAGTTTAGGGTTCCAGACAGAGTTGTTATTTTTATGTGCTTCTAGTTGGAGTCAGAATTTGTTGTTTGCTCACCCACCCAACTTCCTGTCTAGGTTCACTAGGGGGAGCTGGGAAACCTACCTAGCGTGGACATTTTTGGCAGTCCGGCTGTTGCTAGGACCACCGGCCTCATTTCTATTCCATACCGAGCAAGAAGCCAGAAGGACAGGCAGTGAGCGTGAGAGACAGAGAGAGAGAGTGAGAGAGAGAGAGAGAGAGAGAGAGAGAGAGAGAGAGAGAGAGAGAGAGAGAGAGAGAATGACAGAGAGAGAGAGAAAGAGGGAGTGTGAGAGAAAGAGAGAGAGAGAGACAAAGGGAAGAAGAGAGCAGTAGTAAGTAGAAATGAGCAAGAGAAACAGAGATAGAAAGAAACACAGGAAGAGAGAAAGGGGGAGGGGGGTGATAGAGAGAGAGAGAGAGAGAGAGAGAGAGAAAGAGAAAGAAAGAAAGGAACCCCCCCAAACCCCCCCCCCACCACATTCTTGGCCACCAACACGCAAACAAAGGGCCAAACAAAAGGGCCCCTGCCACCCTCCCCTCACGCATCCGGTCCAAATTGGAGATCCTTTATCTGCGGTCACACTCATGTGCATGAGGGTGATGTATGTGCTGTGTGTGTGTGTGTGTGTGTGTGTGTGTGTGTGTGTGTGCGTGTGCGTGTGTGTCTTAGCAAGAATGTAATTAAAGATGGCATTTCCCGCGGCATGGCTCGTCGTAGCATAATATCCTGATTGTGGCGGCCATTGTCACGCAGGTACGTAGCGCTTATGATTTTAATTGGCGTCTAGTCACCATCCGCTGATGACAGACTGAACTGGGCCAGCTGGTCTGAGGTGAAGAGAGAAGAGGGGGGAGAGAGTACAAGAGAGAAAAAGAGAAAGAAAGGAAGACAGAAGAGAGAGAAAGATGACAGAAGGGCTGCTCTAAGCCTGCTGCTCTCTGGGGAGGTTCTTCATCTCCCTTCCAGTGATGATGCTCAACATCATGCAAAATGACTTCTTCATGATTCATAGTCTTGTGAATTTTCACACCTAAACTTGGTTTCAAGAGAGTTCAATTTTTAGCATCATAGCTGTTCCCACAGGGTTTCCGTTTTAAGATATCCAAAGATGTCAAACGTAGAGGAGGCACTTTGAGAATGAAATAAAACATTCAGGCATTGGTTTTTGTTTTTACTATTGACAGGGTTCATGAGGTATCTATTAGTTTACCCTAACAGACTATCTTTCTGCATTCCCAACGTATTATGACCTTTACTCACCGAAGTCGCTGTCCGAGCTGTCGGGCCCGTCTCCCCTGGTCTTCCCGGCGATGCACCCGGGCCCCCGACCGCCGCGGTCCAGCATGCAGGCCTTGGCGATGGAGGTGACCAGGTACTCGTCGTCCGTGTTCCTCCAGCCCCACCAGCTGATCTCGGGCTGACTGCAGCGGGCGATCACCGCCCCGTTCCTCTGGTGCCTGCGGAGAAAGACACGATGCCATGGTAATGTCTGCTTGTTGGGCGTATCAAGATGCAAAACGTGTGTGCATTTCTGGGGGTGTTTTATGTAGGTAATTGAGTGACTAAGTCTGTGTTTACAGGTCATAGTATACGCCCAGTCCAGACTATATACCCGGGGTCAAAGCAGCCTAGGCTACATAACATCTTGGGTATATTACGTCCTCGGCCAATTTGTACCCCTAGGCCATTTTAAGCAAACAACAGCCTGATGACACAGCGAAAAGCACTGAAAAGCTTTTCAGTGTGTGTGTTAACTATTAATGGTTTGTATTTTGTGCCCCTGCAATCAATGTTTTTAAGGATCCCTGTGGTGTGGTAGGAACAGGTACAGCAATAATAGACAATTTTCTGCAGGCAGTTTTTTTAATTAAAAAATTAGATGAGAATTTTTTTTGGTGCGCTACTCACTGTATGTTGTTACTGATGAATAAAAACTACACGTCATTTTAAAGGGCATCACAATTGCTGCGTTTTGTACCTAACCTGTGTCAAGAGTGCACATATGTGGTAATAAGTGCATGCGTGTGTGTGTGTGTGTGTGTGTGTGTGTGTGTGTGTGTCCACCTTACCGGTACACAACAACAGGGATCCTCTTCCAGGACCTAAAGGAGGCCACACTCTCCAGCTCTTTGTCTGTGATCCACACGGGCACCAGGAGCTTCTGGGGGTAGCTGGAGCAGAGCCTGGGGGGTGGGGGGTGGGGGTGGAGGTGCGGGAGGAGAGAGACAAGAACATTAGTGGAGGTGGACATGAATCTGTAGCTG
>CM059272.1:11547879-11577879 GCA_030347295.1 Setipinna tenuifilis
TTGTTGCCTTGCAAGCACTTCGCCCGCCCAGCCCTCAATTCCCGGCCAGAGCAGGATGGCTTTGAAAGTTGCGAGGCTGGACAATGGCATCAGCTAAATGGCTGACCTTTACCTTCCCCTTCTTCACAGCAAGGAACAAAGCGCCGGTGAACTCAATAGAATGTCATTAGAACTTCTCTCTTATTCTGCCTGACGAGTGCACTCCGTGTTGAGAGGACAAGGAAGAAGCGAATGTAAAGAGGTACCTGCCCTCCTACAAAGCAAAAAGGCAGTAACTACATATTTTGGTCAGAACTGAGTTTAGACTGGAAATTGGCTTTATAACACCTTTTTTGTCTTGTGACTGAATCTCTTGCTTCTTTCTATTAAGAAAGTACACAAAAGCATCACCACTATTATACCTACAACATGTTAGACTGGGCAGTATGACTACTTCGAAGGCATTTGTTCTGAGTTTCAATGTTTGCGTAGTTACTACACGTTGCCTTTGTAACACTGTGCTTTTAAATGAGGAGCACACAGGGAAAAAAGGGTCACACCGTGACATTTTTCAAGTTACTTCCCCTATTGGTGGTTGCATTGAAACCCCAGCTTTTAAAAAAAAAGGAATCCTGTGAATAACTTAGCATTAAAATAGTATTTACCTATAAAAATCAGATCAGAAAATCAAAATTATTAATTACATTTTCTCAGTTTTTTTTTTTCATTTTGTGGCCATGACCGTTTTGCCCATATACTCCTTAAAAAAAACTAAACAAAAAAAAACAGTGCGGATGCAAAGGTGTGATGACGTACTTGTAGTTGCTGTTGATGTCCGATATCCGCCAGGCGTTCTGCATGTCGTAGCCCATCCTCTTCACCTCCACGTCCAGCCTCTGGAGAACATGATCTCCTGGTGATTGGGAGGACACAAAAAGTAGAGTAGAGAGAGTTTTTTAACATTCTGCAAGAGAATGTGTTCTAGAACAATAAAAACGATCTAGAATTTTATGTTACATTCTATTCTATAGACCTCCATGTTGTTAAGAATGTTTTTTATTCCACCTCATCAGTGTGATGTAGAGTAAGGGATTAAGTAGCACAGCTCATTATGCAATCTGAGCCTGAAGGCAATAACACAGCATGAGAGGGGGCACACTTGTAATATGTGCACTAGTTGGGACTGTGTGTGCGTTTGTGTGTGTGAGAGTTAGTGAGTAAATGAGTGAGTGAGTGAGTGTGAGAGAGTGAGTGTAAGAGAGTGAGAGAGAGAGAGAGAGACAGAGTTTGTGTGTGTGTGTGTGTGTGTGTAATGTAATGGTTTTTGGAGTGGTGGTACTAGGTGTGCCATGGGGAGCAGAGTGTACAGGAGGCGCTACCTGGGCGACACAGGTGCAGGTGCTGGTCCTCGTCGTCGGCGCTGCCCCCCAGGCACCAGGCGTGGTAGGCCAGGGCAAACAGGTCCTCCAGGCGCGACGGGTGAGTTATGGCACGGTTGAGGCGCTTCAGCCACTCCTGGCACTGCTTGAAGGTGGAGAAGTGACACCTGATGGACCGGGCGGGGGATAAATACAGACACACATTACTGACAGATGTCACAATAGTAGGAACATGAATATGCTCACATTCAATTTCGAGCTTAGAGGCAACCGTCACTAGAGATGACTACATAATGACTGACTGAGGGGAACCATGGCTGCCAAATAGCTGTGTGTCAGACATTAACCAGTGAAAAATAGCCCATCAATCAGCCTTACCTACTACTCCAAGACACAGACACACACAGATTAGCTTTTCTATGAAATCACTCTTACTAATAGGCTGCTGTTTGATTGACAGGGTTTCCTTAAACACCCCTTGCTCTCTCTCTCACACACACACACACACACACACATATATATACACACACACACAGACGCATACACAAACACCTGATTAACCTTAGTGCTGATTCTGAAAAGCACATAGTCATTTTCTCCCAAAACCCAACACTTTATTTACTACAATAACAAGACAGGCATGTGAGTCATTGCCATCAGATTGCCACTGACACAACCCACTCTGAAATGGCTTCTGTGCTAAGAGAGACAGACAAATGTCGTCAGCACCCTGCCAATACACTGCAGTCAAGAGCCTGAGGTCATATTCTCAGTCTCTCTCTCCCTCCCTCAGTCTCTGTCTGTTTCTCTCTCTCAGTCTCTCTCTCTCTCCCTCAGTCTCTCTTAGTCAGTCTGCCTGTCTCTATCAGTCTCTGTCTGTCTGTCTCTCTTTCTCTCTCAGTTTGTGTCTGTCTCTCTCTCTCTCTCTCTCTCTGTCTGTCTCTGTCCATCTCTCTCGCTCAGTCTCTGTCTGTTAGTCACTCTTACTCTCTGTCTCCATTGTTCTCCACCTCAGTCTCATTCTCCATTGTTCTTTGTCACAGTTCAATTCACTCTCGTTCTCAGTCTCACTCTCGGTTTGTCGCACTCTCTGTCTCTGTCTCACTCTCAGTCTCCATTGTTCTCTGTCTCACTCTCAGTCTCCAGTGTTCTCTGTCTCAGTCCCACTCACAGTCTCCATTGTTCTCCGTCTGTCTCAGTCTCCACTGTTCTCGGTCTCACACCCTGTCCCTGTCTTAGTCTCACTCTCTGTCTCAGTCTCACTCTCAGTCCCAATCTCCATCGTTCTCAGTCTCTGTCTCAGTCTCCATTGTTCTCTGTCTGAGTCTAAGTCTCAGTCTCTCTGTCTCACTCTCTCTCAGTCTCTGTCTCACTGTCTCCATTGTTCTCTGTCTGTCTCTGTCTCACTCTCACTGTCTCTGTCTCCATTGTTCTCTGTCTGCTGTCTCTGTCTCCATTGTTCTCTGCCTCACTCTCAGCCCCCATTGTTCTCTGTCTCACTCTTTCTGTCTCACTCTGTATGTCTCCGTCTCACCCTCTGTCTCTGTCTCTCTGCCTCACTCTCTCTGACTACAATGGAGCCTTTCAGCAGTGAGTGGAAAAGTGGCAGGCTGTCAGGGGTGTTGTCATAGGCTGCCGTGCTGTACGGGCTCGAGTGCTACTGGCCTTCAGCAGCAGCAGGAGCCACAGCAGAGGGTCTCTCAGCATATCAAAGGCAAGTGAATAAGCGGGCCGTCATAAAAACACAGAGTGCGATTAATGTGGGCAGGATAAACGGCTTTTATGAAGAACATGAGACTCGTGCCTGGTGCGAGCATTTATCTGTCCTCGTTAGTGGGGGCTCATGATTGTGAAGCAATGGCAGTGTGTGCGAGTGTGTGCGTGCGTGCATAGGAGAGTGAATAAACGTGCGAGGGATTGTGTGTGTGTGTGTGTGTGTGTGTGTGTGTGTGTGTGTGTGTGTGTGTGTGTGAGGGAGAGTGCGTGTGCGTGCGTGTGTGTGTCAGAGAGAGAGGAGTGAAGGAGTGAATGTCAGAAAGGAAAAACAAAAAGAGTGAGATCATGTTGAGTGTCTGGGTGGCTGTTGTTGTGTGACCGCTACCTGACAACTTTGGAGTCTTTGCAGATGATGTGGAGCTGGAACATGTCTCTGCTCTCCACACTCTCGATCAGCCGCAGAGGCACCTGAGGAGACAGAGCAACACACCCTCAGGTAAATAAAAGGTACGCCAACACACACACACACACAAACCAACACACACACATCACCCGCACAGAGACTTGGCACTTCAGAAGTGCGCTTTTAAAAGGTCGTACACATGGCAGTCCGAGCAACACAGTCATTGTCTTGCATGTCACACCAAAATGGGGTTAGGAGGCTAATGCAATGCTTGCTAAGTCACACATGGCCAGACCATATCATTAGAGGAGCCGAGCTCTAATAGCAGAGGCTACTACTGTTGACAAGACACACTTGTGCACGCACGCACACACACACACACACACCAGCTACTTTTTTTATTTGAGTGGGAGGAAACTTCTAGCATACATAAGCATTAACTACACAAAAGGCCTTGAAATCAAATCAACGACGCCCCCCCAACCCACCCCCCCACACCCTCCACAACTGCCCGCAAATGTCATTTCCAGGGAGGTTTCAGGCCGATGCAAAGGAACTACAAAACCCTCACTAGCAGAGGCAGACACAAGCAGGGGAACTGATGGGGCTAAGATGCCATTGTGATCAGAGGCAGTGTAGCGGGGTTGCCCTTTAATCAGAAAGCTTTTGGAAAGGAAAGGCGGATGTGATTATGAGGGGTGGGGGGGTGGGGAGTGGGGAGTTGGAGGGTTGGAGGAGGTGGTGGGGTGTGTAGAGTACTCACAGAGATCTCATTGTCCACACCTGGGTATGTCTACAACCACAAAGACACCAGGGACACGGACAGAGAGAACACAGAGACAGGGAGAGGGGGTGGGGGTGGGGGGGTGATGGGGTTGAAAGACAGGAAGAGAGAGGAAGAGGAAAATGGAGAGATGACTCAGCTGAACAGAACAGAACAGAACAACAAGAAGTGTAGAGGACCAGCAAAAAAACAAAAAACAAAAACAAAGAGTGCATGCCGAGCAGAAGTAAAGACAGGCAGGAGTGATCACGTGAAGCGAAATGAAGACAGCAGCCCAGTGGATGTAAAACATAACGGTCAACAGAAGAATGAGAGAAAAGAAATGTGATTATAAGAACAGAGGTTACAGAGAAATGGAAGGACATGGCAGCAGGATTACACCTGATCCTGACCCCTGAGACGGCCATCTTTTTGACCGCTGCTTTATCTGAACTGAAAACACAACGCAGAGACACAGAGGCGGTCACAGCCATATCCTAGAATCCCACAGTGTGAAGTGGGCCTGGAGCAGGAAATAGGGAATGGACACACACCATATCACCTACCCACACAAACACACACACACACACAATCCTTCTCACAGATGCAAGTTTGTGCATACACACACACGCACACACTTACCCACACCGTTAAGTTAATTGAGTGTGTCTACTGTGGCAGTAGGGGAAGGCCAGGTCAGCTCGGGCTATTCTGCTACCATGGGCCAGTAGGGAGTCACATGGTGGTGGGTGGTGCTTGGAGCCTGGGGGATCTCAGTGCCTAAAAGCAGGCACATATGCCCCCCCACACACCCCACCCCAACCCCCACGCACCAGTGCCACACTGAGCACAGAGCCGACTGCCTTGGAGCTGTCAGCAGGCTGTGCCGTAACGGGATATATTTAGCCCAACTGCCTTATCACCACTGCATTTATTGTGTGGGGCACAGGCAGTGCTGTACACATTCCCTATCGGTATAAATACATGAAGGAGAATTTCATATGTTGTACACATCCCCCATCTGCACCCAAATCAGCAAATTTAATATGCTGCGAGAAGGTAATTTGATTGATTATTTATTTATATACTGACTCTCTTTCACTGTCCTTTCTAGTTTATGTGACAGCCATGTGTGGTGGGGATTGTGACAGCAGCACAGGTACATGGCCTCTTCACTCCCCTAAGGTCACCTAGAATCCTTTTTTCGTTGTCTCACAAACAACAGCTCTGAGTACAGTGGAAAACACAGATGACTCCGGTCAAGAGTAGTCACGGGGAGGCGCTCTGGTGCCTGGGGTGACACTATGGGATAGCACATGCAGGGCACCACCCCTGACGGTGGCTTATCTGAGCTGGTGTGCACTTCTGAGTGGGTGGGTGGGTGGGCTGGAGGGATGACAAGCGGTTGGCAGCTTTGTTTGCTGACGCGCATCACACCATGAGGGCTACTACGTCCTTTCATTAGGGGCTGGACGTGCGTGAGGAGACCCACATGTTTGGTTAGATTAGGTTAGATCAGGCTAATCAGACTCCCTGGCTCCCGTGAACAAACCCACTGCACCCACACTGTAAAAACGTGCTGGTAAAGAGCCAACTTAAAAATTACTCGAAAACACTTACAGAATTAAACTTGAAAATATAAAGGCAACTTGCTGCATGGATCTTTTTTTTGTGTTGGTTTAACTTACTACACTATTTAACTAACATACCTATGTTAATGAGGCTTCAAAAAATAGTCTAAGAAAAACAGTGCAAGGTAAACCAATGTAAAAACATCCAATCAGCACGGTGCCCATTTCTTTTTTTAAGTTGGTTCTAAGGAGCACTTTTTTTTACAGCGATACTGTCATGATAGCACAGTCCTAACTTTGCCTTCTAAGGCTGGTTCTGTACGATCAGTCAACACTGTGGCTTGTCTGACATTGGCCATAGCTGATCTCTGGATGGAGCTGGAGGAGGAGGAGAAAACAGAAACAAACATGTTGGACGTGTGCCTTGCAGGCGTCTTACATTGATAATGGAGTCTTTGAACTTGATGTGGAGCCTGTAGTTGGACATGGCGATGATGGCGTCATCGGCCCGGCCGAGATACTCCACTGCCTCCCCCTGAAGGACTGGGAAGGGAACCTGCGGACACAGAAAAAGCAGAGATGATGTTACGCCAAGTTAAACATACACACAACAACCAGAGAAGACATTACGGCAAGTTACACACACACACACACACACACACACACACACACAACAACCAGAGAAGACGTTACGGCAAGTTCCACCCACACACACACACACACACACACACACACACACACACACACACACACACAAACAGACAAAGAAGTGTCACAATGACATAGGAAAAAGACAGCATAGTAATGGAAACGTTATGAAATGGTAAATATAATCAGGCTAGTGTTGAGTGGAAAAAAACGCCTCACACTTTTCCAGAACATGTAAATGTGCTGCTCGCTGCTCTAACAGCTCTCAATAGCTGTGGGCCTGCCTCTCCTGAGCCCAAAAGCAGAAACAGTGCCCAATGTATCTGGGTTTTAAAAGCTCCCCTGGTTTCCATTTGCAGACACGCTCGGTGCCAGCGGGGCTGGTGCAGTTAGCCACCTGGTGCCCCCGGGGCTGTGTGGGCATGGCCGAGTCTGGCAAACGGGGGTCTTGGTGGGTGGGCACCAGGGGCAAAAACAAACGCATGTGCACACATGCACGCACATGTGCGCATTTACGCACGCACGCACACACACACACAGAGGGTCTCAGAATAGGGCTGCTTATACTTGTCCAAAAAAAAACAAACAAAAAAAAGCTCTCCCACTCCTGTTTTTGGTGTTTTTGCAGGCCAGGCCCGTCACTTTAAATGTTAACACAACGGAGAGCCTGGGTTACAGAGGCGGACACACCTGACGGCAGAGGCTCCAAAACAGCCAAACAGCCAGATGAGAAAATTCCTTTGCTCAGAAAGAGGAGCCATTAACCCCCGCAGTTCCCCTAACGCTGGGGGAGAGAGGAGGGGGGTCGTCCAGAGTGACAGCTTCATCACTGCCTAATCATGGGGCCAGTGCAAGAGAGGCACTTACACACACACCAAGTCTGAAGTGCTAGCCGAAACACAAGGACACATTTATTGCTCATTTCTGCTTACTACTCTGGAGCAGTGAGTTTCCCTATTAGGGTGGCAAAGACACACGTTTAGGGTTGTGATGTGTAGGCAGGCCAAGCTATACCAGTCCGTTATTTTTGGTCTGTTGAGTGTGTCTGTCGGTGATTTTAAACACACCCATTGTGGGGGACAAATTTCCACTGTTGTGGGCAGTAAAGCTAACATTATTATTATCACATGCCAATTCTGGACATGGCATACCAAGAAGAAAGTGGAGTGAAGTTTCTTCTGCAAAGTGCAATATTTTCTTGACCTAGGATACCGCCTTATCCTGTGTATACCCTGGTTGCCACTTGTGGGTTTAAACATAAACCTACAGCCCACAAGGAAAATATTTGGCTCTGAGAAAGCAAACCATGTAGTGTGTTGTGTTACCATCTAAAACTGGATGCAGATAACAGATTGCTACTGTTGCTTAATTACTTGTCTTGCTAACCATTTCTGATTCTATGCTAGCCTGCTTGAGCTTGCTTGCTTGCTTCAAACCCTGACCAGAACTAAATCAGTCTTGGTTTGGCAATCAAAATGCCTGCTGATTGGTGAAATTAAAAATTACACGAAAAGACTTCACATGCAGCTTTAGGAAGTCTACTAAAGTGTCCCGGTGTGTGTGTGTGTGTGTGTGTGTGTTTTAAGAGTCCCTGGGCATATACTGACACCCCACTCAAAGACTAAGTGAGTAAATGTAGAGATGGAGGTGACATGATTGGCTTTAATGGGGTTCTTTGAAACCGTCCATTAACTTTGCTCTTCTACAACACCACCTTTTCTGGGTTGACGCCAAAAAAAAAAAAAAAATGGTATGTGCGCCTGCGTGTGTGTGTGTGTGT
The DNA here is from genome assembly GCA_030347295.1 of Setipinna tenuifilis. Lineage (NCBI taxonomy): Eukaryota > Metazoa > Chordata > Actinopteri > Clupeiformes > Engraulidae > Setipinna > Setipinna tenuifilis. The sequence goes on from CM059272.1 coordinate 11,556,119, forward strand.
GTGTGTGTGTGTGTAAGTGTGTGGGGTAGTGGCATTAAGATAATTAGCTCTGATTGCTGTGAGAAAAAAAGCAATTTTTCATCTCATTTGCACATATTAAATACAACAGATCTGCCTGCGGTTTTAGCTGGAAACAGATGCACGGACAGGAGTAAAGAGAGACAGAGCAAAGTGGGAGGTGTGTGTCTGTTTTCAACAAATAAACTGGAAAATGTTAGCAGCACGACAGGAATGAGCACAAAGTGTTTTTTTGCTGACTTCACTACAGACAGATAGACACAAATGGTGCATGACCACAAATAGGCTTCTGGCAATTAGAATATGCACCCCGTGTCGTGTTTTGTTTTGTGTAACTGATGTCCATTTGTGATCTATGTAAATTGCTGTTGCAAAAAAAAGCAATTGCCCTTCAGGGATTAATATTCAGGCATGCCTTCCCCTCCAGCCCCAGACACCATCAAATGAGGGGCTCTGCATCACCATGAGAAATGAGCACTTTTCCAAACGCACCGCTATTAACATTAAATCTTTTCTCTTGGGCTTCGCTTCGTGATGTTCGGGAGCCTCCAACAGGAAATTTACGATAAGGGGCCTGGGTCTGGCTCTGGCTCCCCTGGCAAACCCACGCGTGGACACCAGACAAGTTTATGGGCTGCATCGCATTTACAGCGTGAGGCTAATGATGCGCAGCGCCAGAGCTGCATCACCCCATCGCAGCCTCACAGCCCCTCAAAGCAGCACCCTGCTCTGAACCAACCAAAGAGGAGGGAGGGAGGGAGGGAAAAAAAAACAAAACAAATCTTGCCCTCTGTTAGGGCAACGTTGCCAGGGAGTGAGCGGTTGGGGGGTGCGAGAGTGACGCTGCTTTTCCCCAGAGAGAGAGAGCGGCGAGGCGACATGGAGCTGAAAGGAGAGGAATCTGCTCATGGCAACCGCACACCTGACTGAAGCATACACACACACACACACACACACACACACACACACCTGACTGAAGCATACACACACACACACACCTGACTGAAGCATACACACAGATATAAACTGGCACACACACACACACACACACCTGACTGAAGCATACACACAGACAGACACACACACACCTGACTGGAGCATACACACACACAGACACACACAGGCACAGGCAAGCACAAAAAAACAAACACAACACCACAGAGGCTGAGCAGCCTGTGCATAGCGTCTGACCGCTAATCTCTCCAAACCAACAGGGAGCACAGCACTCACAGCACTCCTTCATATTCCAGACATGAAGACATTGCAGCGGCGCAAACAAGCTCAACTCCATAACAACACAAGAAAATATCTCGCAAAAAAGGTGTCAGTTGCGCTGTCGCATCTTTGGTGCTCACAGTTCAGGACACACAGAAACAGAAAAACAAGCTGGGCTACTTCTAGGAGACTACACCCAGGGATGGCCGGAGTCAAGTCAAGTCAAGTTTATTTGTATAGCGTACTTCATACACAAAGGCAGTTCAATGTGCTTAACAAAAAAAACAGAGAACAATATAAAAAAGCATAAAAGATAGAAGACAATAGTGTAAAATAAATGTAAGATAAATAAAGACATATGAAATAAGATGTATTCGGAGCACTCCGAAAGTTTTTTTTTCATTATGGTACATAGAACGGACTGACGTGGCAGAGTTTTGACACTTCATCTGTGGCGTCACACCTGCGCACATGTGAAGCTGGCAGGAACAAGGACACGTGCAGCGCAGATGAAAAACAAGAGAAACGCGGGGGAGTTTGGGGAAGGAATGACTAAAACGGCACCATGACGACCTACTGCCCAGTGGTTCCGCCCACTGCGTTTCCACCATTAGTGTACTGCTGCTACTCGGAGCCAACGGTCTCTGCTCGATTTAACAGAGGAAATATGAGAAGCCAGTGTGTGTGGGGTGTGTGTGTGTGTGTGTGTGTGTGTGCGTGTGTGTGTGTGTGTTTCTCTCTCTGCAGGAGTGGTCCGGAGAGGAGCCCTCTTGGATCGATACGGTCCACGGATGCCAAACACCGCCAACGCAATCAACCAGCCCCACCACCCACCCCACTCCCGCCCAAGCGCCCCTCCCTGCCCATATAACACTCTCCTATGGCTCATGGCTCCTCACCATTCCATTTTGGGATTAAACACTCAGATTTTATTAGCGTCATCATCAGCTCCATGACTCAGCCATTGGCAGTATGCCAGAGAGAGAGAGAGAGAGAGGGAGGAAAAAGTAAAAAAGCACATCAAGGGATTAAAAAAAGAACAGTCCTGGCGTCTCCTTCATCTACCCTGCTGCTTATCCCTTACAGAAGCTTTCAGTTCTGGCCATTAGTATCTGTACGTGTGTACATCCATCCATCTGTGTGTGTGTGTGTGTGTGTGTGTGTGTGTATGTGTGAGCGTCTGTGTGTCCGTGTGTGTGAGGAAGAGAGATGATTAAAAAAGGGACCCTCCACAGGAGGAAGCTTGAGCACATGGAGCACAGCAGACAGACACTGCAGTGAACCTCCTGCCCCACACACATAACCCCCACACCCACTTAACATCACTTCCTTCCTGTCACCCATCATCCATGTCAGCTTTAGGTTGATGTAAATTTGTCTTGCTTAGTTTACTTCTCCACCACCCTACTCACCACCACCACCAGCACCACCACAACAACCGCCAGCACCACCCTCCCCAGTTATGTATTCTCTAGACAAATATTGGTGCCTTTATACTTGGCTATTCCACATCTCCTGGTGGCCTGTGGGAATGTTCTAGTGCCTGGACTGCAATATGTCCCTGTTTTTAACAAAAGACACTTTTGCAGCAGGTTCCCAAGGCATCCATACAAAAAGCCTTTGCCCCACACACATAACCCCCACACCCACTTAATGAACGACATCATTTCCTGTCACCCATCATCCATCTCCTGAGGGGGCGTGAAAAGGGTCAGGCGTGCCTGCGCTGTGACCCCCAGCTCCTCACGAAAAAGGGAAGAAGGTGAACGAGCGAGCAAGCCAAACAAAAGCTTCCCCTTTCGTCTGAATATAACCCCTGCTCTTCATTTGCATGGGACATCCGGCTGGAAGGAGACATATTAAAAATCACAATTTCACAGTAGTTCTGGAGGATGTGACCACATCCCGTGAAAGGAAGATGGAGGCATGACTCGTAACCCCAGCATGATGAGGCAGAGCGAAGCAAGAACAGACCACAACAGAGAAAACCAAAAAAACCTATAATAGTATGACCTCAGTCTACAAGAAAAGGGCAGGGAGTTTGTCTCTCGACTTCTGCAGAGAAACCATGTCATCCACAAACAACAGTTCACGAACTGTTGAGAGAGCAGTTACTCTGCAAGAGTTTCTGGTTAAACATATGACAATCAGGAGCAAAAAAACACCTACATGGTCCTAGAACACATCATGGGTATTGTAATCAGGTTGTATGGAGGAGAGTGTGAATATCCTAAAAACACAACCTCACTCCTGTACTCTGTGTTGTTAGTTGGCCAGGATGAGAAGAAGGGCATGGAGGAGAGGGGTGCAGTGCTGTCTCTGTCTGGGCTCAGACTGCAGGTAAGAGGGGAGGGGATGGGCTGGGCTGGGCTGACATAACTGGCCCTGCAGAGAGAGTCTGGGAAGCCATACTGTGTTCTGCCGAACGTGTCTGATGAAGCACGCTGGGTTCTGCTTGTGTTTCTGTCTCGGTTCCACTGGCCAGGCAAGAGAGAGGCGGAGAATAATACGGTCGTGTTTTCTCCCTCTATACCCATACCTGCTGTGAGGAATAACAATGTATGATATAACAGCAGTGCGAAGGACACAGAAATGGAGGAAAGAAAAACAACGTGATAGAAAGATGATGGAAAAAAAGAGTGAAAGAACGGGTGAAAGAAATACAGAAAAGACAGAGACAGACAGAAAGACAGAAAGAAAAAAGAAAGCAAGAAAGAAAAAAACTGGTCTTGACAAGTCTTACAAGCTAATGATGATAGTCAGTTACCAAAGTGGAGAATGAAGGCCCATGGGCAGGAGAGCAAAGAGAGACATGAACGAGACAGTTAGACAGTAAGATGTCGCCTGCAGGAACCTCTCCTCTGGGTGCTTAGCATGTACCAACACACCAATGCAAGCAAACCTGAAGAAGTGTACTTGTGTGGCTAAGTGTTCCACTGCAAAACCTCAGGCCACTTTAAGCGTTACCTCCCACAGAGACATTTAAAATGAAATATCTTCAGTATATTTTATATACACAATTTTTTATACCACAGTAGACAAAACAGAGTTCTGTTTGGCAAAAGTAGCCAATGATCCCAAACACACTCAAGCAGCCAATGGGTGCCTAACTTGGTGAAACAAATGAGCCAAACTCTTTGTATGACAAAACAAATCACATACTCCTTAGAAAGGCTATTTGTATGGATGCCTTGGGAACCTGCTGCCAAAGTGGCTTTTGTTAAAAACAGGGACATATTGCAATCCAGGCACTAGAACATTCCCACAGGCCACCAGGAGATGTGGAATAGCCAAGTATGAAGGCACCAATATCTGTCTAGAGAATACATAACTGGGAAGGGGTGGTGCTGGTGGTTGTTGTTGTGGTGGTGCTGGTGGCGATGGGTAGGGTGGTTGAGGAGTAAACTAAACAAGACAATTTTACATCAACCTAAAGCTGACGTGGCGGTCCCAGTTCACCCAAGATTAGCAATGCAGTGCAAGAGAAAATCTGATATGATGCACACACGCACACCTTTGGGATGCAGGTAATTTTTCAGAGCAACTACAGATTATGCATTAGGACAATTTCCATGTCCCAGTTTCCAGCCTTCGCTTTAATGAGACACCTTAAGCACTGCACGCATATACACACACCCACACACACACATGCATGCACAAACACACACACACACCCAAGCACAAACACACACAAATGTCATTCATTACAAGAACGCAATCAGTAATGGCTGACATGAGAAACCCCCAGCACGCCCAATCAGGATCCTCCCAGTGGCCACAGTGCTGCAGCACAGCAGACAGCAGTTTTCAGTCGCGAGGCAAACACACACCACCACACAACACCACTTACCACTCCACCCCCATAGGCCAACCCACCACATTAACGCACCACCAAAGCCCAAATCAACAGCCAGGTGCAGAATCCTGATAATAAACCACTGGGGCTTATGTGCTGATAATACAGGACTGCACGGCAGACTTGAGGTGGTGTATGATCTGTTGTTTCAGGGCTGAGTCTGGATCTCCAGACACACCGACAACGCCCAGCAAGGTGTGCTGATCTTTAGAGCTTCAGTCTGCTTTGCTCACACTGTTTACTGAAGTCACAGCAGAGAGACAGAGGGACTGTAAAAGAGGAAGCCCATTTTAACTGTCCAGTTATGAGCTTGTGTCCTTTGGTGATACCCTGCTGTAAACTATTTTTCACAGTGGTGACCATGACCTTGTATCTGTCCTTACAAACAAGGGCTGAAATTAACAGTAGTTTTGCATTTCATGTGACGGATGATAGACTGATAACAGGCTTTGGGAGTCAAAAACAATTCAACTGCTATTTCTGCTTACAGCAGCCAGATACATCAGTTTACACCTCTGGGGAACAATAACATCAAAACAACAACATTAAAAACAAAAAAATCACAAAACAGCAGAAGGAGCTGCTTTAATAACTTGCTAAAAAGAGCAAAAAACTCTAACATGGTTTCAAACTGCGGAGACATTCAATTTTGGAGGCTGATGTTGAAGCAGTAATCAGATAAGCATTCGCCCGAGGCCTGCGAGACAGATACAGGCCCTTGGTGCGTAATTTAGAAGACATGTAAGAGGCAAAGGGAAGCTCCAAGACATCAGTACCAGGCACGGCAGCTACACACCCAAAACACCCTGCTCAAAAGCTTTTCTCTCTCTTTTTCTCATTTTTTGACTGCATGCTTCTGAACCGTACTTTATCTCGTTTATTCACAGTCATGTCCTGCTGTATATTAGGGCTAAAGAGCTGATAGCGGCTACCCCCTTTTCAATGGTGCCTGTGAAGAATTTTTAATTAAATACGCTTTTGATGTGCTGGTCACACAGCCATGGGGTGTGGTGGGAGGCTCAGACAGCATACAGTGCTGAAGACTCCTAGGGGAGGCAGTGTGTGTGGTTAAGGGTATGTGTCAAGTAAGAACATCCAGGTGCACTGCTGGGCATCAATTTGCATGCCCTCTTTTAGGCCTATGTTCAAAATATTGATATTGTGATATTGTATATACTCCTGTATCAATTCATATCGAAGCAGTTGCTGCTGTATCGATACAGCATTAAAAACACAAAACAAACAAAAAAAACAAAAATCATATGAGACAACAAAAATGATCATTTTAAGTTAATTAACTGTCAGAATTGAAATGGGAATTTTCAATAAAATAACCATTAAAATGTATTGTGTGTTATTGAGTTGTGCAATATGGTAGGCTTTGACTTTGCAGTCATGTACATGTCAGAGCAGGTATTAGAAAGAATGCGGTTTTGGACATGGTCATTATTCAGAATCAACATGTATCGCTTTAAGCATCATATTGTCGCCTCTGAATTGTGATAAGTGTTTTATTACGCGGTTGCAGGACAATACGCAACCCTACCCCTCGTTCTTCTCTGAGAGTTTTGACTTTTCGATTCATGCTCCGTCCACGCGCACAATGACTCTCTCTCTCGCTCGCCACTAAAGCACTCTTGAGCTGCGGAGTCATGACCTCGCATTACGGAGGCTTAGTGATGAGCTCACCGTCTGACTGGGCCCAGAGTGTACGTGGCCACTTCCTGTTGACTGGCCACTTAATCCACACCTGGCCTAATTGGCTGAGTGGCTAAAGTCTGCGAGCGCCGAGTGGCTATTCGAGACCGAGACTCGTTCTGCGGAAACCCTTGTATGGGAATGGGTGTGTGACTGCCAATGCCTCAGCTTGCTTCCACAGAAGTCACAACAAGATATAAATCCATGATTCTAGGGAAAGGTTCTTAACATCTGATTTGAACAAACAACTGAATTTCCAGCCAATTCCCCTGGGTGCTGTGCTACTAAGGAATCGGTTCATTAGTTAGAATTGTTTACAATTGTTCACCAACTTTGAAGAAGCTTCTTCAGGTGAAGTCAGCAATTCTGACACAATTCTCCTTTTTGCGTCAAACACCCCACCCCATCTTCCTTTCATTCCTCTCATTAAAGTGTGCGTCTAATGCTACCCAGTGCTTCTAAGTCAAAATACATGTAAGTGGAAGTTTGCCTTTAAATTCACTGAGCGAAAACAGTAAATAGGGATAGTAAATGTCATGAAAAAATCTCATTTCATTTTTTTTTTTGGCAGTACGCTGTGTTTTGTGTGCATGTTAGATTACATTTTATGGCACATACTTGTATATTTATATAGCAATATAGTATATCATATAAGTTTACGTGCATCTTCTTTGGTGTGTGTATAAAGGCAACACTTCATTTGAACAATACTTCTACAGAGACTTTACAGATGGTTTGCTAAAATTCTGTTTCATTTTGCTTATTGACTTATCACCTTAATTTATTACAACCCGGAATGCCAACCTTCACAGGGTACAGTGTTTCAAAAGATGGTTAGTAGTCTGTGGGCAGTCTATAGGACCATGTGTAGGAGCATGCAAATAATGTGTGACCAAAATGCAGACTGAGAGAGTGTCGTGTCAGACAAGGCATGTTTGGTGCCATTGGCCAGTGTTGGACTGGGGTGTGAGTGTTTATTCGGGGGGGTACCCACCTGGAGGCTCTCCTCCTCCTTCACCAGGTCCTTCTGGGGGAACAGGTCCTTGGCCTGAATGTACTCCAGACTGGGGGGGCCCTCCTCACCCTGTCAGAGAGAGCAAGCATCAACACGGAGGGTTAGAATTGGACAGACAGATAAGGCGATAAGGCATACACATACACATGCTCACACAGACAGACAGACAGACACACACACACACACACACACAGGCGCACCCACCCAAATGTACACACAGACAGACACACGCACGCTTACAGGCTCCAAATACATATTCACAGACACTTACTATAGTAGCTTATAACACACACACAGACACACACACAGACACACACACAGACACACACACAGACACATACACACAGAACCAACCACTAGCACACACAGGACCTCCATAACAGGATATTTGAACAACTGAGCACACAGTTGCTCATAAGTCATCTGATTCTCATTCTGATTTGGATAAATATTTAACCATGTCTCGCCGCAGGGCCCTGGTTAAGAAGCACAAGGCTTTGGCCTCCTGGTGTGTGGCCTACGTGCTTAGCACCCCCACCCAAAGACAGGCAGTCAGTCCCTGACCCCCACCATCGGTGCCGCGAGGGGGGGACAGAATGAGGGCAGGGGGGGCTGTGATCCCAACTCTTCTGCTGAGGGCAGTGTTCTGGATGAAGTGGATGTGACACGGGAGACAGTCACGTTACACTCCTGCCACGAATACAAGGTTCACTGCAGTGCAGCTGTCGCTTGATATGTATGTATGCATACCCCCCTCAACGCACACACACACAAATGCAACATCTAAATCCGTCCTGGGAAGAGAGAGAGGTGACCATGTCCTCCCAAACAGACACACACTCACATAATTAATCTTTCATTCAATCCCCTGTTCTCTCAGCCATTTCATCACACTCACACACGTGCACACACACACGTGCACACACACATCTGGAAGCAGTCACGACCCAAATCTCCACTGCACAGCTTTTAGTGGAAACACCAGCGCTATCTTTGCAACGTCAGCCGTTCATGCGGTCGGTGCAGAGTCAGCTACGACTCGGTGGCCCCCGTCCTGCCCACCAGGTGGACGTGTTCACAAGCATGGTGGCACGGCACCGCAGATTAAACATTCACTGGAAAAAAGCAGCGCTTGTGCAACACTCGTGCAACATCTGAAGAGGAGGTGAAGGTCTCTCGTTGCCCTGGCACGGACACCAGGGCCACAGCAAAAAGAGAGGTGGGCAAAGGGGTGGAACTAGGACCCAATGAGACAAAGCGGAGTAGAATAAAATGTTCTCAAACCTTTATTAACGTTCGTTTTTTTTTCCCCTTCTCTTACTGTTGTTTCCATACAGACCTCTCTCATCAATTCAGTTCTTACTGACGATTTTGTGTCTTAACATAGCCAACCTAGGGAGCTTCACCTCTTTTAAATTCTGCATACGGAGTGATGCATCATCCGCAGCATTAATTATTCAAGCCTTTTTTTCCTTCTTCTTCTGCGTGAGCCACTGTGGTCTTCCTTGCTGAGACTAGTCCATGCTGTGCATGGTAACGCTGAGGTAGGAGTGAGAGGTGGATTGCTGCGGGGTTCAAGGGTCATCTTGTGCAGGTCTGTCTGTCCAGAGGGGTGGGGAGGAGTGGAGTGGGAGAGGAGAGGGACATTAGGTGCCCATACAGCTGAGCGTGCCAGGAGTTGTCAACAACTAGCAACAAAAGCTGCCGCTCAGAGCAAACACTGTCTCTCTCCCTTTCGCCGTCTCTCTTTTTCTCCATCACTCACTGTCTCTCACACACACACAGATTAATCATCTATCAAAAATGACTGGCTGGAGCACGATCATTTCTAGTAAAAATGCAGGAGGGAAAATCATCATGTCTACAAAAACCCATTTCATTTCTTCAATACTTCATCGTGGAGGACGAGTGGCTAAGAGGGGCAAAGGCACTTAGATACAAAAATATATTTCATGCCAAGAATTTTTTTAAAATCAGTCCAGTTTAGTAGTAAAAGGCAAGAGGTTTTGTCTCCAATCGAAACCAAAAATATTTAAATGCAAATGTCAAAACCAATAATGTCTAAATGCAAATGGTTTCCAGAACAGGAAGAAAAGTACAATATGCAAGGGGCTACTTTAGGGCTTTAGGGAAAGTACTGTTTTGATTTATGAGGAGTGACAAACTTTGCTCACTGTTGTGACCAGCTAGCTACCTTGGCCCCAGACACTACACAGATCAAACCAAAAGAGCCGACCACAAAAGCTGACTGACCGCTGACGGGCGCCGATCCATCAGCCTGATTACGCAGTTGCTCAATATCCACCGGGGCCCGTCCAGAAGAGGTCAAAGGTCATTGCCGCCAGCCGAAGGGCCGTTCATCATAAGCGCGCAGGAATGCACGGGGGGACGCCAATGCACTCAGACACAAGCACGGAGAGAAACGTAAATAACCAGCGCCAAACGCACATTCCACCACTAAAAGGCTTTTCGAGACTGCTGCTATGTTGACAGCATAAAGGGCAGAAATGAACCAGCTCATCCATCCTGAAATGTTTTAAGTATGCTACTTCGATTCAACGTCACCCAAAGCCATTTTCTGAACTAACACTACATCGGCTAGTGTGCAAACATGCAGTTTCTAATTAGACCAACTAGGCAAAACAACCTGTGGTTGGAGACCTGGACTCATGACAAATAGTGTCAGGAGTGTGTGGTGCCTGTAATGTCTGGAGCCGGTCGGTAGGGGTTGGATTATATTACAGATGGCTGGCTTGCTTCTCTGGCATAGGCCTCCGGGGGGATTGCGGCTCCAATGGGACCTGACCACCCTTGATGCCAGTCCCAATAACCTTGTCCCATAGGCTGCTAGGCAGTCTGCTGCCACACGTGCACGCATGTGTGTGTGCCGATCCCCTCTTTTTGTCCAGCTAGTCCAGACTGAAAGAGTGACCCCGGCCCAGCTGGGGTGGCACCACGCCTCAGCAGCAACAGATGTTCCTCCAAAACCCTCGGCTCATTATGGTGGCATACACACTTGGCAGGACTGATGAGATGGCTGTGACAAAGAGGGCAAAGATGATGATGATGATGGCACGGGTGCTAAGCCAGACAGCAGAGGGGGTACTGAAAGAGGTCTGTATTTTTCTGTAATGGTCTTCTTCTGCACCACCCACACCACCTGCAGTGGTATTAATCTGGACCTGAGTTAATCCTCCTCAGTCTGACTGATCCTTACCAGACACATTTGTCTCTATAAGAAATGCTCGGCTACATCTCTGGAACCATGCTCAGTTTGACTAGCAGACAGAAACGTTGGAGTGGGCAGAGAGAAAGAGAGAGAGAGAGAGAGAGAGAGAGAGAGAGAGAGAGAGAGAGAGAGAGAGAGAGAGAGAGAGAGAGAGAGAGAGAGAGAGAGGGACAGAGACAGAGCGAGAGAGAGAGACAGACAGAGACAGACAGACAGAGCGAGAGAGAGAGAGAGAGAGAGAGAGAGAGAGAGAGAGAGATGAGGAAAGATGAGGCTTTGGCGGGCTGTCTCTGTGCCGCCTGAAGGAGTGGCGAGGTGGAGGGCTCCTTCAAACTGTCGGCCAGATGGCATTGAGTGAGTGAGTGAGAGGCGACAGCAGGGGTGGGGGTATACAGGGTGACCTTGCAGACAGAGACGTCCCTTTGCCACCACAAAAAACTCTGCTGCCAATTATGGCGGCTGATCAACATCCCCCACCCCCCAAATCGCTGCTTACCATTTTGTGTTATGCTCATTTGAGGTTGGCGATGAGTGCTTTGCATATATGCGCACATACAGACACACAAATAAGCACAGACACAGTGACACACGGAGTCACAAACACACACACCACAAGAGAGATGCTGAGATGTTGAACTTCAACTGTTGAGCTTTATTTAGGAGGGGGGGGGGGGTCTATTGCAAGAAATATGGCACAATAAGCCAAGACTATCTTCAATTAACTTCCGATCTTTCCTCGATCTGCACTAAACAAAAAAATAAACTCTTGCTGCTTCCTCGCCATCTTTTCCTAAGCTCGACAACATCTGAGGACTTCAGCTCTCCTCCACTCTCTGCCACCCCCCCCCCCCCCCCTGCCCTGCAGCAGGTGCTCAGACACCCTTTCATTCATTACCATCTGGATGCAGACAGACTGGGGGCCGGGCAGCACAGCCACCGCCCCCACGAGTGTCCCACTCCACAGACTACAGCCTGTCCTAGTAGCTGCACCTGTTCCAGCTAGTGTTCATTCTCTCAGTCGAGACGAGACAAAATATGTTTGCCAACGACCATTTTGTTTTTTTTTTTGTTTTTTTTACAAACATGACTAAGAGGAGACTATGGCGGGACTAAAACGGTGTTCTAAAACACTGATTTAGATTAAATTGTAACGGATTTTTGTTGACGCAAAAAGACAAGGCAAAAATGTTTTGCATGAAATAAAAACTACAAATAAATCTATCTTCACTTTTGTCTTCAAAGCTGATATGCCTTGACAATGTTACCAAAAAGAATTGCATTCAAAGTTTTTAGAGTGGAGAATTTTTGGTTGCGTTGAGTGAATCTGAGATCAACTTCCTGCAAATAGCTTAGTGTTGCAAACAGTGTTTTCTACTAGAGCCATGACATGCCAGGAAGGAAAAAGGCTTGATATCTGGGGGCCTTTTAAAATATCATGACACTGATAAAAAAAAAAAAAAACCCTAATGTCTAACCGATGGGAAGGTGATATCTGACAGGAAGGTGTGCAGATTTAAAATGTCAAGGAATAACCCCACAAACCTTCAACGGCATGACAAGGCTAACCACTAGCACATTGAGGTAAGTTAACTTTAGCTAATGTTTTGGTTATATAAGCTAATGTTTATTTTAGGGATCTACACTAGAGATCAACCAGATAATTATGGCACACGGATTACACAGGCTGGTATTTATAGCTACCCTGGCAGTCCTAGCATCTATGCAACATGACTAGATGTAGATGGCTATGAAAGGGTTAAAAAAATAATAACATTGTGAAAATACATTAACTAAAATTGTGTTCAGAATTAACCTTATGAATAATGAAGACACATTTGTTTATTTGTAAGAAGAAAATGTCTTGACTAAAAGTCTTGTCATTTTTGTCTCGCTTTATCAAGATATTTCAGTCTAGTGTTTGTGTGACAAAAATGGAATGTCAGTGACTAAGATGAAAACAAACGTTTACAAAATGGTGAGGAAATTACCACTAGTTCCAGCACGCACACGCGTCTGACCTAGGGGAGAAAATTACAGTCTACAGTCACCATGCTGAGGCTTCATGGTGGCAGTGGAGTGACACACACACAAACACACACACAATAGAAACCCACAAATGACCAGCTGATATATTTAAAACAAAATGAGCAAAGCGTTGAGGACATCTGACCTCGAGTAGTGCGGAGGACTTATCTGCTATTATCCAACAGGGGCTGTGTGCTTAACATGTGTTCCCCCTGTCTGTGTGATGGTACAGCTAGCTGGCTGAGCCCTTTGAAATCCCCAGGGGCCTGCTATTGGCCCCGTCGCTCCAGTCCCAAGGGGTATGGAGAGAGGGAGAGAGGGAGAGAGGAGGAGGAGGAGAGGGATGGAGAGAGGGAGGGGTGCCAACATCACCACCTGTCAGTCAGATAAAACCTGACAGCGCGTATGAGGGGGGGGCTGACGGGAGGTGGCAGAAGTGGAGGCTTGTCTGTCAGACAGCAGACAGGAGAGATTCGTGCTGGAAGAGCCGCTCCAGAGAAAGACAGAGAAAGAGATAGAGAGAGAGAGAGAGAGAGAGAGAGAGAGAGAGAGAGAGAGAGAGAGAGACAGAGAGACAGAGAACAGGAGGGAGAGAGAGAGAGAAAAAGACAGAGAGAGAGAAAACAGGAGGGAGAGATGGAGAGGGAGAGACGGAGAGGGAAAAAGAGTAAGGGAGAGAAAGAGAGAGAGAGGGAGGAAGAGAGAGGGAGGAAGACAGAGAGACAGACACAGCAGAGAAAGAAAAGGCACACGAGGTGCTGCCAGAAGGATAAGGGGAGAGCAGCATGCACTGCACTGATAGGACAAGCTGGCGTCTATGTGTGCAGCTCCCATCACTCCCATCTCATAGCAACGGCTCAGAAACAAGCCCCCGTCTCAAACGGCGATGTGCCATCACACTGTCAGGAAAAGCATCCGTCTGCTGTTTTGTTGATGGCACAGAATGAGCCTGGACACAGTGTGGGGGGAGATATGCCCTTAGTTATGAGGGACCGTGCAGTCATAACAGCAGCATAATTTGGCATTAAATTGTGTTTGCCATTTTAGTTTGAAATATTACACTTCTATTGCCGTTCAGATTATTTTTTGGAGCCACTCTCTTCTAATGCCTACCTTCTCCTCTTAGCCCAAGGGCAGATGCAGAACTGGGAATGGGGAGTGGGGGTTGGAAGGATGGTAGTGGTGGATGGAATAGAACGTGAAAAAAGGAAGGTGCTGTGATAAGAGAAGAAATAGTATAAAAAATAAACCATGCGGTGAGCCAACATAAGGTATATAAGGAGAAAGATATATATATAGGGGGGATGAACAGCTTCAGAAAGATCCATCACGATGTCTCTGGCAAATACCATCTGTGCAATTTAGCTCTGTAAAGACAGAGAGCCTCGACTCCTCCCTGCCCTTAAGTGGGTCAGAGCAATCAAACATACTGCTAGGTGTGCATGCAAATGTGTATATATGCAGGTATGTGAATGCATGCATACTTTGTGCGTGTGTGTGTGTGTGTGTGTGTGTGTGTGTGTGTGTGTGTGTGTGTGTGTGTATATATATATATATGTGTGTGTGTGTTTGTGTGTGTGTGTGTGTGTACTTGTGTCTGTGTGTGTAAATGCAGGTGTGTGCATGTGTATGAGCGTGCATATACGTGCATGCATGCATGCTTGTGTGCAATGGGTGTACTTAAAAATGGTAATCCCCATTTCTTCAGGTGAGTGTACAGTATGGGCGGGGCAGGGGGAGCGCTGTTTGAATAGTGAAGCTTCAAGCTTGGTGAGTGTCCAGCAGGCCCATGAATAAGGGGTGTGGTGCACAGTGGGCGTGGGGTGCTGCAGAGCTACGCTTCACTGTGCTTTGCTGTGCTGCATAAGAGCACCTAGCTGGAGATGACGGAACACAAGACAGCGTGTCAAGGTCATGTGAACACCATCTTGTGATGGTGCATGTGTGTTGGGGGTGGAGGAGGCGGAGGCGGAGGAGGAGGGGAAGGGGGAGGGGGAGAACACTGCATAACCAGCCTGGTGGTAAGGTTCAGTACTAATACACCATTTCATCCCGACACTGGTATACTGGTGAAAGAAGGTAGGTAAAATTATGCACAACGGTTCAAAAAAGGTGGGTACACTATGCATATCCTTAGCATTAGTCATCATTATAAAGGTGGTGCTGTTTTGGAATTACTTCCAAACACGCTCCTTTCCCTTGGATTCTCTCTCACTCGTTTTCACTCGTTCTCTCTCTACCTCCCTCCCTCCTGTGTCACCATGAAAGTCGTGTTGAAATGGCAGGTAGAGGTGATTTAACACTGCACAGCCCAATTAGGCTCCCTCCTGCAAGGGCCTACAAATGACAACAGGGGTGTGTGTGCCGCTGGATTCTACTCCATTCAAAGTGTCCTGCTGTGTTTGAACTTGTGTTCCAAAGGCGTGCCTGTATTTCTACACTCCCTGGAGAGCCACAGATAAACCCTCTTTACATACCAGAGGTTTTTTTTGCTTTTTTTTGTCAACAGTAGCTTGTACTTGGAGGAGCATTAAAAATTCAGATTGCCTGCAGAAGAGGCAGACTCCTGCAGAAGAGCCGCAACTGCACTGCAGCGTCGACCCAGACTGAAGAACGACGATGAAGGGTAGCGTTTGGGGGTGGGGGGGTAGACAGGGGTGGGGATGACAGGCGATCTGTCAATGGCGCGTCCCCCATGGTAACACGGCAGAACTTTAGGGAGCATGAAACAGGGTCCGCAGTAATCCATCTAGTCCAACAACCTTGACCCCCCGGGCAGGGGGGCGGGGGGGGCAGGGGGGTAGGTGGAAGAGCACCAACAGGGAGGGGCGAGCACCATCAGCGAGCTGTCGCCACCGTCTCCACCACCTGCTGACTGAGCACACCCCCATTGGGCCCTCTAGAGGGACATCGCCTGCTGGGAAGAAGCTACCAGTTACTGCACAGAGAGTGAGGCACCACATGGAGAAAGATGGAGAGAGGGATGGATGGAGGGATGGATGGAGAGAGAGAGAGAGAGAGAGAGAGAGAGAAAGGGAGATAGAGAGGGATGTAGGTAGGTAGAGAGAGAGAGAGAGAGAGAGAGAGAGAGAGAGAGACACAAAGACAGAGACAGAAAGAGAGAGAAAGAGAAAGAGAGAGAAAGAGAGAGAGAGAGAGAGAGACAGAGACAGAGACAGAGAGAGGGTGAGGGAGAGGGAGAAAGAGGAGAGGGAGAGACGGAGAGGGAAAAAGAGTAAGGGAGAGAAAGAGAGAGTGATGGAGAGGAGAAAGAGAGAGGGAGGGAGGGACGGAGAAAGAGAGAGAAAGATAGATGGAAATGGAGAGAGGGAGGATAGAGAGAGATATACAGAGATAAGTGTGTGCGGGAGTGAGAGGGCACAAACCCAAAAAAAAAAAAAAAAAGCCAAAGTGATTTACTGCACGCACGTCATCTCCTAAAAGGAACACCGAGGCCTGCCGCACGTCTTCAGCACCACAAATCTCCTGGAATATCCATCACTCTCTCTCCTGCTCTGCACTCTCCTCTCCTCCGAGGCTGCGTCTCTCTCTCTCCTCCATCTCCGTCACTCACTCTTACTCTTCCTCTCCCTCTCTCTCTCTCTGGATGACTCAATGACTGACTCTGCAGGATGGGCTTCGCTGCGCAAAGCATCCTCTCCGGAAGGACAGCTGGCAGCACCAAGCTACTTCAGAGAGTGTGTGTATGTGTGTGTGTGTGTGTGTGTGTGTATATTTATATACACACATATACACACACATGTACTGCACTAGTTTTTGAGTAGTTGTTTGAAAGGCTGTGACAGGTATGCTAAAAATTTCTCAGACAGTCTAAAAGAAGAATCCTGAACAACCTAGAAAAAAAAAAGTTTGGCCGAACAGAGAAGCAGAGACTGTGGGGGAGGGGAGGGGAGGGGTGGTGTGTGTGTGTGTGTGTGTGTGTGTGTGTGTGTGTGTGTGTGTGTGTGTGTGTGTGTGAGAGGGGCGAAAAAGAGGAAAAAAGAAGCGGAGACAGAAGGAGGAAATTGAACAAGGGGGCGAAGGGTTACGAGAGGAGAGAGAATAGGAGGGGAGAGGTGAAAAGCAGAGGAGAGGACACTAGGGTGGGTTATGAGAGGAGATGAGAAGAGAGGAGAAAAGGATAGGAGATAAAAGAGGAAAGGCCAAAAGGACAGGGGAGGGGAGGAGAGGAGAGGGGAGGATGAGCTAAGCACAAAATTGAATGCAAAGCAACCCATTCCCCAGGTGTTTGGATTAGATGCCATCTAAGCTTCTCATCCTCAGCTTAATTCACTGATTGAAAGGGGGGAGATTCTTCACCTCTCAAAGGCCTTAAAGCAACACCTTCAGAGAGGAGTCGGACACAACGTCACATATGAGCTGTGGTAAATGTCTACAATTTAAAAAAGCTTACATAGAGGAATTTCATAAAACTATCAGTGTTGGGAGTGGATTTTAATAAAACGCCCAGTAAGTCCATTAAGTGAAAGTACATCCTCAGAATATACCCATGGACATCTCCCAAACATAATAATAAAGTTTACCACATCTGAACATAGAAATGTTGACACAGCGCAGATACACTTCTCTGTTCCTGGATGGCAGAGCCTCTGCTCTGGTGTGAGTGCACCCTGTACCATCTCCTTTTTTATCCGCTGATCTTCATTAAATCCAGTCCTCTAAAATCCCCATTCATCATGGCAGCCGTGGCAGAGAGGGAGAGAGAGAGGGGAACGTGGAGCTGGAGCCAAACATAGTGTTCAGCACGAACTGTTCTCAGACTCTTTCATTTTTGCTTCGTCACTCCTGATGCACTGCTCTCCCCCCCCTCCCTCCCTCCCTCCCTCCCTCCCTCCCCCCCCAGCGGTCTCTCTCTCTCTCTCTCTCTCTCATACATCCCTTGTATATCCTCTAAATCATGAAACTGACTCTCGCTTTGTGCCATTTTTATCCAATAGGGTAAGAATAGGAGTGGGCTTGTTGTGTCCTTGTGGTTATTCATGGTCTGATGCGAGTTTGATTGCTCCTGTCTGTGGAAGTCACGATTCAGTCACATCAGACCCAGCTTGGGAAGGGCTGTTTAGAGGAAAATAGGAGGGCTTTTATAATGGTCCAAAACCAGACATCCCTTTTTGTTAAAGCCTTGCTTTTTCCCCCCTTTAAACAGCACAAGTGAGATTTCTTTTCATGGATTAGTGAATGTATAGACCGTGGGAGTGCTGAAATTAAAAGAGTTCAGCCAGAGAGAGAGAGAGAGAGAGAGAGAGAGAGAGAGAGAGAAAGAGTGAAGGAAAGAAGGTGAAAAAGGGAAATGGAGGGCAGTGTTGAATTCCAAAGAGCAAGCACAAGAGTTGGGATTGGCACCACATTCATCAGAGAAAGACAGTCAACACATGCACACAGACGTCGCCACCTTGAATGGGAGTCTAGTTGCCATGGACACCGAATTGGAGCTTTTTCTCTTTTACTTCAGTAGTGATGGAATCTTTCTTTCTCTTTCTCCCTCTCTGTTCATTCTCCTTCCCCTTCCAGGATACAATGAGTGTCTGTCGTCAATGTGCAGACCGAAATTCACTTAATCTGCCAAGAGCTTTGTTCTGGATTAGAACCCCTTCAGATTAAAGCGAGCAAGGTTGCTCAAAAGGGTCTGATTCTAATGCTGGGTACAATAACAGGGGGCAGCAAAATGACAATGTTGTCAGCCTTTGGATGAAGGGTTACAAAGGACTTCAAAAGAAAGGAAATTTCAGAGGAATTCCAATCTTAGCTGCCCGCACAAGACTTTAATGAGAATCTCAACATGAACAAAAGTGTGATTTAGTCTAATGAAAAACAAACAAAAAAAATCCTAAAAGCCTGTAATTCTAGTTACAGCACAAGAGCCACTGCCAGTAGCCGAGCATGACCAGACCCAAAGTCACTTTGTCTGGAGTAGCTCTTTGGAGAATTGTTTCAAGTTGTTGCATCATGATGGCCGAAACACCCTGCGGTGTATTATTTAATTATAAATCATGACCAGAATTTCTTATGCTGTAATTATACTGACACTTTAATTACATGATGACATTTTGAATGGTTCTGCTTGTTTTTATTCATTTCTCTTTTATTATTTAAACTGAAAACATCAATTTACATCTACAGTAGTAAAGCGCACAATCTTATGTTCTTTTATCTTATCTTAGCTTATAATGGTATGGTGTAGCACTGTGTATTGCAATATTTCAGCCATATTGGGCTTAGCCCATCATCTACCCATCAGGGCTAGTTTTAAAACCACTGAGCAGCCCTGGCATTGACGACAACTGAATTGATAACGTTTCCTTCTTAACCATAACAGTGCAAGCTGATGTATTAGCCTTTTCATATCCTCCTCGCCAATGAGACAACAATGTCTTTCCCCTCAATTAAAAGGGGTCATTGCATCGTTTTTTTCATTAGTTCTGCGGTGGTCTCTGGTAGTAATGAATGCCCTGTGAGCCGGTTTTTGTAAATGCTTTAGTGCTCCTGTTTCAGGCTGTTCTAGTTAGGTGGAGGAATGTGTGTGAGGAGAACGACAGGATTTTGGCTATGCTAGTCACATGCCACCATCATTCAAAGCCCATTCGGACATAGCACACCAAATACAACCTCTAAACGTTCTAAACAAACACACAAACCTGCATTAGTTATTGTATGCTGGCCTTCCTACTGCTGTTGGTACTGCTTCACCTAACTCGTAGCTTACTACCATGGTTGCAGTGCTAATTTTAAACAACTGCTTTATTTTCTTAAACATCATCAAAACTGGCCACACTGAGTGGTTACTGATTGGTGGACCCCCCTGAAGGGCCCAAAATAACATTCCACTGACACCCTACCTTGGGGCAATGGGTGGGCAGGGTAAGTGACAATGACAGACGTGGGAGTAGGGCTGGGTGATATGGCAAAAAACAAGATCATGATATATTTTTCCATATAGTCTAATATTGATTTTTAATGCTTTTTTACAGTTTGAGACCATCTGGATTGAAATCTGTCTTTGAAGACACAGACATGTCTCACATATCGCTTTCTATCCTCCATGTCACTTTGACCATAAACAAACCATCGTCACACAACTGATAACCTGATCTGTGATCTTTTTTTTTGTCAACAATGACATCAGCTTCAGGGGGATAACTCCATTGCTTTTGCTGTCCCTTACGTCCTTTTCACTCATTCCACTGTTTTCTAGATTTACCTTCCTCAGCAAGTCACAAATAGCAGTAGTGCAGGGAAAGGTAAACTCTGCCATGTGTGATTGATTAAAAATGCCTAAGGCTGATTGACCCGAATTATATCACGATCACGATTTGTGAATGATGATTAATCGGCCAGCGCCTACGCAGGAAGCAAATAAGACAAAAGAAAAACAAGAAGAGCGTGTTGAGCCTGTCTGGCTGGACAAAGACTGGCTGGAGGGGAGAGGGGCGAGCAGGACCAACCAGGCTTAGAGGGACGGAGGTTACAGGGTGATTTTCCACGTGACCACTCAGACAGAGAGCACTCCGGCTTCTCCTGCCCTCGCGCAGGCCATGAATATTTCAAGGGCCCGGTGCCATGGCCAAGGTACCGAGGGGACCACAGCCGCAGACATGAGGCTGCATCAGGCGCCCACGTGACGGGACGGGACATAGGGAAAAATAAAGCGGTTCTCTTTGTTTTATATCTTTATATTGTGTTTTGTCAGCATGTTTTATTGTCTTGTTTATAAAGGTGTTTAATGTTCACTGTGGGCCTAGGGAGCGCTGCGATTTCAAATTCTGTGTGTGCAACCTGTACATGTGGTTTTTGACAATCAAGCTGACTTTGACTTTGACTCATCAGTGGGACAGTAACATTTTTTTCCATGATTATAATGCTGAATGATTACTGTACTACTGAAATGCTGCAGGCTAAACTTGTGTTCAAATTTTTTAAGTTAGTAAGTAACGTTTACCATCAGAAATGGATGATAGTCAAGGTGTGTGGATAATGGGAAATAGATTGAGCAGTGATGTGTCTGATTACTAAGAATCATGGGTGAGGCAACTGATGTAGCAGGATGAATCAGAGGCTAAACAAACATATCACCAAGAATCACATCCATGGCCACAGTGCTGTTACCCTCCGTGTCCACAGTGCTGTTACCACCAACTTCATTTATTAGAGCTTCCTACTTAGTTTTTTTCCATTTTTCATCATGATGATAGTGGATGATTCATGCGTGCCAGCTCATCAGCCTTGCTTTACTTCGCACTCAGCGAACAAAGTGAGCGCGGTGCTCAGCTCAGCTCTGGGATCATTACATAAGCACACATACACACGTGATCCAGCCCTATGGTGCGGATAGTTAGGGGGGTGGGGGTGGGCTCTCTCATCACACAGCTCGTTTGTGGTCCTATGAAGGGGGGAAAAGCTGTGGGCTGAACTCAGGCACTGCGGCTACCTCATCTAGCGGTGCCCGTGTTCCACCGTGTCGTGACGTGCCGTGCAGTGCCGTCCGGCAGGCAGCCGGGTCTAATATGTCTCGCCCTCAGGGGGCAGTGGGCACAGCTCCACCTCATATGAGCCATCAGAGGTGCCAACGTGGCCTGGGCACAGCGGTGGACAGCACACTGCCACGTAGGCACAAGCCAGAGTGAACACATACACACCCAAACAAGTGTACACACACACACACACACACACACACACATATATAAAAA
>CM059272.1:11582879-11587879 GCA_030347295.1 Setipinna tenuifilis
GTCCTAGCAATTTTATTGTAGTTCACCATCCTGACCCTTTTCACTAATCAGATATTAAAGGTATAATTATTCTTTTACTGTTTTTTTTCAAAGGGAGTTTAAATGATGATATGACAAATGAGGTAATGATTGTTTTCTTTTAATCATTCAGAGGATTGACAGCACGTGGTTGTGCTTTCATACAAATTCATATACAGGTCAGTGGTTCAATGCCCCATATGCATATTGTTTCATGCTAGTGAAAAAGAAAAATATACTGTTAATACAATTAACCAGTCCTATCTCAACTATAGAACTGCTTATTATTATGAATAAACATACTAGCTTCATCTTTAGACATACAAGTTTGTGCTTGACTTGACCTGTATCGCTCATTTCTCCACACTACACCCTGTTCCATTTCCAAATTTACTGTAACTCGTTAAATCTTCACCATCCATCTTACTCAATGACCACCTATGTGCTACTCGCTCTCTCCCGCTCTGGCTTTAGCTGGCAGGGTGCTGCGTATGTGCACGTGGGCAAATGAAAAGAAAGAGAGCACGTGATGATAGAAAAAAAAGACATAAAGAGATGGAGATGAGTGAAGTGGAGTAGAGAGGGGGACTGAAGACACACAAGCAAGAAGAGTATGTGAGAGAGATGAGTGAGTCAGTCTGTGTGTGTGGCGGTTCTGTCTCCATCTCACACACGCACCCATCTCACACATGCACCCAACACACACTCTCTCCCTCACACACACACACAGGCACACACACACACACACACAATGGTGCTACTAATATGGCCTCCTATTGCTGATTGTTATTTTGGGAAAGGAGGGCACCCGCCCATGTGCCTACTGTAGGCACACTGCTGTCACTGCTGCCTCAGCCTCTGTTGAGGCACCCCTGTGCTTGCCAGACAGACAAGCAGACATGCGCGCGCACGCATGCGCGCGCACGCACACACACACACACACACACACACGCACACACACGCACACGCACACACGCGCACGCACGCGCGCGCACGCACGCACACACAGTGAACTGTCAGGAAAAGGGAGGGCTGCACTTACACTCTGTATCGCACGTGGCTCATGCACATGATGCTGTCTGAGGTACACATTAGTGTGTGTGTGTGTGTGTGTGTGTGTGCGTGTGTGTGCGTGTGTGTGCGTGTGTGTGCGTGTGTGTGCGTGTGTGCGTGTGTGTGTGTGTGTGCGCGTGTGTGTGTGTGTGCGCGTGTGTGTGTATATACCCAATTGCCATCTCAGCACTGTGTGTGTGCACGCCTGTATGAAAAAGTGTTTAGGTGCATGTGTATGTGTTTCCAGGTACATGCGTGTCCGTCTGTGTGCACATGCATGTGTGTGTGTGTGGCTATGATTTGGTTAGCTCAGACTGACACTTTTCTATGCAATCATGCTGCAATTGTGTTGCCAAGGCTGTAATTGATAGGCTTTATTAATATCACTGGGTAGCTAGGGGAAAGGTGTGTGTGTGTGTCTATGTGTGTGTGTGTGTGTGTGTCTATGTGTGTGTGTGTGTGTGGTCCTGCTTAAGCACCCCCAGCTACTGTGTCCCATAATAGCCTCCTCTCTAATAGCTCCCCCCTACTACGTGTACCTATGAACAGACATGTACCCATAACACAGGTACAATAAGCATTGCCCCAAATTCAGGCCAAGGTGAAATGCAGGCCTGTGCACTCGCGCACTCTCTCTCTTACACACACACACACACACACACACACACACACACACACACACACACACACACACACACACACACACACACACACACACACACACACACACACACACTGAAGGTACCCATTTAATGCTTGGGGCATGGTTGGAGGAAATGCATTAATGAGGACAGGTCAGTCTGTGTAATGGGCATCACCTCTGTCCACCAACCTCCCACCGCAATCCCCACACCTCGAATGCAAGGCGCAGCAGGCTTCAATCGAGCATGCACAAAAATGGGTGTCCAGACAAGCCGGAAAACACAACAAACACTTGCCATCGCAGGATCTGTACTGCGTAGGGTCACCAGTGTCTGGCTGGAGCAGTCCGGCTACTTCCCCAAAAAAGCCTGACCAGTCTCATTCTGCACCCCTCAGCTAAATACAGACACCCTTTCACACTTCCCCAACTAAAAAAAAAGGAATCCGTGTGGAGAGAGGGGGAGGGAGAGAGAGAGAGAGAGGGAGAGAAAGACAGAGACAGAGCGAAAGAGAGTGAGACAGACACAGAGAGACAGACACAGAGAAAAAGGAAGAGGAAGAGAGCTAGAGAGAAAGAAAGAGAGACAGAGCGAAAGAGAGTGAGACAGACACAGGCAAAGAGAAAGAGAAAGAGAGAGACATAGAGATAGAGAGAGAGAGAGAGAGAGAGAGAGAGAGAGAGAGAGAGAGAGAGAGAGACATAGAGATAGAGAGAGGTAGAGAGTGTCCGAGACTAACTGGTATGTGTGTCCAACCTTGCCAAGCTCTACTCTGTACCGCTGACCGACCGCCAGGCCGGTCAAAATCAGCCGCACTGGCAACCCTATCTGAGTGTGAGCGGCTTAACCTGCGCCCTAAAATGACCTGCTTTCGGCTGAAACTTGACCCGCACTGTATGTGAAAGTCTAACACAGCGGCTAGTCTCAGGGGGATAAAAAAAGGCACACGGAGATAGTCATTCGGTTTGTTTCTCTCTCTCTCTGTCTGTCTGTGTGTGTCGTTTTCTGTTGGTTTTTGTCTTTTTGTTTGTCTGTAGTTGTTCTCTCCATGTTTGTTTCACTCGCTTTCTGTGTGTGTGTGTGTGCCTGTCTGTCTCTTTCTGTCTTTCTGCCTGCCTGCATATCTCTCTCTCCATTTGTGTCGGTGTGTCTAATCATCCATCTGTCTGTCTCTCCATCTGTGTGTGTGTGTGTGTGTGTGTCACTCTCGGTCTGTCTATAACACACAGCTCTTCCATAACCAGATGACATCATATGGCACAGCTTTTCAAAGGTCCATGTTTACCTGTACCACAGGAGGTCACGATTCACTGCAGATTCAAAGCACCGTGCATGTGTATACGCATGTGTGCGTTTGTGTGTGTATAAGTGTACATGTACGTGTGTGTGTGTGTGTGTGTGAGGACAAGAGCTGCGGAAAATGACCTCATTGTCCCCTTTTCCACGCAACGGAACCCGGGCGACAAGAGAGCAAACAGCCGGCCTGAACTCAATACGGGGGTTTTGTTGTTGCGGCACAAAGGCATGTCCGCTTAGGAAAATGAGAGATTAGATGTTGCTTCACGGGGTCAGATTAAAGCACTTGTGTTACCAGTGGAAAACACAGCCAACCAGGAAAAAAAAAAAGTGTGTGTGTGTTAAATCATCCACCCATGGACTTTCTTCCTGCTGCTTAAGGGCTGCAGATCATTCTTAGGTGGCCTACGAATGTCAACACCTTGTGTATATTTCACTAGATAACCTACAACCCTCATTTGGTGATGAATAGAAAATGCACGGCACCTTTTGCACTGCACGGGCTATACTGTGATAGACTGAGCTGTGAGGATTCCTGACCACTCTCATCAGAGGTACAACCCCCAGACGGCAAGAGAGCATGGCTGGGCATTGGCAGTGCCTGGCTGGGCACATTGTTGGAGCAGAGGGCCCCGGTGACAATTAGAGCTGGCACACACTGAAGCTTACGCCCACTCACATTCAGAGTATGTATGAGAGGGGAGGGGGAGAGAGACAGAGCGACAGAGAATGAGAGAGAGAGAGAGAGAGAGAGAGACACACAGAGAGAGAGAGAGAGAGAGAGAGAGAGAGAGAGAGAGAGAGAGAGAGAGAGAGAGAGAGAGAGAGAGAGACAGAGAGAAAAACTTACACAGGCCACACACAGGCACCATGACTGTGCATGCCTGATTGCTGGGTCTTGCTACGGTGAAATCTCTGGGAATGGTAATCCCAATAAGATGAATAGGTACAGATCAAACTTGAGAAGTCTGAGGGTTTTGATCGGTCACAAACTTAGAAAAGGTGCCATTTGTAGGATTGTGGACAAAACTGGCACTGCAATCAAATTCAAAATACTGTGCTGTTCCCCTGCTACAGGGAAGAGGCAAAACATCAAAACAATTAGACCCTGCAGGCTGTACATTAGTTTTTTTTTTTTTTTTTTTTTTTTTTTTTTTAAATGTGACTACTCTGGCTGTACAGTTGTTGTCAGTGAAAGCAGTATTTCAAGTTAATGTTTCGTTAATCTGTAGTGACCATTTTATGATTACTTGCTGTAAACTTCCCAAATACCCCGGCAGCCCTACTGCAAATCATGGAGAGCAGCTTCCACTAAACTGTTTCAAATAGCATCGTAGCAGGAAATCACTACCCCCTAAGCATAACTCACGAATGCGAAAAAAGAAGTAGGCACAGAGCTTTCGTTGTTTATGGGCCCTAAAATGCCAACGCGTTTAACAATCACCACGCAGACCCCAACACGGGCAATCCCTGTGAACGGAACAAAATGCTCGCAATGGAAAAACCAGCCAGTTGCTCACTGCTCTGCGTCCAACTTAACTGACCGTGGGCACGGGGGTTTTGCCTGCCTGCTGAAGTGGAGCCCTTGAAACAGCCACAGCAGAGAGGCACAAAAAAGGCCATAGAAATACTCTGTATTCCCCAACGTATCTTGAAGTGTTGATGTGCATTTAATTCACTTTCATTTTTAAATTTGTAATATTGTCACTCCCTCAGCTTAAAGCTCCCTCAAAATTGAGCACACAATGTCATTCCTACTTTTGCCCACTAGATGGCAGCACTGGAGGCTACTGGAGAGTTCCGATCTCTATCTGACAGTAAAGGGATCACAGAGTCACAAGGTTACAGAGTAACGAGGAAGCGACCTTGGAATCTCCTTTATCAAACGCAGAGCTGCCCCTACACCCTTACACTGGATGTAAGTTTACATGGACCACACCCTGTGGGGTGCTGCCACCTCACACCGGGATTTTATTTATTTTTAATTATTTA